>CM027840.1:10401766-11601766 GCA_016097545.1 Eucalyptus victrix
AATTTGCTTTCTAACTCCAATCGATTTGCGAGATATGATTATCATAATTTAATGATAGCTTATATTACTTAAAATCATTAATTAATGATATTTAAATATTTTCCTAAATAATGAAAATATTTTTCATATATTTATTAGGCGATCATTTTTAATCATTTTCAAAAATATATATTTTTTTAATTATTTATTTTACACAAAACAAGCATCGAATATTAATTCTTCCTCCCACATTTGTGTTTCACGCGATATAGTTGTATTATAAATGTTGATAAATAAAGAAGGTAAAACATGATTACGAATGAAAATCAAATGAAAATCACAGAATAATAACCATCAATAAATCGAATAATGATGCAACTAAATATTAGTTACATTGAAATTAATAAGATTTAGGGAAGTTCAAATTTATAAATATGTTCTCCAACATCAAGACACATGGAAAGATGCTATTGAAGGGTCGTATCGTGACTAGTGAGATACATAACATATAAAACGTATTATGGATGTACTTGTCATCTCGTTATAGAATATTTCTAAGACATATTTGATGCGCATAGTATCTTTAGGACAATATCTCCCAATTGTTTGCTTTAATGGATTTTCCTAATTTAGTCATCCCAATGTACAGGGACATGATCAGAGATACGTCGAGGAACACCGCCAAAACTTGTATCAAAACTTCCTTACAAGGATACCTTTGATTTTCAAAAGACTAGTTACCTATTCCATAAGAAAATATCATGCTTTGAAATTAAAGATACTTTCTCGCTTAATTGTTCAGCAAGTGTCTTCAGCAGAGTCAGTTATTGAATACAGTAAGGCAAAGTGTCTTCTTATGAATGCTTTAGAGGCATACCCTCTCACAAACAAACGCTGCTGCCCATGCTGGCAGGTATGCAATTCAGTAGAAACAGAGAGACATTCAATGGACATTGACAAGTCATGAAGAAAGAGCCTTCTGTAATGGAGATTTCTCTCACCAAATCATAAAAATTGTGAGAAATCAACCGTCTCTTAAGCATCAGCCATCAACACTTTTACAAACAAGATACAAAAGTGTACACACAACTGCATTTTGCAGAGACAAAAATGGCTAGAGAAAAGCACAAAAGCACCTACTGTGAAGCCCGAGCAGGATGAACAGGTGCCCCAAGAGTCCAGCAAAATTCTCCTCTGCAAATGCGAGTAATACATTGTCTGAGCTACTCCACAACACATCACAGGCACATTTTTGGGTGATTACATCTTCAAAATCAGACGCAAAAAATCGATTAGCAGACCTAATCAGTGTTCTTCAGACTGCAAACAAATTTTGGTGTCTCCTAAAATCGATAAATAAAATCCTTGCCAAATCTCTATGTAAGGAAAAAAATTGGCAGGGTACCTACCAAGGGCTAGCTAAGTATGTACATTGTTCTTATATCCACAGGAAAGACGACCCTTGCCCATAATTCTCCGGGCACTGGCAATGTTACTAATCAAGTAGCTAGCAAAATTTACCGCTGCACTAAGCCCCATTAACTTCAAACAGAGTGTCTTAGTCAAGTACAATAATCTGCTGTCATCCCCTCCACTCATTAATTGTAGATCCTGAGCTTGTTCACGTGTTAGTATTGTGTAAAGTGGCAACGGTCCATTAGTAGAGTGCTCATGGAAGCTATTTAAATTGCCAGGCAAACTGATTTTATTATTGTCAAAGTTAACTCTCAGTATGGCCATTGACTTTGGGTCATCATTTAGAGGATCGGAAATGACCATGAAATTCCCAAATGCTAAATCAGGCTTCAGGAACAGATCCACCAGCAAATCGCTGCTTGCCCCGATATTTCTCTGCACAAACTTTCTCAAAGTGGTTTCCCAATCCCTGGCAGCATGAGAAATGTGCGAAGCTTCTTTCAAGCCACTCAAGAAGGCACCATGCATGCTGGCTGGGTACTGCCTACTTGTGGCTTCCCCAGCAAAAAAAAGCCGGTTCCCCACGCTCTCTCCAAGTATGTCATAATCTCTACCAGATGAGTTCACTCTTACATGGGAATATGAACCATAAGAGAGAGGATCGCTTCCCCATCTTGTACATATAGATTGTATGGGTTGAGGCACGTCAATGCCTTTCGGACGATATATACCTGTAAGAACCAAAAATAACATCTAAAACAAGAACTGGCCACAAAAAACAATCCACACAAAAAACAATCTAAAACAACAGAATGGACATCGACCATTCTTAATGAACGGATTGAAAAGCTAAAAAAAAAAAAAACAAAAAACAAAAAGGAAGCCCTGTAAATTTTAATGGCATAAAAATTATCTAGGCAAGTCAAAAGCCCTTGAAGATACATAAAGTACCTTTGAGTATACTCAACACACGACTGAGTGAAGTGCATGGATCCATGTATTCAAATTCTTGGGCAGCTTCTCCGGCCACAAGTGCAATAAGTATGGGACCACCTGACACTGTGTGATAACTATAGAACAGAAAGAACTCTCCACGGTTTTGGCCCTCTTCACTGAGACAACCAAATGTATCCAGATCTTCTCCCCAGAAAACATAAGGAAAAACCATCGCCACTTTATTTAATAATCCGAAGCCCAACCTTTCAATTGCTTCAAGCTTCCTTGGAGGTAATTCTGGCTCAAATGTTATGGTTCGTTTCTTCAAAACACCAAGCGGTACAGTGCATAAGACTGCATCTGCTTGGAAAACTTGATTCCCAGCAATTACCTCAACCCCATCATTGTTGTATCTTATCGTATTGACAATCTTGTTATAGAATATAGGAACTCCATCACTCAAAGCTTTTACCAATCTCCCATTCCCTCCAGCAAGAAAGCAATGATCCCCGCTCATTTCATAAGGATCATCCTGATCCCAGTATGCTGCTGACAAATTTGAAAGACATCCAGCATTGGCATATTCCAAGTTTGCAAAGTGCCAATCAAGAAGTTGCATTTCCTCTTTGCTTTTCGCCACGCCATACAATTGCCTCAGTGTCTCCAAGACAGTGCCCAAAGAGATATCATGCCCAAAACCATGCTTTATTTGTCTCAATTCCATGACCTTGTCCAGCAATCTGTTAAAGATGAACTCAACCTCGGAATCGGTTTTCTCATTGACAGGTGTGCCATCAGGTCTATACAAAGGGCATTTTTCTCTGACCTTATGAAGAGGAATAGAGAGTTGCCTAGCAAGAACCCCAAGAGGATTAGCATGAATGCCTGTAATCACACTGCCACCAAGATCCACAGCTGCAAAATCACCATTCTGACTCATCTTTTGAGTATAGACTCTGCCCCCGGGCCTATTTCTACCCTCTAGAACAAGCACCTTGAAACCAAAAGACAGGAGCTGTCTCGCTGCTGCAAGCCCAGCAAGTCCTGCACCCACGATTATAACAGACCCTTCAACAACTTCTTCAGGCATTGTAGGCAAGATACCATAATTAATATACCCATTGTTTAAAAGGAAATCATAGGCTGAACAAATCAAGTGCTCGTATTCACTACTGACGGTCTCTCTTATCCTATCTTTCGTCAACCACATCCGTACATTATTCCTCCACTTAGCCAGTATATGGTTTCTTACAACGATGTAGTCATTTTGCTCTTTGCCACCCAACTGCCTCACCACTCCAGCCCGAATCTCTTCTTCAAGCAACGCATCAATTGGGAAGCCAAGAGATATAGCCATCATGGCCTCAGTTTCGGTCTCTTTCTCCAAATCCTGCGTCGTCCTGTTCCTTTTCCTCGACGCACCACCCAAGTGTGAATCTATGACCTCATCAATCAAGTTCTCATTGTAATTCTTCATAGCTGCTTTCTTTCTCAAAGACCGCTTGGGAACTAAGCCATCAGATAATAATCCATCCATCTTTGCCACCAGTTAACCTCAATCTCCCCCACACTTAGTCAAGAAAAGTCCTTTTTGGAATCCCGCTCATCATCTCCATTGCACAAGCATTGAACAGAAAATCTTTTCCAAATAGACAGCAAAGAGGCACCAAAAGAATCACTCCACAGCCACTCCATTACAAAAGGCAGCCTTCTATTGCTAAAAGAACAATCCGACGTTGAGTAAAAACATGTCATGTACAGATTAAAACGCAATATACCCCATAAATCATCAAATACTCAACGCCGCATTGCAAGAATGGGGAAAACGCACTCCAAATGCGCCTCAACAAGCCTCCATTCTCCAAAATTTTGAGCTTTATTGAAACAGCAATGCCAAGCGAGAAAGACCGCAATGAAAAGAATTGGCGAATCGCTCACCTTGGTCCGAATTCAGTTGGAAGTTAAAAGAAGAATTTTGGTCCGAACTGCCGGGATGCGAATTAGGGTTTATCGAGAGCGTCTTTCAAGATAGGGGAAACGAGTTGACTCAGTTAAATTGGAAATTGGCTTGGAGGGAACTCAAGGACCCTTGTGGGCCGCCTACTATCCCTGAAGTGGGCCTCAAACCAATGGGAATACACACAATACATTTTTTTTTTCTGGGTCAATTCAGGAAACTATCCGACCCAAAAAAAAAAAATCCAAATATAAATCATTGCCATTTTTTTCTTTCCTATTTTACTATCCAAACCAAGCAAGATTAATTTTTTACTCAATAAATTATTGCATTAAAGATGGTTTGGTAGAATATGAATGAAGGGAAATTGGTGTCCTTGTCATTTCAAATTGAACAAAAACCCACGAATCAAATCATTTCTCAAGTCTTGGGGTGTAGCCCACAAGATAATTGGAGTATTTATTATATCATATGACAATGACTCCTGGAGAATTAAGCCAGTGAAAAGTAAACTATTTCAAATTCAAATGTAAAATTGGTTGGGAGAGATATCAGAAGGATAATACGATTTGTCTATTATTCACACTATGCCATTTATGTAATTAATAGATAAAATATCTCTCTTTGAACCATGCAATTAATTGAATTTTCAATTTGCCGATAATACTAACACGGGGTTTCTAAGCTAGTAATGTAGCATTGAGATGATGGAATTTGATGAGTTAACTTATTACTTGCCTCTTTGAATACCAAATTCATATTATCCAAGTTTTAGCATTGATAGGCCGTGTAGCTTTGATCCAATTGAAAATCATCGCCCGTCATATTAATAAATTGACATGAGACGATCCGGGCGCATGAGATAGAGATAGATTTGTCGAATAATGATATGGTAATGCATTAAGTGGACCATCATTCTATCATTTCGTTTTGCGATTTTGTAAAGCTAGATCTGAATTTTGATCCCACATGTGATGTACGACTTGTGGAAGTCAACTACAGCTAGGACAGATGACTAATCACGGTCTTAACAGCCCGTGATTCTAATTTCAAAGAGAGAGTAAAATCCAGTCATGTGTTCAACTTTGAATTGAGCGGTGATGGACGCGATCCGTTTTGGAGGGCCGGTCCATCACGGAAGATTAGAAACCGTACGCCCTTAGAAAGCATCAGCTTAAAAAAACGACTTGGACCTTGAGTACACCGCAAGGTGCGTGTTTCTCGTGGCGATGGCCTGGCCTCAACGCGGTGTTTTGCTCCGTCGCTGCTCGGCCAGAGCAGCCCCGAGGCATGTGACCGCCCGTCCGTGCCGCTCCTCTTACACTGTAAGCCGCAGTCAGAATTTTGTAATAGCGTGAGAGATGAAAAGTATGCAACTCCCAAGGCATTGACCCAAAATTTTAAAATGCACCACCATCCCAAAAGAATTCAAGCGCACCGACACAGCCCACGTTCCTGAATTCCAAACCACGTCCGACGTTATCTCCAGCTTGGATTCACCATGGTTAGGCAAGACAGATCCAAATCGGTTCCACTTGCGAGTCGCCAAAATTCTACAAAAGGCGCGGAGCAGAACTCAGTACAGGCAACGCGGAGTTGAGTTTGGACCGAAGCATTTTCCTCTTTCCTTAATTAAGGCAAAAGAGGGATGAAGTTGTCCAGAAGTCATGGCTTTCTTGTCATCGTGCTGCTGAGTGTGTGTGGTCTGGCACAAGTCCATGGGGCCGCCATTTCATGCTTTTACAAAGGCAGTCCGTGCTTCCTCAAGAAGATGACTTGTCCTGATGAATGTCCCTCCACTTCACCCAGCGATTCCAAGGCCAAGGTCTGCTACGTCAACTGCAATTCGCCGATCTGCACGCCCGAGTGCAAGAGTAATGTCGCTTTCCTAGACCTCTCTCGATCCTCCGTCACTTCACATTAGTCTAATGCTGTTCTAGATTTGTACTCTAGTTTTAAATGTATGCAAAGGACGATAAAAGTGACCGATGCATCTTGAGTCCATTGCATTGAAAGTTTCCTTTAGCACTTGCCAAGATCATTTACTTATATCTATGGTATCTTTACAATGTTTTTTGCGTTAATTGTTGCAGACAAGAAACCAAACTGCAATGCTCCTGGTGCTGCATGCTTGGACCCCAGGTTCATCGGTGGAGACGGCATCGTCTTCTACTTCCATGGCAAAAGCGACGAGCAGTTCAGCTTAGTCTCTGATCCGCATATTCAGATCAATGCCCGTTTCATTGGCCTCCAGCCTACTGGCCGGATCCGAGACTACACGTGGATCCAAGCCCTTGGAGTTCTCTCAGGCTCTGAGAGCTTCTCTATCGAGGCCACCCGAGCTGCAAAATGGGACTCCGAGATGGATCATCTAAGATTCTCTTACAATGGAAATGAACTCACCGTGCCAGAGGGAACTCCCTCCACATGGCATTCCCTCAACGGTGACTTCAAGGTAGAGAGATCGGCAAGCAAGAACAGCGCCGCGATCACTATCAGAGGGGTCGCGGAGATTTCGGTCAATGTCGTGCCTGTGACGAAAGAAGACAGCCTGATCCACAACTATCAAATTCCTTCCGATGACTGCTTTGCTCACTTGGAAGTGCAATTCAGGTTTCTCAGCCTCTCTCCGAGGGTCGAGGGAGTGCTCGGCAGGACGTACCAGCCTGATTTCGAGAACCCGGCGAAGCCTGGCGTCGCAATGCCAGTCGTGGGCGGAGAGGACAAGTACAGGACTTCGTCGCTCCTCTCAGCTGATTGCGCAGCTTGCATCTTCTCCCCAATCGTGCACCCTGATCAAAAGCAGGACTCAATGGCGATGGAGTATGGTACTCTGGAGTGCACCGGGGGTGCTACTAGTGGGAATGGCATTGTGTGCAGGAGATGATTGTGAAACTTTCGAGCTTGCTTGGTCAAGAAATCAATTAAGAAAAGTTTCAATAAGCTTAGAGAATAATAAGGTGGTTTCTTGTTGCTCCTGCCATAATCTCAATGTTCTTTTTATGTAGTTCCAATGCACTTCTAAGTCCGACAAGAGTTTTGATTTCAATGTGCCATTGATTAACTGAATTGAAAGTATTGATTCATCTCCCAACAACAGTAGACCCAACTTGCAAAATTTAGTACGGTCCATTTTCTCGTAAATCGTTTTGACTTTGTCGTGCATCGTCTATTGACATCGTTTGAAGTTGCAAAAGATTCCTAAGTTAGTGCGTGCCAAGCAAAAAACAACCTATCATACGTGTCTTTCAAAGGTCGGCGACTCAAGCACCGTTCATCCTCATTTTGATAAATACCATTATAGTGAGAAGTCTTACTAATTAATGTGATGAGTTTCTTTTTAGTGATCGTTGATCTTATTTGATACATGAGTTTCATATACCATAACCCCTAATGAAAGAGTATATATTGCAAATACATGTGAGCTCACTCTTATTTTAAATCATGTGAATTCCATGTTGAGCTTTTTAATATTTAATGGCTATGATGAATTGAGCTCACATGATGTAAGTGATATAAGAATTTTTCCTGATAAATAATGACCAAGTGATCTGGTAAGAGAACCACTGGGATTCGCTTCAGTGGCCACTCTTCCGACATGGAAAGGGGAGGTGAGGGGTTTAAATCCCCACCTTCTCAGAGAGGATGGGGTAGAGACGCGTAAGTAAAAAAATCTGGTAAGAGAGCTTTAGTAAGATTTCTTAATATCTCAATTGCATTTATTGTAATTTTTCTAGACGTCTATAGTTATGTGGTGTTGACACCTAATATTTGTTTTCCAATACATAAAAAAATTAGAGAAAAAGAGAAAAAAAAGTAAAAAGAAAAATAACAAAACAAGAAAAAAAGAAAACAAAAGCAAAAGCAACAAAAAAAAAAAAGAGAAAAAAGAAAATGTGGAAAGGGCCGGGCCGGATCTCGCCTTGGCCCGGCCCATGCCACCTTCTCCTTCCTCCATCTTCGTCCGTGAAACCCTAGAAGGAGGAGGCAGCCAAAGGAAGGGAAGAACGGCGAGAGGAAAGCATCGGATCAGAGGAGAGGATGGCAACAGGGGAGGCAGAACAGGGGGAGCGAGGAGAGAAAACAGAGAGCGGAGAGAGAGAGAGAGAGCTTGAGGAAAGACGGCGACATCGCCGCCGCCGCCGCCGGCAGCGGCGATCGACCGACGCCGACCCCGCCGCTGCTCAACCCACAACCCAGATCTGAAGGCGCCGTGTAGAGAGGAGAAAAACCGGAGGAAACGTCGTCGACGCCGCCCGAGCCGCCGCCCTTCGAGCGACCCCGGGAGCTTCACCACCGTAGCTGCTGTTTCGCGGTCGTCGGAGCTCTGGACGCCCTTGCCGTTGCAGCCTTCAGCCAAGCCGACGCCCTGCCCGTCGCCGTGCTTCTGCCCGACGCCTACAACCCGCGTCGCCGTACCTCCGCCCGTCTCCGCAGCTGCCCGTCGCCCCACCTCCGAGCCACCGCTGCTACTATCGCCCAGCTCGAAGCCGCGAGCGCCACTGCTGTGCCGCTGCCATTCCGCCATCCCTGACGACCGCCTCCGTGTCTGGGTCCCCTCCGAGCGCCGACCCACAGTACCCGCCGCCGCTGCTCCCGGCTGCAGACGTCGGACCCGCGACACCGTCGCGCCAGCCGCCCGACCCCTCTGCCGCCGTCGCAGCACCAGTCCGGCCCCTTCGCAGCACCAGCACCGCACCGTTGCCGCCGCATCGCCGCCGCCGTCAGCGCCGCCAGCAAACCCTAGGGAGAGGAGGTACAAGTCGAGCCGGGTCGGGCGTTCGGTCGCGAGCCGGGTAGGGTTTTGAACATTTAGGCTTGTGGGCTTTTGAACTTGTGGCCTTATAGGCTTGTGGGCTTAGACTGATTTAGTGTGGGCTTATAGGCCTGGTTTGTTTTAAAAAGAGAGGAGGGGACCTCTTGGGCTGGGCCCATGCTTCGGGTGCACTCGCCCCCAGCCGACCGGACCCGATCCGTGCCGACCGGGCCGAACCCGGTCGGGTTGGATCGGACCGGACTCGGTCCAGTCCCAAAAAAATTATTATTTAAAAAAATAATTTCGAAAATCCAAAAATATTACAAATTTAAAAAATAAAAAATTATTTATTATTTAAAAAAATTAAAAATAATAAAAATAAAAATTTCGAAAATCCAAAAATAATGGGGTTTGGTTAGGAATTATCACATTTTGCATTCTTATTGTAATTTGGCATTTACTTACTCATATTTTGATTATATCGTATGTTTAATTTGCATATCTAGTTATGTTTAATTGTACGTGTTTGATTTTATTGTAATTAGGATCTTGGTAGTTATGATTGTTACTTTAATGATTGTGTACCCTTATATGTTAGTGGATAAGTATAAAATCAATCCAAATTGCCTGCTAAAAATCATTTTGTTAAAATGAACAAGAAATGGCACTAATTGGTCAACTAATATAATTAAATCCCCGATCTTAAACTCTCTGATTGCATAGAGAGTGAGGTATACTCTTATGTCTCACTTTAGCCGACCCTAAATAGGCTAGTAGTGATTCATTTTGTGTAAAATTCTTAAAAAATATTTCAATGTCACATGGGAGATAGGCTTGGGAGAGCTCATACTTAATTATGGGCCTTAGGCCCGTTCTTTGGCAATACCCATAAACCTGTTTCCTCCTCCTGAGGGTAGGTCGCAACATCACCATGTGTAACGGTCCAGAGGCTTCCAAGGCAAAATGTTGCGAAATATAATCCAAGAAAACTAGTTTAGTACTTTAGAACCTCCTTGGTGGCAATATAGGAAATACACACAAGGGTATTGTAGAGTATTCTTAGGGCTAAAATGAGAATTCCACTAATCTCCTAGAGACTTGTCATCAATCTCCACCATTAGATCGGATTGGAGATTAATGGTTGTAATAACAGGAGTTCTTGTATATATAGGGTTCCCCCTCCTACATGGAGAGGCTGACTTCAAAGTCTACCATGGTGTGGCCATTTTTGAGATTGATTTTTTTTTTTTATTGTTCAAATTTTCAAAGGTTCAAACTAGTGTCTAATGTCCGGAAAAAATCATGCTGGAAAATGGGTATATCCTGGCGATCGCCTTGAGTTATATGGATAGGATATCCGAGAGCCCCTAAGGCTGTTGATTGAAGTAGTTGTTTCAAATTAGATCATATCAATTAGTAAGATACAAATGACAATTAATTCAAAAGTGCGCACATTTCTTTAAAATGAACTCATCCATGCTTGAAAATTGTTCGGCTTTTATAAGAGATGAGGTTTTGCTATGCTAGTGGTTATCTTCTTTCTTTTCTAGATTCGCTTGGTGTTTAGTCACTCTCCACTATCAAATTGATCACGTGAGCTCAATTCATCATATAAAACTTAGCAAAGAAGCATGTTGAGTGCACGATATTCATGTTAAGGGTATGATATGCATTGATTCTAACTTGAGGATGTATCCACTTCTGTAATATGTACTCAAGTTCTAACAAATGTCAGTAAGTTGTTTTCTTCCTTACCAATGTACCGCTAGCCTCCGCAATTGACGACTCGAGGTGAAGAAACATGTTAGACATTTCCATGTTTAAAGACTTGATAAAAAAATCATCTAAACATGTTTCTGTTGGAGTCTACTATAGATCAGATGCAATAGAATGAAATGGAATTTGCTATGCTCCTGAAGTAAATCGGGTGGGAAGTTCATAACTTTTTTTATAAATAAATTTCAAAAAAAGGTTTACCAACTTACCGCTAGCTTGAGTGAGCGATTGACGTCGTTAGTCAATGAGTAGGATTTACAATATTACTTGGCTGAGTTCTCATTGCTTGTGGCTCTATAGAGAACGATTCCATAGGCTGTAGGGGGGTCTATCCCCTACCTCGAATACATCTCAGCCTCTTGGAACCCATACCCTACATCCACAGCAACAGGTTTCACCAGCTTATTTTGGTGAGCCATTAGTCGCTCAGATGTATTCGGGGCATAGTATGGACCCACTACAGCCTGTGGAACCGTTCTCTATGGAGTCGCAGGCAATAAGAATTGAGCCAAGTAATATCGTATATTCTGCTCATTGACTGACGGCGTCAGTTGCTCAGGCTAGCGATAAGTTGTTAAACTTCCCACCTGATTTACTTCAGGAGCATAGCAAGTTCTATTTCATTCTATTGCATCTAATCAGAAAGTGTGCTCTAACGAATCAGTTCGAGATAATTTTTTTTTATCGAGTCTTTAAACGTGGAAATGTCTGGCATATTTCTTCACCTCGAGCCGTCGATCGCGGAGGCTAGCGGTACGTTGGTAGCCTTTTTTCAAAACTTATTTATAAAAAAAAAGGGTTTTTAACTTCCCCATGTTTTAGTTCAAGAACACAGCGAGATTCCATTTCAACCTATTACATCTGATCTATAGCAAGCTTCAACGGAAACAAGTTTAGATGATTTTTCATTTTGGTCTTCAAGCATGGAAGCCATTGGCACGTTTGGTCTTGATGAGCCATTAGTCATGCAAGCTAATCTTTTTTCAAAATTTATTTATAGAAGAAAGTAACTAACTTTACACATATGCTGGAACCTATTAGGTTCAAGAGTACTGATTACATCTTTGCAGCAGCTTGCTTGGGCTCCAGTAGACAATACTCCCTATGCTCTTTCAGCTTTGCCAACAAACAGGTTAGTGGTACGTTGGTTCTACAAAATTAATGTATAAAAAGAATTATGAACTATCCACTCAAGTTTGAACTTGTTATGTCTAGGAATGTAACTGATGGATCCACTCCATTTGCTAAAACAAACAAGGAAAGGAATCATCATGAGCGGCAAACCAAAAGCAGAGAACTTTAAACACAATTGGGACAAAGATGCTCGAGGAGCACTAGACAGTGGAGAAGGCGTTAGCAACCAATTATTCTCTCCCACAAGAGAAGTTAGCGGAGCTGCAAGGGTTGAGCCAAGAAGTTAAAGAGTTCCTTAGGCTTTAGAATTAGGCATCAGCCTGTTTGTTTTTGGGTAGATAAGGAAGGAAATAACTTACTGACATTTTTTAGAACTTGAGTACATATTACAGAAGTGAATACATCATCAAGTTAGAATCAATGCATATCATATCCTTAACATGAATATCGTGCATGGGAATTCACAACCCTCAACATTGCTTCTTTGCTAAGTTTTATATGATGAATTGAGCTCACGTAATCAGTTTGATGGTGGAGAGTGACTAAACACCTAGTGAATCTAGAAAAAAAAAGAAGATAACCACTAGCATAGCGAAATTCGATCGAGAAGGTTATCAACGTGAGAGATTAGATGTAGGTTTGATTTAAGCCAAATCACTATAAATTTTTTGTTCAATTTCCTCTTTACGTAACTCATTTAATTTGTTTGTTGCGATATCTTTCTAAATTCTACTAATTTCCAAAATATCTTATTTGAGTCGAATTTTTAATCGACATTATTTGAGAAAATAATTTTTATTGGCCAAATTTATCTTTACATCTATTTACCGCCCTTCTAGGTGATAATACTAGCATTTTTAGGACAATCCCATTTATGTCGAGGTACAGGTTGTCATACTTCATTTTGTTAGGATTTGACTTGGAGAGGTTGATTGGTTGGGGGATACTTAAGTATTGATCGACAAGTCAGCGATTGAAAGCAAGAACACCCATTTTGCCCTCGCCTTCAAACATTGGCAGCAATGTCGTTGGTCATGATGGTGGCGTTGAGGACAACAAACAATGTTAGGTCGTCGTGGGGGCCATCATAGAGAGGAGAGAGCTAAGAGGAAAATATCAAGAGAGAGAGAACAGAAAAGAGCTGAAGACCAAAGAAATTAGGGATTTTAGGTTTAGAAATCCCGATTCCAATTTGGTTTTGGTTCCTATAGGAATCAGGAATTGCCGGTTCCCAAAAAAAAGTAGAATTGAGAACTGGAACATTCCTCTATAAAATTGGGAACCGTGCTCACCCCTACTCTTGAGTCTACTGTGAGTTTGCCTCCCTTTCCTTTTTGCAACCTACCTATGGGGGGAGGGAATAAGTTTAGGGGTATTGCTTAAAGGACGAGCCTTTGGCCCATCATTAGGTACGGACTTTCCCAAGTCCATACCCCGCGTGACATTGGAATATTCTTAGGAATTTCGTAAAAAGGAGTCGTCACTAGCGTATTATGGTCAGCTAGAAATCAAGTGAGACATGAGAGTGTATTTCACTTCCTACGCAACCAAAGAATCTAGGATCGGGGACTTAATTATACTAATTGATCAATTAGTGCTCTTTCAGTACCTAGTCTTGTTCATTTTAACAGCAAGCAGTTTAAATTGATTTTATATATATCCACTAACATGTGAGGTAATCATGCGGGTGCGCAATCATTAAAGTAGCAATTAGTAGCCGAAAAAATCATTTAAATAAATTGCATGGGAGAGCACACATTTAATATTAAGGAACAGATAAATGCTAATACTAACTAAACTAAATGGAAGCCAAAATCAACATACCAAAATTGCATAATCAAAGGTATTCGTCTTTAAGGACAACTATAGCTTCTAAGATGAAACCCTAAAGGCTTACTCAGTTTTTTATAGCATAGCTCTAGAGTTAAGAAACTTCCATTTTTTCTATTTTTTCAAAAAACAGCTCATAAAATCCTTTTATAAAATTTTTCAAAAGGAAATTTGAATTTCCGACATTTTTCATTTTTTATTTATAATTAATTTTTTTAGAAAAAAAGGTCGAATTTTTAATTTTTTTGAATTTTTTAATGTTCTCCTAAAGTTGTTTGAATTTTCGAAATTTTTTTTGAATTTTTATTATTTTCCAAATTTTTTGATTTATTATATAACTTTTTTTCGAAAATTTTTGATATATTTAATATTTAGGAAAACAGGTTCGGACCAGTAAACCCAATCCAGCCCGTGGACCCAACCCAAACCCGGATACAACACTTTTGGGCTATTATTTTTTTTAAAAAACGTTTTCATTTTTTTTCATTTCTTTAAAAATAAACAAATAATTAATTATTTTTGTTTTGTCTTTTCTCACTGCACCCCTTTTCCCTGCACCATTTGCTTCTGCGACTCCTCTTTCCCGAAGCCACTTTTATCCTCTTTTCCATATTTTGTTTTACTATTCACTTTTCTATTCTTTTCTTTTTCTTTTATTTTTTTCCTTTTTGTTCTTCTTCTCCTTCGTGTTAGGCCCCCTGCACCCTCCCGAAGGCGGTCTTCTCCTTCCTCGCGACACTCCTTGCCGAAGCCCCTTTTATCTTCTTTTCTATATATATATATATATATATATATATATATTTATTTATTTATTTATTTGCTTTCTACATTTGTTCTTTTCATCATTTAAAAAAAAAAAAAAAAAACTACCTTCTTCCCCAATACACTCTCATGCCCGACTCTTCACCAAAGCCATACTTCAACCCGAACCTCGCTCACACGACCGATTGGCGTAACCATTGTCCCTTCGGAGTTAGAAAACACAAACTATATTTCAACTCTTTTTGAAGCATTTTGTCAAACATTGGGTATGCAGCAGCTAAAAAGGGTCTTCTCCTTCCTCGCGACACTCCTTGCCGAAGCCCCTTTTATCTTCTTTTCGAGAGAGAGATATATATATATATATATATATTTTTATTTATTTATTTATTTATTTATTTATTTATTTATTTGCTTTCTACATTTGTTCTTTTCATCATTTAAAAAAAAGAAAAAAAAACTACCTTCTTCCCCAATACACTCTCATGCCTGACTCTTCACCGAAGCCATACTTCAACCCGAACCTCGCTCACACGACCGATTGGCGTAACCATTGTCCCTTCGGAGTTAGAAAACACAAACTATATTTCAACTCTTTTTGAAGCATTTTGTCAAACATTGGGTATGCAGCAGCTAAAAAGGCCATACGAGCTCACTCGAGGCTTGGATTCGGGGAAAGATCAACACAACATGCACAAGCAACACTCAAGATCCGCTCATGGGCAAGTTAATCATAGTCGGAACAGGTATGAACGAAGAACGACTATCTCCAAGCTTCAACAAACTTGCAGAACTTAGATATCGTTTAGGCATTCCCACAAGCATTTGGTGTGCGTTACTGACACAGGGAATTTTCTACTTGGTAGAGATGCAAGACAAATCTAAACCTCTATGATGACCTCTACGACACGTACTAGAGCAGGTAGCAGCTTTCAAGGAGGATTGGCTCAGGCTGAAACTTGCGCGAACTAGTCGACACAAGCTTTGGCCCGACGCCTCCCAAGAAACAAGGGACACACGGTTGAAACAAAACCTACCTAGTTCGAGAGGAGGACTGCGGCGAATGGCGACGGACGAACGGACCTCCGGCAACGACCAACCACTCTCTTAAGCTTGCGTTCTCTCTTTATGTCGCTCTCTCCTAGCCGAAGGCCTCTTCCTCTAGCTCGACCTCCGTTCTCTCAAGCTCTCTGGTCTCGCTCTTTGTTTCTCCCTTGAACACCTCGAACCAGTCGAGAAAAAAAAAACCCCTATCTTCTATTTGCTCTCTTCCTTTTAAGCTCGGCCAACGACAGGCGTGCATGGCTTCTACCACCGCCAGCTTGTTGAGGCCGCTTGATCTCCAACCCTAGGATCACGCCTTCCTCTGCCTTCATGATCCTCTGACCTCGCGATCCTTTGTCTTGCCCCTGGTTTGTACGTTTCTCTTTTCTTCTTCTTTTACAGGAGCGTGGTTGGCGTGAAGGGAGGAAGAAGACTCACGCATGGGCTGGGCTGAAAGGGAAAAAGGGGCTAGGTTGAGCTCAGCATGAAGGAAAGAGAAAAGGAAAGAAAGGAAGGGGCCAGCCCAAGGCTTGTCCGAACCTAGCCCGATTGCCTCTATTTTTTTCTTTTTTCTTTTTTTTCTTCTTTCGAATTTTTTTATTTTAATTTTTTTTGTAAATAAATTTTTTTGATAAATTTTAAAACTAGTGACGCAAATGCTCCTAATGTCTATATTTGATGCAATTTTAATGAAAATTTTTTGTTAAGAGGTTAGAAATTAATCCCTAATTTTCCGATGCAATTAATAAACACTTAAACGAATCGCCAAAATTTTAATGTCAACATTCCTTTGTCCAAGAAAGGAGAGAGAAAATTTTCTATTTGTTACAAATGCAAGAGTGTAGAGAGAGGGGGTAAGGGATAGTGTGCTTAGGCTAGTGAGAGAGAGGGAAGACGACTTTTATGCAAAAATCCTCTTAGACCTCCAGCGGGCCCCACACCCCTGCATGGCGCTTCATTAGTGGTTGGAGATCATGCTGATTTGGTAGTTCAGGACCACCCAATATTTTATCTTTAGAGTTTCCTTAGGTCATGAGAGCTTCTAGTTGAGGCCACTTGAGCCACCAAATGAGACTTCGAGATGGAATCTCTTCCAATGGATATGAACTAACTATGCCAAAGGCAACTACCTCTGCATGGCATTCCCCTAAAGGTGACTTCAAGGTGGAGAGATCAGCAAGCAAGAATAGCATTGTGATCACTATCCGAAGGACAACAAAGATTTCAATCAATGTCATTCCCGTGACAAAAGAAGACAACCAAGTACGCTACTACCAAATTCTTTCAGATGATTGCTTTGCTCACTTGGAAGTTTAATTCAATTTTTTAGGTGTTAAAAATTTAACTACGCAGCAGCATGGTTTTGATGTCGATGATAATTTGTGTTTTAATCTGTGCGAGTGTATGTGTGTATGGGATAGTTGATGTAGGAATGAACAAGGAGCGAGGTATGTGAGACAAGGATAATTTCACTAGTTTAGAGAAGTGATTTTACAATAATTGGAGAAAAAATGGTGGAGGAGCTTAGGAATAAGGAGTTTATTATAATCGTTAAAAATATGTCTCGAGTTTGAGTCTATAAACGAAAGTCCAAAATTACATGGGAGACTCCCTACTTGAGATATTTGGTATTTATCTAATGGATATCTAAACTAGAATATTAAAAACATAGATAGGGAATATATGGAATAGAGTTGGATTTGGCAAGGGGCTTCACAAATTATGCGCGTCTATATATATATTTCATTGGATCATTAGTCTATGTATATGCGATAGTTAATGTGCAAAGTGGACTTCTTCAAGAGTTATGTGTGTTGCATGCGATGCATGCCGGTGACTGTTTGATAGCTGATTAAATCTTGTAATAAGATTTGAATTATTCTTTTGTGAGATTGAGATATTATTTCATGAGAAATTATAAAGTTAAACACTGTGTGAATTATTGTGTGTAATTGGGGGTTGGAAATATTTAGAGTATTTGAATAATTTAAGTGTGGTTGTAATCTCGATTGTATCACTTAATCTATAGTGAAATTTGTTATTACTCTTTCCATGGACGTATGTCACTACAATCAAATCACATATATCTTACGTTCAATTTATTTCTTTATTTTATCTATTTTATTATGCGATTACTTGTGCACAACATTAATGCCCTCCGGTCACTCAGTGGAAGGCAAAACGCTACTACACACATGGTGTTGGTGGAGGTCTCAACCTCATACGCAACTACCACATGAAAACCCATATTTATCGGACTCTATCCACCAACTCTTGTACAAAATTCTTTACTCCATTGGAGATCTTTTCTTTTTGCTTTAGTAATGTCCACTGCCATACTCTATTTAATGAGATACATCTGGAGTTTTCTACAAATTTCTATCTCACAAATATCTAGTCCATGCTATATATTTCTGGAAATTGGATCACAAATTCCAACATTCGGCCCCTCTCCAAGAGTCGAGGGAGTGGTCGGCAGGAAGTAGCAGCCCAATTTCGAGAACCTAGCAAAGCGGGGGGTTCGGGAAGTTGGTCGGCGACGGAGAGGACTAATGCAGGACCCCGTCACTCCTCTTGACGGGTTACGCAGCTTGCATCTTCTCGCCAATCACAGAGTCTTGATCACAAACAAGATTCTATGGGAATATAGAATGGTTCTCCGAAATGCACCGAAGGTGCTGCTAGTGGGAACCGCGAGATGATTGGGAGACTTCGTGTTTCTCCTGCCAAAAAAATGGTGGAAGAGCTTAGGGATAAGGAGTTTATTATAATCGTTAAAAATATGTCTCGAGTTTAAGTCCATAAACGAAAGTCCAAAATTACATGGGAGACTCCCTACTTGAGATATTTGGTATTTATCTAACTGATATCTAAACTAGAATATTAAAAACATAGGAAAGGGAATATATGGAGTAGAGTTGGATTTGGCAAGGGGCTTCACAAATTATGCGCGTTTATATATATATTTCCTTGGATCATTAGTCTATGTATATGCGATAGTTAATGTGCAAAGTGGACTTCTTCAAGAGTTATGTGTGTTGCATGCGATGCATGCCAGTGATTGTTTAATAGCTGATTAAATCTTGTAATAAGATTTGAATTATTCTTTTGTGAGATTGAGATATTATTTCGTGAGAAATTATAAAGTTAAATATTGTGTGTATTATTGTGTGTAATTGGGGGTTGTAAATATTTAGAGTATTTGAATAATTTGAGTGTGGTTGTAATCTCGATTGTATCACTTAATCTATAGTGAAATTTGTTATTACTCTTTCCATGGACGTATGTCACTACAATCAAATCACATATATTTTACGTTCAATTTATTTCTTTATTTTATCTATTTTATTATGCGATTACTTATGCACAACATTAATGCCCTCCATTCACTCGAGTGGAGGGCAAACGCTACACACATGGTGTTGGTGGAGGTCTCAACCTCATACGCAACTACCACATGAAAACCCATATTTACAGGACTCTATCCACCAACTCTTGTACAAAATTCTTTACTCCGTTGGAGATCTTTTCTTTTTGCTTTAGCAATGTCTACTGCCATACTCTATTTAATGAGATACATCTTGAGTTTTCTACAAATTTCTATCCCACAAATATCTAGTCCATGCTATATATTTCTAGAAATTGGGTCACAAATTCCAACATCTGGCCCCTCTCCAAGAGTCGAGGGAGTGGTCGGCAGGAAGTAGCAGCCTAATTTCGAGAACCTAGCAAAGCGGGGGGTTCGGGAAGCTGGTCGGCGACGGAGAGGACTAATGCAGGACCCCATCACTCCTCTTGACGGGTTACGCAGCTTGCATCTTCTCGCCAATCACGGAGTCTTGATCACAAACAAGATTCTATGGGAATATAATGCACCGGAGGTGCTGCTAGTGGGAACCGCGAGATGATTGGGAGACTTCGTGTTTCTCCTGCCAAAAAAATGGTGGAGGAGCTTAGGGATAAGGAGTTTATTATAATCGTTAAAAATATGTCTCGAGTTTGAGTCTATAAACGAAAGTCCAAAATTACATGGGAGACTCCCTACTTGAGATATTTGGTATTTATCTAATGGATATCTAAACTAGAATATTAAAAACATAGGAAAGGGAATATATGGAATAGAGTTGGATTTGGCAAGGGGCTTCACAAATTATGCGCGTTTATATATATATATATATATATATATATATATATATATATATATATATATTTCCTTAGATCATTAGTCTGTGTATATGCGATAGTTAATGTGCAAAGTGGACTTCTTCAAGAGTTATGTGTGTTGCATGCAATGCATGCCAGTAACTGTTTGATAGCTGATTAAATCTTGCAATAAGATTTGAATTATTCTTTTGTGAGATTGAGATATTATTTCGTGAGAAATTATAAAGTTAAATACTGTGTGAATTATTGTGTGTAATTGGGGGTTGTAAATATTTAGAGTATTTGAATAATTTGAGTGTGGTTGTAATCTCGATTGTATCACTTAATCTATAGTGAAATTTGTTATTACTCTTTTCATGGACGTATGTCACTACAATCAAATCACATATATTTTACGTTCAATTTATTTCTTTATTTTATCTATTTTATTATGCGATTACTTGTGCACAACATTAATGCCCTCCATTCACTCAGTGGAGGGCAAAACGCTACACACATGGTGTTGGTGGAGGTCTCAACCTCATACGCAACTACCACATGAAAACCCATATTTACAGGACTCTATCCACCAACTCTTGTACAAAATTCTTTACTCCGTTGGAGATCTTTTCTTTTTGCTTTAGCAATGTCCACCGCCATACTCTATTTAATGAGATACATCTGGAGTTTTCTACAAATTTCTATCCCACAAATATCTAGTCCATGCTATATATTTCTAGAAATTAAATCACAAATTCCAACATTTGGCCCCTCTCCAAGAGTCGAGGGAGTGGTCGGCAGGAAGTAGCAGCCCAATTTCAAGAACCCAACAAAGCAGGGGGTTCGGGAAGCTGGCCGGCGACGAAGAGGACTAATGTAGGACCCCGTCACTCCTCTTGACGGGTTACGCAGCTTGCATCTTCTCGCCAATCACGGAGTCTTGATCACAAACAAGATTCAATGGGAATATAGAATGGTTCTCCGAAATGCACCGGAGGTGCTGCTAGTGGGAACCGCGAGATGATTGCGAGACTTCGTGTTGCTCCTGACAAAAAAATTTCAATGTTCCTTAACTAGTTACCAAGGTTCTTTCGAGTCCGACGAGAGTTTTTCATCTCGTTGTCCCAGTCAATAATTGAATTGAAAGTGTAGACTTTATCTTCTTACAATAGTAGACCCAGCTTGCACAATTGAGTATACTCCATTGTAATGTTCACTCTAGATTCTAGATTTAACTCTCTGAACTCTAGTGTTACTTAGATTCTAGATCTGTTGTACTGCCTGACGAACTCAAGTAATAGTTCAATATTCAAGCAGCGTGATTTGCTGAGGCTTAGATGCTGAACAATATATTCAACGAAAGCCCATGTGTTGTGCCCAAAAAGTCAACATACATAAGCCTCCAAATGCAAATTTTTTTTCCCGCCGATTTGTTCTGACTTTGTCGTGCATCATTTATTGACATGGTTAGAAGTTGCCAGAGATTCCTAGATTAGTACATCCCAGGCTGCCGCCCAAATAACAACCTAGGACCATCTCACAGCCTTTCGAAGGGCGGCCGCTCATGCACCCGTTCATCTCCTTTTTGTTAAAAAAACCATGTTTATCAAGAAATCTGACGAATTTTTATTCATCATGGTTATTTGATGCGTACGGCCCACTTATTTTCTAACACTCGGAGCAAGTCTTGTATGTACTCAATGCATGTAAATTTATTTTATCTTAAATTCTGTGATTTCTTTATAACTTTCAACATTTAATGACTAAAATGAAGTGAGCTCACATGATTCGTCACATTTAAGAAACTTTCTTAAAGAAAACAATAGCCACATGATTTAACAATAGTGGTTTGATAGGATTTCCTAATATGTTGAACATCGACTATGTACGGTTCGTCTTCATCGCATCTCCATGCGTGTGCTTGGGACAACGTACTATTTAGGCGGCGATGCAAACAATGTCCCACACGAATGTCTGTAAGCTCAAATGCATGAATTGGTTGCGCAAGGGCCATTCTCATTAAATCATGTGTTATATAGGACCGGCACCAATGCATCAAAAACACGCAGGAATCAATCTCTGGTCGGTGGCCAAAGAAAACATTACTCTCTGTCGGCAATGGTGATGGCGCGGAATGCTCTGTGGAGGAGGGTACGTCACTCTTCCGCATGATATCCACTGCAAAGCTCCACTTTCACAAGATAGACATGACTCTCCACCGTCTCTCATGGCAATTTTCAGGACGGTATCTGCCGCGAAGAACAGAAAATATTGTGCAGCTCACGGGGTTAAAAGATGGAAGAGAAAGAACACACGGGCTCGGAGAAAAAAAAAAAAAAGGGAAAGGCCTGCGCCACCATAGGAGAAAGAGTCTCGACGGAGGAGGAGAAGGAGGAGAAAAAACATCATAAAAATGTTCATTATCATATAAGGATCTGTTCATAACTTAGTCTATTTGCAAAGTCAGCCAAAAACAGCAGAAGAACCTCATCAGCACACCTTCACTTATCCAAACTCCTCCCTCTGTTACTGATCGATATTTGAAACAACCAATCCCCACCCAATTTCCTAAAAACGCGCATGTTAAATCTGTCTTGCTTATATGAGAGGCACAAACACATTATTTTCGTCAATAAAAGAAAAGAAAACGAAACACGAAAAAAAGAGCCACAAGATCATGCGCACAGAAGTCATCTATAAGACTTGAGAACAGCACCGCAGAAGGTGCAGATGACGGCCTTCCAGGACTTCCAGTAGAACGGGACGTAACAGAACCGCGTCGCCGTCTTCATGTCGGCCACGCTGGCCCCGCGGCCGCACCGCGAGCACGTCCCCGCCACGGGCTTGCTCCGCCTCACCTTCCTCTCCTGGTCCACCAGGAAGCAGAAACACACCATCGAAGTTCCTCCGGCGCACTCGGGTCCCCCGATTCAACCGCGAGGTCTCATTCGATCTGCAAAAAATCACTCCAGCTTCGGCCCCATATATCTACCAGGCGAAGAAACTCTGGAGCCCTTCGAGTGGTTGAGTGGTAGCGGCTCCGTCTTTTAAAGATCAAGCAGGGCGGGCCGTCGGATGACCGACGCGTGGAGACGCCAAGTTTGGTGCCAGGACATCGATCCTGTTCCTAGTCATGTTTTTGCGGAGGTGAAACTGCTCGGCCATCATGGATTCACAGTGACCATGATGTCCAATCGTTGTGGGGCAAAATCGCGACGTTAAAGATTGGAAGAAAGGGAAGAGACGCTATGGTTGCGGAAATGCATTTAATGCCTTTGTCTGTCCTTTGAGCAGTGCCCGAGGCGAAATCCAAACCAAGTTTGTCTAGTGTCTACTGAGAGCCACACGTTCTGTAGCCTCCTCCCACGAAATCCCCCCTATTCATGCATGCAACGTTGGCCGTACGTTTCCTTGTAGTTTCATCGGAGGAAGCAAAAGGGCTACATTTTACAAAGCCTTTTACATAATCATTGGATGGGTAAAGCGATTGCGATGTAAGAACATTGGCAAAGTCGGGGTAAATTTCACCCGTTTTTTATATTTGATTGGCCCAGTCATGATATTTCAGGAAACAAGAATATTTCAGCGGGTTTTCTTGACATAATTAAATAAGTCTAGGAGAAAATTTCATAGGGAGAAGACTAGTCGTCGGCCGTCCTTTTGTTCTAGCTAGAATTTTCAATGTAATGTGATAAATATTGGTTTAGAGTTAAGTATCCTTCGCTTTCATTATTTATTGCGCGAATCGTAGTTGTGAATGTGACCTGTGCTTAGGTACCATCCGGTGGGAAGCCTTGTCATGTCACCAATTGTCGCGAGGCTGGAGTAGCTTGCGATGATGGGAAAAGGGTTTTGAGAATTTTTGATAGATATTTGTGATTCTAGAACATGAGAAGTGGAGAGCGGCTAACAATCAAAATTTAATGGATATTTCTAAAGAAAATTACGCATGGACCAATTATCCGGTTTGAAGTCTTCTTTTTCGTACTGGTTTTTCACAATTTTTCACATATTTGAAAGCAATTTTCACTTTTTTGAAGCAATTTTTAGTTCAAGTAATTCATTATGAAAAGAGATGAGCCCATATTTTCTCGTGATTCTTTCCAAATATCATTAAAAGTGATGCTAGGCTCCCCAAGTGGCTACGACTTCCAATAGCAACATTGAATTATATTTAGAACTGTCAAATATAGGGTTATCGCTCTATTGGAATAAGTTAAGAAATTCATAGATCAACCTGAATTTAGGCATAATGAACGTGGTGAATTTGCATTTTACGTGATAATGATAGAATGAGGTATCATGAACAAATCTTACTAGTTCGAAAAAATTCAAAAGAGATAACCTCTTTTGTGGTCCATGGGCGGAAACACCAACAATGCTCGAAGGAGCAATAAATACGAGGTTTCTTAGTTCAAAAGGAATTGCAAGTCCACGTCGACTTCATTGAAAATCAAAAAACATCTCATGTCGTTCCCTAACCAAAAGATAAGCATAGCCAAAAAATGAATTTTTGGTTATTCGAAACCAATTTTCATTGAAAATCAATGAGCCGGTTCGAAGTTTTCTTTTGCGTATTAACTTTTGACCATTCTCACTTATTTGAAAGCAATTTTCACTTTTTTTGAAGCACTTTCCTTTTAATTCAAGTAATTCACTATGAAAAGAGATATCCGCCCATATTTTCTCGTGATTCTTTCCAAATATCATCAAAAGTGCTGCTAACTTCCAGTAGCTTTTGTAACATTAAAATATATTTAAAACTATCGAATATAGGGTTATTGCTCTATCGGAATGAATTAAGAAATTCGTAGAGTAGCCCGAATTTAGGCATATTGCACGTGGTGAATTTGCATTCTACGTGATCTTGATAAAAGGAGGTATCATTAACAACTGTGACTAGTTTAACGGAAAATTCAAAAGAGATAACCTCTTTTTGTGGTCCATGGTCGGACACAGAACAATGCTTGAAGTAGCAATAAATACGAAGTTCCTTAGTTTGAAAGTAATTGAAAATCCATGTCGATTTCATTGAAAATCAAATACATCTCATGCCGTTCCCTAACGAAAACTGAAAATATAACAGAAAAGGGAAGTATGCATATGCTAGTAACGGATTGTGCAGTTAGATTTGGTGTTCATATTAGATTTGATTCTTCATCTTCTAGGATGGAAAAGTGCATCGGTGCATAAGGGCATTACCGTGAAATCGATATTTTGACCATCTCCGTTAACAAAGCAATGGATTGGAGGAGGATTACTTGACATGATCTAATTTTGCACAATATATCAGGTTAGTGAGTCGCGTTGCGCATGACGATCGTTTACCATCTCCTCTTTGTATCTCACTAAACTCTGGAGCAATGTGAAATGTCGATGTCTAAGTTCTTCAAACCTTCCCCATATGCAACGATCGAGGGAAAACTAGATCCAGCTCTTGTGACGGGCTGGAAACAATCTAACGGCCCATTAGTTCGCTTGGATTAGGATTTCGCAAATATCTAACATGGTCCAAGCCCAACGAAATCCTCTGCAATGGGCAAACCTGTCTGAGCCCATTTAAGTCCAAGTCTCTCTCTTTTTAATTTTTTTAATCACTTCGGCTTCTCATCTGAACTTTATTTTGAATCATTTTTCTTCCCTTAGTTTGACAATATGCGCCAATCGAAACTGACTTCTCAATCGAAATGGGCGATGCATAACTTTTGAAACGAAAGGCCAAAACCTGTTCGGTGAACTCATTGTGCCTCAATTTCCACCTATTTCCAACCTTATTTTCTGTGTCACAAGCATTGAGACGACGTAAACCCGATTCATTTGTTCTGATTGAATTTGTATGTCACATATGGAGCAGATTAGTCCATCCATTACCCTATGTATTTAATAATAATTGACCATTAGTGCTCTGTTAGGCTCTAAGCACGCAAGAGGTTGAGCAAACCTGCGGGTGCATCTTTCCCTGAATTTGACCTATTCGTTTCCAGTAAGTCTGCGTCGAGACAATGTCCGTGCAGGCATTATCGTTAGGTTGGTGATGAATCAACTCGACGTGTCTGCTTGACTAATCCCCGAATGCTCAAAGATAAGTTATAGACAGTACGGTGCTTAGACACTAAAAAAGAAGAAGGAAAGCGGCCTATGATTGTAAAACCCTAGCTTGAGAAGACGTGGTGAAAGTCAATGGTAGGTCGGATTTCTCTAATGGGATTCTTGGCACATAGCTCGGGGAGGACCAGGCACATGTTCCTCTGATTTCCCCCAACAGGTTTTGACCTGACGCCTGCGGTCATCATTAAAATAAGCATGTGTGTGTGTGTGTGTGAGAGAGAGAGAGAGAGAGATAAAACAGTCGAGGGACGAATTCAATCCTCAGAACATGATAACGCAGTTTTACGGGGGGTTTTCTTCTTGACACTTGTAGATTCGTTAAATCTTGACGAGGAAGATCCATTTTATTTTATTTTAAAGGCGCGGGGCACGTTGCTTCATTCGTCTGGCTCGAACGGGGGGCCATTAATGAACGAGGCAGGCCGGCCTCGTGATTAACATGTGATGATTGTGTCCCGTGTCTTGAGAAGAGCTTGCGTCATTTGCAGGGTCCGTGCATTTAAAGAGGCCCTTGTCTTTCCTTCTCGATGAAGTGTCGGCAAGGGACTTTCCGAACGTTGGGAAAGCATCCGGACGGAACAGCGAAGAACAAAGAAGGTGGGAACTGGGAAGTACCAAAGGGAAAACCATCAAAATGGTTTCGCAGCAAGTTCCCCTTTTTATCTTCAAATTCCCTTTTAAAATCTAAGCCGGTGCATTTTAGGACGACCATTTACCAAGCAGTCTAATCTCTTTGAGGAAAATTATTCAAAAATTCCTAAATCTATCATATTTATGTTGATTTAGTCTTAAAACAATAATTGAGTTTTACTTCGTCAATTTAATGTTAGTTATCTTATGCGGCATATAATTTGCCATAGCCCTCACCTGACCTTTCCCAAATTTGTGTGAGGACCCAATGACCCTAGGCAGCAATCATTTGAAAAAAAAAGAGGAAAAAAATAAATTAATAGAAAGCAGAAAATAAATAAAATAAAATAGTCTATATTAGCACCAAACGTGCGATGATTAGCATCCACAACAGTAATTTCCTTTCTTTTCTTTTTTCTGTTCCTTGTCTGTTTCCTTATTATGGCTAGTGATGGCTCAGCAACTCTCGCTGGCCATTAGGTGATGGCCTACAAACCCTCACCGATTGCAAGCAAGGCGATCCTCGCCTAGATCCAGTGAGGGTGGGGCTCATCTATGGCCAATGAGGACAACCCTACCCCAACCCTCTTCGACCACCTACGAAAAAGGAAAGAAGAAAAAAAGAGAGAGGGAGAGAGAGAGAAAATTTTTTTAAAAATTATTCACATTAATGCTAGCCACATATAAGATGGTCAATGCCGATTGGACCGCCACGTCATTGTTTTATAGTCAAAATTGACTAAAAATACTATATTAACAAATTGTCAAAAGATTTATAATGAAATTGGCATAATTGAAATACTTATGGCTAAATTTATATAAGTGCAATAGATTGAATTTTTTTTTTTGATAATTTCTTCTTTTGTTATCAGTGATTGCATTTTGCCGTGCAATATGGATGTCAGTATCCGCATTACTACATTGACTCACTTTCTTTCGACGATATTCAATCCCCCTCCCTCTCTCCCTACCTTGCGTACAATCAGGTATGTGCCCCCCCCCTCTCTTCACGGCGTGTTGTTTATTGAAGCAATGCGGAAGATTAAGTCAAATTTGTACGGGGTTATTCTAAGTGCATGACGTCCCACTAAATTCCATGAAAAAAAAAATATACATGAGGAAAAAAAATATATAAAGAATCGTTGCATTATCTGAAATTCAGCTGACGGAGCTTCGGAGCTTCGGGCACATCGTCAAAAGCGGCAGGCAGAGATCGTGCTTCCCGCACCAATACAACCAGCCACTACTCATCCCCCGCATTTTCCTTCGTTTGGTTGGACTCTCTTTTTAATCTCGATTTGTTTAATGTTATCGTAGTCGAACAAATTACGTTTTTCCGTGTCCATATGTGTGTGGAATTTGGCGCAGACCGGCTGCAAATGTCCATTGCAAATGGCTTTTGGTTTTCAATCTTAGAAGCCCCCACTTTTTCAAACCCCGTAAAGCAAGACACTTCCAGGAGAGTATGGACAAGCGAGAGCATGAAAAACATTACGGGTGGGTCCATGAGATAGAAAAATGGCGAGTCTAAATTTAGTGACGAAAACTTAGACTATTCAAACGGATGGATCAAATCAAGTTTAGACTATGTCGAAAATGACCTAACCTAAATTGACTCACGTAACCTAATTTAAACCAATATTCAATCATATTATTCATACACTTCAATATTTAATCTTATTTACAAATTGAGGTAAGTGCACCGAGTAAGCAAGTGCAACATCAATTGAGGATAAATATGGGTTAAGTTTATGTAAATCATGAACACATTTTATACTCATGTTATTTTGAGATATATAATTCTAAATTCATCTGCTAAATAAATAATTTATATAATAACCGATTCATCAAGTATAAAATGAATGTTGACAGGTCAATTGAACCTGCTAATTTTTTTTTTTTTTTTTTTTCTTTGGCGAGAGTCAAGTGTCTTTGGCCGAAAATTGTACACATATCAAAGTGAAGCTATCAAAATCGGTCAATTCATAGATGATCCCTTCGTACGAAATGGTCTTGGCCTAATTTCCTTGATTTGCGGTGAACAATTAAAGGCGGAAAGACAAGAAAGAAGCGGTCAAATCCGACAGTGTTCTTCAAGACGTGACCTCTTTTTCTCGATGCTACGTTCTAGCTTGAAATTTACGGCATATGCCTCGATTTTTATGCTCCCTCTCTATTGTAGTTTTTAAAGGAAAGACGACCCTAGGGGACCGAGAAAAGGCATAGAAAGAATCGAATCTTCATACGGTGAAATTTTGGTGAAGGTGGGGTGTTCACATCATTTTCAATGGCACATGGGATGGTCATTCATTCAAGATGCTACCTAATAGCAAGGGCTCATTACTTGCCATAAATTTCATGGATCCAAATATCTTTCCAATTTCATGAAGCTAAATCTAGTAGGATGGTCCACGAGAGTTTTTGTCTTGGGAATTGATTGGTCTCCTATGCACTTTGGATAGAATATTTTTGAAAAATGAATGTTTGACCTAAGCAGCCAAAAAAAAAAATATTGCAATTACTCCCAAAGTACAACCCAATCCACAAATCCAAAGAGCAAGTCCTCAAAATCATTTATGTAAAGATTCGTCTGTCCATCGAAATGCCTAACTCCAACACCCGTCTAACTTAAAAATTTAAGAAATGAGCGAGCAACCATTGACTTGGTAAATGAATTCCCAAGACTTATAATAGAAAACATATTCTCCTACCTTGTTATATCAATAAATCATGAATTTTAATGTGCAATTAGTCGTAAACAGGCATGACTCCACTTAGCTTCAATTTAGTTCTAACAATAGCTCAAAGATCACTAATCAACGTCACATCATTCCAATTCAGCTGTTATATGCACTAAACAGTCTCAAGCAAATGATATAACGACACGAACACATAGAGCGTGTACCTTATGAATGCAACGGCTACCACATAAAACCATTATATACACAGACGGGGTCTAACAATTTACTTGTCTATGGCAACAGATTAATTCGTGTGGTCACTCCCTATTTGGAGGCTATAAAATCTTATGGTCACTCACAATAAAACACAACGTTATTTGCAAGCGTTCTTATTGATGAAAATATCATACGATAAAAAAGCCATATGTTTCAATTTTATTCGATATTCCACTCGCGCAATTTAATGGCTTTGAATCCGTACTGATTCTACGGAACAAATGATCAAATATCGAATCGATGTTAACTTGGGCATTAAAGCACGGTTCAGAAAAGGCAAGTGCTGCAGGGTTCATCTCGGGGGCTCTAATACGTTTTAGTGGGGTCAATTAGCGCACGTTAATTTCATTAAACGAGGCAGATCTTAAGGCATGGATATGGGCAGACAGTAACCGGTGCCTTCAATTCCGCTTCTTTGATTAGCAAGGATTTCAAAATCTATGCCAAACTCATGTAAATCTTTGGGATAATGATGCAAATAGTATCTAAATTTTAATTTAACGTGCAATGTGATAATTGAATTTTAACTTGACACTAATGTAATTCGTACACTTTTGATTTATTTCTTGTGATATTTGAACTTTATGTATATATTCACTCTATTCCCTAAACTATATGAAAAAATTTCCATGTACTCTCTAAACTTGAATTAGTTGAAGGACCATATATAATATTTTCATATAATTTATGGACTAAATTGAATATGTATTAAAAATTTAGAATTATATTGAACAATTTGAAAATTTAAAAATTATATTATATTAAATCAAAATTCATGAATTACATTGATCAAATTTAAAAATTAAAAATTATATTTTATATTAAGTCAAAGTTTAAATATCGGATTTTTTCCTAGATCTTTGTAAGAAAAAATGGAAGAAAAATTCCACAAGACCGCGTTGGATCGGCTTGGCGGCGACCGGGTGAAACCGGCATAGGCGTAGCCAATTCTTGTGTTCTTTCATGTTGTCATTCCATTTGCCGCCGTACCTAAAGATCAGCCACTGCGACTCTGAGAGAGAGAGAGAGAGAGAGAGAGAGAGAATTTCAGCAAGGGTATGAAAATTTAAAGCCAGCCCCGCTCAGAAAAAAATGGATTCTTTATCACGATTTTATCATTTTAAGCCCTGACACTTGCAGGCCCTCTCTCTCTTATATATGAGTCTCTCATTTGCAGAGAAGGGGCTTTCCTTTAGTACTTTGCTGCAATTGGGTTCTTTCGTTGCGATCTTCTCCAGCTTTTTCGTGTTGGGATCTCCAGAAAAGAAATCAATCTCGGTTCTTGGATGGATACGCCGCTCTGTTTCACCGTTTCCAAGATCTGTAAATCACTGTGAATAGCGGAAGTCCAGGAAGGAACTCCACACTCTCTGGATTGGCCTCTGTTCATCTCACCTCCCATAGAAGTTTCGAGCATCGTCTGGTCAGTCTCCCTCACTCTCCCTCTCGCTCTCCCTCCCTCCTTTGTAGAATGCATCTGATGTTGGCCTGCCGCACCGAATCTGAACTCTTTCTGTCTTGGCAATTTCATTTCAGTTTAGCAAGCACACTTTTCACTTTCCAACAGGGTAGATCACTCCCAAATCGGTAACTGTCACTTTCTGAACTTAAAGTCCATAAATTTGCAGGTTGAATTGGAAGAACCAAAACCCAAAGTCCTTCCTTTTTCGACCCCCCATCAGTCACTCAATTTACACAAAATCTCGCTCAAAAGATCCTAACTTTGGCCAAATCTCACCTCCCTCTTGCATATCGATCCCTACCCAGTAATAAAAATTACCCGGAGTATATAAAAATAAGAATGGGGAAGCCATCGACGAAGAGGGATTGGTCGCAGATCTACGTGATATACGGCATGGAGCAGTGGCAGACCCTGCTCTTCCTCCTGCTCCACGCCGTCTTCTTCTCCTCTATGTCCGTCCTCTTCCTCCTCTACTTCGACCCCATCTGCGCCTACATCGAGGCGACCCTCCTGTCCTCCGCCGCGTGGGCCCGGTTCGCCGCCGGCTTCGCGGGGTGCGTGACGGCGCTGTCGGCGGTCTGCCTGTTCTACGCCGCCGGGAACTTCTTCTACTCGGCGCTGCCGCTGCACCACGACATGGCCCAGCGGATCGTCAGCGCGGTCAGCGACTGGTCGACGGTGAAGAACGCGCTCGACCTCGGGTGCGGCCGGGGGATCCTGCTGAATGCGGTGGCGACGCAGCTCAAGAAGACCGGCAGCTCGGGACGCGTCGTGGGGCTGGCCCAGTGCAAGCGGACCGCTCTCTCTACGTTGAGGACCGCAAACATGGAAGGTAATTTCTGTTCCATCGTCTTTTCAGATTTCCATATAGAAAAAGTCGAACAACTTCACGTTTGATCGTCCAATGGAGGATGAATCCGCACGTTTGCTTCTTATCCGATTTACGGAGTAACACTTAATAGGATAAGCCATGAAATTTTAAGTCTACAAAACAGACTTCAGAAAAGGAAATCTGGATTCATTACTTCCCTCACGTGAGAACATTCTCATGTAAAAAACCGGCAGGCGTGCAAGAGTACGTGACGTGCCGGGAGGGCGACGCCCGGAGGCTGCCGTTCCCGGACAACTACTTCGACGTGGTGGTGTCGGCGGGGTTCGTGCACACAGTGGGGAGGGAGCACGGCCACCGGACGGCGGAGGCGGCGGGGGAGAGGATGAGGGTGGTGGGGGAGCTGGTGCGGGTGGTGAAGCCCGGCGGGGTCGGGGTGGTGTGGGACATGGGGCACGCGGCGGAGTACGTGCGGCGGCTGCAGGAGCTGAGGATGGGGACATCCGGGTGTCGGAGCGGGTCACGGCCTTCATGATGAGCAGTCACATCGTGTCGTTCGCCAAGCCCAGCGAGCACGTTGTGGGCCTCGGCGAGGTCCGTTTGGACTGGAGATGAAGGAAGGGAGGTTTATACTCTATACCGTATATTTTTCCATATTTAATTACGGTTATATAAATGTATAATCGTTCTTTTGGAGAGACAAAAAAAATGAAATATATTGAGAGAGTGAAATTGAGAATATTTAGGGGAATGGCCAAATAAAAAAAAAACTTTTTCTATTTTGGGTATGGTTTTATTTTTTGGGATCTAGTCAAATGTCTGGTGAGGCGAAGTCAAACTAGGTGCATTTGATTGGATCACTGGATAAGTTAAAAAGAAAGAGAGTAGGTAAATTATGTCCATCAAGAAATTATTGTTTGATGGCAAGAAAACTCTTATGAAGACTCGATATTGTACATATTTCATTATCTCGCGTGGCTTTGACCGTTTCGCGAAATTTCAATTTCTAAATGCTTTTGCGGATTCAAGGTACTACATTGCAAGATTACTGCCAAAATCAAATGCTTGCATGAAAAGGACCTTGCGTGAGTGTGTAAGCCTAAATTCCCCATGATTAAGCTAATTTGCTCGGTCTACAGGAAAAAGCTTATTATATTGTACTTGTCAACGCTTTTCAAGTGATTTTTTGTTTGGTAAAGAATGGTCGATAGTAGCTGATTCCGATAGTTGTAGCTTACGTGGGCTGTCATCCAATCAGTGTTGTGAAACTATAGGTTGTGTAGCAGCTATTTTCTATTGTGAAATGTGGGATGTTTGAGTTATCACGATATCGATCATTCCGTCCTTTATTTTTTCTTTATTTTTTAAGGGAAAGTATTGCCCTTGGGAATAAAATTGGACAAGTCGGTGCAAGCTAGAGTGGTTGATAAATCATAGGTTTTTTTTTTTTTTTTTTTTTTTTAATAACAATAGGCCATGCCCATTCATTCGAATAAAGTGATCCAAAACGAGCAATCATAGGCATTATTCATATCCCTTCATTCATATTGCTTTCTCGTCCCCGCCAAGGAGTGGAACAGAAAGCGAAGTGCTTAAAAAGATGGGTGGACAAACGTAAAGTCTCGAGCGCGTAGCGAAAAAGGTGAAAAGCAAAGCGAAGGGAAAAAGAAAAGAAAAGGACATTCCATTCGACTTTTTCTAAAGTTGAAATTGAAGCTCCTTTTTCCCCCTTCTTTTTTGGTTGTGGGTATATTCAGTTTTGAATAACTTTCCCTGTTGCTTCTTAGTATTTTACTGCCCTTTTCACGTAAAGTGAAATGAAAGGTGTGAATTCGTGCAAGTAGCGGCTCTATTATTTTAGTGGGTGCAAAAGAGGATTGCAAATCCTTCATTTTCCCCCCTTTCTCCGCCAGCCGGGCTTGACTAGTGCCCAATCGGGTCGGGGTCGGGCTTCGTGATTTAACGTTTTTATTCAGACCCGTCCGGATTGATCTTCGGATCCACTCCATCTTTTCGTCTTTGCCGGGGATAGAAGATCATTTCCTCGCCCTTCAATTGCCCTTGATTGTTAAAATTAGTCCCCATCTTTTCCTTTATTTTGTTTGCGCCCCTTCAGTAATATCAAGGATAGTTGATCAGTTGGGCCTAAATTTCTAACTAAGTCCATCATACGCAGAAAAGATCTCATGTACCAATTTGTTGGACCGAGCTGGCCGGCTCAGGCCCAGCAGGGCCGGTCTGGATTTTCTTAAGCTTAATCCAGGCCCCTCCTAAAAAATACACCTTCGAGCCTTCTGCAAATCATGATGACTTCTCACTCGGACCGGCTAGATCATTCAAAATTTTGCTTCTTGAAAAGAAAAGGCAAACATCGAAAAAAAAAAAAGAAAAAGAAAAGGCAAACGGTGGAAACTCTAAATAAGAGTAGGAAGTGATCGAACTAGCTTAAATAAGGGGCTCGACTTCACCTGAACGGCCAAATCTTTGCTAACCGGTGACTAGAGCAGGGGCAATGCTTATTCGAAAATTTCTAGCTTTGACCCAAACTGAAGGAGCCCCGAATTGTAGTAGGTAGGGTTCGTGCTCTAGATTCCCAATTTCGTTTATTCCCAAATCGAAGCTAAGGTTGCGGATCACTCCAAGTTCTCTTAAAGATCACTCGCCGGTAAAGCCCATATTGTGGATAGGGTGGACTTCATCTCGACCAGCTTCCACTGGGCATTGTCAACGGCCTCATGGTCAGGGAGTCGTCGAGGGTTATGAGGACAAATCGAGTTTGGGTGACGTTGGTGATCGTTGGCCATGGAGGCGAAGAGACTGGGGGCAGGCAAGGCGAAGAACTCTAGCTTCCATTCAAAACTTCATCAATTTAGGTTACACCAAAACATTTTGGACAAAATTGTCACTCCTCTAGTCATTAGTCAAATCCTGGGTTCCTATTTGAAACTAAATTAGTCACTTTAACTTTTTATTTAAGACAAAATTCATAATGAACCGTCTTTTAATAAAACGGCCCCTCATTTCATGCTTTTTTGTAAAATTTTCCCAAAAAAATGTATTGATTAAATGGGCAAGGAATTTAAAGATTTCTTGAAACTGATCTAAAGGGGATGTGGGTCACAAGTGTCATAGTAATTCGGATCATTGAAAGGAAAAAAACGATGTCATGAATTTTGCTAGAGCCCTGAGACGGTGGAACGAGCAACACCTTAATATTCATCAGGAACATTTATCAGCAAACAGCCATGTTCCAACACGAAAAAAGCATTCGAAAAACTAAATATTAAAAGGAAAGAAAGAAAAGAAGGAAACAAACCGAAACCGAAACCGAAACCGAAACCGAATGAAATTGCTAGAAAGATAGAGATAGGATTCCGGCGCGCCAAAAGGCCCCTCTCCACCAACTACCAACGCCCATTCATGGCGTCCCCTCTATCCTCATCTCCGTTCTTCTCGCACTCTTTCAAACCCTCTCCCAACTTCCTCTCCAATCCTCCAAAGCGAACGTGGGTCAACACCCATTTCGCGTTTCCGTTAATCAATGAGGAGCGCAGCAAAAATGGTGCCCATTCGGGCAGTTTCAAGATCTACTGTGGTCCTCCCAACGAGGGCGTACAGGTCGGTTTTGAATTATTTATTTTTCTTCCACGATGACACCGCTTGATGGGTTTCGTAATCTCACTGTCTTGGTGGTACATGCCCATCGAGTAGCAAATTCTTCTCCTTGATGGCTCTGTACTTTAATGGACATTGTGAGCTCAATTCGCCAAATTTCGCGTAATGGCCTAATCTGGGAGAGAAATAACCTAAAACGAGCATGTTGATTTTCTTGAAGAAATCGGGGTGACCCTGTGTGCTTTGTGGACGGTGTTATCAATGAGATAAGTACAGTTTTGATATTGTGGACGAAGTGTTTCAGGAAATGTATGGATTAAAGAAGAGTTGTATCACTGTTTGTAGCTATGACTTTGTTTTCCATTGTAATTGGGGAAGGAAGATTACATTTTTTTGGAGCTGCAATTTAGCTCCTGATGATTAAGTCAAGGAAAATAAGCTGCGATCAACCTGTTTTTAGTGAATGCTAGCCATCTTACTGAGTAATGATATAGTTCTTAAGTTGCCGCACAAGATTACGTGCACATTCTTTTTATTGTAAGTTCCTGCTCTATGGAATGGGGTTTCAGTGATGCAGGGTAAATTGGAGCATAAAGGCTCTCCTTTCAACTTCTTCCTAACAAATCACGGACATGCGGTAAAGAAACTCGAAAATCTTGTCGCTACAGCCCTTATTTTCGTTCATGTCGCTTCTCCAATTACTTCGTTGGGTTGGGATCATTGGTCTATTGCCCCAGCCAATGCTGTTCTCTACTCTCCTGACACCAAAGTTCCCAGAACCGGGGAACTTGCTTTGAGGAGAGCTATCCCTGCGAACACAAATATGAAGGCTATACAGGTCATTAGTCACGGTTCTGTCATTCTTTAGATCCTCTCTCACCAGATAAGTGAAGCCTGTCTTAATTTGCTTATAGGAATCATTGGAGGACATCTCGTACTTACTGAGAATACCACAGAGAAAGCCATACGGAACCATGGAGGGTAATGTCAAGAAAGCTCTTAAGGTACCGGTATTTTCCTTTTTTATTTGATGCAGTGCACAGTGTAGGAGTCGGGTGTCCAAAGCATTCTCATTGTTGAAAATTATGTTATCGAGAAACACCCATCTCTTCCCAAACCTGGCCTATTTTGTTCAAAAATTTACTAGAGAGTTTCATGAACTATTTTAACTTGGTAATTATACTATACTGTTCAGGTCTTGTGTGTTTTCTCATTTACCATCAGTTTCTATTACTTTTACTTCTGGATCTTTTCCTTGTGACCTCATATGATAGTCTCTCCAAAACCTAATTTAATGTTCCCCTATTTTAGATAGCAAAGGATGAGAAAGATTCTATTTTGGCCAGTATCCCAGCAGAGCTGAGAGACAAAGGTTCATCGCTGTATGCATCTCTCATTGATGGGAAGGTATGGTAAGGTACTTGAGAATATGTAAGCTCTGTTATTTTTTAACCTGATGTGGATTGCATGAATACCAAAATAGGGAGAGGACATATTGATTCTGGACTCCCCTAAATGATAAACCCAGTGGATTAGCAGAACAGAAAAGAGACTCCCAAATTGTGCCAAATCCTCTCAAAATTCTTTCCTGTCCTCTTTGCTACTACTTTACTACATAACCACTGTCAAAAACTGTTGTGCAATGATAACTCAATCTAGTGTGGATGGTAGAGGAGAGGGAAAATTTTTTATTTCTGGCACCCAAGCAAATTCTATATGATCTCGGCCTAGGTACCTGTCAGCAATATCATTACGGTGCTTTATCAAACTTTTCTTGATTGTACTTGGCTGTGTCATTTTTCCTTTACCAGATCTACCCAAATGATCCAAAGTTTCTTCCTTTTCTCAGGGTGGATTGCAGGACCTCCTTCAGGGTATCAATGATAAGGACCCCGATAAAGTATCTGTAGGCCTTGCATCATCATTGGATGCTGTTGCAGAAATTGAACTGTTGCAGGTGGTAGTTATGCTTTATATTGCTAGCTCCTTCTTGCATCTGCAGACTTTCAACTGCACTTCCTTACCCTTCATCTTACAAGAGAATATAACAATGGCTAGATTCTGAACTCCTACTTTGCAACAGGCCCCTGGATTGTCCTTTCTTTTGCCAGAGCAATACTTGAAATATCCTAGGTCAGTCCTTTTGAGAAATGGCGAATGACTATTTTGTTTTCTTACAATTTAGATTCTTATGTGAATAAAATACAAACAGATATTATCAAGTAAGCATTTGCCCATTTCAAGAATACTTGTTGACGGTAATGGCCTTATGGTTGGTAATATAGATCTGGTATGAGAATGACTCATGAGTCATGAAATATGAACAGGTCAGTAGGGAAGTAGCAATGCCTGCCATGATATCTTTTTAAATTGAACCTTTTGGCTGCATTAGGATTTTTTACGCAGTTCTTTTCCTGTCTTAATTGGTATATTAGTATAATGGGCAAGACAACATCTTTTCCAAAAATTTTGTTGCAAGTCAATTTCATCGTAACTCGACAATGATACAATGGTCTTTCTACTCGACCTAACTTCATATACTAGTTAGGGTTGCATAATTTCAAGATGACAAATGCATACCATTATCTAGTTCCTATTTCAAGAACGCTCTGTGATGTGAAAACTATCCAATTGACATGCTGTACTTCCTATGTATAACTATCTGCTTTTCTCATTGATATTTATTACTTCAGTAAACTGCACATCTGAGTTCTACCACTTGTAGACTAACGGGAAGAGCAACTGTTGAACTTACAATCGAGAAAGGGGATGGAACGGCATTTTCACCTGAAGCTGGAGGTGAACCAAGAAAGACCGCCATGATTCAGGTATCCACAGTTCAACATAAATTAGTTGACGGAGTAATGCCCTTTGTGTGTGAACAGAATCTAACATGGAGAAACTGCAATCAAATCACTTTCACTACTAAAATAATTGAGGATATCTATTTTCTTTTAAGTTCTGATCCCAAAATTCTCAGCGCAGTTTGGACTCTTCCCAATATTCCAAACAAATTAGTGTGAAAAAGTTTGGCGGTTAACATTTTTCATCATTCTATAGAGCTAGAGGAAAACTGAAGAATCTCAGGTCACAGATACTATTAATTCTCACTTCTCAGTATGGAAGAACGTTCGGAGCCATTCATCTAAGTGTTTCACCATGAACGACAGCATGCTTTGTGATGGTCAGACTTAGACTTACCAAGCAATGTGGGGATACTGGGTCTAGTAGGAAGTCTTTCTGACTATATAAGTACAGACGTAACCACTATCTGAAAGTAATACATAGATATTCAAGAAGGAGGACTGTAAGAAGAATGCATCCGTCAGTTCCTGTGCCCTTGGACTGTCATGTGCTTGGCTAGCCAGCTGTATCACTATCGGGTTGATTTTATGAACCCATGGAGTTATTGATTTGCAGAGCCCTGCACATTTATTTTCAGGTGCTAACTAGTGTAGCTAGTGTCACGTTAATCCACATGGTATGGCTCTGACTGCTGTACATGAAACGGTTTATGCAGATGGTTATTGATGGATTCTCAGCGCCGTTGACTGCAGGAAATTTTGCAAAAATGGTGAGGTACTCGAACTCCTCTTTTAGCCTCTGGAAACAATTGTCTAGTTCAGTTGATGTTTGGCATGCTGTGTGTCGATCAGGATGTGGGATACAAATGAGTAAAAGTTCATATATGTACTTGTTTTAGTGTTCAATCGGTTTTATTTCGTCTCAACATACGGTTGCTTAGTTTTATATGGGATAAATGAAATGAAATATGGTTAAATGACAAAAAAAAAAAAAAAAAAAGAAGTGAAGAAAGCAGCATGCCGAAGATGTTTCCTCTCATTTAACAGTGAAAGCATGGTTAAATTTAGCTTGATGGAAAAAAATGCTGCATAGGACAATACTTAAAGTTAGGTGAAGTAAACTGGCATACTGCTTAATATGTGATAGCTCTTTATTCTTGGATTTCCCATGGAAAATTGGGAAAAGAAGACGTTAGTGGTCAGCCATTTGGGTATTTTATCCATTGTTTCAGCTTTTGAGGCAGAATCCAGACGGCTTATATGAGTTTGCTTTTCCCATGGCCTTCAGTCTGGAGTTTTACAAGTCAACGCTTCTATAATGGCATCAGGATGGCTGATTCAAAATCAATGATATGCACAGAATTCTGATTTGTTATTCATAAGTGTTGAACTTAGTAATATGTTCAATAAGCCATATTTTTCTTTCCATAGGGAGTATTAGTGTTTCATATTTGCGATCAAACTCTCGACAGTAAGCACCAACATCCTGTTGGAAGATTCACAATTGCGTCAAAATCTGTAGGTAGTTGATGGAGCATATGATGGGGCAAAGCTCAGTTGTGCCAACCAAGCTGTCCTCACAGATAGTGGCATTGATAAGAGCACTGGCTTTAGAATTCCTTTAGAGATAATGCCATCTGGGCAATTTGAACCATTGTACAGGACAACATTAAGTATACAGGTAATAACATCTCTTCTTCCTCCTTATTTTAAGTCTGTTAAAACTGACAAGAATATTTCTTGGTGGCATTGAAGGATGGTGAGTTGCCAGTTCTTCCCATGTCTGTTTACGGGGCGGTAGCAATGGCGCACAGCGCTGACTCTGATGAATACTCTTCGCCTTCCCAGTTTTTCTTCTATTTGTATGATAAAAGAAATGTGAGTAGAGTTGAGCTATATTCAATTGGAACTCAATGATTATAAAATGATTAGGTGTCCTTATGTGTTCACATTTTGGTGGTGTAGTCGGGCCTTGGAGGTATATCTTTTGACGAAGGGCAATTTTCTGTTTTCGGGTAGGTATTTAATCCTTTGAGCTTTTTCCTTGTAATGCGGACCTGAAGATTTTTAATTTGGACAAACATTTATATCCTTGTCTAACAAGGCTCTCTGTTTGGCAGCTACGCAACTACAGGGAGAGATATCCTTTCACAGATTAAAACAGGAGACGTTATTCGATCTGCAAAGCTAGTGGAAGGCCAAGATCGCCTCGTAGTCCCTAGTGAAAGCTAACCTGCTTGCTTTTTTAACCAAGGAATGGAATTGTTCACATACGAGGATTCATACCTTTGCCCTGTTTTATATCAGATGTCTTGTTGGAACCCTTTTGGCTGTATAAGTTGTGGCCATCTCACAACCTCATATTTTCAAAGTTTCAGATTCATTCATCTAGATTTCATTATCACTCTTCATCGTATAAGTTGTGGCCATCTCACAACTTCATATTTTCAAAGTTTCAGATCTCATGTTACGAAAAATCGGTTGTGAAAAAGAATATTCCGTGGTCATCCTAAATTTTGCTATGCGCTGGATGTAATCCACCTACAAGAAGACAAATCTTATTGAGCTGACCTCTCCTTTGAATTCTTAGTAGCTGGAAGAAAGCAACGTGGATGTAGTTACAGATCACATATTTTTTGGAAAATTTTAGGGTTTTCTCTGTTGAACCTGTTACAAGATAGAACGGAACACATCCGCAGTTTGGCTCATTGTGGTGATTAGATAGTGACATGAAGCAGGTCGAGCTTCAGCTGAAACCGGAAGAGAGATGACACCCAAGTCTTCCAATGCCCTCTAAACAAATGATCCATGTGTGCCCATATCTGGCCACAGAAATTTGAATGGCTAACATAAAAAAAGAAGAAGGGAAAAATAGCAGAAAATCCGCAGGATGAGGAGATTTTTGGGATGCAATCTTTCTCGCCCACATAAATTTGTGGGAGCAAATTTCTTTTCATGTGGGTCCACATATGACAAGGGACCTTGTGGGGGACGATGGAGATGTCAGGCTCTCGTTGGTTTGAACCTTGGATTTTGCAAGCCATGGTTGTTTCTTCCTCTCAAGTCGGAGAAGAATCTCTCTGCGCGGCATCGCTGCCCCACCAAATTATAAGTCGGTTAATCTTAATAATTTCTGAATTTCCCGGTTCCACCCGCCATAGTAATTGGTTAAATTACATAGGATCAGGTTCCAGTTCTTTTTCTATTGTTCTGCTCATTGTCTGAATCTCAGAATCTACTCATCTGCTGAGGTGGACATCGTCGACCACGTAGCAGAAAGCTGCTCTGCATCCCAGCCTCACTCCAGCTCCATACACCAGCACCTCGAAACCCAATTACCATTCAATTCAAAACTTTGACTTTCCTTGATTTCACCAAGTCAACTCATCCCATGGCTCATCTCATCAGGAGCCATCGCAATGCACTGTAGACCTGACCACAGTAAAACCAAACCCACTGCATGCAAAAAAAAAATTTGACCACATATATAATCCCACCCTATCTCCTTCTCCAGAACTTGGAGGAAAGCGCAGAACTGAGTCGAGAATTTACTTCCAACTCGGGTCTCTTGCTCTCTCCCGAACTCAGAGATCGGCAGCCATCCATGGCTTCCATCTCCCCGCGAAGCCTCCTCCCTCTCCCGAAAATGGGCCCGAACCCACTTTACCCTCCGTCTCTTTCCCCCGCCAAGCTCGCAAAGCTCCCGCCTTTCCCGCGGAACAGGCCGAGGCTCGTCGGATCGAGGCTCGTCGCCAACTCGGTCGTCGAGGAGCTCGACGTCATCCCGGTGCAGAGCGGGGACAGCACGGACCAGCAGGAGGGCTCGTCGGTGAGCCTGGAGAGGGAAGGGGAGGCGGCCGAGCTGGTGAGTCAGGTGGGTGGGTTCGCGACGAGCGAAGGGCAGTTCCCGTTCGATGGGTTCTCTTCGGCGTCTTCGGGCGCTTCGCCGTCTTCGAGCGGAGTCGAGAAGAATGGAAGCGAAGAGATGGAGAGGTTGATCGATCGGAGTATCAATGGGATGATCGTGTTGGCCGCCGGTACTTACGCCATCACCAAGTTGCTCACGATTGACAGCGATTATTGGCATGTGAGTGAGTTCACATTTGTTCGTCATTCTTTTTGTTATGTAATTTGGGTGATTAATTGCCATGAATTTGAGTTAAATTTGAATCTTTATGCCAATTATAGGATAGACGGAAGGATGCAGAGCAATTTTTTGGTTCTGTGAATGATTTCAGTACATTTCTTGTTGAGATGTCGTTGATTTGCGGATTGAGTTGTTTGGTAGAGCTATCTTTTATGGTGGTTCTGTGAATGATTTCAGTGCATTTCTTGTTGAGGTGTCGTTGATTTGCGGATTGAGTTGTTTGGTAGAGCTATCTTTTATGGTGGTTCTGTGAATGATGTTAACTCATTGTTATGATCATGATTTTGTAAGAATTGTCTGAGCCGAAAAGCATGGAATTGGAAATTGACTTTGATGTGGAAGCATACGAGTAAATGGAGCCTCGAACAGAAGAACTCCTAGTATGATGTTAATGTAAAAATTGCAGGATCATTGCTGATTCATCTAAAACTTAAGCTGGGAATTGGTAGCATCCTTTAACATGTGGCTTGAATGGATTTGTGCTCTAATTTGGGCAACGAGTTGAAGAGTGAGAGAAACCTAGATAAAAATATTGTTGAGTAGTGCTCTATGTTTGGTTGCCCTCAAGTTGACACTTGATGAGGATAAAAGAAATGACAGCCAAACTTGAGTTATCTGGATGATGAGAAGTCTATGGTTTCATGATAGAGCTTTATCAAGAGCCTTTCTTCGTCATAGCTTGATCCAGTGTGAGGCATGTGAAATTAGTGATCAGTTGTCTTTTCATTTAATTCTTTAAAGGTGCTTAAAAATCTCTCTTTTCTTGATCTTTGATGCATTGCCTACTAAATACCGAGAGAGGATCTCAGATTTGAGAACGAATCTCATTTATCACTATGTTGGGCTATAATTGTCTGTTCATGCAACTTATCATGATGATGCGTCTTGTTGAATCGCTTTTGGTGTGCTTCTAGGGATGGACTATTTATGAGATACTGCGGTATGCACCTCTACACAACTGGAGTGCTTATGAGGAAGCTCTTAAGACAAACCCTGTTTTAGCCAAGATGGTTATTAGTGGAGTGGTATACTCCGTTGGGGACTGGATTGCACAGGTTTGTTGCCATCAGACAAACTTGAGAGTTTCAAGCTTGGGATACCGGGCTTCATTCTACAATTGCTGACTTGTAACTTTTGCAGTGCTTTGAAGGAAAACCGCTCTTTGAGTTTGATAGAGCACGGATGTTCAGATCGGGCCTTGTTGGATTCACACTTCATGGGTCTCTTTCTCACTATTACTATGAATTCTGTGAGGTAATTGAAAATTTCCCATTTTACATTAAAAGAGCATTTCTTTCCACAGTTGTGTGAACTCCACTCCTTTTTTTTTTTTTTTTACAGGAGCTTTTTCCTTTCCAAGACTGGTGGGTGGTACCTGTCAAAGTAGTGTTTGATCAAACAGTGTGGGCAGCGATTTGGAACAGCATATACTACACTGCTTTGGGTTTCTTACGTCTAGAGTCCCCAAACAACATATTTGCTGAGCTGAAAGCAACTTTCTGGCCTATGTTAACAGTGAGTAATCCTATCCTTGGTTTGTTGTTCTTTTTTCCTCAAGTTGGTGGCACAGTTGTAGAAAGATGAATCTGATCCAACCTAGTCTCATTCTGCTGAGAGGAGTCGAACACTTGAGATAATGAATCTTTTAATTTGTTGAAGCTACTGTCTTGTTCATCTAGTGAACTGATGAAAGATCCAAATAAGCAGTTGAATATCGAGAAAAGGAAAACAGGGACATTCTCCTATTCCTTGATCTTATGAGAAAAGCTTGCCTGCTTACAGTTTTTTTTTTCTCATCAGCAATCTGGGCTACAATTGAATTTCCTTGACTGACACCTGCGGCTGTTGTGCCTTGCCCAGTATGCTTACTTGTTTCATGGCTTTTCTCCACAGGCTGGGTGGAAGCTTTGGCCATTTGCTCATCTGATTACCTACGGTGTGGTCCCAGTGGAACAAAGGCTTCTTTGGGTGGACTGTGTTGAGCTCATATGGGTGACAATCCTCTCAACGTGAGTTTCAATTATATAGACTCTGACTCGATTGAAGCTGGATCATCATAGTCCTGTGATAAGAATTATTTAGTTTGTAAATTACGTCCTGCATAGGGTGTAGTGTTGGAAGTAGCGCTCTATTTTATAGCTTAAAAAGTGGGTCTGATAGGGAGACATGCCTATAGCACGTAGTGAATTGTAGGGTTGGTTTGTTTGAAGTAAAACTATTTCCAAGAAATGGTTTTCTAACTTTTTGGTTTTTGGATAACAGAAAACTAATCAGTCTAAGGAAAACATTTTCTATGGACTCAAAACGGCAAGTTTAGATTGTGGGAAAACAGCTTCCCATTTTGGCAAAAAGGAAATCACTTTTCTTAAACCACCAAATAAACGAAAAGTAACCATTTTCCTTGAATTTGATTTTCATTTATCATGAAGTTTTTAGTGAAACAAATATACCTGTAAGTTTGGTTTGAAGAGTGTGCATCTGCATTGCCAATTTGCTTGAATGGTCATTATTTAACTGGTACTTGTTCTTGAAGTGGTGACTCCGTTGAATTTTGATTGCTCGGTTGTGACGCTTTAGCAGACTTGTCGAGACTTTACAGCCTAGGTCATTGCCCTATTTGCTGCTTATATGTTACCCCAGTTCTATACCAATCTTTGTTGGTCTCTCTCTCTGTAGCTATTCAAATGAAAAATCAGAAGCAAGAATCGCTGAGGTTCCAGCTGAAGCCAATCCCGGCGCACAGTCGCTAAATCCTCCCGAGGTAAAAAGAATCACCATGGTGCATTTGTTTTAGTGGACAGGAAAAGGCCATCTCACACTCTGGAAAATTTCCTTGTTTACAGGAGCGATAGGTGTTGTAACAATCAGAAACAGTAGTCTTGAGGACGCATCTATTTTTCGAACTTGGCCACGGTGGGAGAGAGAGGAATCTTCCTTAGCAGTGGAACGCACTCGTCGACATAGCAATGGAAATGCAGGTCTAGAGTTATCAGCTTATCGATGATGTACATGTGTGTCGGAGATCTTAAGTATATAGTTCCTATATCACCATCCTCCTTTCTTATGCTCGTGTATAAAATTTATCTTTACGTAATTATCTCTAACTTCACATCGCATTATTCTTATATAGAGAGAGAGAAAGGAAATAAATAGAAAAACCATCCCGATGAGTGTTGTAGGAATTTCTGCTTGCAGGGCCACATTTTTCTCTCTGTGTCTCTGGTTTTTCTTACCCCATCTGCTTGTCCTACCACATAACTGCACGAATATGCAGATTATCAGTAACTATTCAATCGAGCACTTTTGACGCAAAGATCTTGTAATGGATCAAGTGGTTGTAATGCGGTCGTATTCAAGTGTCCAACAGGAACAGGAATTTATCATCGGAGCGAGCCTCTGCAATCACATGTGCTTCTCTGGGCCACTTATGTATTTGTGGCGACGTACCCACTGTAGCATGTTCATCGTTTCTTTTGCAGGTGCTGCCTTTTAGATTTCCATCTTATTTTGAGGCTTGTGTTGGGGCAACTCGCCTGTGTTACTGAAGGCTTTTCCATCTGAAGAAACACATTGATAAATCGTTAAAATGTTTAAAATTAAATTAATTAAATTAAAAATTTTAAGATAAAATTAATAGATGTACAATAAATTGAGGATTTCTTCTCTCTCTCTTGGTAATTATCCCACTTTCAATATGAAACTTACTTTTAGTCTGGTTCCTCCCTTCTAGTTTGACATTCTCCTTCTCAGGTCTCATGCACCCTTCTGGCGTTTTACAACCCAAAACAAAATTTATTAAGCAATAATAACATTATGATTCATGAATTTGACTCAATATGTAATACAATTTTTTAATTTTTTTTATTGGTTCAATGCGATCCCCAAAATTTAGCTTTATGTCTAGTATCATCCATGAATTTTTAATTTATTTAATGTGACCCATAAATTTTTTATACATGTTCAAGCTAGTTTATAGACTATATGAAAGTATCGAATATTATTTTTCCATTAACTCAAGTTCAATGATGACATTGAAAAGTTTTATGTGATTCAAAGGCTAAATTGAACATGAATGTAAAGTTTAAGAATCACAAACAAATTGAAAATTCATGAATGACCTGCACAATGGACTAAAGTTCATGAACTATATTAAACAAATTAAAAGTTTAAAGTTTAAGAATCACATTGCACATTGAGCAAAAGTTTGATAATCATTTATATTATTTTTCCATTTAAAAAAATGTAAAAATTGTTCAAATCAGCATCAACCGACTTCCACACCATTGATTTCAGCCCAATACTTGCCAAAAGAACCATATTGGCAAATTGTTGAAAAGGTTTGGGACTAAATTGGCCAAATTAAAAATTTTAGAACTGAGTTGATATATGCAAAATAAGGTTAGGATTTTTAAATTTTTTAATATATATATATATATATTATGTTGATGTTGTAATTATCTCACTTTCAATCCAAATCTTACTTTTGATCTCATTCTTCGTTTCCATCATGACGTTCTCTTTAGGGGTGAATATAGTTCAAAGGTGGAACCGGGAACCTAAAAACTGAAGCGGTTGTAGGTTCTAGGATATATAGAGTAAGTTTCAAGTTTTAAATATTGGGGAACTTATTCCGATGGATAAGTTCCAGTTCAAAGTGGAACTAACAACTAGGAACTTGGAATAAGTCTTTGCGCAATTATGCAGTAAGTCATGACAAATGATAAGTATGTAATCTGAAACCATTAATTTGAGCTTCGGTTTTCGATAATATCCAAGGCTTAAGACTTTTATTTTGTTAATATTTTATAATCTTCATGTATCTAAATATAAGTTGTAATTAGTGTATCGTAGCAAATGGTAGTTAATGGAAGTGATAATTTACTGCAATTATCCAATTAAGAATACAAGTGGAACTTGAGTAAATCTTTGGACTTGTAATAGAGTAGGTTCCAAATTTCAAAATTAGAAAACTTATGTCGAATAGGTAGATTCCAAATTTCAAATAAAATCTAACCTGAAACCTAGAACTGTTGGCCCCTAATTCTCTTTCTCGGCTCTTTGGGCACAAATCTGGCCTTTCCTTCACAAAAGTAAATTTTTTTTAAGTCTCATGGTTTATCCCCTAATTGCTTTTGACTTGTAAAGTCCGCAATCCATTGCCCTTCATAGATTGCGTCATCCTTTACGTCATACGACATTAATTGCCGATATCACGTTGCGCCCGACTGACGAGATTCAAACGTAGGCCTGAGACTTGAATAACGAGATTCTTGAAAAATCCACGATCTCTCCCGATCGAGCCCCTAAGCACTTATTGATCCAAGTTGTCGTAATTCCTCGAAATTATTAGGAGTTTAGGTGTTCTTGAGATACTCTCTTCCTCTCACGTGCATGGACGGTGCAAGGATTGAATCGAATTCTAATGCCGTTCAAAAACGCTATAGCTGAGACTAGGGCTTGATGGTCCATAAGCTGGTCCATGTATAGTTCATAGATTGCATTACTCTTCTTCTGGCTTCAAGAATCACCATGCCTTGCCAACTCTCTTGTACTCTAACCGATCGACAAAAGATTAGAAAAAAAAAAAAGAGAAGGGAAAGAAGGAGAAAAAATCTAACACAGCACACAGCGACTTTATGATGTCAGTTACTACGGCATTAGGGGCATTCTTCGATAAGATCTACTAATTTAGAGTGCCATTTAAAGAATCCGATTTCCCTCCCTGTTGTGTATTAACGTAAATGGGATTTACGTGTAAATCTAAACCACTGAAGACGTGCGTGAATTCAATAGCCATCCCCTCGAATCAGCGATCGACAGGGCCGTCTCCTCGAATCAGCGATCGACAGGGCCGTACATCCCGACACGCGAAAGTCATGCCAGAATCCCGACTTTCGACTCCTACACGATAGTTACGTGCAATTCCAGTAGAGTAACCTTGATAGGTTGAATTACGACCTCGTTCCAGCCATACGTATACAATGGCCATATCTAGTGTCCTTGAATGGGAATTCTTGAAAACGTAGTGCATTCCTTTTCTATTTTGTGCACGAATAAAGGCCAAATTTTTTTTTTCTTTTTAAAAATCTTTCGCATTATAAAGGGAAAATTCAGATCTGGGTGGGGGTGGAGTGGCTTGTAGGGTTTGATGGGAAAGCATCCTTTCACGAGGGGATAGATCGAGAAAGATAATGTGGCACATAGCGACGCTATCTACATACCAAAACTAAGTAATTATGATAAGGGAAAACTTGTAAAGTTATTTTGTACTCATGCCCTAGAAAGGGTAATGGGATTTAATTAAAGGGGTCAGATTAGTGTGTGGTGTTAAGATAATGATTCCCTTCTGGTGATGCCCAGATGGACCCCAGCCCTCGGTCAGCAGCACACAAGAGGAAACCCACTTAATTGTATTGAGGCTAACACCACCCCCCCTCCCCCTCCATCTTGTCAATTCATGCGAAGTGTGCGACATCTACTAGGTCGTGGAATATACTTAAACCATGTCTTATCAGAGTCCATGAGCGACAATGACTCCCAAAAATCCAATATCTTCCCGTTTCTATTTTCCTCCTTTTCCTCTTTTCTTTAGAGGAATTTTCTTTTGAGGGTGATGAGATCGAGGAGAGATGATTCGGTAACGTAGCTGAAATCGAGGTTCTCTGCTTCTAGGGCGTGAAGGGGTAGGTGGATCGAGTTCGTACGTTCTCGTTCCAAGTCTCCGGACCCTTTCGGTTTAAATAATCTTCTGTTGGAATAATGTAGGCTGCTAGATCTGCCAGATGATCATTGCGCTGTTCATCGTTTGGTCAGCGAAGCAGCTCGGTCGTTGAAGACCTAAGTGCGTCTGATCTAAAGGAGATGCTCACAAGATCTTCCCAGAATCGCTTTTCCTTTTCACCTTTGGAACGTGCTTCAGGTCTGTTTAGCTTTCTAGTAAAAGTCAGTTGATTGTCCTCCTTTCTAATTGAAAGAAAAATGCAGGGAGGAGTCAGGTAGGGTTTAACTTTACATATATGAAACTGGAAGAGAGGGAAAAAATAATGAAAAGAAAGGTTACGGAAACCTTCGATTAGACCTTAGACCTTACAATATAGAGACATTGTACGGTATGACATATTCTAAGATCAAATAAGAAAATGGGTATTCGTTCTTCCATGTCAAATCCTGCAGGTTTCATCAGGATGACCGGATGATGAAGATTACTATGGCATAAACACGTCACGCATGTATTGTATATTGGCCCACAGCATTCACGTTGTGAATAATTCTTCTTTTTGTATTCAATCCCACGTTACTATCAATCCAGGAGTCACATCCAACCATACCGATGATTCTCATCGATAATCATCTTAATTGACATCATTATCATTGTAATATCCACCCGTTAATATCGAGCCGGGAAAACCTGTAGTTCCATATATCCTAGGAGTCAATCGATGTAACTTAGCAGCCTTTGCAATCCTCGAATGAGATTTGATGGTTTGAACAATAGCTGTCGAGATGCGATTAGCTGCTTGTGAGAAGAAATGGAATGCACTCTTAGGTGTTAACTATGCAGCTGCGGCTCTTCGAGGCCCCCCTTGGCTCTTCCCCAAATATCCTTTGCTTGGTCAAACTAATTTTTCTTTTCAATGATTATAGCAGAAAGAACGTGCGACGTATAAGATAATCATCTCTTGACTTACTAGTTACAACCGTCTTCTAGGGTTTATTTGAAAGATAACAAAAAGCACCCTTAAATTGTAACATGTCGCTAAGATTCAGGATGATATATATCTCGATGATGCCTTTGTCACTTGATAATCTAATAGCACATAAATATGCAAGTAAAATCATATAGGGATTTTAAATATAAAGGATCATCCATTACAATAAACGACGCTCGAATATATTATCAAAGCTCTATACAATCATTTCTAGCGGTGCAGTATCATAAAGCAAAAATACTAATGATTCATCTACTTTATTTTTCTACATGAGGATCAGCTATGTCCTTTTTTCGTATGAATCACCCTCCTATTTGAATTCAATGCCTCTATACACACAGAAGAAACCCTAAAATGTGAAAATATACATTCATGTATATGACCCTAATTGTAATATGCATCTATTGGCCTCGCCTGAAATTGGAAGCTCCTCTTATACCCTCTTCCTCCTAGAGGAATTTCTCTGGGGGCCACTCACTTAGTCTCTACACATGCACCAATCCATACCTGCAGTTTTGTCAAACTGTAGCACCCTCTTGTTAATGTGGCGAAGAAACTTTCACCTTAACATAGCTATGGTGTAATGCCCACCATCAAATTCAAGGTGTACGCTGGATTAATTAGGCATACCAATTCAGTCCTGGCATATGGAACTGTGGTCGGAAACCGCCGTCACCGAGAGGCCCATATGCTGTTTGCTGGTGCAGCGGTGGGGTTTGAGGAATCTGGCCGAGCAGAGACGCGATGGAACTAGTCCCGCCGTTGTTATTCCTCTCGACGCTCCCCGGATCGTTCCTGTCCGCACTGAACTGTCTCTTGACCGACGAAGGGTCGCTTGTCTCGGCGTCGACGTCCTTGTCGTTCCAATAGAGCGAGTGAAGAGTCCGCTTCAGGGGAAGAGGGCTCGAAATGTTGGGCGCTTGGACCATGGCCAATTCTGGCTTTAAGGCCGAGGATGATGCAAGGTGAGACATCATGTTGCCGGGGATGCTGCCGCCGCCGCCGTTGGCCCCCATCATCCCTTCGAAAAGGTTCTGCTCGTGCTCGAACAATGCCCCATAACTCGTCGTGGACGGCTTAGAGAGGTGTAGCTTCATGCTGTGAGGGTTCATCGTCAACGAAGGAGGGATGGATTCGAGCATGTCCTCCATCGAGTCGTCCCTCTCGTGGTCCATCGGCCGGTGCACGTTGCTCTTCTTGTAGATTCGGCATAACACCCAGTCATCCAGCTACGGAAAACCAAATTAAATTTCAACACGCTCTCGTTCAGTCGCACGTTCCTTAAATCTCGCAATCAAACCAACCAAAGCAAACGAAACGAAGCAGATAGGCTCGATCATTACCCTCAGGGAATTTTTCTTGTTGCCCACGTCACATCCCGGCGGTCTGTTGCTGACTTTGTTCTCGATGAGACGGTACTCGTGCATGATCCAGTTCGTCTTGAGGCCCTTCGGGGGTTTCCCACCGTAGAAGACGAGGGCCTTCTTCACGCCGACCTTATGATGCCCGACCGCAGACAGCACCGGTTTATCGGTCCCCGTGGCCTTCCAGTACCCGGACGTCGCCGCCCTGTTCGGCCTCGCCCCGTTCGGGTACTTCCGGTCCCTCGGGGTGAAGAAGTACCATTCTTGCTCGCCATACGTCGCCTTCGCTGAGAAATGAAGAAAAAGCGAAAGAAGAATAAAAAAGGAAAAAGAATAAACCCAAGTGAGCGACGATGATCTTTTCCTCTGCTCCGTATAAACTGCAAACATCTTCTGTTCCTTTCTCGTACGTAGAAAGGGGCTAAAAGAATTCACGAGGCTTAGACTAGATCACCACCGACGGCATATCTCGTCGACATGTAGTCTCTCAAGAACAACTGCACTGTCGACGCGAAAGACTGTATCGAACAGCCTCCTCGTTTATGACGAGAAGCCCGTGCTCGGGTCCATCGAAAATATCTTCACAGATTTGATATCTCGACACCGAACGATTCAACAGTAGAAAAGGAAAGGAAAGGAAAGGAAAAGCAAAGGAAAAGAAAGAAAAGGATATGCTCCCCTCACTGGGTATTTTACCTGGAAGCTCCCAGGGATCGAACTTGTAGATATCGACCTCGGCGATGATGGCGACGGGGAGCGGCGACGAGGCCGCCTTCTTCTTGAGGTAGTGGACGACGAGCTCCTCGTCGGTCGGGTGGAACCGGAACCCCGGCGGCAGGTGGGGCTGCGCCGCCGACCCCGCCGATGAGTCCGTGCTCTCCATGAACGAACCCCGCTAAGCCCCCCCGCTGCGACGAACTCCGATCACCCAAAACCCACTCAGAATTCACGAAGCGAATGATCAACGAGAGAACACACGAGAGAGAGAGAGAGAGAGAATGTGAGCGTGAAGGTCTTTGGCCCGGCTCGTCGATTAAATGGGAAGTGAGAAGGATGGCGTGGGGAGGCGCTCGAGCCGAAGGCTCTGGGGCGGGCTGCGATCCCGTACGCCCCCGCCTACGTGGAGCCCGCTTTGAGGAGGCCAATGGATGCCCGACACGTCGACGAGCCCGCTAGATGGTCGGTCAATTCCGCGCGCGGATTTTACGGAAATGGCCCTGCAGCTTTTTGCCCAAACCATGCAGCGGCCGACGTGGACGTGGGGCGGGCGGATCAGTGAAACCGGGGCCGCGCGGGTCGCTGACGTCAACTGGGGGGGCGAGGGCCTCCGGAGGGTCGACACGTGTCTCGGGAGCGTGCGCCAGGGGTCGACACGTGTGGGGGACGAGTGGGGTGGGGCCCGCGCGGGGACCAGCCCCCCAGCCCCCGCACAAGGCAACAAGACCAGCAGGATAATAAAGCGGGGCGGGCGGGGGGAGGGTGGGGCCCGCCGATGTCATGCCTTTGGTGTGCAAAAAGGAAAAGCACCCAAAATGTCAAAGGCGGTAAGCATGTGTTAACGGCTAATATCGATTGGCCCCTTTTCAGTTTCTTTGCTCCTCGGTGTCGCTAATTTTCTCCTCGGAGAATAATGACATTATTCTTCTGTCGAGTTCTTACATGCTTACGTATATTTAATTCGCATATATTATATATATGCATATGTAAATGACCACTTGCGACTCCAAACCAAGCGTGGCTACACCTTTTTGCATATTTGAGAAATATATATTGCCCTTTCATTATTAGGTTCTTGACTAAGAAGAAAATGAGCATATGGGCTCGTGATTTTTCGAGGAATCTGTCGTTTAGCTCAAAATTATATTCAGCGCTTGTGTCGATTTATGATTGCTTGATTTTATTTTCAATGGAGTTGACGACTGATGATGGGATGATGATGGCTAGAATTAAAGTTATTGAATGATGAAGAAATTAGGGTTTCTATTTGTTTCTTTTTTCCTCTTTAGTCTTATGAAGAAAGAAATGGTAAAGGTCAACGAAAACTTTAAACTATACCCATTATAATATATTTATCCTAACAAATTTGCTAGGACACTAAAAATCCCAAACTTATATCAATGTAACACATTTACCCATCATCAAACTTATAAAACTGTTAAGAATTATCTACATGAATGCTTAAAAGTAAACAATATTGATATGGCGCTCACGTGGCTAAAAAATCGTTTAATAGAACTTTGATGGAGGATAAATATGACAACTGTGTAAAATTTTTGGGATTTTTTATGTCATAAAAAAAAGTTTAGGGTAAATGTGTCACAATGGGTATAGTTTAGAGTTGTTAATGTTAAAAAAAAAATCTGGGTATATGTAACACGGTGGATATAGTTTAGATTTTCTGTAACTTTTTCCGAAAAATAAATAGAGTAATATTACTTAGTTTCTAGAGAACCAGTCTTCCAAGTACATGCGTATTTTCTCATGACGCAATAATTTTGAGCTCTAAGATGGGAATGTCAGTCAACTCATCTAAAAAAAATTCTTATGCGTCACTTCTCTTTCAGGGTACATATTCTGTAGCAAATCGAACCATATTTTTTATTCATGTTTCTTGAGAATTTTTTCCCACCTTTTGTAAACAGAGTTTTTAGAATTTTTTTGGACAATTCTAAATGACCGCCACACACGCACGCGAATATATATTATGTGGACATAAAATGTCATCCTAGGAAAATATTTACAAAAATCTAAAATAAAAATATGGCATGTATAGTCGATATTTCGATTCAAATAACATCCACAAATCTACACAATCCACCCTACTCTGATAGGCTTAGTAGCCTGGGAAGTTACTTTCATTAGGAGATGATATGATTCGGACACAAGACATGCCGCATTTAAATCGCGATTTGATCACCTAACTAGGCCTTTTTAGATTATTAAGTACGCACTCCTCAACAATTTTGCTTGCGTAAAACACGGAATGGGCAGAAATCCATCCTCATAAATGTTTACATACCACTAATATGGTACCTAGCATGGATGACTGTGTCTTGCATCGTTTTCATTTGCTTTCTTTATAACCATAATGATAAATATGTTTACACACATACATACACATAATGCTCTCGCTTTAAAAAGAGCAGAAGAAAAAGTCACTTTAAAACTCTAGAAACATCGATATGGCAAAGGAAAAGAAGGGTGCATGCATTTAACATCGAAAGTCGAATACGTTGAATTCTCACGTGCCTGGTCGAGAAATTCTCATTTGGGTGGATTCATGATTTAATAAACGTTGAAATTCCCTCTCGGAGAGTGAATGGAGAATGATATTACTCCAGGTTGCCCTCTTAATTAGTTGTCTAATCACCTAATCAACGTTGTGGACCAAAAAGGATTAACCTACAACCTAATCATGGTCAAGAAAAGGGTGATTCTCATCTTCATTATTCCAATCTAGATCATAGTGGTACTTTGGTGAGATAGAGTCATCTCATCATCCCATTTCTGAAAAATTTAAATCTCTTATTTGAATCGACTTAACGTCACGTGTCTCGTGAGAGAGATATGACATTTAGAAGATCGGATAACATTCTATTTTTTTTTTTTAAAGAAAGAAGATATTCTAATATTTTTTTGAAGTGAATAAAGTTCTCTAGCCATCATGCAGAACATTAAGGAGAAAATTACCAAAAAAGTCCTAAATTTATTGTCGAATGTCAATTAAGTCATAAAATTTTCAATTTGACCAATTTAATTTTAAAACTTTTTGACGATTTTTCAATATAGCCATTTCGGTGATTTTTGATAAGAAATTGCTAAGCGACAATCCAATTGACATTGGCACTGACATGGACAATTTTTGCAATTTCTTTAAATTTTCTAATTTTTCTCCCTTTTTTTTTTTCCTTCTTTTCCTATTTCCCTTCGCCAATTGCTAGGGTCTCGATGATGGCCAGTGGAGATTACCGGGCAACGGTTGACGAGGGCATGGGAATAAAGCTACAAGTTCACATCTTCTAATTTATGTACAAGTTAAGCGACTCGACTTGTGAAGTTAAGATAACATAAACAATTATCGAGTGGTGATTGCAAACTTTAAAAAGGCCTATAGATGAGCATGGTACGATTTTAGAAGAAACTAAAACCTAAATCAAACCTTTGATATATATAGAATATATATTTACTCATTGAACTCAATTCCAAATTGAATATTCGAGATTGTATTCACAGCATCATCAATATAATCATATATCGAATTAATGCATTCATTATATGCAGTTAAATATCTATTCATTTCAAGGGGCTTTTCACTGATTACGTTCAAATTTATCGCTCCACTTCGATCTGTATAATTACTTCCGTAAGAACTCTCTAAAGTGATGTCCAAATCAACAATTTCGAATCAAACCAAGACAATGATGAAAATCCTCTTTTTACCGTTTATGCTCCTACTACCCGCCCTACTCATTGGATCGTGACAAGGGAGAATCTTTTCCCATGTCCTCAACACGTGTTGCGATGCCATAAGAAGACGAGTGATAAATATATATATTCTTTTTTGAGCAAACGAAGACAAGTGATATTCTCCCCGCAAGAAAGAGAAAGAAAATGTGCAATATAAGGGTCATGGACCAAAATCAAATTATTGAAAGTTTAGGAATCGAGCTTAAAAGATTAATAAAGTTGATGATTCAATTGTCAGTTGACGCGGTGGAAACAATTGATGATACGAATTCTAGAAAATAATAAACTCATAAACATGAGTTGCAACTTGCAAGCACATAAACTTGCACAATAATAAAGAAAACTCTCGAACTCATTAATTTATCAAAAGAGGGAAAATTTGTCCAAAAAATCCTATTGTTCATCAATCAATTTAATTATAAACCTTTCAATTGTGTTAATTTAACTCCAAGCCTTTTAACAATTTGCCAATTTAATTATTTCAATCAATTTTGATCAGAAATTGCTAATGTGATAATCTGGTCAATGTTGGTTGGCCTACATGGCGTGGCCAATGCTAACATAGATAAATTTTAATTTTTTATGAATTTTTTAATTATGTTTTGGTTCTCCTTTCCTTTTTCTTTTTCTTTTTTTAATTTTTGCAATCTTTGGGCTAGCAAGGGTTTTTTTTTTTTTTTTTGGTCGAAAGCTAGCAAGGGTTAGCTAGTGACTTTCCTAGCCTAGAGTTGCAAATTGGAGAAAGAAAGAAAAGAAAAGAAAAATAAAATTTTGAAATTTTGAAAATAATGTAAAAATTATTCACGTGAGTGCCAATTATACCATGTAGACAACCAATGCTGACTAAACTATCACGTCAGTGATTTTTGACAAAAATTAACCGAAATGACTAAATTAATAAATTGTAAAAAAAGGTTAGGACTACATTTACAAATTATTAAAAGGTGTAAGACTAAATTGATATAATTATAATGTTTACGACTAAATTAGCAAGTTATCAAAAGATTTAGAACTAAGGCTGCGTTTGGTTTTCGAAATCTATAACCATGGTAGGATCGAATAAGGTAGAAATGAAATTTAGGAATTTTGCTATATCCTATCAATTGTTTGGTGATTGTAGTAATAATGTCGAATTTATTCACCCATATCATGTACATTATTTTGTACAAAAGACATATTAGTATAAATAAGCCAAAAATTTTACAAATGAAGATGATAGAGATCTCTCACGACACTCTTACCTACTTTTATTTTATTTTATTTTTTATTAAAATTTCCTCTATTTTTTAATCAATTTATTTGTTATTCCTTTCTTCCCATTCTATCGTTCTCTAATAAAATTTTATTAAATAGTAAATTCTACTAATATACCTAAAATACTAAATGCCTAAAATATGTATTAAATATGCATAGAATATGTATTTATATATTAAATTTATATTATAAAATAGAATTTAATTCGAATATATAAATAAAAATAAGATTAAAGTAAAATAAATAAATGTGAATTTCTTATATTAGAATTCAAATATTATTTATATTTAAATATAATACTAACTTGGTTAATTTAAGAAGTTTATTATTCGAGAAAAATAACTTTCCTATCATGGATGTTAAAAATCATATTCAGCTTTATTTCACCTCTCTTATGAGATAATTTTATCTTGTCTATATAACCATTATATCTGACTTTATCTTGTCATGAGCAAACACCAAACGCAAGATAAGATAAATTTTATCTTATCTCAAGTTTTATCCTAACTTTAAATGTAATCTAAATCAACACAATTGAAAGGTTTAAAACTAACAATAAATCTAGATTTTTTTGGACAATTATTCCAATCGAAAGAGGTAAGTTCTTTCTTTACATAAGATAATAATATGAATTTATACAACCTAATGTCCTAAAGAAATCCCAATAAACCATAACTAGAAACATATTACAAAAAGTGAATAAGAAAAAATTATTAGATATGAATTCGAATCAGATAAGTAAATAAAACTAAACAAATTCACCTAAGATTCTAGATGCAATCTAACAATCAAATAGTTATCTAAATAAAAGAATTAAAATTTTAAATTAGTTGGCCCCTGTCGCTAAAACCTCAAAACTTAGTATTGTGGATGAAGTTTTTTTTGTTTACAATATAGAAAAAAAAAACTATGCTTAAATTAATGAAAATGACTTTCTTTTTAATAATTTTTTTTTTTCAAAATACGACTAAGACCTAAGATTCGAGCCTAAGTGTGCTAAAATGGGGCTAAACACCCTCACAACTAGGGCTAGAACCCTAGCACTTGCTTAAAGGACATCCGAGGTCAAGCCTAGGTCCTTAGCTCCCATGACTAGGATCCGGTGACTAGACCAAGATACCTTGCTACCATGCTTGAGTCATTGGTGCTAATGTCCAAGTCCCTTGAGGCCGAGAACGGGCACTAACTGCCATGCTTGGGTTTATGGCAGCCTAGCTTGAACCCCTTGAGGTCGAGCCCGAGACCCCTAGCCCAAGTCCAAGATAGCACCCATGCCCAAGTCCTCGGCTACTTAGCACTCCTCATGAGCATGCCTTGGTCTCTAGCGGCCATGGCGGAGTCTTTCATGGACGGGTTGGTGTCCCTCGAGGTTGTGCTCGGGTCTAGGTTCTTAGCTTAGGAACTCTAGACTTTAAGAGGATACTCAAAGCTTTTTTCTATTAGAAAAAAAGGAAAAGAAAAGAAAAGAAAAGGTTTCCACATTATTTGCAAAATACAATAAAAAAAACTAGGAAAATGAAGTCCTTGAAAATATTCTACCAAAAAAACAAAAGTGCTTGAGAATTAAGAGTTTACTCGGGAGACGAATGGAGTCAAAAAATGAAGTTCCATCGAAATGACTTTTGCACCACGATCCCAGCAGGGGATAATGCGTCCAGGAAAGACAAGGAGGTGGGCTTGGTGCGCAAAAAATCTAGAGATTGGAGGGGGCGGGGGGAGGAAGGGAACAAATGCGGGAGCGGGTCCCACTGCTGGCTACGGAAAGGAAAGATCGGGCGGGCCCCACCGGTTGTCATATCTTGTAGTCCCATCCATTTCTTATCGGCGGGCCCCACCTTACCCCACCATCTCTCCCTCTCTCTCTCTCTCTCTCTCTCTCCCTCTCCTCTCGCTCTCGTACTATGGGGATGGGGGGTAATGATGCAATTTAACAAAATCAAACACTCTCTAATGGCGCACCTAACCTTTGCTTCTCCCCGCTGCGCCTCTTTAATTAAATCGCAACAACCGCATTCGACGTCGACCCGTCGGGGGCGGGTGGTGGGGATCGCTTCACGGGTTTGTCCGTGACGCACCCACGACGCGACCGCGTTCGCCATTTTGTACATTCCTCCTTGCCCCAAACCCTAGACACTCCCCACTTTGTTTGGCCTAGTCGTTCGGCTCCAAGGCGCTAATTGGCCCGGAGGTGCACTAGTTGTTCGGCTCCATCTCTCTCCCTCCCCCACCCTTCCCTTCAGTCTGTAGAGGTTCTAACTCCTTGTGCTCGATCGCTGAGTATGAATCCAAGGGCCTCCCAGCTAGCTTTTCCTTTTCAATGTGACATGATAACACCGCTTATGCATATACCTAATTAGTTATATCATAATTCGGGCCGACTTGTTTAATGGTATATCCTGAATTCGGCATCACACGAACAAGGCCTGTGAACACTAATTGGTACCCATATCTTAAGCCCATCTTTATCACAAGAATGTCACAACTTGTTAAGACTATTTATATTGGGTATCAATTTCCATCCATGTGTGACGAATCTTTACTCATCTAACAAAAGGAGATGTTGTTCAAGAGCGGTCTTGTAAAAAGTTTATATTGTACCAAAGTCAAGTAAATTTGTGCATGCTAATGCGCATGTAGATAGAGGGCAAATTTCCCTAAATCTAGGAGCACATTGATCGATTTGGGGTCATTATGTCTCATTCTGTTTTTTTTTCTAGCAATGGAAGATCCCTACCCTTTATTTTAATTCTTTATATACTCCGTCCGACACGGCGATTCCGCCAAAAGCTCCTCCATTATCACCAGCATCGATCTCCAACTTTCACTGTTCTAAACTCCTAACCCTAAAACCTTTCCACATCCAAATGGCAAAGCCGGGGGTCCCGAAGGGATCAAGTCTTTCCCAATATCCTCCAACGTGGTTGGCATGGTACGTGGGCATCGCTTAGAGGGATCAAAGGGCGACCCAATCCCGATGATGTCGTCGCCAATTGCCAGCGCACGAAAACATGTCTGCCGCATCCTCAAGCCGTGCGCGATAATACCGCAGGTCGGATGATTGCCCTTTACGTTCGATGCCGGTCTTTCTTGTGTCGTTATTGCGCTAAACATGCAAATGAGAAAAGACAAGAATGTTGCTGCCCTAAAGAATTTAAAGTTAACGATTAGAAAAATCCCTCCCACCTATCGGTACTACACAGGCCCCATGCAAGATCTCATGCTGTGCCCTACGCGATCTTCTTCGCGTCTTTCCGATTCTGTGGATCCCGCGCGACATCTCCGCCTTCATTTTAGTAATTGTAGGGGATTAAGCACATGGATGAACGTTCTTCGAACGGCAAAGTTGCTGGACTTATTCGAAGTTTATCTATATCCTCTCCCTTGATATTTGTATGTATGTATGTATGGAGAAACAATTCTAAAAGAGCTGGTTCTGTTGTCGCTAAATCCAAATGACAAGTTGTTTATGTATTTAGACTATTGATTGATAACATTGCAATTTGAAGCTCACGTTTTAATGCTTGTATTGTTAAAGAGCGACGCGCTTTGTATTTTTATATCTTTTCTAGTTGTCTGATTGGACGTATAATTGTACGGCAATCAATTCTTTTTATCTGCCCCAAAATCTTTTGTGAGACTAATAACAGTCTTATAGGGACAGGTGACTGGCCTCTTTGATGACTTTTTTTTAAGCGCCCGATAGGATGTGGAACATTTGACTTTCCCATTCATATCTTCGACTGTCATACGGGACAATCTTACTCGGCCATCATTTGTACTCTTGATCGCCCACAATTGAACATTATAAAAAGTAATGCAAAAAGACAAAAAGACCCTCATAAGCCTCGAGAAAATTACTAGAAAAATCTTACACCTATTGTATGAATGTTAATTCAGTTATAAATATTTCAATTTAATCAATATATTCTTAAACATTTTAATAATTTATTAATATAAGATTTCTTGCTAATTTTAACTCACAATCACTACTGTAGACATTAGTTGTCGTGCGCAACACAACCGATGCTGATAAGAACAATTTTCACAATTTTTATATTTTATTATTAATATTTTTTGTCTTTCTCTTGCCTTGTTTTTCCTTCTTTCTTTGTTGATCGATGACTAGCAACTTGCCATAGGCAAGGGTGGGCCTACGAGGCTCAAATCATGTCAAGTAGGCAAAGCCTCACTAGTCTTGCCAAATTTGGTGAGGGTTGACCTCGCTGACCCGACCCTTGCCTATGGCAAGTTACTAGCCATAATGAGCAATGAAGGAAGAATGAAAAAAGATAAGATAAAATAAAATAAAAAATGGAAAATTATATAAAAAATTGTAAAAAATTATCCATATCAATATCGTCCTCACAATATTGGCATCCACGTTAATGACTGTCGGCCGAAATGATTACATTGGCATATCGTTAAAGATAAAATTTGTCATAGTGAAATATTTATAATTGAATTAGTATTTGCATAATAGGTGTAGAAATTTTTTAATAATTATTCCCGTAAACCTCCCTCTCTCTCACTCCCTCCCCCCACGCGCTTGCGTACCAAGTGAGGAAGGAGATACGAGAGAATGGGCGGGAGAGGGAAGTTGATTGGGATTTTATGTAGCATGAATTTTTTTTTTCTCATGACCACCAACCAGAGTCGAATAGTCGACACATAACGCAGCCTCATCAATGAACGATTCGACGTTTCGTTACAAGATCAATCACAGGCATGTAAGAGAAGGAATCTACTTATATATGTTTATACGTGTAGTTTCCCATATGGCTATATTTTCCTCCAACCACGTCACTGGTTGGTGACTAAGCAATTTATGAACCTTGATACATACAAAATTAATTAAATCAAAATTAAAAGTGAATGATGTTCATGTTTATAACTCACTAATAATCGTACGAAGGGTCAAATTGAGGAAACCATATGGTCCTTCCCGATTTGGCCTTGTGGTCTCACCAAGTCTATAACCGGTATGATGCTGGACAACTTTTGGGCATCCATCTCCCTTCATAGAAAACGTCATCTTCTCTCGTACAAAGATATAAATGCATAGGTCGGACTGAGAAAAAAACGAACATGTTGAGCGGCCATCTCTTCTGGCCGTCCATGTGAGTTGCATGCTAAATTAAGTCAAATGGGAGATGCGAAACCTACGTCGTATAAAATAAGGTACCGGTTGGATTTCAGACCCTCACGGTAAGCCTAACTTGATCTTTATCGCTCCATCTTTCGTCCAAGATAAAAGCGCAAAGAAAGCGTGCATGTGCGAGGTCATCCTATGCTTCTTGCGACATCTCGTGATCTCTAAATGCTAAAGCTACAAGAACGGCTTGGTAAATCATTCTCAGAAATTCTAAGCAACCAATTTTCTGGAGCGGCCCCTCTTGAATGGTTATGATATTGATTACTGAGAGCAAGTTATGTCATCACCATCGAAATTAGGGTTTCCCTTGTCGAATAGCTTCTATGGACTCCGTTGTTCTCGTCCGTTCTTTTCCCGAAGTATCGGTGGTCCTTAATCGTTCCCAGTAAATCCTCCTCTCTGCTCAGCACCGCGAGCAAACTAAGAGCTTTTTGAAATTTAGCAAGCTTTATTTAGTGTGCATATTCCACCTTAAACCACGTTTCAAGTGCCATCTGGCTTTTGAAGCATAGCTGAGAAAGCTAGTGGGTTGCTACTTATAGACATGCTTATCCCAAGATAAGAATTTATGGATCAGCAGTTGTTTTTGGAGAATATTTAGATGCACATCGATCGACATCTGCTGGATGTGGGCTGGTCACGAAAGCAATATTTTGACGAGCACGTTGACAAAGTTAGGCAGCATTTCTTCAAGATGTTGTTTTCTGTAGTTAGGGATTATGTCGTTCATGCAATGTTTCGGGCAAATCCGATTCTCTCTTTCTCCTACCTCGTGAATTTTCTTGAAGCTAGAAACATCGTTGAGACAAAAGCCCTAGCTTTCTGCCACGAGGCCGGCCTAATTTCCTCGCCCCCGTAACAGATTCTGGCCAAGTCCTAATCGCATGACAGAGACTTTGGTTTAGTCAGTTAGCATAAAATATCATTTGTGTTTTTTTCCCTTCAGCTCGATACGGAATCATCAGCTTTTCCTGCACTTCACCTAATTCGTCGACCCGAAATAATCACGCCCTTTGAAAATGCACAGCGCAACACGTGCAGAAACCCTGACCTGGCAACCCTATTTTCTTCTTTTTGGCTCAGACCATTTGCTCTGATAGCCATCACTTTCGATCCATCAGCAGCACAATGTCAAACCATTCCATTACCATTGCGTTCACAAGGTGGACATTGTCTGCATGATATGAAAGGATCTTGTATGATGTGTTTGCCGGTTCTTTGAAAGTGAAGCTCTTTGCGTTCACACGATCCTTTTCCCCGGATTAAATTACTTGCGGCGACCATATCTTTTAGATTCAAAAGGTAAACAAACACAGGCTTATGTAATTTGGTCAGCGTTCCTTGAAAAAATTAGGAAATATGATTTCACGCAAAAAGCTCTTTCAACGTAGATATGATGAGAGTAAATAAAATCTTGACGTCTTGTAACTCTAACAATGAAGTGTGTTTTTACAAGGAGTGTAAATTTAGTGTTGATATCGTTAAAAGTATTTATCATGCACATTAAATAACCTGAAAATATATATTGTTGAAGTGATGCATCTATATATGGATCCATTGGGGTGATATATCAAGAGGAAAATTTAATTCCAATATGGAAGATTTCCTTATCCTCAAGACCTTTGTGAAGCACAATTAACTATATTTAAAAAAACTTATAATCCCAAGTCAACTTTTTGTCGTAATTCAAGAGATCGAAAACAAGAAAATAAAACCTATAATAGTTAATTTTCATACTTTGTAAAAAGAAAATATTACTAGATCAAGTGAATGGTATATAAGAACTTTTTTTGGCCAATTCTCTATAAACTTATCGAAGGAGAGAAATTTATAACTTTTCAGGTGTTATAGAGTCGGAAGCATTGATGTCAATGGTCAAGTTATGGATAATATAGTTGATGTCAATTTTCTTTTCTCAAGACTATCCCCGCGAGCATGCACTCCTTCTTTTGCTTGATCAGCGATCCTTGCCTTGAATAGGAAGTTACACAATTTTTGCACGTTGTGCTCGAGATCAAAAGCCACAGTTTCATATTTATACGCCATACCGAAATACGTATACGACTTTAGAGTTAACAGAAATACACGTAAGTTTGGTTTATTCACGAATTAGGTATGTACCGATATGCCAAATAAAAGGGGTTGCGTGAATCCGATTGTTTGTGATCGAGATGATGTCGAATTTGAGAAAAAAAAACTCAAGTCTGGAATTTTGTTTGGGAGATTCAGCGTCATTACTGGGGACTAGGGTTTTTAGAGTGCTTTCATACATGTATTTCTTTTTCTTTTCTTTTTTCTTTTTTTGGTTGAATTCATACATGCATTTTTTTCCTTTTAATTTGGCTTGTTCTGTCGTTCATAGCTAACGAAGTAATTGACGGCTGACTGTCCATGGTATCTGCCTTAACTCTACCCATTTGCTTGATCTTGAATTTATTTCATACCTGCGGGTAAGGAAAAGGGAAGTTTGCACCTCTGAAATACACTTAGCATTAATCAGGCTACATTTTCCATAATATCACACATATAATAAGTTTTCATTATAGGAATAATACCCATTAACGATTTTCATACATGATTAAGGTGCGGACCTTTTCTATGAAGATCAATCAATTGGACATTTAATGTCTATAAGTAAGGTCCTTCGTCATATGAACAAAGTAATTGACCGACGACTGTCCAAGGTTCTGCCCCAGCTCTTGCTCCATGCTTGACAGCGAAATTATATCTCAGGATCAAGAAGAAAGGAAGCTTGTATAGACGAAATACACTTAGCATTAATCGACAATCTACAATCACGAAATATGAAGGTCTCAAGTGCGTAATTTGGAATCTTGTATGTGAAATATGAGATGTCGACATATATTATTATACAATAGGTCATATTTTCCAAAAACCATGTTTTTGATTAGTGGGTTATATGTTTTGAATATCATCTACACGCAACATTAATTAGAATCAAAAGTGAGCGATATCTATATTTGTCACCTATCAATCAAACGTAACAACGGATGAAATTCCTCTAACTAGGGATGGAGGAAAGCCTCACCCCTTACGTGACATAGACAACAAAGCTATGAGTACATTGTGTGACCGTGTGATATGTGTATCACTGGTGTTTTGGTTTTGTCATTCGTCCAAAAGGTCTTTTGACTAAGAACTATTATTTCTTGCTATTTCAGCTATTCTTTTAATATAAATACTTAGGGAAAAGCATTTGGCATCTTTTTGGACAAAATATCTTTTGAACCTTGAATATTTTCTTCCTCCATGAAACTTCGGGAAGAAAACAATAGATTTCATTCCAGTGGAGCTGGAGCTTTCACCTTTTGATAAGCTTAGTGGGGAGGCTTGCATGGGCATACGGATCTTTCGAGACTACCAATGCTAATCAAGTCAAGAGGGCCCATTAAGACTTAGACTCGCACAAACGCTTATCTCTTATTTGCAGACTTCCTCCAGGAGGGTCCTCCAATTCAATAAAATAGACAACTACCGATTGAATATTCTTCTCCCGCGTGACATCTGCACATGTTGCCTTCTCCACAAAGGACAGCGATTCGAGAAGCGAAACATGACATCTGAGCGGCCGACCGTATGGTGGAAGCTTGCGCACTTACCTTAATCCACAGCGATTCGCCCTCCTCCGCGATTGGACTCGACGAAAGAATGGGTCTTTCGCTCGGCCAACAGAAGCATTAAAGATTAGGCCAAGGTTTTGTTTCGCAAACCATGCTTGGATTCGGCTAAGATTTGATCCTTAGTTGTCAATGACATGGACACTACGGAAGTACATACATTGACGCGTAGTTCCAAGAGGTTGACTCTTTTGTCTTTATCGCCGAGGCGTTCAAAGGAGGATCTTCAGGAAGCAGCCGCGGATGACGTGCCACCATACTTTTTTCTCGAGACTCTTTGTTAACGTGACATTTTAGATTAACTCATCAATATATCGTCCACTTTGATCCGAGCCTCGTAGTTTTGTTCTTTAGCGTATAAGCAAGTTTCTTCTCAAGAGGTCACCTATTCTAAGAGTGTTCTCACTTGAACAAGCTTAAATTTAAAGTTCAAACCTAAGCATTGTCGCAATGTTAAAAGGCATCTCCGTGAGTTAATTATACTTCTCTTTTTCAGTGCATAATTTAATTCATTCATGCCTACTTCGTCATCTTAAAAGCATGTTAGGAACCACTGATTGTTTAGGCCCTCTAAGCCCCGACAACCATTCCCAGTCCTCGTCATACTAAATCTTTACAGTCAAACAACACGGCGTCACCACATGAGCATAAAACCTTGGTGCTTTGGCCACAAGCTGACACGAGACGTGCCGGCATGGGCATCGTCTATCAGGTCGATGCGTTGGTGGCTAGACGATGCACGATAGAAAAATCTCTTAAGAGTGATCCCGGTACGTGCGAGCCCCGAGAGCCCTTGACTTTGGCAGTTCCGACATGGAATCCACCCGATCTAGGGGCTTGGCACACACGCTTTTCGAGCAACGTCGCCGCGGTGCATGGGCTTAGGTAACGAGCCTGGGCCGACCCATCTTTCGTCCCATCAACTGAGGAAACGAATACCGGCCCATCCATTCACGTCATCATGGGCCAATGACACCGCCAGCCCAACGGACGACTAAGCCCCATCGCAAAGGATTTTGGGCAACGCCGTCTTCGGGAAATGGCCAGATTCTTCTCATCCATCCTCAAACGTCTTGACCATAAGTCGTTCCCAGTTCGCACATCGGCCGATTTCCACGGTGATTTGAAAAATCGAAACTCCGCTCAACATCCCCCCAACCAAAACCCGCAAAAAAGGAGAGAAAAAGTAAAGAGGATGCGATGCTTATCCATTCCCCTAATCTATATCTGTAACTTTTGTCTTCTTCCTCTTTCCCTGTTTCGACGAGATCGAGAATTTGTTCTGTCCCGGGAGAGAGACGGAATTCGGCACGTTTCCCTGTTCCAGACGGCCACGTTCTCCAAAAGCATCGAAAAGAAAGGAAAAGAAAGATAGGAGAGGAACGGGGGCGCACATCGCAGATATTTTTGACGCAGAATTCATTGCATGAAACCTCGGCCAGAACGAACAATAATGAAGTGACGTAAGCGCACACGTAGACATTGGGTGGGTCTCGGTCGTGGGTCGTGGCCAAATCGCAATTTTTTTCTTTCCTTTCCTTTTTGTTCCTGCGGTGGAACAGTAAAGTCCAAATAGCCACCACCGAAAATGACCAGGGAATTATAGGGATAAGTACTAGGTTCTAAAAGTCGGTCCCTATCAAAGAAACGTGGAAAATGCTGGTGCTTCGATCCGCCTCGCGCGTGGGATTGTTCTTTAATTTTTACCACGTTGTTGAAATGCCGCAATAACTACTTGTGGTCCATATCCGCCGACGTCTTTGCTTCCCCCCAAGACCAAGGAATGAAAAGCTGACCTGGCCTTGAAGTAAAGATTTTTTTACTATTAGGAGGGGTTATTAGGATAAGCATACCCATTCAAAATAACGTTGGTGCGGTCAATTTCTAATGCGATCATTAGTTTTTGATGTAATTTTTGTATGTTGTTCATAGGAATTTTCATATGAATTTTTTTTTTGGGTGACCGAGGAATTACCAAAGACCCCTTACGAGGTCACACCGCTCTCCGATGCCCGGTGGCACCGTCGGATGTCATCATAAGCCATTATTTAAACATAGAAAAAAAAATATTATTACTTAAACACAAGGAAAAATGACATATATACAATATGTATTTTGGCTCAATATGTAATCTCGACTCTGTACTTTAATTTGTTTCACTATAATCCCTCGACTTTAAATCCATCGCCATTTGATGACGTTGATTATTATATGCCAAGTTAGATTTAATAGAAATAAGGAGTAAACATATTCATCTTTTTATTCATTTACTTTAGAAAAGGGAAAAAAAAAAAGATTAGGGCATTGACATGTCCATCATTATTTGATGACATGTGTGAAATTATTTCGGACTACTACCAACTGTTATAAAAATTTAAACTATTAGATAAAAGTGTTTTTTAATTAAATTCATTTCTCCTCATGCTTAGTCGGGTTTTTTTCTTTTATTAATACTAAATGTGTACATATTTAATTAAGGAAACAAATAGAGTTTGGAAATATTTGAACTTAAGACATCCGGTTTAGATATTATGTGAGATTCACTATCAACTATTTTAAAATTTTAAAATGTTAAATGAATGCATCGTGCAATGTTAATTATTCTATCGACGTGAATTATTATATCCTAATTTAAGATGAATATCTTGCATGAATAATTTACAATTACTTCTTTTTTTGTTGTTCCATTGTTTAAACTTAATAAAATGGAAGCCATTGACAAAAGGACAATATTCAAGATTTTCCATATATTTTATGATCTAAATTGAAAAGTCACTGATAATTTAGAAACCAAATCAAACTAATTAACGATCCAAAAATTATGTTGTACACTAAATTAAACTTCAATAATTATTTATGTCATCTTTTATGTCAGTACTGGTGGAGGTAGACATTCGCCTCTGACTCCATACACATGGGTTGAGATTGAGTGGATTACAAGTTTGCTGATGGGGATGAGGGTGGAAAAGATTGTCCAAGACACACACAACCGCCAAGTTTCGTCCTACGTTGGATTCATGTCGCGTACGTGTGTCGGCAAGCACTACCTTACACGGTTGAAACTGCGAATGCCCGAGCGCATTCCCGGTCAAAAGTCCAACATTGGAAAAAAAAAAATTGCAACAAAGATCTGCCTTTCAGCAGCCCAATTAACCACACGTGCAAGAATTAAGAAAAAAAAGTCGAAAGGTCAATGCTCATCCCGAATAGTATATGGCATAAAAAAGGTATGATTCCAGAGGTATCATAGCTTTTTCCATTGGGAGAGAAAACCAGGAATGCAAACAAAACGAGGGTGGGATTTTTCTCATTTCGGTCATTAAATCGTTAGCCGTGACTCAATGTTTAGAAAAATATTTGATGGGGTTGTATTGTTGGGTTTCCGCCCGGTGTTATGTGGACAAAGGTTTATTCAATATAAGTTTAACGAGATGGTTTTCGTGCATCCTCGAAAAGATCTCGATGAAGATTAGAATATTCAAAAAGTTATATTTTTGTGTTATAAAAACACTCGACTCATAACATTCAATTTTAAAAAAATAGATTCAACTTTATCAAAGTGTCTATTTATAATAATTAATCAAATGGATTTATCAATTGCGTTCGCGAATCAATCCCTTTTATCTCCAACCACTCCAATAGCTCCCAAATATTTCACTTTCACTCGATTATTTTCTGTACAATTCACCAATGCATATATCTCTTCGTGCATCCGATTATGCAATACACGTGAATTGCGATGCTAATGTGCATCCACAAAGATCGGCTCAAAAAAGAAAAAAAGAAAAAGAGAGAGAAAGAAACAAATAAAATTGACATGCGCCATTTAATTATTGTGGCCCCTTTTCGTCTATTAGCCATGCCCTTTATCCATGATTACTCTAATTGATCTCAATTTGTACCAACATTTTACCGACGTGTAAATCCCATCACACGAATCAACATCCCAAAAAACTAAATTTGATGAATTATTCAGCAAACGCAAAATTAAAAGGTCCGAGCGCCCGCCTGGCCCGCTTGGCGAAGGACAGCAAAATGTGAGAGAATTAGACAACAAGCCGTTCTCATAACACGAACAATATTCGAACAATGTCATGCTATAATCAAAGCTTACATACATTTCATATGGCAATGTGAACCCAATAAAATAAATAACACTATAGTCATCAACCCCCCCACCTAATGTTGCACCCATATCCAATCCCTGCCCCCACCACTTCACCAATCCTAGGCTAGGCCACCAATCCCTCCATCACGCCGTTGCAGTTTTGCCCCTCAACTTTCCTATATTTACAAACGACAATATTTGAACTGATTTTGTCCGCATTCGCCCGTGTACATTGAATCCGACCTTAAAAAAATTGAAGTTAGCATGAAACCACCCCCAACTTTTTTTCTTTTCCTTTTTTCTTCACCGACCTAAAAATGAATCCACGCCGTCCATTTGTTGGAATCTAAAAACCATTCAAGTTAGCCCCCAGAATTCCAATTATTTACAGAGCCGCCCACCGTTTTTTTTGCAACTTGCGTCCATTTCTCCGGTTCAATCCCCCATGTACACGTGTCCTTTGCTTTCTCATTGCCGAAACCCGAGCCCGACGTTGTGGGCCGGGTAGCGGAACCCGTACGGGTCGAGCGAGTTCGCCAGGTTCTGAGCGAACCCGGTCGAACTCGGCTGGTAAAGCCCGGCCGCCGCCGGCGCCGGCTGGGTCCTGATCCCGCTCTGCACCTCCTCGTTCGCCGAGCCGCCGAGCTGCTGCCTCTGCAGGCCGTCGAGGCGGTTCATCTGAGGGACAAACACGTCGTTACCGCCGTAGTTCACGAGCCCCTGAGGCTGAGGCTGGCTGACCGGGACGAGCTGCTGCTGGGGCTCCAAGTTGAGACCCGCGAGCGTGGCCCAATCGAAACTGCCCGAGCCCATCAGGGCCTGCAGGCTGGGCTTCTGGTCATGCCGCTGCTGCTGCTGCTGCTGCTGCTGCTGCTGGTGTTGCGCGATCCTGAGCGAGTTCGCGTGCGGCAACGCGAAGCGCCGGTCGTTGATCTCGGGCAGAGTGTCCAACATGTTGTCCAATGAAGAGGAAGGCGAATGCGACCCGTGGCTCTGTTCCTTGCTCGAGGAAGTCGAGGTGCTCGGCTTCTGCCCGCCCGAGCTCTTCTTGTAGATTCGGCACAGGACCCACTCGTCCAGCTGCGGATACACACATACCAAGAACATCAGTCGATAGGGGTTGATGAACACCGCTTGAATCGAATCGCGTTTTCGTTAAAAAAAAAAAAGGAGACACTTTCAAGATTCAAATGAATACCTTAGTGCTTCCGCTCTTGCAGGTACTTGCGAGGAGGCGGTACTCGTGCATGATCCAGTTGGTCTTGTTACCTTTGGGGGCTTTGCCGATGTAGAAAACGAGGGCTTTCTTGATGCCGACCTGGCGGCCTTCGGTGCTGATGATCTTGTCTGTGCCGGTCGCCTTCCAGTACCCGGACCCGGCTACTCTGTTCGGTCGGGACCCGTTCGGGTACTTCCGGTCTCTGGGGCTGAAGAAGTACCACTCCTTTTCGCCAAACATCGCCTTGTCTGAAAAAACACACGGAAATTCTCGTCAGACCATCAATACAAGAAATCGACAGAAGCCCAAAACGGACAACATCAAACGGGCTCCCTAGCACACGTACCTGGCAAGTCCCAGGGATCGAACTTGTACAGATCGATGTCCCCGATGATCTGCAGATTGAACTCGTAACCGGCCACCTTGCGGCAGAGGTATTGGACGAGGAGCTCCTCGTCGGTCGGGTAAAACCGGAAGCCGGGCGGCAGGCTCAGCTGGGCCAGCGGATCGGTCCCCGGAACACCCATTTCAGCTCTCGAAACTTTGAAGGTTCAGAGAGAGATAGAGAAACAGAGGGAGGCAGGGGCGATTTCTAGAGAGAGGTGGAGAGAGAGAGGGAGAGGAGTCGACCAAATTTTTCAATTTGAAACTCTCCCTTTTCTTTTTTTTTTTCGTAAATGTGAGGACTGGAGAGCTAATTTATAGAGAGCCTCCCCATAGACGTGAGAGAGCGATAAGTACGGTCGTCACTTTCGAAGGTGCTGGCTGCATCATGCAATGGGCCCCACCTTTGTCTGCAGCCTGCCACGTACTCCTCCGGAAAAAGTGGGGAGAGGCGAACCGATTTGGGCCGACCTTATCCGGGCCTGTACGAGAGCCCTCCCCACCTCCCACCCCCTCTCCCCCCCCCTCCCCTTCGGTGCATGCACCGCCGGTGGGAAAACGAACAAACGGGAGTCAGTCAAGGCGGGGGGACACGTGTCGGCCCGCCCCGGTCCGATTTCTAGAAAGCGTCGGCTCCCCTATGTTTTGAAAAAGGGACATTTTCGGGAGGACCGTTCGGTGGATTTAAGCGCGTTTCGTGCACATGGTTAGAGTGCAACGACCGGCTAGGGCAATGGCCAAATCGTGCCTCAGCATTTTACATAAATCTCGTTGGTCGTTTACTAAGATTTCGGTGTATGAATTATTATTCCTAGGGCGACTGGTAAATAACGTCCGCCCATCTAAGTACCGCCACGCGAGGCTCCTGTGTCCCAACGCCACGTCGTTAATGCAGGTTTTCCGAACCGAGTCAATTCTAATATCCTCGTGATCGAAGGGCGGGTTGTACTTTGTACCCGCTGGAGGCGTTTATCACGGGTTGAGCTACGGAGCAACGTGGGCATACGCCTCGAGGACACGTGCCTACACGTGGTGTGGGGATCGGGGAGAGTTAGGCCGGGTAGCTTTATTCAAAAAGGAGGAGGAGAGCGACGGGGCGGGGAGATGGGCCATGGGGCAAGGGCAAAGGACAAAGAGCCGGTGCAAACGGCGTCGCATTCGCGGGGCCACGTTCACGACCGGAGCCGAGGTCGGACGCCCCCCACATGTCGTTTCCTTTTCCCGGAGTTCGCTCTCTAACATCATCATTCATCATCATCATCATTATTATTACAATCATTTTTCATGTGTGAGCGCGGACGATGTGGTCGTGTTTAGGGTTTCTTCCACTCATCAATCTTCTGGCCCCCTGGCTTGTCGCTTCACTTTCGCGTTTCGAAAGATCTCGTTTTTTAATGGCCTTACGTGGCGCGTTGAGGCGTTTCCGTTTTAGCGATGTCTTGCAAGCATTGGGCGGTGGCGATGGCGATGCGCAAGGGAACGGGGTCAAGGCGGGAGGAACGGTCTTCCGAGGACCGGACTGCTCTCATCTCCATCACTGACGTCGGCCGCCACTATCCCCTTTTCCAATCTCGTGAACGTGGAGTCTTCTCGGAGGCTTTGATGGATATTGCGATGGCGAGTCAAACCGACACGTAGAAGATCGCTGGGCGGGCTTGGGCGGTCGACACGTGTAAAGACCCATCTTCAGATACTGGGGCTAGGACTAGACGACTTTTCGCGAGAGATTACGGGCGAGATCGACCGCTCATCGGTCGACCCGACTAAAGAAAAGGGGAAAATGGGAGATGTGGGGGTCGATTTTTCGCGATAAAGGTGGGGACTTGATTATTATGCCACGTGCAGATGGGACGATCGGGAGATGTCGAGACGGGATTGGCTGGGAGGTCTCGGAAAATTCCTTCTGGCGTGCGGGGGAGATTGGATTTGCGCTGGCGCCCTAATTTTTCCAGCAGCTTCGGCTTCTCCTCGAAATCCCATTAATTTAAGATGAAGAATGACGACTTCCCGTGACAGCTCGAGAAAAAAGTGGGTTTCTTGAATTGACTCGAGTGATTCGGCCACGATATTTTAAGCCTAGCTGGCTTTTGGAACTTTACTTTGGAAGCTGAAATTTCTGTGTTTGGAATTGTGGGCACCTGCTCTTGTTTGAAAAAGGGGACCATACTCGAGAGCCGTTATTATTATTAATCCTCATTGACGAATCGTAAGTTTACTAAACTAAGACAGGAGTTGATCTGATGTGTTTTTCTTCACGAATTTATTATCTTTCGCCATCCCATCTTAGAGTTGGAAAGTCTGATCTCTCAACTTCTCCCCTTATAGAGAAATAAGTGGTGCCGATATTTACCTCTTTCACCATATGCATATAAGTTAAAATTATCTAATTAGTCCCAAACATATTTTGTTTTTATCAATTCAATTCTAAGCATTTTAATTATGCTAATTGAGTCCTAAATATTTTCATATTTTACTAATTAAGTACCTCCGAAAATAGTTCATGTCGATGCCAATTATTTCATGTAATATGACCGACGTTAATATGAATAATTTTTAATAATTTTAAATATTTTCAATTGATTGATTAATTTCTTTTTCCTTTTCTGGCCATTGCCAAGCCTTGTTGATAGCTAGCGAAGGTTGTAAGCCTCAAGCAAGGGCTGCCCTCGCCAACCTTGGGCGTCAGCCCCTAGCAAGGGTGGCCCTCAATTGGGACCAACGATCTCTGCCGGCCATTGATGAGGCTTGATGATGGTCGACCCAAGGAAGATGGAAAAAAAAAAAGGTATACATAAATAATAAAAATATTAAACTATTAAAATATTATTAAAAATTGTCAACATCAATATTCACGTGTCATGTAAGATAGTCAGCATTCAATTGGCTAGAACTATTCAATTGATAAAATATGAAAATGATTTAAAACTCAATTGATATATTTAAAATATTTAGAATTGAATTAATAAAAGTACAATAAGTTTAAAACTTTCTAGAAAACTTTTCCAGGCAAATCAATATCGATTATATGATTGTTGATAATCATGCGCATTTGATATTGCAGCTCGGCACCGCGCTTTGATCACATGGCGATTTCGAGCATCCAAGGAGCTAGAATCCTAATGAACCGTAAGCTACCAAACCATCTCCCTATCCTATGGGGTTTTTTTCGAGAGTTCAAACGGTAGGGTCAGAGGTACAGCTGGTTTGTGAGGCTGTGAAAGGCCACAGGGAAGCCGAATCATCAAAGTCCGTCGTTCAAAACCCGCTTGCCCTCGTGTCCGTTTTGACCTTTTGCGTTTGGCGGGAGGGATGGCTGCTCGAAGACCAAAGACTTCACGAGACAGTGCAAAAAGGACGAAAGATTCAAAGGCCCTCGTTCGATTTTTGGACTTCCGCATGCGCGCATGCAAAACTCGTTTTGCTTTCAGCCGCATGCGGCGTTGGAGGACAGGACGGACGGACGACATTTAATGAGTCGTCGCGTCAGGATTTAATTTAATTGTTAAAGTCGTTCAGTAGATTCCATGAACCTTCCCAGCTAGGGGGCTTTTCCCAACGCCAGAGGACCCAAGCTAACGCCGGGACATGTTCCGTCCGGTCGGTTGATGTTTTTGGGAAATTTCATGCGGAATGTTGTGGAGACTTGAAGTCCGGCTGCTGTCAACAGCGCGTTAACAGATTAAGATCCAATCCACATCGCGTAATTCGTGATGCATGCACCTGTGCCTTTCATCATGCCCTGGTAGTTTCTGGTTCTCCTAGGGTGGAGAACGTGACGATTGGTACCTTAGAACGGGTCAAATCTCATTTATTTAATACTCAATTTATAGAATTTTCTTAATTGAGTAGCTACATAGAAGCGCATGTTCGGTATTCCTATGTTAAAAGTAAATGCTCGGCTCAAGTATCGTGTCTGGGATAGAGGGTTTTCGGTAAAAGTAGTTTTAAAAGGGAAAAATGTTGGGACCTCCAAAATCAACCGCAACGCCTCATTTATCTTCGCAAAACTTGGGTTACGTATAAAGATATATGTAAGGAAAAAGAAGTACTAAATGGCTTCGGATAAGGAAGCAAAGCCAATGGGCCCAGCTCCAAAGCCCATGGATCTGCTGCATGGGCCTGTGAAGAGCCCAGGTAGCAGTTGGAGTTTGGGGCCGAAGCGGCAAGCTGAGCCCGACCCAACCCGGGCATACATTCCTCAATCCATAAAAATCGATCGAAAGAGGTCTTCAATTTATTGACTATATGCAGAAATTATCGAGGTCAATCAGAGCAACTTACCGACTATTGTCGGATAGAATTTTGAGCTGGTTTTAGGTTTAGCAACTTTCTTCAAGCCGGTGCGTAGATAACCCGATCCCAAAGATTCGAAGCATCGGACTGTAACCGATTTTGCCACCAAAATCAATGAATCAATCTTTCTTTGAATGAATCCTCTCTTAAGCAACACCAAACCGAACTCTTGCTACCCAATTTAAAGCCCGCGAAAACGGATTCTTGTAAATTATCAACTTCATCCGACATCTAGCTTCAATTTATCTGCAAGATGAACTTCGTAAACAGAAACTATATTCTCAGTTCAGTCTCTAGATCATACATATTACCAAAGATCTCGCAACAATCGATCTTACTCCATCCGAAAGTCTCAATTATTGAGCTGATGTAGCCAGTTTCACATATACAGTTCAATACAAATACGGCATTGTCTAAAAGTCTGCTCGGACAAACTCCGGATCGATGATGTTCGCGTTGGGGCTCCACGGTTGGTGTGAGAATTGACAAGGCGCTACGAGCATTGCGACCAATCTCCAATAATTCGTTGAGCGATGGGATACACTTTAAAACGGACTAGGGTCTTCTTGGCCCTTTAATCTTAATCAACAAATATTTTTTTACTTTTCCATTTGACCCAAATCTTTCGTTTTTCTTTTTTGGTTCTAGTGAATTACGATAAAAAGTATTTACATGAGTCCAAGCGATGATATCTTGTCTATAAGTTCATGTGAATGAAGATTCTTTTTTTTTTTTTTTTGGGTCAAAATGTAAATGAAAATTCAATTCATTATTGAATGAGAGCGGATCGACCCGTCTCTCTGATTTAGGAAATGGTCTTTTGGGCCAGCAACGACGGGGCACATGGACACCTTTTGTCTGTTAGAGACTCTATAGGCATTTCTCAGCATAAGTCCACCACTAATTGAAACTACTCAACTCCTACAAAGACTTTGTTGAAATCACTTTGATGAAAAGTGAGCCTTAGGAAGGCCAAAAGCACTAGGCACATCTTGAGGTGAGGTGTCTTCAGTTTTAAACTTTCTCGACATGCAAGTTCAAGGATTAGTAAATTTTCTTTCCTATCAAACCTACTCTCACCAATTTTTTGGTTCTCCAGTTTTGCTCTCCATATAATTGTTCATATTCTTCGTGTGAGGGTGGCCAACGAGGGGCCGGCAAGGGGTTGGTGAGGTTGCACAACACAAGCAACCGTCACCCTAGGTCGCCCTACCTTGTAAAGTGATTTAACATAAAAGGGCTCCCAACAGAGAAGGTCATGTCCTCTTCACTTTCTTAATGATTCAGCTTATAACGAGGAAAGGTCCCAATCCGGGATTTTATTTTCGACGGTTTTAAGGTTGGACACTAGCTTATCAATGCATTTTTAGTGAGATGTCATGACCTCATTTGGGCATCAAAACATCTTTCGAATAAATGGGCGCTCCGCCAGTAGTTTACACATGAAAACTGTGGGGGAGCAATAGCCCCCACATAACTCTATACTTAACAATCATATTATAAATGCTCAGCCCCTTTGATTTGACGAATCAATAGGTTTGTGTGGAGCCGGGGAACGATGTTCATTTACTACAACATCAAATGTACTTTAGTAGCCCCTTTAGTCCAACTCACGTCAACCAGTTCGGCACATGGAGGATGACTATGGAAGGACTTGAACATTAGTTGGGAACGGTAGCTGCGAGGAGGAGAGGCACTCAGTTGTGTGGGTCAGGTAAAAGGAGGCCACTTTCCGGAATCCGAAATGCGTGGCCATGTTTGCTACGAGGTACCGTAGATGTCCCTAAAACTGCAGTCCGCCTCATCAGCACTTAGGAATCGAACTGTCCCGTCGGTGCGCCAAGATGTGATCCGCAGAGAGACGGAGAGGGATGCAAATTGAGAGAAGCAAGAAGTAGAAGAAGAGGAAGAGGAAGAGGCGGTCATGAGCATGGGAGGGGAGATACTGATGGTGGTGGTCGGCCTCTGGGCTGTCTACCTGCGGCCGCGGATGATGAGGTTTGCCGGGGAGATGATGGGAGTCATGGGTTACACGGTGAGCAGAATCATCAGGGGCAGGGCTTCCTTCGTCTTCTCCTCTCATTAGCCCTCCTTGTGTGATCCTTCTAAAAGGATCTTTTTGTTATTTTCTTCTTCTTCTCGTTTTATCCGATTCTTCTGTTGAATTGGGTAGGAATCGAGCTAACTTAGCACACAGAGCAAGGAATAACTTTCTGTGTTTAGGTTTGTGCAATGTTAATTGAGTTCACTTCACGTCGCACTGGCTTACTAATTATAAACATCGCTAGTCTTCGATCGTTAGTGTCCTAGGTCTGAATTTTCCTTGAGCTAAGGTGCTCTGACTCACTAGGCGCCGCATGGGCTATGTCCTCGCCGGAAGAGTCTCGGCCTATGACAATGTGGCACTCACAGTTGGGTAGTTTACGAATTGCGAAAGGAGAGATGGGTGCCATTCGTCCTGCAATAATTATTGCCGATGTTTCGAGAGGCTATTCGATCATGGCTTTGCTTCTCGTCAAGTTCTTCATTTTACTGCGACATTCGCGATTCGAACATGGGCCGATGAATCGTCCACGCTCGATACTGGCCTTCCGATTCTGTAACTTATCCTGTTAGGCATGTTAAAGGTTCTTTCTAGTTTTGTGGTGGAACTTGTGGCGGTGGTGACTGGTGGGAAAGACTTTCCTTTTTCTGCAAGCAAATTGATTAAAGTCAGAGCTCACCCCGACCATTTCTACCGATCAATTCAAGCGAGCAAAATTCTATGGGCCCCACCAAAAAATCCGTGAACCCCACCATGAAAGCCCACTAATCTACTGTATGGGCCCGGATTAGAGCCCAGCAAGCAGTCGGAGTTCGGGTCCGCAGCAGCGAGCCATATGCACATTCTTTCCTGCCTTGAAGTTTTTACTTTCAGCACACAGGGTTTTAGTATAAAGATGATACCAAATCAATCTCACCGACTTGTTTACATGTATCATCTTAGTTAATATTTTGCATATTTTATCTCTTTGAATTTTACTTTCCAACACATCTAATTATCCATGTTGTGCGAGGACATAGAATCCCACATAAATTCTAGCAATCGATTTTTATATGTTGTTTATATTATACAAAAGTGGACGAAGATATTAGGAAAAAGTATTGCAACTTTCAATTTGATTCGTTAGGATAGGTTGACATTTACATGTAATAGCAATTTTATAGATTGAGATATGTTGAACGGCTGAGATGTGTTGCATTTCAATTCAACAGTGAAATATTGTAAATATATCATATCTAGCAAAAACTATAGCTTCGCCCTCCTTATTCTATATGTTATATTTAGAAAATGAAGTAGGTGACCTAAATAATTTGATTTAGTCTATTTGATGTTTCCTTGGTACAAAAATTCCTTATGATTGCCCAGATCTCCACATAACCACAGGTCCACCAAGATAAGATTTGCTTAACCTCAGCTTATCATGCAAGGTGCTGTGTACTTCCATCCCATAAGATACAGATAGCATGATGGCTAAAGGAGATCAATGACCCTTTTGGCTTTGTCTGGACTTTATTTGGGGATGGGAGAATTTTCTTGCACGATGATGGTAATGAATGATGATGACTGTTGCCATATCTGGTGGGGGTGGTGGGTGTAGCCTTAGTGTCCGTGGTTGGTTCAAGAATATATTGAATAGTGGAAAACATGGGGCCACTGTCGTCCCTCACCAGATGGTTGATTGGTCATTTTCGTAATGGACAATCTGTCACGGTTTATCCAGCTAATCAAAGGTAGGATCAGTTGCCCTTTGCATCAGACACTTTCATATGAATCAAGAAGCATGTTAATAAAGAACAGCCCACTTAGGCACAAGTTGGATACCCGGTAGGTGAAGAGAATCATCTCATTATTCCATTAAGTATGTATGCGCACGATTCTGTCCGACGCAGATTATGTAATTTCACAAAGTAATCTGGTCTTGAAGACTTATCTACAATAAGCTCTAGCTCTCAGAACTTCATCGTTCAACAGTAGTTTTTTTTTTTTTTTTTAATGCACGGCATCCGCTAATCGCTTCTTCTGGTGTCCTGCAAGCTGCATCTGCATGTGCAATTTCCTGTGTGCTCTCTACCAAACAACAAAGGAAGCAGCTAAAATTTTGTCCCTGCAGTATTTTTCTCTTGAATTGACTTCCGCCATCTTTGCAAAAGTTCGTTGGGATGTCGCATCAGGGGATTATCCAGCATGCTTTAGGTAAGGACAGACAAGCGTTTCGGGCCTTAAATTATTGCTCCGTCTACTCTCAGGCCTTGAGGAAAGTACGGAGTTTTGAGATCAAGAACAATGATTGAAGCTTCCCAACAGAGGGTAGACCCCTCCGAAAGCTATGTACGAACCAGAAATTAAGCTCAGATGCTCAGGATTATGGTTAATAATGACTGCATTGTTTTTTCTGCTAGAAAGTCAATAATTGCGTCATCATGATGCTATTTACTAAGCTAAAAATTGACCCTTCTCTTTCCGTGAGACTATATTTAGTTACAAAGCATAAATTTTTTTGAATCAGAAATGTCAAAAAGATTTTCACTTCCACTCTTATACTCAGAAAAAATCACAGCTTTATCACTGGTAACTGTGAAAATGAAGTTGGATATATCAAATTAAAAATTATAATAGACTGTAAACGATTATTTACACAAGTCATTGTACTAACACTATAAGAGTTTGTCACGAGATCTAGTAATCTACGCCGCACAGTAACCTTATTGCATTGAGGAAGGTGCTGAGATAACAATAAATTTATTAACTTCAGCGGTTACCCATGTAGAAATAAAGCTTCTGGCGGTTGGAGGTTGGCAAATGCATCTTGTGATTCTTCTCCCCCCTGCACACTCTACACAAATTCACAGATAGAGAGAGACAGAGAGGTTGTTTTACTTGGATCAGAAGTGACTTCTCAACCACACCAAAACACTCCCCCACACACAATTCCTCATCACTGGGACACCCATCCATTTCCAGGATTTCCTTCGTTTTAACCGTTTCATTTAAGTTTTTTTCTTCTTTCTATACCTTAGATTCATCCCAACAGTTGTCAGAGATGTCGGCATAATTCTCGGGGGACCCGCGCTCCAAACGCATCAAATCCCCTCGTTTGCTTCTCATTCTTCCTTGTTCTCTTGCATCTCGTCCCCATTTCCACTCTGCTCGTCGGAGCTCGCTGCAAACTGTGCAGACGAAGTGAAATGCTATGATTCTTTCAGCTTTTTCAGGATAGTGAATAGTGCCTCTCCAATAATGTCTATGGACTCCAGAACTCATCTTGACTATGTCTTGTTTCAGCTCACTCCTACGAGAACCAGGTAATTTTGCCTACCCATTGGTCTGATGTTCATGGATGCTGAACCTTTTAAGGAATTTGAATCTCTTGCAGTTTGACAATGTCGAAAATGAGCAATCTTTGATGGTGGGTTTTTGTCTGCATTGAGATTTCGTGCATGAGTTTCATCTGGGTAGTGAAACTATGGTCCTTTTTCGTATTTGACTGACTCTGTCGTGTGCCTTTATGTTATACGAACGGAAGGTGTGATCTGGTGATTTACGCTGGTAAGGCGAATGAGAAGTTGGCATCGGGATTACTTGAACCGTTCCTTTCGCATCTTAAATCCGCGAAAGATCAGATATCTAAAGGTGGCTACTCCATCACTCTGAGATCAGATGCTTCGTGGTTCACTAAAGCCACTTTGGAGAGGTAATCTAGCAAGCATCCACACTTTCAATTGCTTCAAGTAAACTGTCCCTGCATTGAATTGCATTTGATTTCCTTACTACTTGCAAAATCTGGAAGTTTGTTCTAAGCATGTTATGCACTTTGGAATGTGTCAAGGAGATCGATCGAAAGGGCAAAAAAGGAATAATATGTGAATGCCGTTACACCTGATTGCTGATTATGGATCAGTTTACCTATTGATAAGATACTATATAAGAAAATACGCTTGACGGTTGTAATCAATGTCAAATGTACTGAATTTTCTCTCTTTTTCTTTTCCCGTCTTCATGCAGATTTGTAAGTTTTGTTAGGACGCCTGAAGTTCTAGAGAGATTTGTCACATTAGAGAGGGAGATTTCCCAGATACAAGAATCAATCCTATCCAATGAAGCTCAGAACATCGATATGGCAATGGAAGGTAGGGTCAGCATTACATGCTTGAATACCCTGACTGTGAGCAGATTTTTCTGGAAAAGAAAAAAGTAATTTAATTGCCTTGCATTATTTTATTTTTTATTTTTTTTTGTGGAAACCAAAAAGTTTTCTTAATCAAACCTTGCCTTAATGAACTGCATATTGATTTTGGCATTAATTTATTCCTAGCTGCTGATAAGCTGAAAGCTCTGTACTCTCTTTTTGACAGGAAATGTGTCAGTTTCTGAGGGAAACTTCACAAAGTCATCTGTGTCCTATAAGGTATGTGATCGTTCTAGCAAATAATGGAATATCATGTGGTAACATCAGATAATGATGGTGGACATCTGTGTTGTGATGTTGCTTCTCAGTCCAAAGCAAAATATGATGGAGCTGATGATGCCGTCGCTGCCTCGGAAGAAAATTCCAAGTAAACTACCTTGTCAATAGTATTTGGTCAAAGCATAGGCCATTAGATATGCATCTCCGAGCTCATAGACTATTTCACTCTGGATGGTGACAGGGTCCATCTCCAGCGGGTTCTGGAGACTCGAAAGGCAGTGCTTCGGAAGGAGCAAGCAATGGCTTATGCTCGTGCTCTGGTTGCTGGGTTTGAATTGGAGCATATAGATAATCTCATATATTTTGCTGAGGCCTTTGGAGCTTTGCGTTTAAGGTATGGATTAAAAAAGAAGTCTGTTATCTGCAAAAAATAAATGAAGATGTCAATTTTACCCTAGTGATTCGATTGAAGAAGGCATTTTATCTGAGATATGCAGACATAAAAATCACTGCGGTGCAATGTGGTGCCAAATAATGAAAACTGGAGACTGCTTTTCTTTCAGTGCTTTGTTGGAAGTTATCTTGCTTACCAACAAGGTATGGTATCATTGAAATAAGTCTGTTGAACTTGAATTTCACAAATAATTCTTCCTTTTTGCCTCAATTATATCAATAGAATAAAATGAGGAATGCATGACTCCTTTGTTAGCGAATTTATCAGCTTTGTTATTTCCGTAAAAGAAGGAGGTTACATATGTTGCAGCCTGTACTTATTCAAACAACACATTTCAATCTCATTCTCGATTTTGAGTATGTTCTCTCTTTGTGATGTTAATCTAGATTCATTGTTTAGGGAGGCATGCATAAATTTCATGAATTTATGCAAGGAAAAGAATGAAGATAGGCTTTGGATGGATGAGATAGCAGCAATGCAGGCACTGTCCAGGCCAGATTTGCCTTACATAGCAACTTCTGGAGTCATCCTTGCCAATGAGGAGAACGGCCCTGGTAGCATTCAGGATGGTGGTCCATCAAGTGGGAAAACCAACGGCTACACAGATTTCAATGTTACAGAGTCGAGTGCAGGTAGACAAGTTATGGACTATGAACATGATATTCGACTTCAGATGTTTCACTTGTCATGATACATTTCACCTACCACGTGATGCACGTGAAATTCCCCACAAAAAATTAAGAGTTGGAGACATGCATGTTCTTTCACTGTCTGCTGTTGTGTTTTTGCTGCATAGAATATCTTGTAGAAAATGATTGCACTATTTGAGCTTTGTTCTGCTGACAAACATGTTCTTTAGTGGTTCGACTTCTTCTCTTCTGGCCACCTTCTCCCTTTCAAGCAACACACGAATGGAAGTGCACACACAAGGTTTAATACCTTAGTGCCTTCTTGGCAGATATCTCCAAAAAATCTAAGAACAATCACTTGTCACAGACTTGGTTTTATGGAATCTTCATTACCCATCATCTATGTTTGGATTTTTTTTTTTTTGCACCCTAATGCTGATTGATGTTTGGTGCAGATACTAGGTTGCCGACAACAGCACCAATGTCATTCCCGGATGGAAAGGGGCAAGTTCCGATGCCATGGCACAATCATATTTCACAGTATATGCAAAATTTTCAAGGTCCTTTCTTCCCACAGATGCACCCGTTTCCCAGTTACCTCTACCCTGGAATGCAGGTTCCCCCTTCATACTACCAGGGGAATACAAGCTGGCCTCCGAATGAAGACCCCAGTAATTTTTCTGTTAAAGATGATGACCGGGCTCGTAAGTCATCGTCAAAAAATAAAAAGAAACATTCACGTGAAAATTTATCTGAAGGTGAATCCAGTGAAGCCAGTGACACTGGCAGTGAGAGGGAATCAGATGGACATCACAGTGGCAAATGGTACCCTTCGACAGATCAGCTGCCAAGGAAAGGACATGGAAAGAAGTCTTCAAAGAAAGTTGTTATTCGCAACATTAACTACATTACTTCCGAGAAAGATGGTAGAAGGAGTGACTTTTCTGAAACAAGTTCATCTAACGAGGATGATTTTGTTAGCGAGGAGTCCCTCAGGCAGCAGGTGGAAAAGGCCATTGGATCATTGCATGGAAGAAACAGTTCAGCATCACGTCGTCACAAGAAACGAGATACAATGCACCACCTCAACATGAATGAACAAAATGATGCAGCTGATGGAAAGAATAAGAGCGAAGAGGCAAATAACTCTGAGGGAGAGAGAAGATATGAGAGCTGGGGTGCTTTTCAGAACATCCTGATGGAGAGCAGGGAAGCTGCCGTCCCAGGCTTGGAAACACAAGCTGCACGGATTCCTGAGGAAGACCTAGCAAGTAAGAAATCTTTGAAGGGGACATCATTTGCATATGAACTGGAATCAGGAAGCACAAGACGACAGCCTGTTGCTGCCGATTCCTTTGTAATTACTGAGAAGGATTGGGTAGCTGAGGGTACAACTCGCTTTGAGGAGTTTGAAGCTGGTGACAGTGTCCGGCCAGTTATGAGTACAAGGAACAGCCCATATGAGGATTTAATATATGCAGAGAAGACTGAAGAGTCGGGGACTTCTTTCAATCAATCACTACCAGAGTCATCTGCTGTATCCTCTATCAAGAAAATTCACGAGGAAGGAGATTGGTTAATTGGCAATCGACAAAATGGAGCGATAAATCAGCAAGATAGAATGGACCTCAAAATGGTTGAAGTTGATTCTGCTTCATCATTTGGTGCAGAGCTTTTGCGCACTGAGATAAAGAAAAGGGATGTCCTAATTGATGACTCTTTCATGATTGAAGATCGGCCAATGGTCAATGATCCATCTGAGCATAGGCTGATGATGGATATAAACATGGTTCCTGACACTATAAACGCCAAGAACAGCAGACCTGAAATTTCACAGGAGACTCCCTGTGAACCAGATGACCTTTTTATGGTTCTCAATCATGATTCTGTAGCAGAGCAGGCTGGAGCATTGTGGACACCAGAACTGGATTATGGAAATCATAGCTCATTGGCAAAGATCATCCAAAAGCACACCGGGACTGAGATGAATGATTCTGCTGAAAATGAACAGTCATCAATTTTACAAAGAATAAAAATGCAGAAGCAAGTTCTAGGCCTATAAATGGTTCTCTCGCGAGGAATAAGCTTGGTACGTTGCCAAAGGGCCGGCCAACTCCTGGAACCAGGACAGCTGCTTCGAAGAGCAAAGCTGAGAAGGTACTACTTGGATCACTATGAAATTTTACAAAGCATAAATACTCCGTACATGAATGTTTACTTTGTGCATAATGATGCTAGTTTGTTGAATTTTAGTTTTTCCTCTCTGATATAGGGGTGACTCTCACTTATGAGTGAGATCGGTCAAAGCATTTTACTTTGCCTACAGTATCATCCGTCTTTCACAGAAATATAACCCATATATGGATATTATCTAGGGGTCCATGCAGATCCAGTTGAATCTTGTTCCTATTTTAATGTGGTTTCCTTTTTCTTGACTAGGAAGAAGAAAGTAAGAAGAGAAAGGAGGAGTTGCTTGCTCAGCGTCAGAAGAGAATTGCTGAGAGAAGTGCCAACCGTGGATCTAAACCAATTGCTCCTAAGAAGAGTTCGACTGAGACTAAAGCAACCACCCCCCCTACTCAGCCAAGTAAGATCCGAAGCCAATCTACTCAGTCCCAATCTCAGGAGACTCCAAAGTCGAATAAACCAGTCCTCAGGAATTCCACCATTGAGCGTCTTGCAGCTGCTCGAGCAACTCAAGAGGTTCAAACTGTGAATTCAAAATCAAGTCAACCCATCAAAGCCTCCTCGAAGATCAATAAGTCAACCCCAGCTACCTTGCCAAAGAAGCCCCTTCCTCCTGAAACTAAGAAAGCAGGTCTGAAGAAACCTGAACATTTAAACAAGAAAAATACTGTAAACGGTTCAAACGGACAACTTCTGCCCAATTCCAACACCCAACAAAAAAAGGAAACTGCAGAAGCCAGAATGGGGTCATTGGAGTTAGCGGCAGCAGAAACGGCTCAACCTGCTCCAGCGGATGATGGTTTTAAGGACATTCAGGTTGAAAACAGCAGAGAAAAATCGGTTTCTCCTAAAGACAGGTTGGACGATAGAAGTGACAATGGGAATGTGGAGAGCAATAACCTGTCAGTGCCTACTGAGCCGGACTCTGCAAAACCAAGTCATTTCAAAAGTGATTATGAGAAGGCGGAGAGCAATAACCTGTCAGTGCCTACTGAGCCGGACTCTGCAAAACCAAGTCATTTCAAAAGTGATTATGAGAAGGCGGAGAGCAATAACCTGTCAGTGCCTACTGAGCCGGACTCTGCAAAACCAAGTCATTTCAAAACTGATAATGGGAGTTCATATGTATCATCTCCAGTTCCTGGCGATGACATAACTGTACCTGAAGTGACTCTCCACCTGGTTCAGTCTCCGTCTATCGCAAGATCATTGGAAAACTTTACTATCTACACTGGCTCCGAAGCTGATAATTCCAGAGTGTCCGAAAAGACTCCAGTTTCTCACACCCCTCGGGTACATTTCGCAACCACTCCACGCATTAACGAGATCACCCCCGAGCCAGTACACTCAAGGAAGAAATGGAATAGTGATGAGCACTCTCCTAAAGCTGCCAAAGGGTTCAGAAAGCTTCTATTCTTCGGAAGAAAAAAAGCTTGAACTACCCAATACCTTATGCGCACGGTCAAGCTTACACATTTAGTACAGCAGCTCAAGGTACATGACAAGTCATATTGGATTGTAAATTCTTGTGTGATCATTTTTAGTTATTGCAGAGTGGTGATTGTGGGATTCAAAGTTAGATAGTTCGCATGCATAATAAGGATTTGGTTGCTGGCCATATGCTGCGGAGACGAGGATCGCTCATTGTAATTTATCTGGTGTCCTTTTGCAGCGAGACATGTGAGTGGCTTCTTTGCACACGGTGATATACAGTAAAAAGTATATTGTCTTGTTTGTGAGTTGTGTTCTGAAACGGGATAACAGAAAAGAAGAAAAAAGTTTGTATTCATTCTTTTATGACTTAATTATTAAGTGGTGAAATGCATTCTGGGTTCTCTTTCCAGTAAATTTCTCATTGCCAATGATGAGTTCCTTTTGAAAGGATGCTGTCAACTTTATGTCCTCCCACGGAAAGACATACTTTGATCTTGGGATGAACCACATTGATGCTTGCGAACTGTTTTAGCTATGTGCATCGGGTACATGAGACTTCCTTCACTCGGTGATGAATATGGTCGAAGGATGTCTGAATTACTCTCGTAGTAATGCAGAGTACTTCACTTGGATAAAATGAAAACCAATTTTTTGGGAGAAAACTAATAGCTATTAGTTATATATTTCGGACAATCTTTCCAAGAACAGTCCTGAGTTTTCATAAAATGATTTCTTTTTTTCCTCATGACCGATAGTTTCTGAAAGATTTGGTAAGTACTAAGAAACTGGTGGTCCGATAATATACCGAGGATTTTTTGAAATTGCTAAGTCAATTTTGACAATTTGCAAATATATTTTGAATGCGAATGTTTCTGCATGAATAGATTGTTAAATAGCTTGATCGTAGCGTCTACAGTGAATTCATGGAACCGGGCTCAAATGTTTTGACCAGCTTGAATTGGACCAACCAAACGGGCTTTCCAAAAGCCCTCTCTTTTTCTTCTGCACATATTCTTCGAACTCCAAATCCAGAAAGCCTGGTCTCACCATTCAGCTCCGGCTAAACTATTCAGGTCCTGCGTGAAAACCAGGCTTTGTGACGTCTCCAGATATTAGTTCTCTCCAAGCATCTGCTTTGAGGCAACGTGAAAATCTTTTGCACTACTCGAGTTCCCCTTTTTTCTTTTTTTTAGGTCCCTCGAGCGATCGGTCGCCTGTCATGCCTAAGTTAATGGACATGGTCATTCCACGATTTATCATTGGCAAATAATCTACTGAAAAGAAAACAGACAACCTACTCGCGATGGCAATAATGCTGCCGTTTGCTGCACTAGTCCACTTGCTTAATTAAAACGAACATGCTCGGCATTGTTCCTCGTTGATCCTCGTGGGATTGTTAATGATTTGGCATTATTTAAAATCGATGCACAGCATGTTTTTGTAGGTCATAATTCATCTTCGACCTCCCCTTTAGTACACGCCCAAACAGGCTGTTTGAGAATATATCCACGTGGCCTGTCTGCATTGATTTAATCTTGCTTAAAAATACTCTTTCTGGGCTTGATCTTTGCACCAATGGCGAGCGCTTTTATCCAAAATGGTGAAGCTGTAAACCCCACAAACCCAAATCAAGACAAACTTATGGCAGGTGTAGGGAGGCAAAGAACCTATTCCGCCATGATTACCAGCTTCGAAGGGAATATGAAAAAGCACCTTGTGCAGAATACATAAATCTCACCGAAAGGGGAAACGTAGGGCAAGAACACAACATCAGATTCAAGTATAATTTAGTTGGAACAACGTGCGGTGGATCGTGGCTTAGAAGGTTGATAATGGGTTTTGTCTCGCACGAGGCATGCTGACCATATGCCTACGTATATTCGTATAAAACCTGCACGAGCTTGGATTTAAATACTCCGTATCCACTAGGAGGTGCACATGAACGATACGGCCCTATTTATTTAAGACTAATGCGTTAGTAATTCAAGAAAGTGGTCCATTATTTTGGAAACTGAAGATATGATGAGGATCATGAGTTGCGTTTCCTGCTTTGGTTCAATGGATTCTCTCCCTTGTCTTCTTTCTAATTTGATAGAGATGATGCTGGATTCTCGTGGCCATTTTCTTGTGATTGTCAAGAGCATCTTTTTTCCTTTCTTTGGTTTCTTGTGTCGGTTAGTTTGAGCACGAAGTTGTTCAGATGGTTTTTAATTCCATTACAAGGTCAACCCAGAGCTACATCCCTTTGACAACGAATTCGCATTGAGGTGCTCATTAGGTGGAGAATCTCCAGGCCCCTAAGCTTAGTTTCACATCTTTCTAAACCCTCTACTCATTGTCGTAGGAAGGGGGAAAAAACCTTATCCTAAATGAGATGATAGTTGCTTCAGTAAATCATCAATGCTCAACATCAAGCTTTAATCACCTAAACAATAACTGAAAAAGGGTACGCATGATCAGAATGACAAATTTGATCGAGGAAATGAAGTTCAATAGGTACAATTGCATAAGTCATGAAAGGACGAGTCAAGTGCCTCAATTGAATTACCTCACCATTCATCTAACTTACATGAAAAGACTATTCTTGCTTTCAATACTTAAATGATTATGTCTGAACTTTTGAAGGGAGATTTCTAGTCACGATCAAAAGAAACCCTAACGGTCGCATGTTGCTTAGCACATCTCGATGAGATTTCTAGTACAAAAACAAACAATCGCTACCCCATTTAGCCAACACATAGTACCCGAAAGGTCACCACACTTGCTTTCATCTTGTTCATGTGCTTCTTTGATCATCAAGTACCAAAACTTCATGTGCAAGTAGGGTCAAAGCCCTCGTTTCTTTTAGTGGGCAACAACTCCATCTCCAAATTTCAACAACGCGTGATGAACTGGAAAGCAAATCAAGATTAACAACACTAGAAAACCCTTGGCATGTTTGACTGGAAAAGAGCTCGTTAATCAAGGTCATGGCCGTCTGTCCTCGTTGTGAATTTTAATGGTTCCTAACTTAGCCTAAAGTCACATAGGTCACCAGCAAAATTCCAACTGGCATGCCTATCTATTTTCTTGGGATACCACCGAGTCATATCAAATTGCAACCAATCTCCTTAGTCAATATCACGGTTTGACCATATTATATAATCAAATCTCCACGGATTCCACTTCATCCTTTGGGTCAAGGACTTCTTGTATCTTATACAATCTTTTATCAAACATATCATAAAAAAAATTTGATTGTGGGGTGGTCCGATTGTCCAAATGGTAGCGACCAAGCACGGACGCTCATTAAAATTGGCGAAGAGAGTATTCCTTTTCCATGATGGGAGTTAGGGCTTAGGAGAGAGTAGAGTAGGCAATTCTTTTTGTTGCAAATGACAATTCTGCAATGTGGACTTTTGACTTCCTTGTTTTTTGCCCAGTTATTCTGGTGTTGACACCTAAAACACTAGCTCTAGAGCACCTAGATTCTTTTTCCTTTTTCTAATGTAAAGTTGCTAATTATGTCTCCCAACACATGTGACCCTCAAAGGATAGTCCACATTTAGTGTGCTTCCCTTGCTCTATGGTTTATAGGCTAAAAAGAAAAAAAGAAAACCCAAAATAGAGAGGAGAAAATAATTGATTTTTGTGTTTGTGATGCGGTAAATAGTAAGTGGTTATTTAATAGTTAGTCTATTTCAATACCAAACAAAAACGTGTCACATCATTTGGTAAACTCATTTAAGTATAGGAGTCTTTTAGTCTTTTCAACATTATATTTTTTTCCTAATCTTTTTCAATGTGTTCCTTACTCATTTTAGCCGGGGGGGAGAGTTCTAATGGGGGCACTTGTATGTGTCCTTGAAGAGTCAATCCCAATCATAATCATACCCATTATATTGTGACAGTTAATATCGACCCTCATTCCTAACATTTAAAATTTCAAAAATAAAAGAAAAAATTGTTCAATAACATTGCTGAAACACCCTTTTGGTTCTAACGGGGGGGCCAAGGCGCCAAGGTTATCTCAAGCTTTTCTTGAGAGCTGAGCTCATCAAATGATGGAAATTCGAGAGAGCAAATGGAGGAGCAGTTGAGAAGGGTGGGAAGAGAGAGAGAGAGAGAGAGAGAGCGACATGATGAGAGGTTCAATGAAAATGGTCCCCTGAAAATTTGCAGCCGAGACGTATAATTTGGGGGAGGTGGGGGCTGTCACCTTTCACCTGGCAGAACTGGGCTGGACAGCATGTGGGAACAGTAATTGTGTGAGAAAGAGATGAATCTTTGTACCATGTTCTGGCGTCAGTAGTCTTCTTCTTGGGCTTGCCTGTGACTCCTGACTCCTGTAAAAGCCCGCTTTGATTCTTATGAGACTCGATATTTTGTCGATAATACATCATCTGTTTCGAGAAAAAGGAAAAAATAATTATTCATATCGCCTACCAAAAATAAAATGAATAACAAATTTTTTCAATGTCCAATAGAATGTTCAAACATGAATTATAATCAGTAAGTAAATTTTTTTACCGACTAATTATTTCAAGCTAAACGAAGGAAAAATACTTTTAAATTATTCATTTTTGACGAAATAAACGGAGCCTTAATCATCCTCTTGTTAGGTGGATTAACAAGTGGTTTTCCAAGATCCCTGTCCTCATCTATACTTTTGAGGGATGCGACAAACCTTGGGATCGAATAAAAAACCGATTGTAGTAACATTTTTAGCTTGTTTATATGCATTTCATTAGATACTATGTAATGTCATGTTTTTGGATTTTTATTTTTATAATGATTAGTTGCTTCGTATTTATTTTTTTTATCCGTCGGTTTGGAAGTTACTTCATACTTTGATACCTTAGTATTATGTGTTCTCTCCATGACTAACATAATGATTGAGTAACATTTGTATTTATGCTAAACTATTTCATGCTCCGTTGTCATTATATTTTTTCATATGATTTCACCGATCCACATCTAGTATTCTCACTTAGCAAATAAATATTTTTATCACTTCGTCGAGTAACTTTGAGATAGTCAAATTTATAGAATGGTGATAAGACTTTTGAGATTAAACAGTACTAATAAACACATCTATGGTTAATGCATTCTACTTCAAAGAAATGCTTTTCCATAAAACAGACATTAAATTAAGGAAAAATTCCACACAAATCTCTCTCCAATCCCCGCCTCTCTCTCTCTGCCTGTCTCTCTCTCCATTCTTCACGCACACTTCACAAAAAACCGAAAAAAAAAAAAAAAAAAAAAAAAACATTGCCAAACCCAACGACATTAGTTTTTAGCAGAAGTTCCCCCCTCCAGCAGCAGCAGAGCCTTCGTCCCCTCCAACGCCCAGCCTCTCTCTGTTCCCCTGCATCAATCATCATCATCATCATCTGGATCTGCATTCCTTCCCTGTATTCTCCACTCAATTTCCTCCGATCCCATCTCCCCATACAGGCTCCTGAGCCGCCCCCCGCCTTACCCACTCGAGGAAAACCGAGAAAAACCGAATCTTTACGTCCGAATTCTCTTGATCCCTGCAGCCACTACCGACCCACATGGATCCCTGTGGCGACGGGGCGTTTCCGCTTCCGATTTCGTGTCCCTCTGCGGCGAGATGGGGCTGGCGACGGGAGTGAGCGATGTCCAGCGGCGGCGCGGGACGATGACGACGAGGACGGCCGACAGGAGGGAGGAGGACGAGGAGGAGCATTTCTACGAGTCCCTCGATCGAATCACCTCCTCGTCCTCCTGCTCTTGCTCCAACTCCGATGACGAGCCCGAAGACCCGGCCCTCGACTCCAATTTCGCTTCTTTGAAGAAGCTGCGCGTACCCAAGTTCCCGAAGAGCGTGGCCCGGTACGACGTTTGGATCTCCGAGCCGTCCTCCGTGCTGGAGCGCCGGTCGCGGCTTCTTCAGGAGATGGGTCTCGGCGCCCGCCCGGCTCTTTCGCGGGCAGGAACCGAGAAGGACGCGGGTCAAGTCGACTTTGCAAGGTCGGTGTCGTCGCATTGCCTGAAGGGTCAAGAGAACGGTGGCAATTCGGTGTTCTGTCGGTCGAAGTCGGAGGCTTCCTCAGACCGCAAGGCGGCGTCGGGTGATCAGTGTAATGTGAATCCTACGCACCATCGTGTTGGTTCTGATTCTTTTGTTGCTGTTGATCATTTTCGTTCGTTTGAAAGTACTGATCATAATGTTGTCGTACCACGCCCAGGCAAGGGAACTGGATCTCCAGTTGCCAGTGCCGTTTCGCCGAACAAGCCGCCAATAGCGAAATATTGTAGGAAGATGGATGAGGTAAGGAACGATTCTGTGAGCTCTGCTGTTGGGTTGACTGATAACTCAATGATCGCTTTTAAAGGTAATGTTGTGCCATCTAATGGTAATGCTGATGATGGAAGTGTTTGCACAATTAAAAACCTTGACAATGGGAAAGAATTCGTAGTGAATGAGTTAAGAGAGGATGGCTCGTGGAACAAGCTAAAGGAAGTCGGGACTGGGCGGCAGTTGACCCTAGAGGAGTTTGAAATGACAGTCGGCCATTCCCCAATTGTTCAAGAACTGATGAGGAGGCAGAATGTGGAAGAGGGCAACAAAGATATCTCAGATTCGAGCTTGAATGGGGGTAATGGTGTTGGGTCAAAGTTGAAGAAGAAAAGTAGTTGGCTTAAAAGTATAAGGACTGTGGCAAACACGGTGGCAGGGAGTCACAAAGAGAGGCGAAGTAGTGATGAGAAGGATACTGCATCGGAGAGGGGTGGGCGGAGGTCCAGCTCAGCAACAGATGATAGCCAGGATGCTTCATTTCATGGGCCCGAGAGGGTTAGGGTCAGGCAGTATGGAAAATCTTGTAAAGAACTCACGGCCCTTTACAAGAGCCAGGAGATACATGCTCATAACGGGTCGATTTGGAGTATCAAATTCAGTTTGGATGGGAGGTATCTTGCAAGTGCTGGTGAGGACCGCATAATTCATATTTGGCAGGTATCAGAGTCTGAGAGGAAGGGGGAGTTGTTGGTTGAAAAACCAGAAGAGGGGAATTTCAGTCTTTTATTTGCCGCTACTGGTTCGCCAGAACGAACCACACTGTCTCCTACTGCGGATAATTACCTGGAAAGGAAGAGAAGAGGGAGATCATCAGTAAGCCGGAAATCAGTAAACTTGGATCATGTGCTAATTCCAGAGACTGTGTTTTCACTCACGGAAAAACCTATTTGTTCATTTCAAGGACATTTGGATGACGTGCTTGACCTGTCATGGTCGAAGTCCCAGGTCTGTCACTGATCCGTTTTGATGCTGGGTATGTTCTGTAGTAATCATCTTCTCAGATGTGATATCTATAATTTGAATTCTGAATGCTTACTTCTTGATATTAAAGTACTAACAGACCAGTATTGGGGATATAGAGTTATAGTCAAACCTTTGGCTGCACAGACTTGCGACTTAGATGCTTGATGACTATACCATCAATAGTTTCTGAATGTTGCACATAACGTTGTCCAACACTGTGATGCACTGCGCCTCTTTTTTCTTTTAAACAAAAGTTTATGCTGAGAATAAGTTTGCATGTTATCTCATGAAAATCTGGTTTCTCCTCAGCACTTGCTCTCTTCATCGATGGATAAGACAGTGCGGTTGTGGCACTTATCTAGCAAGTCTTGCTTGAAAATCTTTTCACATAGTGACTACGGTGAGTGCAGTTAAAGTGCTAGTTCCATTGCTTTAATTTTTTGTGTTGTTTGTTTAACTATCGTTGATATTCTAATCTATTGCCTTCAGGATAAACTAGATCATTGATGGGACTTCGGATACTGTCGCATGATCTTACTGGTCATATATTAGTTTGATGGACGATTCCCTCTTTATTGGAAAAGACCATTCACATCCTACATAGCCTTTTTTGCTTGCACATAATCATGAGCAATAAGCACGGCCCTCTGATTTTTGTGCATGCTATTTTGACTTAGTATTAGGGGCAGGACTAGTTCTCAAGACCTGTAAACGTTTCTTATTTTCCTAATCTCCTATGCAAAGTTGTCAGATTGAGCTCATCATGGTATTTTAACATTATGCAATTTCCTGCAGTAACCTGCATCCAGTTTAATCCTGTTGATGATAGATACTTCATTAGCGGATCCCTAGATGCTAAGGTTCGCATATGGAGCATTCCGGATCGCCAAGTTGTTGATTGGAATGATCTTCATGAGATGGTTACTGCAGCTTGCTACACTCCAGATGGTCAGGTTAGCTTAATAACCTCTCTAGTCAGGATTGCAGCACCATGGGTGTGCCTAGTCAATGTAAATTGTACATTGCCTTCCTACAACTAAATCTAGTTCTACTGTTTTTTGTAGGGTGCATTAGTTGGTTCATACAAAGGAAGCTGCCACTTGTATGATACTTCTGGTACAAGTTGAATCCTTCCTGTCTTACTTGCAAATAGTTGCTTGTTCACCTATTCCTAATGAAATGGGTAGAGCTTCAATTACAATGTGTTTTTTCTTTTTAGATAACAAACTGCAACAAAGGAGTCATATCAATCTGCAGAATAAGAAGAAGAAGTCTCAGTACAAGAAGATCACTGGTTTTCAGGTAAATGAGTGGCTCTATGATCAAGATATCTCTGACATTGCTGTATTAACATAGTTGCTTCTAATATTGACAGTTTGCACTGGGAAGTTCATCTGAAGTGCTTATCACATCTGCAGATTCACGAATACGGGTGGTAGATGGAGTTGATTTGGTTCATAAGTTCAAGGGTAGGCCTATTACACTGTTCATGGTACCTTAATTACCTACACGGAACCAAAGTTTTGGTATTTCATGGTGATCATATCGATGCAATAATGCTATCGATTGGTTATTTTTCTGGTTCCAACTAAACCGACTTAAACCTAGAGCTCTGGAATTTTAATGTGATATATTTCCTGAGCAGATAATCATGTTCTTTGATCATATGTATCTGGGTTTGACTCAGCTCATATGCTTTCCGGACATGGTCTCCTTGACATTAAATTGCTGGGTTTGGTGCTTAGTGGTCTGTTTCTTTCTCTCTGGAGGCCTATTAATCTGTGTGTTGGTCCTGTGACAGGATTTCGTAATACCAACAGCCAAATTTCAGCCTTCCTCACAGCTAACGGAAAATATGTCGTCTCAGCCAGCGAGGATTCTTATGTGTATGTGTGGAGACATGAAGCTGACTCCAGACCCAGCAAAAGCAAAGGTATCACTGTTACACAGTCACATGAGCACTTCCATTGTCAAGATGTGTCGGTGGCTATACCTTGGCCTGGCATGGGTGATGCATGGGGATTGAGTCACACTTGGTCACTCGAACAAGATATGCCTCTAACTAACACTGCCGAGGCATCAACTGTCAATCATCCTCCTACACCTGCTGAGGAGATATGTGGTGACGAGGCCTCAAATTCGGCATCTGGATGCAGTAACAGTTCACTCCATGGAACTCTATCAAGTGCAACCAACAATTACTTCCTCCATCGGATGTCGAGCTCTTGTTCAGGGGAAAGACCTCCTTTAGCTGATAGGAGCCACAGCCCTCATGTCAGCATGGATTTCTCCAATGGGATGAACGAAAGCATGTCAGCATGGGGCCTCGTGATTGTGACTGCTAGCCTTAGGGGTGAACTCAGGACATTTCAGAACTTCGGGTTCCCGCTCGGTATCTAAGGTATGAAAGGAATAAGAGAATGAGGAATTGAGGATGGTCTGGGAAAAATGGATACGATAAATTGCCGATGCATTTTGTTTTTCCCTTATCTGTTAGTGTGAATAGGGGGGATAGGGGTGAGATTTGTAATATTTTTGCCGATGTTATTTTTCCCCTTGTGCTCATGCTCATCAGATTCGGAATGCAGACTGCTAACATTCTGATTGGGCATTGAGAAACGGAATGTAGATTTGATCAAAAGTGGGGAAGAAAAGAAAAGCAAAAAAAATAAAAGAATACACAGGAAAATAGAAACCACTGAGTTTCTGCATTCAAGAAATGTAGAGTCAGGAGCATGGAAATGCATATTGAATTTGTCAATGAAAATTTCTTTTTGTTGCATTTTTCCTGGACCTTATGCAGAATTCGACTTTGAGAGTTGATCCATTCTTTTATTCATTTAACATGATGCACACTTAGTCCTTATCCAATCTTCAGTGTGAGGTAATTTGTGAATGATTTGAGCGCTGGATGTAATGATTGAGCAGATGTGGGTTTAGCGGATTCTGGATCTTCTCCTATCTAGAAGTTTGAGTGTTTGAACGAAGTTCTCGAGGAATATAGAAATGAAAGGCGTGTGCATGCACTCTGTTTCCCATTTTCTTTTCTTATGCACTCTGCCATATGAAAGAGCTGTGACAACACGCTTTGCTTTTCTTTTTTTGCCATGCTGCGATAACGTTTGGCATGATAATGTAGGAGTTAAAACGACGATGAAATGAAGTCATACGGTTTGATTCAAGGTTGATGGCTAAAAGAAGTAAAATTTCTTTTTGTCCTTTTCCTTTCAAAGGGGCAAGCAGTTCATTTGCAGTTGAGAGTTTAACCCGATTCAAATTCTTTCTTGTGGTACTAAGGGCTATTATTTGGCCTTTTGAATTCGAATTCTTTCCTGCGATAGTGATGTCATTTGTTCTCATGGCCATCTAGCAGGAATTCCTGAAAGCTTTTCTGCCCAGAAAACCATCTGCTTGAAATTTCTTCTTCTCCTTATCAATTGTCTTCAGAAGCAATGCCGGAATCATCTATCAGTCGAAATACTATTGATCTGTCAACAAAAGGCATACAGACTATGTTCGCTAAAAAGGGGTTTACTGCTTTTGGAATTCATCGAGAGATCGACTGACCATGGTAGCGGAGCATATATGAGCGCTTTTTATCGGGAGACCGCAGTAATCTAATCCACTGGCAGGAGCTGCACCTGCACCTCCATTCCCCATCCCTTTCGGCCACTTCATCTTGGAGCCCATGACTATGGAGAGTGGGAGAAATCTAGGTGAACGGACCAAAATATCCCTTTCTTAGGCCCACCAAGAGCACATAAAAAGAAATATATCTGAGGAAATCCAAACCTCAAATTCTCATTGGCTGCTGTGAGCTGATGTGGCACTTACCTCCAAAATGTATTTATCTTATCTACTCTTGCCCACCCCATCCAACGACAGAAAGGCCTCACTGATCCTATGGACCCTCTATATATATAGCCCTCCACTAATATCTCTTCCAGTGCTCTCTCCTTCTGGTGCCTTGTCTGTACTTTGAGTTTACAAGAGAGGATCTTTACACCTATCCACTTCAGCATAATTTTGGAACTCTCAATTTGCAAGAACCTCATGGCCCTTCAGGCTGCTGCGTTGGTTCCATCCGCTTTCACCATCCCAAAAGAGGTTTGTCGTTGTCAATTCATTGCTCTCTGTACTTTCCCACACTTGTGTCTGACAAAAATGAGCTGGAATAAGGATTATGGATAATAGGCATCTGAAGAGTTGAGAGAATTTTTCAAATTCTATTGGCAGGGCAAATCTAGTGCATCCTTCAAAGATTCGAGCTTGTTTGGGGTTTCATTCTCTGAGCATGTCAAAGCTGACTTCAACTCCTCTGCATTGAGGTGCAAGGTAATTAGCGTCTACTACATTGGTTCTGTTCACTACCCTCAAAATGAGCTATTGAAATGCATTATCGTAGTTTCACTTCACCGAAAATGAGCTACATGAAATGAATTATGATAGATAGACTACTTGGAAAAAAAAAATGGAGACATAATTTCAAGGATCTGAATTTCAGGAAATCATTATCCTCTTAGCATCCAAGCTGTTTACTGATGTGTCAAGCTGAAAATTTAGTTGCTTTGGATGTGAAACTCGTGTTAACAGTAGCAGAGTATCTAATGCAGAGGGAATACAACCAAAGAAATGGCGCTGTCAGAGCCCAAACAACAGCTTCAGCTCCCTCGGTGACCCGGGCCTCCCCTGAGGGCAAGAAAACCTTGAGAAAGGGCAGTGTTATAGTCACCGGTGCCTCGTCCGGATTGGGTCTGGCCACTGCCAAGGCTCTTGCTGAGACTGGAAAATGGCATGTGATCATGGCCTGCAGGGACTTCCTTAAGGCCGAAAGAGCCGCCAAATCGGCTGGGATCACCAAAGAGAACTACACGATCATGCACTTGGACCTTGCCTCGCTTGACAGCGTGAGGCAATTCGTTGATAATTTCAGGAGATCGGGACAGCCGCTTGATGTTCTTGTCTGCAACGCTGCTGTTTATCTGCCAACTGCTAAGGAGCCCACTTTCACAGCTGAAGGATTTGAGCTCAGCGTTGGGACTAACCATCTCGGGCATTTCCTCCTTTCAAGGCTGTTGCTTGAGGACCTGAACAAATCTGATTATCCATCAAGGCGACTCATCATAGTCGGCTCAATCACAGGTACCGATTATAATCTTACTGATTGGAGTTGCTACATGCGATGATGTGCTTTAGATATGTGTTTTCTCATAAGACTCTGCAAAGGGTTGGCGTATGTTGTCAATGCGTATGATCATGAGTTCACTCAATCAATAAGTAGTTGAATTCTTGAGTTAATGTTGCTAATGAAGTTGATTCTTAAAATTAGGGAACACAAACACCTTGGCCGGGAATGTACCTCCGAAGGCCAACCTTGGTGACTTGAGAGGACTGGCTGGAGGGCTGAACGGGCTGAACAGCTCGGCCATGGTTGACGGTGGAGATTTCGATGGTGCCAAGGCCTACAAGGACAGCAAGGTGTGCAACATGCTTACAATGCAGGAGTTCCACAGGCGCTACCACGAGGATACGGGAATCACGTTCGCATCCCTATACCCAGGCTGCATTGCCACAACCGGCTTGTTCAGGGAACACATCCCGCTCTTCAGGTTGCTCTTCCCGCCTTTCCAGAAGTACATCACCAAGGGCTTTGTATCCGAAGAGGAAGCCGGAAAAAGACTTGCTCAGGTAGAAAAGATAAAGAAACAGATCGAGATCTTCTTCAGGTTTTTATGAGGCAATTAAGTTTATTGATCGGATGCTAAGTTTGTTTGCTTTCTGTGATTCAGGTTGTGAGTGAACCGAGCTTGACAAAGTCTGGGGTCTACTGGAGCTGGAACAAGGATTCAGCATCATTCGAGAACCAGCTGTCCCAGGAAGCTAGCGATGTCGAGAAGGCCCGTAAAGTTTGGGAAGTCAGCGAGAAACTAGTTGGTTTGGCCTAAATGAGCATTTTGGATTGTCCCCAAATGGGTCCTTGGAGGAAGAGGATGTTCATCGGGAAGACGGCAGAGTTGATTCCTTTTCAATCAATCGCAGAGCTTAGAACTGGAGGATGAGCGATTGTAAACCAATTTTTCATTTGTAGCAGTAGGTGTGTTAGTTTGGCTTGGCAATAAAACAGCTTACGTCTTCTTGCAAAGTTACTCGTAGTAGCAGCAAAATAACCAGGCAATGAACTATGGAGAACTTGAGACAATGTGCTATTCTACAATGGCTGTCTGTCATACACATACATCACTGGCATACGAAATTGTTCTAAATGTTTCCCTTACAGCGTAGTGCAGAAGAATTGTCAGATAGACTATTAAGCATGGAAATTAGCTGATAAGATGCGAAACTGAGGCGAAAATTAGCAAAGGTTGGATCAAAGTTCACTCGCCTCGATGCTCAGAAGCTAAAAGGAACCTCTCTTATATCTTTGGCCCCTGAAAGAATTCGCTATGCTTTGGTTTATCATCGTTCCCTTTTGTGCATAAATAACTAGAATTCCCGCAAACTCTGGGGCACACGCCCGATCCATTTTCGAATCAACATAACGGTGGTACTCGTTGTCGCTACGACATGACGTCGCTAAGAAAGAAAGCGACTTTTACTTAAAAATCTGTCATATTTGTCACCAGGGTCATGTTCTTGACAGCAACCAGAGGAACTCCGAAGTATAATAATAACCATCGCTAAATGAGTTCACATTTTATCTTCTTGAAAATACATAGGAAATTGTCTGGACGGCGTCTGAGCTGAATCCATCTTATAATGACATGAAAACAATGGCAAATCCAGCAAAAGCGGTGGGACTTGGAGGAGTAAAAGGTGACCGTGTCTTAGCAAAGTGATCGCACAATGTTAATGCTAAAAGCATGTCTTTCAAATTCCATCAACGTATGTTTCGCTTATTGCGCCGCATTCTCATTCTGTGCTTGCGAAATAATCCGGGTAATGCTGACCATTGCGCGTCTCCAAATTGAATGGTCCGCTAGAACATCGACAATCGACTTTGCTGCCACTTACTGGGTCTCTAGCCTCATCAAAACTCATCAGTTATTAACACAACAGAGAGTTGGATGAATGCCCTCGTGAGCCTCATCTCTCTTCCAATATGGTTCGATCCCACATCAGTTACAACTTGAAGGCATTATCTAACCTCGTTACTATTTTTATTTTATTTTATTTTGAGGATAAACCACAGAAAAACCCTACACTCTACTCATCGAGACACAATTTACCTTAAATTATCTTTTTTGACATAAAAAAAACCCAAATTTATACCCATATGATATATTTATTTATCACACTATAAAAATTTTGAGATAAATGATAAATCATATGGATATAATTTTAGGATTTTTTTGGTGTAAAAAAAAAGTTTGAAGTAAATGTATCACAATTAACGTGATTTAAGGTTTTGTGTGATAATTTACTCTCTTGTTTTTCAATGGAAAAGATGTTTTATTCAAGTGAAAACAGAAGACCCCAACAGAACAGCTGGGCAATTAAGCACTGGACTGGGCCGAGTGGTTTTGCATTACACCCATTGATTGGCAACAGGACAGAAGACCCCACCAGAGCAGCTGGGCAATTGAGCACTGGAGCTTCCGACACAAGCTCGAAACCGATTCGCGCTTTTCGTCTTCTTCACCTCTTCTTCTTGTTCTTCTTCCAGGGTTTTGCGAGTGGTTTTTCTGATCAATCTCTTTGCGTCCCACATCACGACCTCGTCACTATCTTTTTTTTTTTTTTTTTTTCTCTCTCTTTTAAAGATAAAACCATAAGGAAACTCCCAACTTTAACACATTTACCTTAAAACTTATTTTTTTAAGATAAAAAAAATTCCAAATGTGTACCCATATGGCATCGCTCACTCGCTTGTTATCGAAGAGAGAGAAAGCAAGCCTTATTAGGATTGATCGCTCACTCGCTTGATATCATAGAGAGGAAAGTTTTTAGAGAGAGAAGCTATAGAGGAGCCTTTGAATTACTGAAAGGTTGGATGGATATAAATAAGGGGAGGACACCTACTAGAGGCCATCAAATTACAATCATTAATCGAGAATTCATCTGACAGACGAGATCGTACTGCCCAATGTACCAACTATCGACACTTATGACAGGAGAATTCTAGACCTTGGCGTAATTACCGTATCACCTGCCCTTGGAATGTTCCGGAATCTCTTGTCGAAAACTATGGCGATCTTAGGAGGTCCTCCTCCAAAATGCACAATCCTTTGGCTACAAGAATCTCTTTGCCGTGACACAAGTATAAGTTTGAGGGTAACGACGATCCTAATCAATCCAAAAGAGCTTAAGTGGCCGCACGGTCACAATCCCAATTGATTGGCCGTGACACTTGCATGATACATTTATCCTAACTTTTTTTTTTTGTTGTAACATAAAAAATCTCAATGTATTACATTGTATAAGTTGAGGTAGATGTGTTATAATTTTTTTGTGTCAAAAAAAATTTGAAGTAAATATGTTAAAGTTAGCATGATTGATGATTTTTTGTAGCTTTTTATCTTTTTATTTTTTGATGGAAAAGATCTTTTATTCAAATGAGTGAGCGAAAACAGAAAGACCCTAACAGAACAGCTGGCCAATCGTTCCATTTTCAACGGGTCCGGACAATCCAATCCACCGCCATGCTTGGGTTATATTGTTGATCTGAACACTGAATTGGGCCGGGCCGTTTTGCATTAGGCCCATTGATTTTTCATGGCCCAACTTCCGACACAAGCCCAAAAATGGCCCCGCTTTTGGCGCTTTTCGTCTTCCTCATCTTCGCCTCCTCCTCCTTCTTCCTCTTTAGGGTTTTGCGAGGGTTTCCTGATCAGTCTCTTCGTGACTCAAGGGTTCGAGAATCAAGCTTTTGCCGCTTTTCGTCTTCCTCATCTTCGCCTCCTCCTTCTTGTTCCTCTTCTAGGCTTTTGCGAGGGGTTTTCCTGGTAGTCTCTTCGTTTCTGCTACGCATAGCGACTCAAGGTTCGAGAATCAATGGGGAAGAAGCGAAAGCAAAGAGAAGCGGAGACTAACGGGCCGGCGGCGAAGAAGGAAGATGCTGCGGTATCGGAGGAGAGGCCTAAGCGGACGCTCCTCGGTTGGAAGGAGAAGCCGCAGGAGAACGCCGATGCCGCGGCCGCCGCTCCGTCTTTCAGGAACAAAGAGAAGGTCCTCGTCACTTGCTCTCGCCGCATCAATTTCAGGTTCGAATCGTTTCTGGGGTCCTTACGTTCTTTGTAATGTTTTTATATTGGAGCGGCTTTATTTGTTCCAATGTTGAGGAATTCGTTGATGGCGGCAGGTACCGGCATCTGATGTTGAATGTGGTGTCGCTTCTGCCGCACTGTAAGAAGGACAACAAGGTCGAGTCCAAGGAAACCAAAGGCGCCACCCTCAACGAGCTCGTGGAGCTCAGGAATTGTTCCTCTTGCCTGTTCTTCGAGGTAGAATCGAACCCCGGTTTTGACTGCGAAGAGTGTCTTTTTTTCGGAGAAAGTCCGCGACTTGCGTGTAAATTTTCGGTGATTGATGCGTTCTCTGTTCTTCCACTTCAGTGCAGGAAACATTTGGATCTCTACATGTGGATGGCAAAGTGCCCCAATGGTCCATCGGTGAAATTCTTAGTAAATGCCGGTAATTTCTTTTGTAGAATCTCGTCGGTGGAGCTGCTGTATTAGTGTTGAGCTGCGGATTGTAGCATTTTCGGGTTGGGGACTCTGATGAATTAAGATCAATCTAATCTCTCTTGTTCTGATGTTTTAGTGCACACCATGGAAGAACTGAAGCTTACTGGAAACCATTTGAAAGGCTCACGTCCCATTCTAACTTTCTCAGCCAATTTCGATAAGGATGCCCATTGGTTGCTTCTGAAGGAGATGATCATTCAGGTATATATAATGGCTTCTCTAGTATATTCAGATGATATCCTGTGCAACACTCAGGATTATCTCTGTCCATATTGCGGGGTTACTATTGATCCTCTTGTTGTTTTTAATTTTTTGTTCTTGTTTTGGTCCTTTCAAAATCTTTAAGCTCTTGAAGCTGAGTATGTATCTGCTTGCCAGCAGCTTTAAATGATGCTTTTGCATAAACTTTGTGGAGATTGTTCAGTTTAGCTGATGTTTTTTGATTTAATTTACTTGGCCAGATTTTCGGAACTCCAAAGGGACATCAGAAATCTAAGCCACATCATGATCATGTCTTTGCCTTCTCAATTGTCGATGATCATATATGGTTCCGAAACTACCAGGTTGGTTTGAAGCCCACTTAATTGATGGAATAATATTTGGAATGTCTTGCTGTCAGACCACAAGAATAGATATTTGCCTATGTAGTTGGACTTAATTTGGAGCTTTTAAGCTTAAAAAAACTCGGAAAGAATATTATACCTGGAGTCAAGGCATTTTGAATTAGAATTTCACTTATTATGTGGATGTCCCGCCTTCTACAGTTATAGATTATACACATATAGTATGTTGGCATGTTATGACTGTATATGCAGTTTCAGGTAGAGGAATTAAGCCTTCTGGAGATTTCTATATGCAGTTTCAAAATGCATGTTATGACTGTATATTACTCAGTTGTGGGACAGAGTTTAAGAATTGCTAAAGACTATGTAGGAACATGATGCGATGCTGGCAATTGAAGTTTGAGCTGGCTAATTCAGCTCAGGACTATACTCATTAGAAAATTCTTTTTTGAATTATATTTCCTTTCCTTTATATTGATGTTTTGTCTTTCAAAAATCAGATAGCAGTTCCACACATCGAATCGGATAAGGTGCCTCGAGGGAGCTTGGAAAAAATGACTCTTGTTGAGGTAGTCTCCCATGAAAATGACCTGTATGGTGTATACTTATAAATGTGCATGAGCATGATCATATTCTCTGATGTATATTCCAGAACTGTGTCAAATCTTGCGGAAAATTCGAGTCTTAAATTGCTGACCTCTTTGCTCTATTAGGTTGGCCCAAGATTTTGTTTGAATCCAATCAAGATATTCGGTGGTAGCTTTGGAGGCCCTACGCTTTACGAAAATCCATTTTACGTATCGCCTAACCAGGTAAATTTACTGGGTGGATTCAAACTGCTGATTTGCCTCAGGGTGGTACCAGTACAAAGCAGCCCCTGTTTATTTTTTTTCTTGTTCTTTTCGCTCAAGGATTCTTCCTGTCATTGCATCTTTTTCCCTTTTACAACTTGTAAAAACATGCATTAGTAACATGGTTTTTCCATCTCAACATGCTAATAATGTTTTGTGCTCCTGTTGTTTCAGATTCGTGCATTGCAGAAAAAGCAGAAGACAGGCAAGTATGCCAAGAAAGTCAAGGCTAAAACAAGAAGAAAGATGCATGAGCTATCAAATCCACTGGAGCCTGATGAATTTGCTGATATGTGGAAAGAGTAAACTATACGCTCCTTTCATCTTTGAATCAAAGGGAAAAGAGAGAACGTATTGCCTTGTAGTCATCATCAAGTTACGGAATTTTATCCGTCGAGATTTTGTATGAATTCTATATCGTGATAAATTTTGGCAGTTTCAGTTTTGGGAAAGCTGTATCACTAAGTAGAGTTTTTTCTTTTAGAAATGCATTAAAGTTGAATTGAAAATTGAATCGAATAATATAATTTGATATTTGAGCTAAATTATCCTTTTCTTTGGTGTAAATATTTTGGGTCAAGAGAAAACCATATTATATTGGTCCACTAATTGGACCTAGACCCGTTTTAAATCCATTTGATTAGAATTAAATGCAACTAGGAGCATATCCTGAAAAATTTCCTTGTTGGGTTAATAAAATCATGAAAAACATTTCAATTTAATTTTTATTTACATATAATAATGAATTTGCCTGGATCAATACATGATTTTCTTTTAGGTTTTTTTTTTCTGAGATCAGGTCTTATATTAAGAAGTTTTTGGGATTGGTTCTTGTTTCTATATCCTTATTTTATATTCTACGGCTGATCAACTCCTTATATATGTAGAAGCTATGAACATTTTTTATTCTATTTGCTGAGATGTTCATGAATGGTCCAAAATATTACAAAGATCTGAATCTTTGGACTGATATATTGTACAAGTATTTTGGTTGCGCTAATTACCACTATTTTAGATAAAATACGTCTTGGTATGGGATTATCTAGACGATAAATTCAAACCTAATTATTGAGCAAGATTTGATAAGTAATAGTCAACAAATCTGAATTTATTTATCAACAAATATTTTTTTCCTTTTGAACTCGTTTACATTAATCTTTAGTTGTTTTGATAGGTGCACTGTTGTTGTTCATCAATGATAAATCTTTATAACTATTAATAGCAATCAAAATTCAACTTTGCTTCCTATCATCAAATCCATTTATCTTCAATTCTATTTAAAATTGTTCATGTATAAAATATAAATTCTTTATTTTAATCCATTACCAAATATTAACCTATTCCTTTGTTTTGTACTTATTATATCATAGTTGAATACGTTGAATTCTTGTTCATATTGAAATAAGTCAAAATTAATAAGGAGGTGGTCAATGATACTCCAACTCTACTTGTTATGAGTGCCTATTTATTTTCTATTGGTACTTATGAATTGATCACAAGTCGAAATATGATCATGGCCTTATGTGTCTTAAAACTTATCCTCAATGCAGTTAGTACAGTTTTATTTTGTACACTATAAGAGGGGCGAGAAACGTCTGTAGTTCACTACCAATTTTATTTGGGGACAAATTTTCTTTTGTACACTGCAGGAGATTCCACTTTCTATAAATAGGCGTTCTGTTCTGCATTGATAACCGTTCGGTTTTAATAATTCTTAAAGGATCAAGTTTTTCTCTCTACTTATCTTTTCATTCATGTGAACAACATTGATTACTTGTTCATTAGGCCGGTATCCAATATCATGGTCAAGAAAATTTAAGAACAGAAAACCAATAAAATTTCTGCTTCCTGGAGGCGATTAGTTTTTGCTTAGAAGAGCTCTCATTTATCATTACTACATTACAGACAAGATAAGGAAATAACAAGGATTCTGCAACTGGCGAGTGATGTGCGAGGGTGAGGTCTTGATTCGATTAGTGTGAATCCCACTCCATCCAGTTCGATTCGCTCCCTCGGCGAGGAATGCTGTTCACCCTCGTGAACTTATCGACCTTGAAGTTGGCCCCGCACATCACGCCCTCGCTGTCCACCCTCGGCATCGCCTTCATCTTGTTCATCGGATGCTCGAAGCTCATCAGTCCTCCTTCACTGTGGAACATACACCCTGCAAATGAAAACCCATTGCGGATTCATCACCACTCATTCATCACGAAGTAAATTAAACAAACAATGCTATGTAATGTTTATATCTCTCTACAGTTGTGGGTGCCTTGACGTACCTTGGGGGAAGGGAGCATATGACTTGGCACACCCTGCCTTTATGACTTCCTTGTCATCACATATCATAACAGAGCCATCACCTGCAATCCCCCAGTACAGCTTCTCTCCTCCATCAGAACCCTGAAACCCACCATCCGCATATACCCAACAATATAAAGAACAAGAACTAGATAATATTCACTTCCTCAATCTGTAGGGATTACTGCTCTGTAGATCAACTTAGCTCATATTTCTCATGCACTTATGATCTTACCCCGCCAAAAGTAAAGGTTAAAGTTGAACTACTATAGCTATAACTTGAGAAAATAAAGGTTAGTAAATCATGCTATTACATTACAGGGCAGAGTTGGAGACAACCAATTATGCCTGACCATTTGGTAATTTGTACAGTCAAGGATTGGTCATAACCAACTAAGTCCTGATGATAACGTCTGATTCATTAGGAAACACGGAGAGAAAAGAGAGAAGTTCAACTATACCAGTGCAGTGAAGACGGTCCCACTCTTGCTGTCATAGACAACAAAGGCAAAGCTACCATCGAGATCCTTAACCACCTGATCAGCCGGGTATGGACCCCTGTCCCTGAGCGTCCTGTATGCCTCTATCACGAACACGGCCTCGTTGCTTCCCTTGGCCAGCCCATACTGCTTGGTCAGCTGATTCAGGTTGTTCAGGCTCCCCAGGAACAGGCAGTATATATCATCGAACCCACAAAACAACCTAAGCAACAAACGAAACTCAAAAATAAAGTAAGGACTTGGGTTCACGAGTCGAACAACACAAGACACTCGGATCAAGCACAGCCCACGAGCCTACCTCTGGTGGAGAGAAAAGGGGTTCTCAGGCCTGACGTAGGCAAGAGCGGCAGCATCCCCGAAGGTAATGGAGAAGGTGTTGTCCGGGTGGCGGGAGACGAACTCTCTGAGGGTCTCATCTGGGAGCTTGGGCTTCCACGAGCCACCGTGAGAGGCGGGGCTGTTCAGCTCCTCCGGTGGGTGTGCACATGCCTTGTGAAATATTGCCAACATCGTTATTGTCTTCTCGAAGACTCGTCGATGGAAGTGACGAACTTTTTTTTTTTTTTTTTATCTTTTTTTCTTGGTCGGATCAAAGTGACAAACTTTGAGAGGTGGGATTTGTGCTTGAACTGAAAATAGAAGTGGCAAAGCAAGGATCTTCAGAATTTATAGTGTCGTTTTCGGGACCAGCAGGGGCGAGAGAGGAGTCTACTTTGGGCTGTATTATGAAATTGTGGGCTATGGAACTTTAGCAGTACAATGGATAAGGATTCCCGGACCCCGATGTGTTCTTATCTTTTTGTTTGTTTATTGATTTCTCTATTTTTGTACTTCTTGCCCTTTGTTTTCCAGTACACTCAGCTGAATTTTCTTGTCTCCATTCCCCTCTTCTTCTTGCCATTTCATAGACACTCGTTCCCCTTTCCACCTCTTACGTCACCATTCGACCCATTACAGAAGAGGGGTTTTTTTTTTTTTGGGGTGGGGGGGAGACAGATTAACCATTACCTTTTTTATTTTCTCCCTGGAGATAACTTAAAAGATAATCGAAAAATCGTTTGAGAGTACACTTGTCGCCAGCTTGGTCTTGACTTTTCTAATGCAGGGAAGTGATAAAGATGTCTGCATCACTGCGATGTATTAGTAAAATTGAGACGAAGATATGGCTTGGTGGGAGGGCAAGGAATCGAGATGTTTCATCTTTATCTGCAAGTGGGTGTGACCGCGACGCCGTAGAAGAGTCAGCCGGCGATTTGCCAACTGTTTCTGGCTCGTGAGTCTAGGGTTTCCTGTGGGTGCATTTGGGGCTCACCATGGAAAAAAAAGAGGCTGCATTTCATTTTCATCGCGTTCGGGGCTCTACCTGGTCAGGCGTGTGGTGGCCATTGCTTTAGGGTGATTATAGTCAAATCCCGTCTCCATCAACCCCCAGCTTTTCCATAAATTATTAAGAGATGGTGATTAGTGTTGTGACATGCCGAGAAATTGCTGGACATTCCGAACTAGCTTAGTGGAGCCTTAATCATTTCGAGAGCTGGAACTTGTCCATATGCACATATGAGTGGTTTACGAAAGTCTCACATCGGATATATTAACGAATGGATGTAAATTTAACTGGATAGATTTGGGCTTCCCCTTGACAATCTACCCAAATGAAAGCATTGAGTTTTTGTCGTGTACTCCAAGCAACTAATATCAAAGCCGATGGTTGATTGGTGGCTCACTTCCAACGTGAATCAATGTTTGATGAATATCTCAATAAATAAATGGTCTGGACCTAGAGTTTTTGTGGTCTAAAAATACGAGCCCAATAGAGGCGAAAGATATATGAATCGAGCCTAGTTTATTGGTGAAGGGGATTGATGAAATGGTAGTGTAAATTGTGTTAAAAATGCCCCATATCAAAGAATTAATGTGATATTGAATATTGAATATATTTTAATTGGCTTATAACTCATTTGATTTTAGTAAAGGCAATTGAATATAAGCTCTTTGTTAGTAATCTATCGGATGAAGATATTTTTTCGGATTTCGAGTAGAGGTGTTAAAATGGGTCACTTATTTATAACAAAAGATAATTAAATGGGTTTCACAATTAAAGGTTTAAGATAGATGGGAGTTGAAAACTCATCTTTAACAAAAACATTGTAATTCCTCCTTTCTCTCTTTAACTTTATAAAAATCAAAATAATAATTTTTTATGTTTATTTTCTCTTTTCTTTTTCTTCCTTTTTTATCTTTCTTTTTTTTATCTTTTTTTTGCTTTCTCCTTCCTCCTTCGCGTCGCCGGGCGAGCTCGAGGCTCGAGGTCGGATCCGGGCGAGGCGTCGCGATGGCAAGGCTCGGACATCGGGTGAGGCCGAGCCGTCATTCGTGTCCGGCGAGGGGCGGCTCGAGCTCGCCAAAGCCGGCGAGCTCGAGGCTCGAAGAACAAAGAAGAAGAAGAAGGAGAAGAAAAAAGAGAAAAAGAAAAAGAAAATTATATTTTAAAAATAAAAAAATAATTAAATTTCGATTTTTTAAATAATTATTTTAAAATTTATAAAAAATTTCCATTAAATTTATATTGTATAAAACTATTTTAGCAATACAATTTTTAAAAATATAATATATATATAAAAGCTTGGAAGTATTTTAATAATATAATCTTTAAAAAAAAACATAGGAATAAGTTTTTCTAAATTTATTAAATATGAAAATATTTTATTAATATGAGTTGGGTCGGGTCGGGTATGAGTTGGGTATGGGTCGGTTTTCGGGTTTGAGTCGAAAAATTTACATTAAACATAAATGGATTAATGGGTTAATGGGTCGATTTGGTCGGACCATTAATGACCCGACCCAAACCTGATCCAAACCCGACCCGACCCACCCGTTTAACGGCTCTAGCACCGAGGTCAAACATGAGGGGTGGATTGTCGAGCTACACTCGTGAACATTCCCCTGGTGATCTCCCTGGAACAAATTCAACGGCTGAGCACTCATCGCTCACTATGGTCCATCACCATTGCGACCGTATTATTGCCAAATGAATTTTTACGAAGATATGAGGCCTTCCATTTCTTCTAGATTATTTTGTGAAATTGCTAAGGCACGCCAATATTGATTGAAATATCATACTAAAAAAAGAAATATTGGTTGAAATAATTATTTGTTCATAAGCATGGACTAATTTGGGAGCGAATGATAACCATTCTATTTTAGAAATTAATTTATGATCAGAAATTGATGATTATATTTCTATTTCTTAGATGAATTTCTAAGGAAAAATACGCGTTTGATAACAACACAAAATTTCTGTTCCTAAATAGAATTTCATTTAATAACGATGAAAAATTTCTCTCTCCCGAGCAACGGCGATAATAAAGTTTTTATTTCTCATTGTTGTTTTAGAAATAAAAAAGTAAAAACACTTTACTTCTAATCTTTGTTCCAAACCTATTTTTGGAGTAAAAATTTATTTCTAAAATAGAAAAATGAAATTGCATTACCAAACGAAATTTTGTTCCAAACTTATTCTCGAGAATAGAAAGTAATAAAACAGAAAAACATAATTGTTATCACGTATGCCCTTAATTCCTTGATTGAAACCCAACATGACATGGGTTAAAAAAGTCCCATTCGAAGAATTAGTGTAATGTCGAATAGTTAATATATCTTAATTGACTCATAACACATTTATTTTAAGTAAAAATAGATCCAACTTAATATATTGATGGGCCAAACTCTCCCTTGGCAATCTCTCTAGTTGAAGGTATTCTTTTGATATGAATAAAGAGAATAGGGAACAAAATTTAGCACCAACCTCAAACGTGGGGTGGATTGTCGAGTTACGCGCGTGAACATTCCCTTGGTGATCTCGTTGGAACAAATTCAACTATTGAGCACTCGTCGCTCGCAATAACCAGTCACCATCGTGACCGTATTATCGCCAATTGAATTTTTACGAAGATATATGTGGGGACGGCTTTCAGTTTCCTCTGAAGTATCTTTTGCAACTAGGTGATTATTTGCTAGGGCATGTCAATATCGATTGAAATATGTATTTATATAATGGAGGGACCCCTCCGTCCACCAATCGAAACCCAACATAACATGGGCCGGGGAGGGTGAATAAAGCTTTGACTTCATGGCCCAAAAGAGAGGAGACAGAGCTTGTCTCGGCTCGGCCCACTAGCTGTTTTACTGTAGTGTCAATTTGATCCGCGGCTGTTCTCGAAAAAGAATTGGATCGGCGGCCCATTTTATTGTTGGGCTGCAAAGCACGCGTTTAATGATCGGTAGCCTTGGGCCTACCTCTAAAAGGAAATTCTATGGTGAGAAATTGGTTTTATCTAGTTGGTGTGTCAAATCATGCCATAAAGTGCAAGTGGGTAATTGAATTTCTAAACAATTATATTTTATAACGCTCATACATCTCCCTCTCTCTCCATTTCTCAGCGCAATCGAACACTTCAATAGCCAAATTTTCACTAGCGGAAAAATTACCAAAGAGTCATAAACTTATTATGTGAATGTCAATGTAGCCATAAATATTTTGATTTAACTAATTTAGTTATAAACCACTGATAATATGTTAATGTAGTTCTACATCAATGTTAACATTGTCACATAAAGCCAATAGCCTCCATGTTAGCAATTATGTTAGTTGTTGGGCCTTACCAATGATTGACGACCAACCATAGGCAAGGGCCAATCTTGCCAACCTTAAATGATGCTTGACCTCATTGGATCTGGTGAGGACAAGTGTTGCTTGCCCGTGGCTTGGAACAAGAAGGATAAAAGAATAAATGAATTCCAAAATTTTATACAAATTTCAAAAAAATTAAAAAAGAAAAAACATTATTTATGTTAGCATTGATAGTGTCAAATAAAATTATTATCATCTATTTCAATAATTGCCAGCCAAAATTATTTAGAAGAGTAAATTTGACAAATAATTAAATGTTTATAATTGAATTCAAATTTGTACAGTAGATTCATTCTTTAGCTAGTGAACGTAGATCCTACTTTGACCAAAAGAAATATAGATCCTGAATTGGCTCGTCATGTTAGCAATAGGGGCCAAATTTGTTCAAATCGAAGATTATAATTTGTTAATATCATCCTAAACAAAGTTTGAATACCAAATCGAATGCCGACAAAACATTCAGAAATCAAATTTAACATTGTCCGTCTCCCGAGAGGCTTTTAAGCTCATGGTGTTGTACTACACACTTCGATGACGCTCCTTCTGTCCTCTCAAAAGAGAGAGACGATGTATTAAAAGGCACGCAAGTGGAGGCACGCGGAAAGGGAAGATAAGCGACAAAATGTTGATCAACGCTTCTTATAACAATGTCGTGTAGTGCAATCAGTGACACTGCCTATCATATCCTGCCAAAGTCCCATCACGTTCTCTGTACTGAATCGCTCACATGCGAAACGTACGGATGCTTTCCCATCTCATGCTTCACTGCTTTATCTGATGCCACTGTCTTAAAGTTTCCTACCCTACTTTACCTTCTCTCTACCTTGAAGTCACCCAGTAATTAATCGTCGAAGTCGTGGATTACTGATGAATAAACGGATTTAAGATCTCTAGATAGCGAACGATTTCATATTTGAGCCACTCGTCGAAATTTCTTTGCCTGTGTCTTATCTAATTCATAAAATCAGTGCATGCCATGATAGCATTAATTGAACTGTATAGTTGAGGGAGGGTTTTTGTTTTTTCACTATAAATGAACATATGCATGAAAATCCACCGCATGAGACGGACCAGTTGATTTGCATCAATGCTTGGTGTGGTAAAGCAGTGTCAGGACCATTGTTCAGTGAAAAACGTGGGTTCTGCAGTGGTACAACTGATCAGGCAAAGGAAAAAGCTTCTCAACCCAACGTTGATGGCAGATATTGGCATATTGCTCGTGTCTTCCTCATGCTTCTTGAGCAAACAGACAGACGTCTTTCATGGAGAACGAGACAAACAGACTTAGTTTGGTAAAAGACACAAAAAGAAAAAAGAGGAAAAAAAAAAAAAAACCCTCCTCCATGTGGACTTTATGAGCCTTGGAATCTAGGACCCACAATGCGATAATGTTTTCGAGGAATCTTCATCTAGAGATCTAACTGCCGATGATAAGCTACGCCGATCTTTGCTCCAATGTCGTTCTCCTGTACAAATCTGTCTAGAGGACAAGGACACCGTATATTGATGGATAAAGCAGAGAGAAAAAGAAGAAAAGGGCGGTGCGACCGTTGTTGTATACGACCGGACTACGGTTTGGAGTCATTCTTAAACTGCAAAAGAATAATTGGAGTTGCTGTTTCGTTAGGCATGAGATGTTTCTGGGAAAAGAAGGAAAGTAATGTGTGGGAAGGATGAAAGAAGGCGAATGCGTCAGAAATATGACATTGATATCCTAATAGTCAAAGTATATCCTCAGTTCAATAACTTTTTTGTAATCTCTTTCGAATAGGTACATTTTGGTAAGGGAATTGGAGGGTTTTTTATTCGGCACTTGAAAGTCACCCATTCATATGTCACTCCCCTGTCAAATACTGGCAAGTTGTGCCGAGTTGGGGTAATTTGCATTAAACAAATGCCCGGACCTAACCAGTTTCCGGCCCTTTTTATAAAATAGCAGTTCTTTTCTACGATATATCTGCCCAATACCATTATAACAGTGGAGCCCCGATTCAGATTTGACGCTCCTTTTCCCCTTAAATATAACATTGATATCATAATGGTCAAAGTATATCCTCAGTTCAATAACTTTTTGCGTATCATTTTGTTATCTCCTTCGGATAGGTATGTTCGGTAAGGGAATCGGAGGGTTTTTTATTCGGCACTTGGAATTCACCCATTCATATTCCGCTCCCCCCATCGAATCCCTTCAAGTCGTGCGGAGTTGGGGTAATTTGCATTAAACAAATGCCCGGACCTAACCGGTTTCCGGGCCTTTTTGCATAAAATAGCGGTTCTTTTCTACGACATATCTGCCCAATACCATTACAACAGTGGACCCTCGATTCAGATTTGACGCTCCTTTTTCCCTGAAAATCAGGAAATATCTGTCCGAAAAAGAAATGATAATAAAAACAAAAGAAGAAGATCTGTGAACTGGGCTGACCCTACGTCCTTGCGCGTGCATGCCCGCCACGGACGATAAGCTGAGGTACTTTCATCTTTTTCCAACATATATATGAAAAGGTCCACACGCATAGCTGACGGTGGTAAATCTTGTTTATTTGAGCATCGGATTTCGATTGTATTTGATTTGAACAGCGTAGTTCGTGAGTTCACTGACCCAAAAAGTCAATACTTAGAGACTTACAAGTAGTTCCTTCAAATTGTGTTTCATTTGAGCGGAATAGTTCATGTGCTCAGTAACCCGAAAAAAATAAATAAATCAATATTTGGAGACTAATATGCAGTTCCTTCGAATGTTTGAGAGCAAGTAAGACGGTATTGTGAGATAACGTATCTGTTAAATCTTTACTTTAGATCCCTTGTGATAATTCATTATGCAAAAAGGGAATGTAGGGCCACATAGCAATTGAAATTCTTTTATGTTTTCACCGTATAAACATATAGAACCGTAATCGATAGATTAGGACTTTTGCCTTTCAAGAGATCTCCCGCAAGTCTGCGAATCTGATTTCTTCATTTAGAATCGAAAGAACAGGAAAAGCAAGTTGTTTGTTTCACGGCTCGTTGTAAATTAATGTTAGGGCAATGTTCATGCTCGCCATTAAGTCAGCTTTCATTCTCCATACCCATGGTGGCTAAAAACTATGGTCCCCACAAATTACTCCCTTTTTCCCTTTGGTTAGCGGACTTAGTTAACCTAATTGTCCGATCAATTACTATCGTGAGACGTTGATTGACACCAAAAAAAAAGGTCAATTGGCATAAGTGCGTGGTGACGAGTGTCTCAGGTAAGATAACGAGTGTTAACCCCAACTTTTTTTTTTCCTCTCAATTGCATTTCACCTCCCATCGATTGGCCTCAGCTAAAATGCATACAATTGCAGTTCTTGCTACTTATTGGTTCTTCTCATAAGAGGCGATAACCCATGTTCAATCTTAGCTCAAGGAAGAAGTCGACATATATTTAGTAGTGGGTCTGGCCACAATATTGCAAACACTTGCTACTCCCTTTTTCAGTGCTAAAAATGTACGTTATACAAATAATCTTGACTTATTTTCTATAAGTTTTAACTTTTGGGATCAGCAATTTACTTAATATGGTATCAGAGCACAGGTCACGAGCTTACATTCTAGCATTGCTTTTCATCTTTTTCCCCGCCCTGTTATTCTTCTTATTTTCCTTGTTATCTTGTCTCCGTTAGCTGTTTAATATAGTCTTAGATTAAGACATGAAAGAGGCCATTAGAAGCTTCTCCTATGATATTATATGTGAATTTGATGGGATCATTGCCAACTATTTTAAAAACTTAAGCTATTAGATAAAAGTGTGATTCAAGATGTGTTTGTTCTTAAGAGCTGAAACTGTTAAAGTGTGATTTAAGATGAGTTTGTTTAACTGAAAATGAATGATTTAGAAAGCATTTTCTGAAAAATGACTGCTTGTGTCATTTATAAAAAAAATGAATAAAAAATATTTTCATTGCTCACGAAAATAATTAAGTATAAATTATTATCAATAATGAAGACATTTTCTATTGATAAATTTGTCTAAATGATATAACCAATCAATTTTTGAAAAATATTTTTCAAATCTTGAGTTTTTCATAAAATAAACGCATTTTTTATATTTAAAGAGTCTATTGATACATACCAGATGTTTTTCCTTTTTATACTTTCCTGATGTTTTCCTTTTTTTCTCTCAAAAGAGAGAGATGATGGATTGAAGCGGCGGAAGTAGAGGCCCGCCGAAAGAGAAGAGAAGCGACCGTCGTTGCAAGGTTCTTATAAGAATGTCGTATGGTGCAATCAGTCCCACTGCCTATCATATGCTTCCAAGGTCCCATCACGTTCTTGTGCTTCTCTTCAAAGCGTATAGTTCATTACTTCTGATGCCATTGCCTAGTTTCCTTCTAGGTGTGACCCAATCTGGTCCGGTCCTACCTAGGATTGGGGAATTGGATCGGTTTTGGGAACTAGATCGGACTAGTTCTCTGGCGGTTCAATGGACCGATCATTATAGGCACATTATCATGCAATGAGCTGAAGTAAACAAGTCTGTCCAAAACATAACCATCGCATTCTTATCTTATCATGAACATTTTAGTATAGTATGTAACAAAATCTCATGTTACCCAAATTTATTTCCCTCATAAATGAGTATCTTGTCTATATTACTTTTATTTGAACTACATTATAATCAATAAACTTACTCTAATTGAATGCATAATTTGGTCAAACATGCCACAATGTGAGTTAAGCTAAAGTGGAGGCATAAGTGTTGTGGAAAGACCGAAAGAGGAAAGCAAGAGTAGGCTATGTGAAGGATTTTAGATTATTATGTTCACATTAAAAAAAAAAGCAGTCTAGACAATCTAGTTTGGTCTAGTTCCGATCCAGTTTTCCTCTTGGAACTTGGAATTGGATTGGCCAAATATTGGTTCCCCTTTAGGAATGAGGAATTAGTCTAGACTAGTCTAGTCCAGTTCGAACGATTCCCAATGCAGTCGATTTGTCGTGCTGACCCCTATTTCCTTGCTACATAACATTCTAGTATTTAATAATCCAAGTTGTGAACCCGATAGTCACATTGTTTGACTCACCGAGGAATAAACAATTTATGGACTTCTCCCTAATGAATGATTGATTTTCATATGTGAGTTGCATGTCAAAATTCTTGCTCGTGTCTTACTCAATCCATATATAAGCGGTTTTTTTTTTTTTTTTTTCATTTTGAAAGCATATATGTAGGAAGATCAGTCGCACGCCACGGACCAATTGATTTGCATCATTGCTTGGCGTGGTATACAGTACTGTCAAGACTTCACAGAAAAAACGTGGGTTCGTGGAGGTACAGTGACGAGGAAAAAAGGCAGTGCTTACGGTGTTCGGCGATTCTCGACCGCGGGCTGATGGCAAATATTGCTCGCCTCTTTCTCCGACTTGATGGGCAAACAGACAACCTTAATGGAGAGGGAGACGACACATCCATTGGTCAGTTCAGTGACAAGTTGATAACTAGTCTTGCCCACTTGATGCAACAGAGGACAACATCCCATCGGAACCCCTCCGACATGTGGGCCGTATAAAGCCGAATAAAGCCGAACTAGAAAATTGAAGAAATTAATAATGTGTTTCCACCATTATTTGACTATAGATAATGAAAAAAATTACCAAAAAAATTATAAATCTATTTTACTTGTATTAATTCAATTCTAAACTTTTAAATTTGGTCGATTCAGTCATAAATTTTTTGACAATTTATTAATGTAATCCATTCGACCAATTTTATTCGAAAGTCGTTAAGGTTGTGCCAACTGTCCTTCATGATACATTCAGCATTGATAATGACAACTTTTGCGAATTTTTCAAAAAGTATTTTTTCTCTTATTTCTCTTTTTGATTTATTGTAGCCGATGAGGACCCAATGACCCTTGTAATATTTTGGGTGAGGGCCAACCTCACCTATGGCTTGTGAGGGTGGCCCTTCCCCAAATTTGGCAAGGTCGTCCCTTGCTCGTGCCTTGCAAGTCTTGCCCTCACCCATGCTCGGTCTCTAGCCATCACCTACTGGCCACCGATGAAAAGGAAAGGAAACAAAAGAAAAAGAAAAATAATTTTTTTTAAAAATTATCCACGTCAACGTCTTCCGGTTAAGATTGGCCAAAAGAATTTTATTGGTAAATTGTGAGACTGAATTAACACAAGTGCAATAAATTTATGACTTTTTTTGGTAATTTTCCCATAGTTAATTTTAGAAAGTTGACCTAAAAGTTTAAAATTATAGGTAAAAGAAGACCACATAAATTTAAAGAGCACGAATGACCCATCAAGCAGTATGAGATAATATTTCTACAAATAAAAAGCAAAACGAAAAAAAAAATGTGGTACGATGGTCGTAGCACATGACTAGACTATAGTTTGGAGTCATTCACAAACTACAAACGGCGAAAGAACTGCCAAAATTTGACACAAGGAACACTTAAGTGCCATTTATTTTTATTTTTTTAATTATGATACTTGAGTACCAACTCCGGCTATCCTAGTTGAAAATTTTACGTTGCAATTTTTTTTATTAATATAATTCACCTGCGTGGCTCACCAAAGAGCTAAGTAGGCCTTAAATTTGAATTTTAACATAAGTATTAACTAAATTAAATTTTAAAACTAAATTAAAAAAAATGGCAAAACGGCAAGGGCTATGCAAGCCCTCCCCGCTGTCTTGCCACAATCGCCAAGGGTCGAGTCGGTTGGGGTTGTCGAACCCTAGCTAGGGGACGATGACCTTGGCCGAATAGCGGCGAGGGCTTGCAAGCCCTTGCCCCCAATGGACAATGGCCCTTGGCCCGACCAAGCAAGGGTCGAGAACCCTTGCCGGATCTGGGGAAGGGCCGTGACCCTTGCCCTAGATCTAGGCGAGGGCTTATAGGCCCTCATTATCGCTTGGCCAGGGTCGTCAACCCCTTGGCCGGGCCCGACGACACCGGTTGACCCTCCCCCCATTGTTGTCAACCCTTCTCGACGATAATGGCAAGACAACAGTGATGACTTGCGCAGCCCTTACCCAAAGCTTGCAACTTTTTTTTTTTAATATTAATAATTTTAGTTTTGAATTTAGTTGAATTAATAATTATATTAAAATTTAAATAAGAGGCAAAATGACATCATTTTTTGTTTTTTTAAGTCATGTCAGGATGTAAAACGATGTCATTTCGGCTTATCTAGTCACGTTAATGTGCAAAATGATGTTGTTTTGCACTTATCTCGTCGAAAAAATACAACATCGGCATTTTAGTCGGATTTTTTTGTCATTAGCACTTAACTTATCCATTTTGTTCTGATTTTGACACTTAGGTGTACATTTCTTAACTTTTAATACCTAAGTATCTCTTATGCTAAATTTTAGCATTTTAGGGATCCGCATCTCAACTATAAATGAATGATCAGAGTTACTTTTGCTAGGCGGTCCTCACTCCTCAAGCTTTGTGAGCAAGTTAAGCTTGATGGTCCTGACTCCTCAAGTTTTGTGACCAAGATTAGCACGACGTAATGTTTAACACGGCATCTTGGATCAAGCCAATTGCAACCCTATAAAATTGCGAAATTTGTTTTTGGGAGAAGAAGTAGAATAATATTTAGAAGGATGTAAGACCGTGAACGCATGAAAAATTTATGTCAAATCGTTGCTATCCTAGTCGATAATATTATATGTTTTACATCAAGAACAGGAACTCTACATTAAACCGGGCATGCACTATTAATGTGTGTGATTTCTTTAAGTTATCAAAGTTGTTGAATGACAACTCTCTAAGTTGGGTAAGATACTAAGATACTTGCAATCTCACCTACCAAGCCCGATTATGAAAATATGAGGACAGGAGTTTGTCGTGATTCGCATTATTATAACATAGACAAGGTCTAGGAGTAATCAATTAAACACGGGCGAAAAGTGCCTTACTTTAACTACTTTTGTATATTGTTTTGCTGTCCTTCCAATTCAAAAAAGTAGTTAACTGGCGGGGGGTCGGAAGATTTTCAGTCAAAAGCCGATCACCTGCTCACTTCTCCTCGTTATCGACTGCCCAAAGGCTAGAAAGCCACATCTATGATTGGATTTTCGCTCGGAAGATAAAAATAAAATGACATTTCTATCTAATTCGTTTCCTTTTCGATCGTCCTTCCTGTCCTGTTGACGCTCAAGTTGATTTTAGTTAATTAATATCGGTTGATTTGTACGAAGTTTCTGGTTCTCCGGCTGATAAGAAAGCGAACCACTCTTATATATATCTTTTCAAGGACGATCCAAAGAATTATTGCAATTGGGAGACAGGTAAGCGTACTGACTTTGAAATTATTGTCCTTTTGTACGACATATCTGTCAACAACCCAATACAGTGGACCCCCGATTTCACTTTCTTCCCCCCACCCCCGCTAAATATCAGAAAGTATCTACCAGAAAATGTAATGTTATAAAAAGAAAATATTAAAAATTATCTAATTTTTTTAAAATTTATTACACTTTCACCAATTAAATACTAAATATTTCAACTAATTAAATTTTAAATATTTTGATAATTTACTAATTGAGTTTATCTTTACTAATTTTAATCGAAAATCATTGATATGGATTATGATTGTCTTATGTATAACGATGACACAAACATGAATTTTTAAAAAGATATTTGAGTTTTTTAAAATTTTTAATTTTTTTGCTTTTTTTTTTTTTCTATATAGGCAAGGTGAGGACGATCCTCACTGATTGCGAAACCCGTGCCCGAGGCTATTGTGACCTTGCCAATCACGGGTGAAGGCACAAAGGCCCTTGCCAACTCTAGGTGAGGGTCGCTTCACCTGTGGCCGGTGTGGGAGTGATGGCCATGGGTAAGTCCTCTATAGCCTTGTGGGCCGTAGGCAAGAGCACTGAGGCCCTCAACCATGATCAATGGGTTAGTACTATAGTGACCAACGTGAACCTCACCTAGTATGAGCAACGCCTTTGCAACTAGCGAGGGTGGCACATAAATAAAAGAAAAAGAAAACGAAAAAATAATTAATTTTTTTTTAAATCAAGTTTTTGAAAAATTACAATAATTATCCATATTAGTGCCAGCAGTATCCATATCAGTGATTTGTGATCAAAATTAGTCGAATAAACTCAATAGGCAAATTCTCAAAAGTTTTATGATTTAATTGGCAAAATTGAAAAATTTAGAACTAAATTGACAAGATTTATGACTTTTTGGATAATTTTCATAATTTATTCAAACATAGATGGAAAGATGGTGGTGAATCTGGTTAATTTGAGCAGCAGATTCATATTGAATTTGATTTGAGCAGCGTAGTTTGTTTGCTCATCGACTGAAAAATGATGTCGTTCCCTTTGGTGATGCTTCACAAGATAGAATGTGTACACTCATAAGCAGGATATCAGCTAGATTTGTTATATAAGTTAACCAATATTACCGGCACATACAATTACACATACATACATACATACATACATACGCACGTACGTACATCTATGTATAAGTATGAAACTAAATAAACAAGAATGCACGATCCATCTCCCACTATAATTTGTCTCTATAAAGTCGGCATTAATTTTCCATGTACACCTCGTTAATCTAATTAATGAATATTCTTTTGTCCCATCTTGTTTGAACATCAACACCATGGGATAATTATTAAAAAGGTTCTAAACCTGTTGTTCAGCCATCAATTCAGTTTTAAGTATTTTTATTTCGTTAATTTAGTCTTTTTGATTTAGGATTGGATTGACAATCTTTATAATAGATTTAAGATTTTTTAGATAATTTTCTCTAAAAAATAACGAGCAAAAAACCTCCTCCGTTGAAGAAACAGCTTTCGTCGAAACTCAATTTGGAGCGAATTATGGTTTTGGCGCACCATCATGTCCTGTGTGTGGATTTGTGAATTCCTTGGCTAGTAATCATCACCAGCACCAGATGAGAAATCTCACCCCTCTAAGGGCGCGTTTGGTAACGATTCTTCTCCTGAGGGGCGATTCGATCGAACCGATTCTTTTTTATTACATTCGGGAAGCGATTCTAAGCATTTTAGCCGTTTGGTAATCGTCCAAAATTTCGATTCGGAAGAGAATTGCGTTTGGTACCGTATTCATTAATTGTTCCAAATTAATTTCTTTTAATTTTTAAATAATTTTCTTTACTTTTTTCCTTTGTTTTCTTTTCATTTTTTCATTTTTTCTTTTCATTTTCCTTTTTTTTTTTTTCTTTTTCTTTTTTTCCTTTTTTCTTTTCTTTTTCTCACCTTCTTCTTCTTCTTCTTTGCCGCCGGACCCGGGCAACCCGCAGACGAGGGCCGGCGACGCTCACCAAAGCGTCGCTAACCCTCTATGAGGCCGGCCCTCGTCGGCTGAGCCTCGCCGGCGGCCCCTCGCGGCCGACGGGCGAGGCTCGCCCTAGCCCCGCCGAGGCTCGGCCGAGCCAGTCCGGCTCGGCCGAGCCCCGCGGTGGCCGGGCCGACCTCCTCGGGGTTGGCCGAGGCTCCGCCGGAGCCACCGGCGGGCCGGGCGAGCCTCGCTCGGCCACCGGTGGGGCCGGGCGTCGCGAGGCTCGCCCAGCCCCTGCCCAGTCTCGGCGAGGCCTCGCCCGGTGCCTCCGGCGAGCTCGCCGGACCTCGCCCTGGTCTGGCGAGCCTCCGGCGAGCTCGCCGGACCGGCGGCGGCCGGCGGCCGGCGATGGACGGCGGTGGCGGATGGCGGACGGTGGCGGGCGGCGGTGGACGGCGGTCGTGAGATGGCCGAAGGGAAGAAGAAAATTTATTGATTTTGATTCTCAAATTGATTCTCGGACCAAGAATCAACTATTTTTTGATTCTTGATTCTGTTCCCAATCTGTTCCCGGGAACAAAAATTTTACCAAACGCGATTCTAGGCCGAAACTGATTCTGGGAACAAAGAATCAGAATTTGGCACTGTTTGGATGGTTACCAAACAGGCCCTAAGAAGCTCCACAAGAGGTCCCCACAAATTGACACCCTTTCGCTTTCCATTAGTGGACTTTATTAGCCTAATTGACCAATCAACGACTATCATTAGACTTTCATTGGCGCCAAAAAATCAAAAGGTTAATCAGCATTAGTGCGTGGTGATGGGCGTCTACAGAACTCAAATCACATTTCGCCTCCCATTAATTGGCCTCGCCCAACACCTACATAATAAAATGGTAGAATGTGATGGCTTGTTGAGAAAATTATTCAACCAATCGTAAAATTTATTGTAGGGATATTAATTCAATTTTAAACTCCTAAATCTTTATGTAGAATTCCAATGCAATATTTCTAGCCGATCTTCGCTTGAAATTACTGAAATGACAATGTGCTACACGAGACGAGACGGTTGTTGATGACTAGACCACCACATTATGGATTTTTGGTGAAAATTAATCGAAATGATTATACTGAAATTTTGTGCAAAAATTTAGAATTAAATTGACAAATTGAAAAGTTCACAATTAAATTGACATCTATAAAATATGTGTTTGTTGACTTGTTCTCTAAAAGTTCAAACTTTTAAGATAAACAACTTGTCCAGCACAATATCAGAGTACGTCATGAGTTTAATCAGGACACTCCCCTGCCTGTTTTTCATCTTTTTTTTTTCTCTGTTTTCTCGTCTCCGGCTGCCTATTTGCTAAGGCCTAGCAATGTTGGATACATTTCACACAAATTAAAGTGAAAAAAAAATCCTAATATGACAAGATATAACTCTCCTAACTTTATACATAGATTGACATGAATTAACCCTTTTCATATTTATTCAACTATTTGACATGTGGAAACAAAACTAACATGCTTCAAGCTCACACGAATTGACATGAATTACAAATACAATAATGACATGCCAACACGAATTGCCAGACGTTTGAATTATGTCCACATCCCGTGTTGCACGTAAAGACTGACTTAGGGGCAGGAAGTGCTAAGTGATTTGTGTAACCACATGTCATTTCGCAAATACTTTGAAGACTACAGATTTGTAGGGAGAAAAGTGAGTTTAAGTCCAATGTATAGATCACAGAGTTCATATATAGAGTGTTGGCTAGCATGGTGAAATATCTCGAATAAGAGGTTGATTTACCTCGAAATAACTTTTAATTTATAATAACTTGATTATTTGTTTTAGATCCGGAGGTATATGGATCTCAAATCGAATATCCAACCACTTATTAACAAAATTTTAACCTATTAAAGTAGCGCACAAAATGTTTTTGCAATAAAAAGTAGATCATGAGTTCCTCTCAAGTTGCTAATAGACCAAAAGTCGCTTTAATGGACCAAAACTCCAGAAAGCGACTTGACCATCGCGATCTCTATATACGTTCCTTTCGTGTCATAATTGTCTATTCAAGTCAGAAAATTGCCAACTCCTTGTAATCAACTAGCTTGATCGATGAGGATTGTCAATGAAAGTAACGCATTAGTTATGGACATCGACATCTCCGTGCGAAAATCCGTCGGATGCCAAGGACCAATTGATTTGCATCAATGCTTAGACAGCCGATCGTGAAAGGGAAAGCTTCCTCGACCCCACGCGGACGGCGGATGCTGCTCGTCCCTTTCTCCAACTTGATGAGCAAACCGACGACACCTTTCATGGAGAGGGAGACAGAATATTCGTCGCTCAATTTAGCGAAATTTGAAAAAAATGACTCTTGCCCACTTGATGCCACCTCCTACGTGCGGGCCGTATGAAGACAAGCTACGAGGGATAAAGAAAACGAACGAGGAATTTGCAACCGCAGGAAAGTGAAGGTGGCATGATGACCGCAGTTTACAACCGGGCTACGGTTTGGAGTCATTCGGAAACTGCAAGCGAGGGATTGCGGTTGCCGTTTTTTGCTAGGCACGATCCTGATCGTAGATCGGGTATGCATCGATAAGATGTATAAGAAATTGCTATGACTCATTAAATTAACGTGAAGCAGGTCACCGAAACGCCGCTGATTTTGGTACTTTCGTGCATCGCTTTACATCCCTTCGATTTATTAAATCTTATCTCGAAACTCTTAAGATTAATGTAGTTGGTTGTGAGGGGTCGGAAGTCTTTTGGCTTGGGAGCTGATCGCCTGCTCACGTCTCATCGTCACGGGCTGCACAAAGGCCTCCAGGCTTTTAGAGGTTAATCCATATTAATCGGATCTTCTTGTTCAAGCTTTTGGGTTATCGAAAGATGAAAATAAAATGACATTTCTGTCTAATTAGTTATCTCTTAGATCGTCCGCCCTGTCCTATCATATGCTTCTGTCGACTTTTTAGCTAATTTACATCGCATTTCTGATGATTTGACCGATAAGGCAAATATCTTTTCTAGCACGATCCAAAGAGTTATGGCAAGTGAGATACAGATAGGCGCACTGACTGTTCAATGGTTATCCTTTGGTACGACACGTCCGTCCACGTCCACAATACAGTCAAAACCCCAATTCACATTTTCACTCTCTCCTTTTCATCTAAACGTATCAGAAAATATCTGCCAGAAAAAAAGACGAAACTGCAGGTCGTTTCCTCATTTTCCAACATAAATGTAAGGCTCTATGCGAAGATGATAGTGGCAGTGAATCTGGTTAATTTGAGCATCAGTTTAAGATGGTACTTGATCTGAGCAGAGCAGTTTTGAGTCGCTCACTGACTTGGGAAAAAATATCATCGTTTGAAGACTAAGGGACATTTCTTTCTAATGGTCAAGAGTAACAATCAATGTTGTGAGATAAGATATCTATCTAATCTTTACCTACTTAGCAATTGAAATTCTTTTAAAGGGTAATTTTTTTTTTTAATCTTTTCACCATATAAGCTAAACAAATCCCAATTAATAAAAAAATTAAGATTTTTGTCTTCCATAAAACTTCCTGAAAATCTTAAACCTATTCACTTATTCAGAATGGAAATAATGGAAAAAGTATTTCGTTAATCTCGCAACTCACTATACACTAATGTTGAGATGACAGTTCGTGCAGTACACCCATAACTCAACATTGTCGTCGCTAAAAACAACGGTGTTGCTATAGAGCCGGCTTTGATCCTTCGTATTCACCTAATTTGTCCAGTAAATGAAATTTTCATTTGTCCCCTCCTGCTTGTAGCTCCAAATGGCAAACGAAAAACCACTCTCCCGTTCAAGAAACAGCTTCATTGAAGCTCAAATTGGAGTGGATTACGTTTGATGTCACGCCATCATGTCATGAGAGCGAACTGTGAATGCTTGGGCTAGTAGTCACCGGCACCATATGGTATAAATCAAACCTCATTTTCCTCTTAAAAGGCTCCAAAAAGAAGGTTCCCCACACGAATTAACCCTTCTTCCTTGTCCTTTGCGGACCATATTAGCCTAATTGTCCAGTCAATTGCTATCATGAGACTTCCATATGCGTTATCATCTCCTTATGAGAAGAGCCAATGGGTGGCAAGAACTGCTATTAGTGGCTGATCAAACACACTTTAGAATGCGTTTATTTTAAAGAAATCTCAAAATTTGGAAAATACTTTTCATGATTGATTATATCATTTAAAAAAATTAGTCAATGAAACACTTTTTTGTTGTCGATAATAAGAATATTCTGCATTTATATATTTTTATAAATAATATATTTTTGTAGATTTTGAATTTTTTTTTGTGAAATAAATGCACTTTTAATGTTTCTTTTTAATGGGTAAAACATAAGTTATACATGTGTCCTTGATTCATATGCTATTTTTTTTTTTTTTTTGGGTCCCGGGGGTGGAATAAAGGGTTTGCCTGACAAGAAAGCATGTGCATGAGCTTAAATTTCGGCGCTCCATTTCGTACTTTTGGCCTGCCAATTATTCATATTATTTTCCTTATTTTCTTGTCTACGCTGACCACCGTTTGATATGGCTTAGTAATACCAAACACCGCCCGTTTGAATGATACGAAATAGAGTATAAATTATAAAGAAAAAAATATGAATATGACATGACACAATACAACACGCATAATTTTATAGATTGACATAAACTAACATGTTTTCATTGTAGCTCAATTATCCAGCATGTAGAATCAACACAAATTACAAACAAGATTTTGGCATGCTAACACGAATTGCTGGCCCTCTTAGTTATGTTCCCATTTGATGTTGCACATAAAGACGAACTTAGATGCATGGACTTTTAAGTAACGTTTACATGTGAAATCTTGGGTCATTTCCTAAGGGTTTAAGCTTTAAAGATAATTGATTTATCTAACAAAAAGAACTCTCATTTGATTTGGGTCATTCCGTTGCAAATGATGATAAACTAAATTGGAGAACCATGGCAAATGCTATGGAGTTCATATCTAGAGTGTTGGCTAGTATGGTGAAATAAGCTCTCTTTATTTTACCTAAAATAAATGATTTGAAAAATATTTTTTAAAATAATTATTTCTATTCTTTAGAATAATTAATTGATAGGGCAACATATTGGGGCGGCAAGAAAGTTGATCACTTTTGTTGATGGACCAAGACCCCGGAAAGCGACCTGGCGTTCTTAGCCACGCATATGTTCCTTTCAGCATTAATTGATGTCAAGTTGCAATTTTACAGCTTGTCCAAACTTGACAAGAGGCCAATTAGATTACCCACTGATGTTAATGTGGAGCATTTATCATCTTTGCTCACTCTATAATCTCGTAAGCAAGCATTTGGCATCTTATAATCAATTACACCCACCCTCTTGGCACTTAGTCAACTATAGCAATCAGGCCTTTTAATAACACGACAACAATCATATGAAATATGGCCCTAATATGTAATTGTTGATGCACAAAAATGATCAATTTTTAGTTATATTCACAAGTGACAAACTAGGTCGATGAAGACAGTTTATTCGAAATAATCGACAATTTAAAGGAAATTGACAACTCTCCCACAAAGTTACCAATAGGAAACATTAGTTAACGACGAGGACCTTCATTGGGGATGAAGTCATCAATAATAGGATGCGATTGCCAAGTAGTGATGTTTTCAGATTGGTGACTTGTGACTACTAATAAGATTAGAAAGTTATTTGTTTTATCAAATTCAATAACTATGTAACTGCTAGTAATCATGGTAAATGGTTATAAATAACCTAGGTGTATTCATCGTAAAAGATACCCAATCAATCAAAGAACTCAATGTTGTTATGCACTTCATATTTTTATCTTTACTCTCTTGCATTTTACATTGCTTCTATTGTTCATATATTAAATTCTTTGTCATTTACTTTCTTGTCCAAAATCAACAAAGGACCCAAAACAATTTTGTTAATTTACTTATCAATCCATCCATATTATTGAATGATATTCCATCATTTTCGGTGAATTGTCAAAGATTTTTTTTATTAATTTAGGAAAAATCATATAAATAGTCCATAATTCTTGATATAATGTGCAATGCTTTGTCTTGAACTTTTAATTTATTCAATGTGATTTTCAAATTTTAGTCTAACGTGCAATGTTATCCTTGAACTTTTGATTTGTTCAATATGATATTTGAACTTTAAAAAATCTTCATATAATTTATGGTCTATATTAAACATTTATCAACTATTTAGAGATCATATTTAATAAATTAAAAATTTATGAATGACATTGTATATCATGTTAAAGGTCGGACTCATATTATACACATTAAAAATTTAGAGAGGACTTTGCATATCGAATCAAAGTTTATGAATCATATGTGTCATTATTTCTATTAATTTATTAATTTAACATAATAAGCTACTCAAATTATGGAGAGAATGTGACGTGCTAGGTTTGGTTTTATGAGATCATTGTGTCCCCTATGGCTCGCCCATTATTTTAAGAAGATGCAGCTAGAGTTTTCAATTCCTCCTCTGGTTTTCGGCAAAAAAAGATGGGAAAATGTCACAAATGGTCCCTATACTATTACCTAATGTGCAATTTGGTCCATGAACTTTCGATCGGCTCAATTTGGTCCTTAAACTATTGATAAATATCCGATTTGGTCCCTGAACTTTCAATCGGCTCAATTTGGTCCCTGAACTATTTGATAAATGTCTGATTTGGTCCCTAAACTTTCGATCGGCTCAATTTGGTCCCTAAATTATTGATAAATATTCGATTTAGTCCTTAGTTACTGTTTTTCCTTTTTCCTTTTTTATTTTTAATTTTTTTTTCATTTTTTAATTTTTAATTTTAAAATTTAAAAAAATTTTAATTTTTTTGCTTATTCTCTCTTCCCTCCGCCGACTCCGGCGAGGGCGGCCCTTGCGGCGTCGAGCGAGGGCTCCCTCGCAGATCGGGCGAGGAGCCCCTCCTCGGCGTCGGGCGAGGGAGCCCTTCGCCGGCGTCGGGCGAGGGGCTCCCTCGCAGTCGGCGAGCAAGCCCCTCGCCCGACGCCAGGCGCAAGGGGCTCCCTCGCAGATCCCCTTGCCAGATCTGCGAGGGTGGCCCTCACCGGCGTCGAGCGAGAGGCTCCCTTGCAAATCTGGCGAGGGAGCCCCTCGCCGGCGTCGGGCGAGGGAGCCCCTCGCTCGACGCCGGCGAGGGCCGCCCTCGCTGCGTCCAAGGGCGACCCTCGCCTGGCCGGCGGAGGGAAGAGAGAATAAGCAAAAAAAAAATTTAAAAATTTAAAAAATAAAAAATAAAAAATAAAAAATTATTTAAAAAATAAAAATTAAAAATTAAAAAGGAAAAACAGTAACTAAGGACTAAATCGAATATTTATCAATAATTTAGGGACCAAATTAAGCCGATCGAAAGTTCAGGAACCAAATCAGACATTTATCAAATAGTTTAGGGACCAAATTGAGCCGATTAAAAGTTCAAGGACCAAATCGGATATTTATCAATAGTTTAGGGACCAAATTGAGCCGATCGAAAGTTCAGGGACCAAATTGCACATTAGGTAATAGTATAGGGACCATTTGTGACATTTTCCCAAAAAAGATACATAGGGGTCATTTAAATATTCAACAAAAAAATCAAATAATTTTCAGTAAATCGATTTAGCAGCATTTTATTAATTGATAAAGCAATTAAAAAATAATCAATTAATAAACGATTGTGATTTATAATGTATTACCTTTAATGGTAATCCACTTAAGGAATAATTATACATATAGTCCCTAAACTTTGGCACAATATATATTTTCATCCCCGGACTTTTGATTTGTTTAATATAATTCATGAACTTTAACTTAATATGCAATTTTTTCATCATTTTTTTAATAATGTATTACCTTTAATGGTAATCCACTTAAGGAATAATTATACATATAGTCCCTAAATTTTGACACAATATACATTTTCATCTCCGAAATTTTGATTTATTTAATATAATTCATGAAATTTAACTTAATATGCAATTTTGTCCTCAATTTTTTATTTGTGTAATGAGATCTTTAAACCTTTAGTAAATATCCATTCTAATCCCTAAACTATCTAAAAATATCAAATCTTATAATTTCATAATCATAAACTGCATCGAACAAATCAAAATTCTGAAGACGACATTACATATTATGTTAAAGTTCAAGGATCACAATGGGTAAATTAAATGTTGATGGTTGATATTTTACATTGGACCAGTAGGAGATTACTTGTGTCTTTTTCCTTATACTTTACAAAAAAATTAATAACTTTTCCACGCAAGAGCCAACCCCCCTAAAAAAAAGGAAAAAAATAAAATAAAAGAACACCCGAGCGGGTCCCACCGATCTACTTTTGGTACTACCGGACCGTACCATCCACATGCTCCCGCCACACTTCCCAGGTGTCTCCCCACCGTCGTCTTCCTCCTTATATATGCACACACCGCCCGGGCAATATTCCTCCACCAGATCATCGCCACCACCCCCATCCTCCGCCATTACTGCACCCCGCTTCTAGGCCTCCCTAAAACCCTCTTTCCTTCTTTCTTCCTTTGCATGGCCGCTGGACTGCTGTCCCACACCGTGTCCGACCTCTGCCTCGGGAAGCCCGCGCTGAGGTCGCTCCCCGCCGCCGCCACCACCGTCGGCGACGCCCTCTCCGCCCTCCGGAGCTCCGGCGAGTCCTGCCTCAGCGTCTGGAGCTGCGACCACTCCTCCTCCTCGGGTGGTGGCGCGGCCCCCGAGGGCGAGGGCGAGGGCGGGTTCGGGTGCCGGTGCGTCGGGAAGGTCTGCATGGTGGACGTGATCTGCTTCCTCTGCAAGGACGGCCGCCTCTCCTCGCCTTCCTCCGCTCTGAAGGCCCCGCTCGCCGCCATCCTGCCGAACGTTCCGGGCCTCGTCATCCATGTCGACCCTTCTTGCAGGTAGCTCTCGTCTCTTTTTCTTGTTGGCTTCTGGTCTCGGGATTTTCCCTCTGCTGTTACGTTTAAAGTGCAGCTTAGTCGGTCCTTCAATGGACTCTTCCGTTACTTAAATGACTTTGAGTAAATTTCACGGACGTTTCTGTGCATTTCATCTTCATTTTTGGAGACACTGAGTTTGTGTATTTTCGTCGAGAAAGTGTGTCTTGTCAGTATGAATTCAGGCCAGTGTCAAAAGAAGTATCCAGAAATTCGAGTTTTTGTCATATGACACGCGTCTGTTCTCCTTCGCCATCGCTTGTCACGAGCTCGCGTCGTCGTGTCATAATTCGGTGATTGCAACTCAGAATGCGCTTGGCTCTGGAAATTCAAACAGAGTACTCTGTTTTTTTTTTCTTCAACTAGAGCGTAAGAATCCACTCTTGCGAAATGAAAGCTTGGCATTTTGCGAAATCAAATTTTAAGCCAAATTCTAGTTCCATCTTGTGGGAGGCGTTACATTTGTCTGATTAATATTTCAGAGATGATCCGTTCTCTGCTTCTTCATTTCTCTGTTTTTCTCAACAAGAATGAAAGAATCCAATCATGCGAAATGAAAGCTTGGCGTGTCGCGAAATCTAATTTTAGCCAAGTTCTACTTTGATCTTGTGGGAACCTTTCCATTTTTCCGATTGATGTTTCAGAGATGATCCGTTCTGTGCTTCTTCATTTCTCTGTTTTTTTCAACAATAATGAAAGAATCAATCGTGCTAAATGAAAGCTTGGCGTTTCTCGAAATCAAATTTAAGCTAAGTTCTAGTTTGATCTTGTGGGAACCTTTGCATATGTCTGATTAATGTTTCGGAAATGATCCGTTCTGTGCTTCTTCAACGTTTCAGCTTGTTAGAAGCGATTGATCTCATCCTGCAAGGAGCACAGAATCTAGTGGTGCCAATCGTAACCAGGTTCACCACCAAAACCAGACGGAAACAGCACCAGAAACCCTCGCCGACGCCGACTCTGCACGACGGCCGCGAGTTCTGCTGGCTCACGCAGGAAGACATCGTCCGCTTCCTCCTCAACTCCATCGGACTGTTCTCTCCGATCCCCTCCCTATCCATCGACGATCTCGGCATCGTCAGTGCCGACATTCTGGTCGCCGACTACGACTCCCCTGCCTCCTCTGCCGTCGGAGCGATCGCCCGCTCCCTCGCCGAGCAGACCTCCGTCGCCATCGTCGATGTGGACGGAGTCCTGATCGGCGAGATATCATCTTTCGCGCTCGCCGCCTGCGACGAGACCGCCGCGGCGGCCATCGCCACGCTCTCCTGCGGCGACCTGCTGGCGTACATCGACTGCGGCGGCCCGCCGGAGGACCTCGTGAGGGTGGTGAACGCGAGGCTGCAGGAGCGAGGTCTCCAGGCGACGATCAACGAGCTCGCGATTTCGCCGAGCAACTCGAACCCCTCGCTGTCGTCGGACGAGGAGTGCGCGGCGACGACTCCGACGAGCGTGCTGCTGCGGAAGCTGGGGAGGTGCAACAGCCGGTTGTTCAGCTACTCGTCGCGGCTGGTGAGGAGGTCGGAGGCGATCGTGTGCAACCCGAAGAGCTCGCTCGTGGCGGTGATGATCCAGGCGATCGCGCACCGCGTCAACTACGTTTGGGTGATCGAGGAGGACTGTAGCTTGATCGGGATCGTCACCTTCTACCACATGCTCGAAGTGCTGAGGGAGCATCTGGAGAACTTGGCTTGAACAAGCCTGTAGAAACAAGAAAGGTTCTTTTTTTTTTATTGTTTCTTCTTCTGTGCTTGAGCTTATCTATTGATCAGGTAGGTTGGAGTGATCCTTTAAGACATTTGGAAAGTGCAAGTGGGTTTTTTTTAGCTTTTCGTGGCTTTTTGATCGTTATGAGAGGAAGGACTGATAAGTTATTAGGTCTTTGGATTGTATGGTTATTGCTAAAAGTGTTTGCTTTTCCCATTGTGATGGACCCAACTTCTGCTTTTCATCAAATGTCTTTGGACTTTGGATAATAATTTGTTGGAGTGTCGGTTTGGACAATGACGGATTAGGAGATCTTGACCTTTGTCCACGATCTTATCGTGATCCTGTTTGAGATCTTGCCCGTGCGTTAGGCAAATGAGGTGCTGAGGTCAATTTGGATTTTCGGAAGAAACAAAGAAGGGCAAAGTACCATCACGGGGGGGTCTATGGCGCAATGAGTCGCCCTCATGTGCCCTCATGTGCATGGGGATGCTGGAGGATCTTGGTTTGTCCTTTGTGGATTGATAGTCGAGACAGCTTATCGATGGATCCTGGTCTTTTCGTTGGTTGGGTCCAACCGTGCTGTTGGATTCCATCGAGGGGTGTTCTATTTTGACAAAGATCAAAGCTGAATTCCACTGTCACTAAGTACACGTTGTGATTCTGAAGGTTTAAAGACGCTGAGAAGATGCAATTGCACCACGGGAGAATGTCTATGGGTCGTGCGTCGATGAGATTTTCAGGGGCTCAAGCACAGGCATTTTCAGCTGAATGACTTCTTCGATGAGTTGGGTCATGGTCCGAGGCAAGAACGCTTATCTTACCTCAATCGTATAATCTATGTCGAGGCATTTGCAAGAAGCCTTCCTGTGTCATGAGCTTAGAATGCCACTTGCAGAAAGTATTGGCATAACCGAACTGACTTGAACTTCACTGGGGACAAATTACACTCTACTTCTTCCAGAAGAGAGTTTTTAGGTAGTCTTCGAGTTTGAGTGGAGTAACAAAGTTAATCTCAGGTGCAGCACAAAGTCTGCAATCCCCAGAAGTAACTTTCGCACTGCACGGTCGATAGCTGTATTATGAGTAAAGCTACGGAACAACGAATTGATTGGTGGCTTGCTGTTAGAAGTTTGATAATGATAAACCAATATAATGAGCCTACAAGTCAGTGACTCATCTGATTGAATGCTATAGAAAATGAACAACTCCCTACCTAATCTCCATTCTCCATATAAAAATCTGCAACTTTCTGGGAGGTCTCGCAGGTTATTTGTAGAAGGGAGCTGGCAGCATATAGGAGAATGCGAGCGATTGCTTAACGTCCACATGGGTGACCAATAATTGTTTCTTTTAGTTTGGCCTAACGATTTGTCTGATTGAATGCTTACTTACAGAAAATGACAACTCCACCTAATCTCCGTTTCTGCATATAAAAAGCCTTCAACTTTTTGGGAAGACCTCGCAGTTTCTTGTCGAAGGGAGCTGGCAGCATACATAAGAATGCAAAGGTGACTGTTTAATGTCCGCTTGAGTGAGTAGATGGTTTCTTTAAGCTTGTTTCTTGCACGTTTGGCCGCTGAAGAACCCTCTGTCCTTCGTTTCTTTAACCAAATAAGTGCAGCTACTTCAAAAAATATTAACAATTAGCAGCCTAAAAGAGCGCATGTCTTTGGTGAATCTTTTGCGATCTTTGCCGACACGAAATAACAAATGATCGGAGGACTTTATGATCGGCGAGTCAAGTGCATTCCCGGCTGATCTTCCGGGAAAAGAGATGCCCCTGTATCAAGAATCTCTTCAGAACAGATTTCTCGAGCTGTGCACTTATACCGCACAAGACACCATACCCATCCTAATGTCGAAACTGAAATCTTTTATCCGAAACGACCCGATTGATATTTTATATTTCGAGTAAGACTATCCTTTGTAAGGTGATGAAAACTTGAGAATCCCAATACACAGTGAATGGCATTTATCATCATAATTAGAGTCGACTCGCACGATTGGTGTCCAAAAAGAAAATTATGTTACCACACTCCACGAGCAAGAACTGCCGAACGTTCACCTGACCTCACAAGTCGACCAATGATGAACGAGTGGGTTTGTGAAAATCGAAGTGCCAGAACTTCCTGCGGCTGTTGCTCTGCCTAAAATCATCAAGATCTCTTTCTTTCCGAGAGGGATCGCCTAACATGTACAGAAGACGATTACCATTTGCTCTCTTACTCTCATCTTACTCAGAGACCGGAATTTATAAACACGGATGAAACGGCAAGTGACGCAAAACCTGGCAGCAGGCTTCATAAATGTAAAAGAGTGGCTTAGAAGCATAATGAGCCGAAAGCAACTACAAGTGAGTATTTCGTGTACAGCATCTTTTTTAGGAGACAAGATTGGCCCCATAAGTTCCTCACTGGAGCTTTATGCAATTCCACTAAGGACATCAAACATATCATCTAACAAACTTAAATACAAAAAAAAAAATCTTTAGTTTCCACAATTGTGGTGCCAGAGTCTTACTCCATTCCAGAGCTGCAGCCTGTTTCATCCACTGTTTGTTGGACAAATATCTCGGTCGGTTCCTGGCAGGCTCTCAGCATGTCATGCCCGAGTTGTGCCCTCTCATTGTCTCCGAACCCAAACAACCGCCCTTTGCTAGTTATTGCCACTGTGTGGTACAGACCGGTACTAATTTGGGAGATGTGGTGTGTTCTCAGGCTATCGAGGATTGTTGGCCTCATGACTTTATCGGATGGTCCTCTGTCTGTAAACCCTAGGCTGCCAAATGCCATCCATCCAAAACCATACACGTAACCATGATCCTCCAAGACGAAGGTTTTCCTCTTTCTTGCACAGACCTGCAAGTGAATAAACCAGCATTGGAGACTGACTACTGTTTGGGTTTCCCTTCTACACCTCGTTCCTCTTTCGGAATAGGACTAAGGAAAGAATGGAAACGGCAAAATAAATCCTAAAGAACCATTATGCTATGATTATCAAGGGAAAAAAAATAATATGAATCGGCTAATAGCAAAAAATAAAGAAAAAAGTCCCTACTTATCCCTGATTTAACAAGGTTTCATATCCTGCCCCAGATTTGATCACATAAAGAATATAAAGAATTGAAAAGCTCCTCAAGTTCCTCTTAACTAAATGCAGACTGTCATATCTAGTAATTGCTGCATGCCACTTTATGTATAGTTTTGGGCAACTATTTTATCAAAAAGGCTGTCGAATCTTACCAACTTGGGAAGCTCTTCTCATTTTGGGATGATAAACCTCAAAAGAAATGTTACACACTGACCTGTACCGTAAGATGGCCCTTTAAGCTCTCTACAAGTTCTGGAGTAGTTTTATCAATCTCATCTCCATGGCCTAGAGCACCACAATAACCTTTGCCCCAAGTGTAAACCTGATTCAGCCATTCAATTTCAACACCATATTGATGCCTTTGGCATGAAATAAGAAAAAGAAAAAACAAGAAAAAAAATATATAAAAAGGCACATCATTTTTCTTTTTCTTTTTATTTGCTAGGAATCAAAAACGTGTTTCCAATTCAGCATACGAACTTACAAGTCCATTAGAATCCAGCGCCACAGCATGCTCATCACCTGCAGAAACGTGCACCACATGGATGTCCCTCCTTCTAAAATATTGAATTTGACGAGGGTTGGACTCATTATGCTGCTCTCCATGTCCAAGACAGAAGTTGGAACCTGAACCAAAAGAGTAGAGTGCTCCATTTTCTACTACAGCTAACACATAACTCGGACCAGCAGCAATTTGTACCACAGGTCGTACAGCTTCAAATTGTTCAATCATCTTTGGTGTCGACCTCTCCAGAGCATCACCATGACCAAGTTGTCCACTTGTGTTGCTGCCACATGTATAGACATGACCATCTCTTGTGAGGAAAACAGTAAAATTAAGCCCTGCAGCAACCTGAAAGAAGTTTTAGCTTTTCTCATTTTGCTTACAGTGGGAGAATATGTACTCAAGGATGAGCAATATAAATCATTGACATGCTGCATATGAATCTTTAACCATCTAGCAAGAATAAATGACACACTTACCAACAATGAATTATCATGACAGAACAGTCAAAGTGAAAGATGAAGAAAATAACCAGCAGTCCAACATACTCAACCATTTATAGGACTTGACCATGTATAATTTGAGCATAAAAGTTACAAAAAAAATGTAAAAACCAAAACAAAATGGTTCAGATGAGTAAAGATGCGTGATATGATGAATATCAGCTGTTTCTCACTTGAATGAGATAAAAAGTACTCAAAAAATTTCTTAACTAAATTTATCATGTTTCAAGCAAAAAGGATAGGAGAGATGTGATATGCACAGATCTTTGAGGATGGTTGCAGGACACATAGAAACTAAGAATTAACAACTAGCAAAATAGAAGATCCAACAATAGCCTCCATTGAATGAATAATTGATCCAGATCCTGAATGCTTTCTTCAAAACTATCTCCCCAGGCTCTATTTAGGGACTCACAGATAAACTTCATAGTCATGGGAGACACGCATGCATCAGCAAATAAATGCATTGCAAGGCAAAAGCAATCATGAACATGAGGAGGGTTGCATTTTCTCTCCTGGATAGATAAGGGAAGCATGGCATTTACCTAGACTAGCAAAACCTTCAATATCCAAAATACAGAAAATTTGGTTTGATGGATCACCTGTTTGCAGGGAACTTCTTTCAATGCTTCAACAAGCCGAGGTCTAAATATTGGACGTGCTGTATCTCTATGTCCACAGCAGTAGGACGAATTATCTCCGCAAGTGAAAACCTATGTCAATACAAGCTTTTCTTTAAAATTATAGGGGTACCATAAAAAGCACAATATCTAGGTAGCATATGTCATATCTATGTCCATACAAACTGAAGAGCTAGCATCACGGCAAACCCCACCGTAAGACATCAACTACTAAAATAGAATCACTAACTGGAGCTCTTCATGAGAACAATATCAAGCCCAACAAGTCAATGCAATAGTCTGGCTCTGTACATATATTAAAGGTAGCAACAAAGGAAAATCCGAGATGACAAAAGCACAAATCATTGACGATTTTTTTATTCTTTTCCCCCATCGATATCCCTCTACTTTCCCAAAAGGAAAAAGGAAATGCTAACTTATCTAGCCAGAGAAGGATGAAAAATTACAAACCTCTCCAGATCGCGTGACGAAAGCAGCATGATAATGGGAGGCTGAGACTTGTAATACATGGGTCGCATATGGAAAACTTATTGGGGTAAATGCTACACACTGTGTTGTTTCAGCACCATGACCAAGAACACCACTTAGACTAGATCCACAAGAATAAACGGATGAATCGTGGAGAAGTAATGTATGATATTTCCCAGTGGTAACCTGCATCTGCTGAGAAATTAAAAATTGATGAGCATGAATGATAACGAAGGGATTGCTAACAGATTAAAAATGCTTCGGTGGAAAGGGCGGGTGAAGACTACAAGATTCTTCATCATTCTTCCCCCCAAATGACAGAATTTATATTGAATTGAGTTTCTACCAAAATCATTCTTATGATGGTGTATATGATTACGATTTGAGTCATTCCACATTCCGCAGGTAAGAACTCACCAAGTAGACAAATAACACAAATGATGAGACTCACCGACACGATCATTTCAAGCACTGTAAATTTTCTTTTTTAATACAATTCAATATTAAGAGGAAAGGGAGAAAAAACATATCGGTAGGCCATGAAACATATAGGGAGGTGAATGACAAGGAAAATTTCTATCGGAGTCTTACTAAACTAAATGCCTGAAGTATTGTAATTCAGAAACTTTTAAGCTTCAGATAATTGAACAACGATATCTATAAGTAAAACCAAATGGAGAGACGAGCTAATTAATCTCTACTTAAACCCTCTATTAACTTCACTATCCAATAAAAGCATTAAAAAAAGTACATCACCAGTAAATTTTTTGATCACAATTATATAGCAATCAAATGGCTATCTGTTAAACCCGTCAAAACAAAATTAATTTCCTTAAAAAAAAACTATAGAAACATACGTTGCCAGAGGATGTCTCAACCATGTTGGAGGATTGCTCCACAGATTGCAGGAACCTCAAAAGCCGCTTCCAATTGCCACCACATCGATCAAAGATCTCCTTTTTCAATTTCACACTCATTGAGGAATATATAGGATGAGAACTGCAGAGCTGAAACGCGGCGAGCTCCACGAGCGATCGAAATTTGCTGGGGTGCAGCCCATGACTACCCCCGAAAGTTCTACAGGTCAATTCTAAGAAAACAAGATCAACCGAACTGAGCCGGCCACAGCTCAGAATCTCAAGAATCAAATGCGAGGGCAAATCCTCAATCGAGATTGACCTAAACCTATCACCCATTTCAACCCCACAAAAAGTCAAACTAGACGGGTAAGTTAAAATGACCCTCCCCAATCAACTGGTAGAAAAAAGTGGAAACAAGAACAGAGAGCCAGTGGTACCCGCCGGGAAAGTGTCAAATTTTCAGGCGACATCTAAGGCGATTGAAGCAACATATGAAGAAGACATCCAAGGGAAGGAAAACGTAGGAAATTGAGTAGAGCAGAGGGGGCCTGGACGAGAAATTAATAGGTGGTCGGAACGATGGTTGTGAATAAAACATCAGAAGAGAGAATTCAGGCCGAGAATTCAGGCCCCGAATCACCACCTCCGAAGAAAGAAATTACAGATCTTCACCTGCAGGAAGAGAGAGAATTCGACCAAAATTCAATCAAACTCCAACACCCAATTGCGTTCCGGCGAGCTAATCAATCCAATAAGAACAGAATCACAACCCAATTGGGGGGTAAGGGGAAAAGAAAAGGTGGGAAGTAGCCAAAGGCGGAATCTTTAACCTCGGAAAGGCGAAACCGGTGGGCTTTTTCTCTCCTTCTTCCCCCCACTCCTCCACCACCGAAAAAGAACGAAAGATGACGAGTGCGTGGAAGGGTCACATTTAGTTTTGCTTGCTTTTGTAGCTTGGAAAGCGAGGGGGCGGAATGGAATCGAAACGCAAAGCGCTCGATGACGGGTTCTCCACTAAATGAGGAAAAGCAAAAATCGCTCCTTTCTTTATAGACGGGGGCCAATTCGTCCCCCTCGCTGTCGCACTACCTGCTCTCTCTCTCCCTCCCTCTAGCGGAAGCTCGCAGCACTGTCAATGGCGACTTTCTCTCTCTTGGCTTTTTAGAGAGAGAGAGAGAGTCAGGGCGTGGGAGGAGGAACCGGCGCCATTTCATTTTCATTTTTCACTTTCCTTTTTACTGTTTTTTCTCGTCTGATGAGAATTCGTGAACTTTTGGGGATTCGACTGATTGATTTTGTCTGATTTCGGCGATCGTTCGCCTCGGTGGAAGCGCCTGGAGCCGCCACGTCAGCTAGGACAGCATCATATTCGCGTCACTCGGTCGGGGAGGGCGTTGCCACCCCACGCCGGACGGCGTGGGGGTTGGCCTGGCCAGCCCCCACGCGCGGTCTTGTTTTACACAGTTTCACTTGATATGTTGTGACATGATTTTTTCACCCCTCAATCCCATCTGATCCCTTAAAAAGATCTCTTTTTTAAATGTAAAGTAACCCTTAAAGTGGCTTCGAATTTCCCACCACTATAACAAAATGAAAAAAAAAAAACTCATTTTTTTCGAAGATTTGAGATGGGTTTGATGTTATTTGTACAATTCTTAAAGCTCAGAAATCAAAAAGAAAATTTGTACTCTCTAGAAGCTTCAATTATGGAAAGGAAAAGTACAAAGCTAATAACAAATAAAAAAAAAAGAATTCGAAAATTTGAGATGGGTTTGATATTATTTATGCAATTCTTAAAGCTCAAAAAATCAAAAAGAAAATTTGAACTCTCTAGAAGCTTCAGTCATGGAAAGGAGAAGAACAAAGCTCGTGGCCCTCTCTCTCTCTCTCTCTCTCTCTAGCTTGCTTACTCTGTGTACCCTTGTTTTATTTCAGCCTGACCGAGCTCATTAACAACCAATCTTAAGCAACAAGAGAATGCGAAGCCTCGGGCGTGGTCAATGTCTTAACCACCATTTAAACTTGCAACCTAAAACAAACAAAGAATTCATCATAACCAAGATCAGATCACATCAGTTTAGACCCCTGTCGAAAAGAGTTATTCGCCATCGTTGGTAGGTAGTGAACATGAAAACCACTAATTGGAAGCGACTTCTGATTTGTCTGACACGCCGGGATTCGCATATGTACTTATGGGTTTGCTTGCTTTTTGGCTAGGCAATCCACATGAAGCTTCACAAATAAGTAAAAAACCAACGACTTGCTCATCGTCCAGATTTTCCGACTCACAGTCCTCAAATTTTCATATATTTTTCTGAGATTACACAGTCCAGATATTAAGCAGTTTCCATAGGCTTAGAGAGAGAGAGAGTTCAGACAGAAAATAGAACATTCACTATTCCTAATACCTAATTTTAGGGAAATACCTGATTTTAGGGAAGATGCATCAAAATGTATGACTAAACAAAAAGAGATCTTGGTCTCTCCCTCTTTTTCTGGAGATGCCCTCAAAAGTCCACACAATCTTCCCCTTCTACATCTCTATAAGCCGTTGACCATGAAAAAGACATCTCGCTTCATATTTACGTGCTTGATGCCGTCATAAGGTATAGCAGTGTTGAAAACTGCAGATTGAAATGGCAACCTCGACCCCTAAACTGGAAATACAGATGAGAACCGAAGATTGGACTGGATATCATATAAAAGGACCCGAATTTCAGTTGGCAGGAACAACGAGGAGGATCATAATTAGAAGCAAGATCCATCAGTTGGGTCCTTGAGTAAGTCTTTGCATCTCATTTTGGTCGTTGAGAGTTTCGATGAGAAGCGGAGGAGCATATTGGGCTGTCCCTTGGTGCTCTTCTGAATCCTGGCAGAAGGAAAGTATGATTGTGTCGATTGACATCTCAACCACAGCAAAGAAGAGGGTAGCCACCACATAACCAAGACCCCAGCAAACCTGCAATGCAACAAGCAGAGACCTGTATAATCATCATCTTTCACCACAGGAAAATAATACAGATGAAATTTGAGCAGATACAGCGATATCGGTTGTCCCTACTAGCCTCTGATCAACTCAACCTCTTGTAAGCATATAAAGTAAATTTCGGACGAGCAAGCACATGTCTTATAAATTGCTACTCATAAAGTCATAACATTTCTTACTACACTCGAGATATGCAACCATATCACAGGCTAAGTTGCAGAAAGAACAGCAGTCTCAATCTAGACTGACAAAACTTAGCTGATGAGTTGAGTTATCAAGTGAATGCTAGTGGCAATTATTAGTAAATGCAAAACAAACAAATAAATACAGATCCTGTACAGAATTGAGCAGGTTTCAAATCGTTTATAATATTCATGTACCAATTGATATTATAGTTATACACGTACCAATACTGGTAACAGTGGGGAAGTTATCTTATTGTGAGCAGATCTGTACTTGTGTGTATCCAACATGAGGAAAGCAAAGAGGGCACTTGACAGGCTGACGCACAATTTCCCCAGAGAGAGAATAACATCTCCTATCACATTAACTCTCCCTATCCGAAGAATGTTGCTGAAGATCAATTCCGTTGCTATTGCAGATGCCCTACAGAAGCTTTTGCCCGTGATTGCTATCTGAAAAAGGCCCGAATGGCTATCAAAGTGAACTATGCAAAATAAAGAGTCATGGTTTAAATTGGTTTTTTCCTTCAAAGAAAAAAGGCTTAAAAAAACTTACCATTATATAAGCATTGCGATTTACAGATTTCAGCATCCACTCAATGCACCTCAGCAAAAACTGAGAGGAATGGAATGTGGCCTTCCCAAAAAATCCATTCGGTGTTGATGTAACCGCTTTCAATTTGCGACGAACTGACTCGAGTATAAAGCGGATTGATTCCACAAATGATACGACAAGGGAACCCAGAGCAATGGACCCAAGGCTATAGCGTATCAGCCGTTTCATAGAGGAGAACACTGGAAGAAATGGTACTTCAGCCTGCATTTGTGAAGTTACTAGAGAGATTAAAGAAATATATACAATAATATAACTAAATGTAGACAGATAGAAGTGGATATTTAATTGTGAGGTACTTAATCAATCAGTGTGACACTATATCGAAGATCAAACCGTACAATTGGTCAAAAGAGATGCCAGCCAAAATAATCAGGGTTGTTGCTGAAACAGTTGGAACTTCAAAAAAACAACTATTAAATTGACAAAGTGAGTGATTCAAGAAGCAATTGCTAAAATTTGAACCTGGCTAAAATGTACCTACAAAAATATGGTAAGAAAACCTTGACATGCACTCTAATCAGCATAAAACCTAAAAGTAATTAAATATTAAACCATGCCATCATCTAACAACTTAAGCTTTTAGAATGATTGGCAGTGATTCCACCAAATCTCACATGATATTAAAGCTAAAGGTCTTGAATTCAAATTTTTCTAGCCCTCATTTGCCTCCCTAATTAATTATGTCTACGCTTAATACTAGGCAAAAAGACTAAACTAAGTATAAGCGTGGCATTAAAGTAATTAAATATTAAACCACGTTTTCATCTAATAGCATAAGTTTTTATAATAGTTGGCGGTAGTTCCACCAAATTTCACAGAACTAATTATATCTCTATACAAGAACAGATTTGCCAATCTCTAACTCCATGTTCTTGAAAGCACTTCAATTGGTATTAATATGTAATTTTCACTATATAATTCTTACCGATGTTTCTCCACGAGCCCAGTAATATGAAGCTACAGAACCCGCAATTACGGTCGCCGAGCATGCTATGATGAATTGAGTAGCCCAATAACACCCAAATAGATGGAAAAAGACAGCAACTGCAATGTGAGGGGTGTAATGAACGCTATAACCACAGCATTGATCACAATTCACTTTTTTCAATGCAAGATTATAAGAACAGCAGTTGGAGTTGCAATTATTCTGAACAACTTGACCAGAACTGAACAGATGAAGAGCAGCCGAAAGCCAGAACATATAAAAGACTGCAAGGATAGCATATGGTATAACTGGAAAAATTATCAGCGCCTGCACTTCTCCTATGACCTTTGCAGCGACCTGCACAGGCATCAAGAACAAGAAAGCAATTTTAGCCGGGTCAAAGTCTGCTATCAGTTAAATTAAGAACCAAGAGAAGATCATGATCAACTAAGTCAGTAGACGTCAGGCCGCCCACGGCAGAAGGTGAAACTTTTCAAAAGAAATTCCATTGTTCTTATAAGAACATCCAGGGCCTTTCCTTGCCAACAGTGAATAATTAGTTACAAGGCGTGTATGGTGCTCACATAGTTAAGAGAATAAAATAATTTAGTTGAAACTCTTGATGCAGATCAGCTCAAATTTATAGGGCTCAAAAAAGTTGTCTCCCAAAGTGCTCACCAGATGTAAACGCAATTTTACTTGAAATGTTTAAGAAACGCATGACTGTAGCTGGCAAAGATTGCATTTTACTTTGTTTCTTCCATTGATTAGTTTCAAACGATCAGTTTACTATTCGGTTCTCCAGACCACTTATTATTCATTTGTTTCAAGATCTAAGACAAAAAAAGACTAATGTACATTTTAACGTTTTTAAATATCTCATGTAGATGTCCATAAAGAGCAGCAAGCAAACTTGAAGCCTCTCTCTCTCTCTCTCTCTCTCTCTCTCTCTCTCTCTCTCTCTCTCTCTCCAATCGATATGTGTAGCTATGCAGTGGAGAATCGTTCAGTAAATATATGACAAGAGCTATGACTTAGGAAAAACTTGACAACTTGCTGTACTTTGTAAGCAGCCGCAGTACTTGCCTTGAGGACTGATGTTGCCATAATGATGCGGCGTATAATGGCAATTGAGGCAAGGATGGAAACAACCATTATGAAGGTCATAAGAACAGCAACAGCACGAATATGATTTAGTTCCTGGAACAAAATCTAAATTGTTAAAGAAAGAAACAGAAAGAGCTTTCAAAAACCAAACACAAATTAGAAAGACACCTACCCTCCCATATACATGAGTGTACGGATCATGCTCGCCAATGATTGAGGAAATTGCATCATTCCCAAACCATCCAGCTAAGAGTCACAGAAGAAAAGTTTAGTAATTCAAATACTTCTGCATCCACATTATGCAAAGCACCGGAGCAGAGAAAATTGTAAAATAGAAGAGGCAGAGAGGGATAAATATTATTAGACCAGTATACAATGTGACATATCATTGGACTTGAAAGAATTTTGACTGAGGCCTGAAATTACTACAGGATCATTCTCATAGGCAAGAAAAACAGAGAGACTGCTTACCATATATGCTGAGTTTCAGAAACTATGTAACTCTTCGTACTATGCCTTCCAGAAACTAAAAACAAAATGCGCATGAGGAACGAAGTCCTAGCTCCTTTATGCTATATGCCACTTTATAATTTATAACCATGCCCGACGCACTTCATTTATGCCTAATGCAACGGAATTAATATAACCCAAGGAGAAGAGGGCGACTGTTATGACTCACCTTTCAAGTAGTAAAACATTGTGACAGATATGATGAGAATGTTGAAGAGGGCAACGGTTATCCATGGCATAGCAGCAACAAAATGGCGAATAAGAAGAAGCCAAACGACTGACAAAAAGAGTGGCAGGAATCCCCCACAAACAATCAGGACAGGCCACGATTTTCCAATATCAGCCATGTATCTCTACAAGTGAGGAATTTAAATGTGAAATCATTAGCATAAATACGTATCCAGAAAGCTTTCACGAAAATGGAACAAAATGTGTAATAGAGAGGTTATTGCAGCAAACAGAAAAGCTCTAGCTGGACAATGTAGAAAAATGTCAATGTACATTCTCTTACCTATGCGTATAATTGGCAGGATTAACCCTAAGTAACATGGCAAGTAATTTCAAGCTGATGAAAAGTCTACACTTTGTTAAAAATCTGTGCCTGGAACTTCTATTCAGAAAAGAGAAGGTAACATCATGTTTACCCAATTTTGGTCAAAGACACAGAATGCTATTCAGGTGCTTTCACCTCCAAAATCACAAATCCTAAAACTTTAAACATCAGCTAAGGTGTAAATGCAGTCCTCAAAATTCGTGATCACAACTGGCGTGGTTAAACATGACTTCAGAAAGTTATCATTGTTTATTATGTTAAATGAAAGAAGGTAGCTGATAAGTAAAGTCAATGGGGAATATTGTTTTGAAAAACCAGCACAATTCACAAGATCTACCGGCATTTATATTTGCACAACAAACAAAACGTGAAAGAGCCAAAGGTTCAAAACCTTTAAGACAGATGATCGGGCATTGATGGATCGGTGAATGGATCTGTCTATTACTATGTCCTCATTAATCTTGACTCCTCCCATTTGCTGCCAATGCCGCAAAGACATATTTGATGAACGAGCTATAAATTGGCAGCTCCAATAAACTAAACAAGAACATATGCTTGTGTCAAAGATACATCTAATGCAATAGAATTTTGAATAAAATGGGAGGAAACATATTATTCACCCAGTGCTATAAAAAGTGCATCGACTTATGTCCCTCACCATTCACACTTGGAAATATGACAGGGTAACAAGGTCCTTGAAGCTGAAGAGAGGTATTCCTCATTTCTGGCGTGAGAAACTCGAAATAATCGTAATACCTATCTATCCAGTCCTCTGTCGAGAGACGAATATCTCCCTCTGGGTAATCACAGACCCAGTTCAACGAATCATCTGATGGAGTAGGGCAATCCAGCAAGCATATACTTCGAGCATTAGCCAGGTTGAATTGGCTGTCCTTCAAACCACTCTGATACACTTGGTTAGGATTCATCCAATACCTAAGTTTTAATTCTCTTAGGCCAGGATTCGCGTGCTTGTCACCACATACATTGCCTTTGTAATCCAAACCAAATGTAAGCCTGTGAAGTTCAGATGGAGCCACTTAGGCCAAAGGAAAAACTGAACCACAAGCTAGGTTGAAAAGTAAACACTCAAGCCAAAGTTCAGCTAAGTCCGACATATACTCCAGTTAATTCCGGGTTATGCAAAATAAGTGACAGCAATATGATTCGACTCACTTCATGGCCTTTTCCCTGGTTAACATTGTTGCTGTGAATAAGTTAACAATTTAAGGTCATCATTTAAAAAGCAGACTCAAGAAAGAGGCGCTACCATAACCCACCACAACTATCTTCCAACTAACAAGAAAGAGAAAGAGGAACCAACATATCTGACCAAATGCTAACGAGTTTAGAACACTACACGTGCTTTTTACGACAATTGGCTCTCAGCAGCTCAGACAAACTATGAACACCCAGAAAGATCGCTCATTTCCGTTTAAAACATCAGAAATTCCAAATCTTGCCACAAAAGACAGCAAAAATTCCGAATCTTTGACGCAAGCACGTCACTTTTTCCAGTAGCTAGTGAAGGAAAATGAAGTACCCAGAAGCGGATTACATACCTTAATGGGTTTCCTTGGTTGAAACCGAAGCTGGAATTGACAATCATGGCCACCCAGAACGCGATAAAGAACACGAGAAACGCAACATCCCTGCATTTCCTGTTGTGCCTGATGATTCCACCCACCTGGGTGCTCCCGTCGCTCGACGGGTACCTCCCTATGACCGGACCCAGAGGACCCCTCATCTGTACACTGCACAGAGAGAGAGAGAGGAGAGAGAGAGAGAGACAGAGAATGAATGGGGTTTTGGGAGAGAAGGGCAGTGAGGAGCGAGAGTGGAGCGGAAGCAAGGAGAGTGAGAAAGACAAGGGCCGAATATAGGGGTTTAAAGAATTAAGAATCTTTTTTCATTTTAACTTTTCACACGATCAGTTCTGTTCTGGGTTTTCAGACAAAGACTTGTGGTGTTTTCTGTTTAAGGTTATTATTATAATCTCCAAACCCATGTCCGGATTCTCGGATGGTGATGGAGCTGAAACGACTCGGCTTCTTCAGCTTCTTCGGCTTGGCTGATGAGTATTTGGAACGTAGTCACAACGGATGAAACGGTGTAGATATACATCTCATAAATTCTTGTTTGGAGTTGTACTTCCTTTTCTTTTTACATTTTACCTTTTTCTTTACATCTTTAGACATATGGACTTTAGGTTTTCATTTTAATGTTAAGCAATCGAAATTTTCATGTAAAACTTCACAAATTTACATAATACAATCCAATGTTTAGAAATTGATAAAATTAATCTATCTTTTTAGTTTGGTCATTTGACTCATTTCTCACATCTAACTTCACATAATCATCATGCAGTTACAAACACCAAACTAAATCATACCACATGTACTATCTAGTAAAGCACGAGAATCATATTCCAAAGGAAATCTATAGATTTTGCTTTATCATCTAAAATTTATATTAATTTAAATACTCACTTAAGATTGATCTAGTAATAAGAGCATTCACATGCTTTTAGTTGAGGAATCAATAATTGAGAGTTTGATTCCAACCTTAGGGAGTTTAGATTTAAGTGAGGATTCGCGCAATTATTGGGCGAATCATTTTTAGATAGCTAACAAATTATAGTCAAATTCCTAAATTAGTGAAAAGAATACATCATTTTGGGTTGCTTATATATGAGAAGATAATTTACTCGCAAATTATTTATCTAACAAAAATGGGAAATCACTCACTTTAGTGTTTTTCCAACCATTAATCTAATTGCCCCCTTACTAAAGTCAAAAGTTGTTAACACTACAATCTTCAAAGAATTGTCTTTCTCTAAAGATTAATCGTACTGCTTTCTCGGCAACCGCATTGCCCCCGTAGTCAAAAGCGAAAACAGAGGTGAACGAAAAGCCAGGAGAGCCGAGAACGAGCCGGCGAGCCGACGGCCCAGGAGCCGGACATGATGGGGAGATCTAATTTTCATAAATTCGAATAAAATATCCGCCGCGGAACTCGATAAAGACAGTGGCAGGGGGAATGTTAGAGTGACCACAGTGTCACGTATACGTGCCTTTAATGGATTGGTCCGCCAAATTGTGCTCAAATTCATCATTGGTCAATGATAACAAGCCCAAGCCCTACGCAAAGCAAAGCCCATACAATTCATCATCGGTCAATGATAACAAGAAGCAAGCCCATGCACAGCCCAATATCTTGATCAAGGTGTCTGTGCGGCTCTGGGCTGACGACTAGCTGTAGTAGTACGGATTGAAGCTGCAAAGTTTAGACGAGAGTTTGCTGATCCTGGTAGATTTTGATGTTCACATTGGCCCTGATTGCTATGTGCAAGGGCCTGGACAATATACTGTGACCTGATTATCATGGCTGTGGTTTCTGGCTGGATTTGATGAGTTTGGTCACAACCCGATTGAGAATTTTTCATGAGTTCCGCATGGTGAAAGAGAAGGACACGTCCAGAACTTGCCTAGGGGGTGATGGGGCTTCGTCCCGTGTGAGATATGGACCGATTGGGTCGTTCGGTATTGTCATTTAGGATACCAGTGAAGCCGCACCCTTCCTCAAAACAGAGAACCGCCCATCCCAACCTTCTCTTCTGGAGGTCTAAATGTCATCAGCGATGGCCCGCAATGATGCGGAAGAGACGTGATTAAAGGTTTTGCCGGTAATTAGCCTTTGAGATTATGGAAAGCGAAATGGGATGAATGGTTGTTGCTGTTGTGATTTTCTTGGAGAATTCTATGAATTCCACTTTTTAGAAAGATTGCCATTCACTATGCAGATTCTACCTTACGCTGTTCATCTGTGTAGTGTCCACTGCTTCGGAAGCAGATCATCCATTAGGAAATGGAGCAACCATGATTTTACGTAACGAAAACGAGCAAAATGGAGCAACTGCTGATATAGTGAGAAGGGAAATTCTCATTTCCGCGGATATCACTCGCCGTTCTCACACTTTTAGGACTTGAAAAGCCATTTGCTTATGATGCTTTTGTTTTTTCCCTTCCGCAGAAACCAGGATAGAGATATTCTGATGAGATGAAACTGATTAAGATTGAAAAGGCAAAATCATGCTTATCACTTTAGCTGTATGTACAAATCAAACAATGTCTGCCTACATGTATACCCTTCTGGCCTTCACACCAGAACTAATTTACATCTAACCAAAAATTAGTAGCTCCAAAACAATGCGATGGAAGCTAATTAGAACAGAAGTAGACAGAGCATCATACAACAGAAGAGAAAGAAAGATAATCGGTTGAGGGACCGGTCCAGCTTCATTTCTCGCCTTCTTATTCTACGACCACCGTTTGCAACTTCAGGATGGGAGTATGCATAAGGGTAGTTGCTGAGACTCATGTCGGAGCATCCAAACATCCGAGCATAGACCATCTCACCAAACATGCCAGCGTTCGAGCTGAAACTAGCAATCAGCTGCTGCTCCTGACGTAACTGTGAATGCGAAAGGACAGGGTTCAAGCAACGCTGTTGTCCACCCGAAGAATACCCGTTGCTAGAGTTCAGACTCAGTGCACCGGGAGACGGCCTACGAGGGATGACAATGTCTGAATCAGGTTTCTTGGAGTCACGTTCAGAAGAAGAGGAAGAAGATCCCCGGCCGTATAGTGGTACCAGCGTGGAGGGCGAGATGCCGGTCTTGCAAATTGGGCAAGTCTGATGCTGCCGACCCAGTTCATCAGATGAGCTTCGTACATCGAACCACCTATATAGGCACGGCCAACAGTACAGGTGGCCACAAAGGGTGACCACCGGATCGGTCGCCGAATCGAAGCATATGTTGCAGTCAAAGCACCCATCAACACCAGCATCATCAACGGTCCCGTTCTCCGAGGGAAGATTCACCTTCTGCTTGGAAGGAGCATCTCCGCCGCATCCAAAGCCCGACGCGGCCTCTGAAACACGTTGTCCGGCGACAGCCATGTGGCGATCTGTTCTCGAGGAGAAGAAGAAGAAGGAGCCCTCTTAGATCGAAGTCGAGACGCAATGCGAGACGAGTCGGTCGGACGGCTTCAGTTCAGGGTTCAACGCTAAGGAAGAGAAAGGTTGTGCAGCTTTCTGGACGTGAGAGGAGGAGGAGGAGGAGGGGGTTGTTGATAGATATGAGACAGCTTCGTGTGCGCGCTGTGCATATATAGAGGACGAATAGCAGACGCTTCCACGTTCCGCAGACAACGCGTGCGTCGCGTAGTTCTCCCTTGGTTTACATTCTAGATGCCCGGCTGCTTCCTTCCAAGAAGGGTGGGTCCCGGTTGACAACGTGGGGTCTGACGGCATACGTCCCACCTTTCCTCACGATCGTGGACTTTTCCACGTTAGCCCCAAAATTCTACTCCCGTCGGTGCAAGTGAGAACGACTCCTTTTTCCTTGAGTGCGTTGGCCTGGACTCTCCTTAATAACCTCTCCTTTAAGCCAACTTATGGTTAGTGCCAACAAAAAATAAAAAATTCTTAATCGGTATACTCATCTTCCATCCACTTAAACTAATTTCATGTTTCAAGAAATCCCAAACAGCACACCCCTGTCATGTTCACCAAAATTCCGTAAATGAAGGAATGAATTTGAGGTTAAAGACGAGATCTTCGAATATTACTCGAGTCAAACTAAATTTTGATTTGTACTGAACGATAGGATGTTCGATAAATGTGTATTTAGGACCTTAATTAACATGGGCTGATGGTAAACAGAATTTCTGCCTTCAAGAAGTGGCCTTTTCATCTAGACGCATGGACGCGTGTAAAGGGACCATCTAGAATCTCGCTTGGGGTTAGTAAAAGTCTTTAAACGTTATGCAAAAAGTCGAAACGAGTCGAGTCATCATCGGATCGAATCAAGAGCCGACGACCGTCCAGAAGGGCCTGACCTTCTAGATGAGATCGTCACGTCATCGTCCCAACCCCCAACAATTGAAAATGAACGTCGACGGGGCCTTCCTCTTCTGATAAGGCATGTGAGGTGGGTCCTTGTCATGGTCAAGTGGGTCCGACAATGTCCCGAGATTCAAGGGAGAAGGCCAAGAAAGCTGACGTGGGTGGCGCGACACGTGTCGAGATGAGGAATTTTTGATGAGGATCAGGTTGTTTAAACTTTAACGAAAGGATACTTGGCGGCGACGGATTAGAATGGTGACGAAGGGAGGTCTAAATGTCATCAGTGATGGACCGCCCAGGTTGTTTAAACTTTAATAGGTCCAGAATTCTTGCCTATCAGATCGCGTTAAATGATAGCGTCGACGTTGCCGATGACCCTTCTCAATTGCATCTAGTCCATACAAAGATATCCCCATGGAATTGGTCCGTCTGCTTGAAGTAGAAATTATGAATATTCATTTGCCTGAGGTTGGAAGGACCCATTTTGTTTCGAGACAAGTTTTGTTGTCCAGAACTCCAATTCTGCTATGGAATTCGTCATTCGGTTCGGCATCTTCCATAGGCGAACTACTACGCTTTCACTAGCTAGATGAAACGAACTGACCTTCGATGACAGAAAGTGGCGTGAAAGGCATTAATTGGACGAAACGTAGGATTGGATGTGATATACCGAAAATGAACCAATCTGCTCTTACTCGACTCCGCTCGTCCCTCCTCTGCTCTTTTCTACTGCATTAAGTTTTGTACTGGAACGCAAAAATTCAGTTTTTGACTGTGTGTTGGCGTCTGTCTGGTGAAATGGCCAGCGATTGAACCAACCTGATTTTCAATGGTCTCAAAGAGTTTGAAAAGAGATTTCGAACTTTGAGAAGAAAATTAGAGGTCATGACCAATGGGTGCGGCTAACATGTATGAAGAACTAGAACTTGCAGAGACGATGCTTGGAAAGAAAAGAAAGAAGGAGGTGTACAATTGATTGGGAAAATTTAACTTTAAAATTGGGGAGTCGTGTGGATGAGCTAGCTAGAAAAGGCGAACAGTTTGCTGGCAAGGTAGATTCGGTGAAGGTTTCACGCTGGACTTGAAGCAGAGCAGAAGTATGAACTGCAAACAAGAGAGCTAGTGGGAAAGGCTTTCCGAGCAAATTTTGGTAAGATTTGGGATTGTCTAATGAATGAGGAGACACACTGCATCAGCACCTGTGGAACGGCAGAAGCAGGCAAAACCTCTCTTGTTACCGATATACATAATAGGGTTCTGCAAGAGAGTAACATGTCTGATGTTGCTTGTTGGGTGACCGTATCGCAAGAATGCAGCAGACATAAAGTTGAATCCTGGTGCTACTCGTATATCTAGATCCGAAGATTGAGAATAATGAGATGGCACAGGCTTTAAGTCCGTGGAATGCATTGAAAGCTAGGAAACTTAATCCTGTTTCAAATGCGATTGAAAAAATCCCATCCAATATGTCTCTGCATTTTGCTGGAATTTCAACCCTGTTCTTGCGAAGAAATCCCATCAAATTCAATCCAAGTTCATTCTTCAGTCACATGCAGGCTCTCCAGACTTTGAATCTGTCTTACACAGGTATCAATAGATTCCCAGATTCTATCTCTGACTTGGGGAACCTCACAGCATTATATTTACAAGAACGTAACGAACTGAAATATGTGCCTTCACTCGCAAAACCGACAGCTTTGAGAATGCTGGACCTCTATGATAGCCAAATCGAAAAGACACCTGAAGGGATGGAAAGCTTGTCCAACTCGAGACAGCTTAATTTGGGTCAAAAACAGAGAATACGAAGGACGTGCACGCAGGAATTTTATGTAACTCTTGCATCTCCAACTACTTAACTGTCTTGCTGGACCCAAATTCAAAGTAGAGGAGTCAATGAGATTGAGGAAATTGGAAGATTTATGATGTGGGTTTGACGGCATTGGCGAATTTATATTTCTCGCGAGAGATATCTGCTAGGTCAATGCCGGGTCCTGATTACTGGGAAATTCTTTTGGGAAACGTTGATCCAAAAGATTTTGAGTTGGAAAATATATTGATGACAAATATGGGTGGTTGCGTTGGGGGAAAGGTGAACTAGTCCGTCTACCAGGGGACATAAAAATTCTGAAAATTAAGGGTTGTAACGACATGAGAAGTTTTAACAATGTTGGGTCCTTTGATTACTTGTGTAAGTTGAAGAGATGTGGGAAGTGCATGATCCGTTTGCTGTGTTCTGCTTCACAATACCGCACCTCTTTCCGCAGATGGGGTGTTTTAACTCTTAAGAGGACCGAGAGAATTGAAAGCCCTCATTGCATTCTCAGGAGAAGAAGCTGTCATTCTACCGTCACCTGTGCCGACTCCTGGCAATGACATCTTTTCAAACCTTAGATTTCTCAAGATCAGAGAATGCCCAAAAGTCAAAAAGCATTTCATGCCTCTGTGGATATCACTCCTTTTTAACGCAGAAGATATTGGCATTGAAATTGTGGCGGAATAGAGCAGATAATAGCAGCTGAATTAGCGTTTAGAAGATGAAACGGACAGAAGCCAAGAGGTGATGGTCAAATAAAGAACTAGCAGCATTGACTTTGACCAGGTTCCATGTGATTGCTTGTCTCACACTCTTCGTCTCCCGAACTTGAGGAAACCCACTTCGAAGAGTTTACTGGAACCGAAGTGTATGCAATGAAATAAGAGTCAGCAAGTCTATCTGGAGTGCAATAATTTGCGACTGTCACAAGTGAGAGAGGATGCCAATGAGGCTGCATCTTCCTCAAAATTAAGAATCTCCTTTCCCCCTCTCTTCAGATTTTGTGTATCATCTGTCGAGCATTGGAAGACATACAGTGGATGAGGCGATATTGATATGCGGTGCCAACTCAATAGGATGTCTTAAAGTTTTGCCAGTGCCCACCACCACAAACTTGTATCATAAGAAAGATATTACACACCGTGACTTTCCCAAATGTGTGTTCTTTTTATAGTTCTTTTTTATCTGTCAATTTTGAAGTGGAGAACAAACAATCAAATGCAGGACATCTATGTTAAAACAGGAAACTGATCCCCAGGAAGGACATCACGAGGAGGAGAAACTCATGCACTCAAGTCAAAGACAAAATATTGGTCGTGATTTTACACATGTTGATATTATTGCTATATGTAATTTTGCCCCACTACAACCCAAAAAATACGAAAGAAGATTTCTGCAAAGCCTTCAACTCCAGGAGTTTTCCAGGCCCCCAATTGGGACATAACTTGCTTCGCTTCTTCTTTTGTCACATCCTTTGTTAGTGCATGGTTCATATCATATCTTCGGTTATCACTTTAATAAAACTAGATGTTATCGGGACAAGGACCCATGGAGTGCCAAAAGTTGGCACAAAAGGACACTTAAAGTGTCAAAAGTTACGAAATGTACAATTAATGCCAAAATTGGAGCAAAATTGATCACTTGAGTGCTAATCCGGTTAAAATGCCACGTCAGCATTTTTCCAAATAACCGAGCCCAAAACGACGCCAGTTTTGCATCGACATGGCCAAATAATGCAAAAAATAGCGTCGTTTTGGGCTCATATGATAAAAAATAATATAAAAATTAAATAAATTAAATTTAAAATTAGATTTAGTTAAAATATTAAAAAAATAAATTTAAAAATAAATTTAGTTAAAATATTAAAAAATAATAATTAAAAAAATTTAATTTTTTAAAAAAATTAAAAAATAATAAAAATAATAAAAAGGGGGGCGGTGGCTGAGGGCAGCTTGAGCCACTGCCCCCCTTTTTTTAAAATTTTTTTAAATTTAAAATTATTATTTTTAATATTTTAACTAAATTTAATTTTAAAATTATTTTTTAATATTTTAACTAAATCTAATTTTAAAATTATTATTTTTTAATTTTTTAACTAAATCTAATTTTAAAATTAAAATTTTAAATTTTAAAATTTTAAAATTTTGAATTATTAATTTTTAATATTTTAACTAAATATAATTTTAAAATTATTATTTTTAATTATTTAATTATTATTTTTTAATATTTTAAATAATTTAATTTTAAAATTATTTTTTAAATATTTTAACTAAATTTAATTTTAAAATTATTTTTTAAAATTTTAACTAAATCTAATTTTAAAATTATTATTTTTTAAAATTTTAACTAAATCTAATTTTAAAATTATTATTTTTTTAATATTTTAACTAAATATAATTTTAAAATTATTATTTTTTAATATTTTAACTAAATCTAATTTTAAATTTAATTTATTTAATTTTTATATTATTTTTATACTACGTCAGCTCAAAAGCGATCTTGTTTTTGCATATTTTGCCACATCGTCGTACAAAATCGTTTTGGGTTCACTTCCCGGAAATTTGTTGGAAAAATGCCATGTCAACTTTTTGGCTGGACTTTAGCCGGAGTGGCACTTTTAAGTGATCCGTTTTTCTTCGAATGTGACACTTAAGTGTATTTTTCGTAACTTTTGGCACTAAGTGTCCCTTTGTGCCAACTTTTGGCACTTGAAGCGTTCTTTTGCCAATGTTATCAAACTCAGAAAATTATTGCTTATATCAAGTGCATGGACTTTGAACCCATATCTCCCGCGGAATTTTGGTGGGCTTCATGCGTAATATTGATCAACAGGGGCCAGAGTGAAATAATTCTTACGACAGACTCCTTGCTCAATGATGAATAGCAACAGTAATCACCTCTGTCATCTTTTTTCAATATTTTAAAAGTTGAATCTGAAACAAAGTTTGAACACCTTTAATTCGGCAATAATCACCATGCCACATCATTTGGTACACAAAATTTACTTCGTTTTTCATTCTCTCTAGTCCTGTTTTCTGTGTTTTGTTTTGTTTATGTCCTTGACACCTTCAAATTATCTCAAGTTGCTCCTTTAATCGATTTGGTGTTTTGGGAAACAATGTTTATTAAAGAAAAACGCAATCAATTTCGAATGGCTTCATCGAAAGCTTTTCCAATTTTTATTCGATTTAATATCAAAGAGTATCTTGTTTTCAGTCTTTAAGTTCATTTTGAGAATAATTGCTCCTTGTTCTTCTGTGAAAACTGATCTTAAAAAGATTACTTTCGGACGTGTGGACTGTAGCTCAACCTAATTCATACCCCACATGAATAGTATCGGATGTTGAGTCAGCCAACCAAGTTTCGATTCCCACCTTAAGAAAGGGATAGTGGGGGTTGCGCATGGGCTTAGGACCTTGTCCATGGGACGTTCCGACTCTTGCCAATTGTTTCTTTGCCTCAAACCAAAGTGATCATCAGCCACGTGAAGAAGTTCAGCGGAAAAGACAAAGAAAACAGAAGGAAAGAAGCTAAAGATTGCTTTAACTATTGGGTTAATACCTTGAAAAATCCCAAACTGGTACACTTGTGACAAATTTACCCCAAACTATTTTTTTGACCATGAAAAACCCCAAACTGGTAAACCTGTGACAAATTTATCCCGACTAACTATAAAAAACCCTAAACTGGTACATTTATGACAAATTTACCCCAAACTAATTTATTCGACTGCAAAAAACTCTAAACTGGTAAATTTGTGACAAATATACCCTATGCTAAATTGGATTAATACCGCAAAAAAATCATAAAAATTGTAAACTGTGACAAACAGAATGTAAAATCCTAAGTTGGTATATTGGTTAATTGTCACGTGTTATTTAATTTAATTAAAATTTAACAAAAACTAATATAGGGTAAAATTGTCACAAGTATACCGGTTTGGGGTAAATTTGTCAAAAGTATACCAGTTTGGGGTTTTTGGTAGTCAAAAAAATAGTTTGGGGTAAATTTGTCACAAATGTACCGGTTTTGGGTTTTTTAGGGTATTATCCCTTAACTATTTTAACTAATCTTCATCCCAGAAGACTTTTTGACTTTTGAGGCATCTGCACCCCATGAGCCCCTGTGAAGTAACCGGGATGTTTCTCCGGTGCTTCTGTCTGTCGCAGCAGCCAGTCCATTCTAGCCAGATTGAACCAACAGAATTATGGTAAGTAGGGGTGTGCAAAAGAACTGGGACCCGGACCACTCGGAACTGGACCAGAACCGCTCGGAATCAATGATTCTTAAGGGAACCGGTCCGGTTCTCGATTCCATAGACGGATCCGCCCACCCGCCCACCCAAACCGGATGGTTATATTATAATAATATATTAATTTTTAATATTAAAAAAATTCGAAATTAACAAATCTAAAATTTAGGGCTTCAATCAGTATCTTGTCTCAATTCACTATTATCCTACTCCATCTCGTCTCTCTCAGTTCAAAATCTCCCAAAGCTCCCTCTTCCTTTCTGATTCATCTCCGGATCTACTTATCTCCCCTTGAATCCTAGTCCGAACTCAATGAAACAATGAGTTAATTCTCTTTTCCTCCCTTGAACTTGAACTCTCTCTCCACATCATTGCTACCTCCGCATTCACTGTCACTATTGTCCTCTTCGTTGTTGGGCTAGTCCCGCTTCCACCTCTCCTCTTCCTCCTCCCCCTCCTCAGGCTTCTCCCCATCATCCTCATCTTCAGAGACGGACAAACTCTAGGTCTAAGAATGGCTCATCATCCTTGTTGTCCTCCTCATTGTTGGTCTTGAGAGAGGAGTGGGAGACGATAGAGGTGGTGGCCAAGATGGTGGCAGCGGCCGGGACGGAAGTAGAGCGAGGGTCGCGATCGGTTGAAGACGAAAATGGGAAGGTGTGGAGGTTGGACCGGTTTTATGGATCCACTCGGGAATTGGACCGGATAAGCGGTCTGGTTCCCGAGTGGATCCATGCAATTAGTAGACGGTTCCTGATTTCAACTTTTCAGAACCAGTTCTTAGTGGGCGGTTCTTGGTTCTAGGTCGGGAACGGCCCGTCTAGACCATGCACACCCCTAATGGCAAGTTATGCTAGGCACAGAGACCTAGTCTCTTCTTCTCTTTCATTAGTGAAATCACGCGTCTCTTTCCTCCTTCGGGCATATAGTCGCATGTAGTTTTACAACATATGAAAAGAGTATTATGCAACAAGTAGGTTTTATGACAAAAGGAGTTTAGTTTTGCAACTGATGGTGGGTTATTTTACCAAAGATCAATAGTTTGAAAGACATTTTAATATAGTCTGTAGTGCTTGAAGTTACTAGTTAATGAAAAAGTGATAAATGCATTGGAAGTCCTAAAACTTGTTATGAAAGTGCAATTGAGCTTTAAAACTTTTAAAAAGTGCAATGAAGTTCTAAAACTTATCACAAAGTGCAATTGAGTCATAAAACTTTTAAAAAGTGCAGTCAAGTCCTAAAATTTGTCAATATGGTCCAATCTAAGTCCTTCTATTGATTGCATTTTAAAAAAGTTTTAGGACTTTATTGTATTTTTATGACAAGTTTTAAGACTTGATCAAACATTTTGAAGTTTTATGACTCAATTAAACTTTCGTGATAATTTTTAGGACTTGATTACTCCTTTTGAAAGCTTGAGGACTCAATTGCACTTTTGTGATAAGTTTTAAAACTTCCAACGCACTTGTCCCTAATGAATAAATATTTTCATTAATTCTATGTAGAAATTTTCGTCATTGATGAAAATATATCTTGCCGATTTATTTGGCAAATAATAATGCTAGGAAATCTTTCGAATTATTGATCTTTTGGAAAATAAATACAAAATTCATTGGATTACACAGTTATTCAATCTCCGGTTCGTGCGAGGTGACGTGACAACGAATTTGAAAAGCTAAAGGGGACTATAAATAGTGTCCAGTATATTTCACAAATCGCATGTTTATCGGCACAACGCACAAGGCATCAACTAGTATTTACACGAAAGCGACTGTTTTAGGAAATAAAAAACGCCTCCAATGTGACCCAAAGACTTTGGTTATTTCCAAGAAGGTGTAAGCAAGACTTGATGATAATTCTGTCATTTGTCTGGCTCGGACAATTATGCACAAATAAGTTTGCGTCATATGAACAAGCGATCATAAAGCATAAAAGGTAGAGAGGGTTTTAAATTTTAAATGAACATAAAGCCATCTTCCATGAAGGTGATCCCCGTAGACCCCATGCCTCAAAGACTTCTGCTTCGTGCATTGACTTAAAAGAGCAGAAACGACTGAGAAGTTTCCCCTGCTTCTATTCACTTCAACATTTTCCACGACTTTGGCTCCTCTCTCGCAGCCATTCCTTCCTTTACCCTGCCTATAAATTCTCTCAATTCCTCTGCTTGTTAAATTAAGCGCTTCTTGCGGTTCTTCATTGGAGGATTATCAGCAAGTTTCTACCAGGAATCTCTTAATTCTTTTAAGTCCTTTGCTGATTTGAGGGCACGCCATGCAAAAGCCGATGAGCCTGTAACTACCAGTTCTAACGAGAACAGGGAGTGATCATCAGGGTGAGAGCCATGCGGAAGTGGGTGGGCTTGTAAGGGTTTGTTTGGTAATGCTTTTGTTTGGGGAACAATTTCTTTTCAAAAATAGTTTTTTTTTTCTATTTCTATTTCCGAGAACAATTTCTCAATAAAAGAACGCGTTTGGTAACTACATAAAATTTCTACTTTTGGAATGAAAAAAGAACATAAACGCGTTTGGTATGATTCACAATATATAATTTCTTTTAAATTTTTTTCTTATTCTTCTTTATCATCACGCCACCGCCAATTGTCGCCATCCGCCACCGACCGCCACTGTTGCCGCCACTGCTAATCGTCTTCGTCCACCGCTGACTGCTGTTGTTGTTGATCGTCGCCGCTAGCCATTGATGACATTCGACAACGAACCGCCACTCGCCACCACTAACCGCCGTTGTCGACTGCCGATTGGAGCCGGCCGGAGGCGTCGCCAGGGGCGGTTGGTGGCGACAAGTGGCGGTCTGTTGTCAGCGGTCATCAGTGGCTTGTGGCTACAGTCGGTGACGGCAACGGTAGGTAGCGGTCATCAATAGGCGATGGCGACGGTCGTTGACGCCGATTGGTCGGTTGGCCAGCCAGCGAGTGGCGGCGTCAACCGTCATCAGCGGTGGGCATGGTAGCTAGTGATGACAGTGGCCGACGGTGGTGACAGCGACCGGCAGTGGCGACAACGGCCAGTTGTTGGCCAACTAGTGAGAGATGGCCTCAATGGTCATCGACAGTGGGCTGTGGCAAGCAGCAGTGACGGCAATGATGGCCGACTGATGGTCGATCGGTGTGGGCGGCAAAGAGGTGGTCGGACGGGGCGTCGGGGACGGGCGGCGATGGCGTCGGCGCTAGTGGTCGGCCAACGGTGTTGGCTGGACAACAAGGGCAAGGGCAAAAGGAAGGGGCAACAAGGAAGAAGAAAAAGAAAATAAAAAATAATTTATTTTTAGAAATTTTTTTCCGAGAACAAGAAACTACTTCTTTTTACTTCTAGTTTCTGTTTCAAATCTATTTCTCAATTACTTTTCTATTTCGAGGAATAGAAAAATCAATTGACGTTATCAAATGGATTTTTATTATTTTTTTGTTCCAGGAAACTAAAGAACAAAAATTGGAAGGAATAGAAACGTTACCAAACAGGGCCTAACTATCATTTTCGACGAAAAAGGAGAGTGATCGCACAAGGGACGATTATTAGGGCAAGAGTCACGTAAAAGCTGGTGGGCTAGTAACTACCCGTTCCAACAAGAATGGGAAGTGATTGTTGAGACAAAAATTCATGTGGAAGCAGGTGGGCCAATAACTACTTGTTCTTATGAGAACATGGAGTGATTGCCCAGCAGCTCAAGTTTTGGGGGGTTGATCATTGTGACAAGAGCCACATCTCGTTTTTTTTTGTAATTACGTTTTTAAAAATTACAAGCCCACCAACTTCTAGGAGGTTTCTTAGGATGGCAAATGTGATAGGAATAAACCTAATTACATATAGAATATGGGGAAAATTTCTTGGATTATTTATGTGAAATTAGAATTAATTCACAAGATGTAGCTTTGACATAACGACAAGTTTAGCATTGGAACTCCAATGTTAAGCATGTTCATGTGAGGGCACTACTAGGATGGGTGACCTCATAGGAAAGTGTCTACTTGTACGCCATATGATAAATTCGCGAGGCTCAATGTGTGATAGTAGTAAGGTGAGTTAATCCATGAATTTCATAGTATGATATCAACAAGTGTATGATTTGAGGATGAACTACATGAAAAACGGTAGGCCCGTAACTACTCGGTCCAATGAGGGCAAGGAGTAGGGGTGAGCACGGTCTCGATTGGACCGGTCCAAGGGACCAACTTGTGCAATGTTGATCCTCAAATTTTGGGATGGGAGGCTGACCCCATTGAGTTTGAGACCAAGGATTGGACTAACTCTTTGGGTTTGGTTTGATTCCAAAGTCAATTCGAGACCAACTATTTTTTTTTTTTTGTCTTATATTTTGTATTTCTTGTAAGGAAAAACATACTTTTTCAAATTACATATCCATCAACAATGTAATATTGTGCAATTAGACTATAAACACCGGTACATATCGAACATAAATCTAAGATAAGGTAACAATAGAAATCTTTATTTGTAATTGTTGAGCAGCGTTTGTGAAGCGGGCCAAGAGAGGCGAGAGATTTCACCAACTAATCAATGCTCATAAGGCAAGTAAGGGGAGGCCAAAGGCAAGCAGAAAGGTGAGCGAGGCAAGCAAAGAGAGACAAGTAGCAAGTGAGGCCAGGGCAAGCAAATAGAGCGAGGCGAGTGAAGAGGGTTTCTATTTTATTTTATTTTTTCGGTCGAATGAAGGTTGGGTTCTACTTTCTACTTTTTTGGCCAATGCGCTATGGTGTAGAGTAGATAAAAATATATATTATAAGATATATACATGATTGGTATTATATATATATATATATATATATATATATATATATAGGGTTGGTCGAGGTTGAACCAACCCTAATGTCCTAAGGAGAACCAACCATCATAGTGCAAGGTCCAAGGGTTCTAAGACCAAGGAAAGGCTGAGTCTTCATCGGTATTGGATTAGAATCAGCTGGGTTGGGCAAATTCAAGGTTAACCTTGGACCAATGTTCATCCCTAGTGAGGAGTGATCATTAGGCTAGAGTGCTTGGATGAGCAACTCTTGATAGACATCTAGGATGATGAAGGTGCAAAAGTAAATTGAATTGGACACCATACATGGGGAGGTGGAACTCGATGTTAAGCTTGTTCAAGTGAGAGCATTATCGGGACAAACGATCTCTTGGGAAAGTGCCCATTTATTCGCTTCTCTAAAATTTAGTATAGGATGGGCCAAAGTAAACAATAATTTGAGTGAGTTAATCCAAGATATCCAATGGACTCTTTGCTAAATGATGTAAAATCACAATAATCACCTCTTCTTTCAATAATTTAAAAGCTAGATCTGATACAAAGAGTGAATCCTTTAACAAACCAGTAATCATATACCACATCATTTGGTAAACAATATTTAATACGTTTCTCTTGGTACATATAGCATTTCTCACTCTCTCTAGTCCTGTTTTCTTTTTATGTTGATGTCCTCCTTTATTAATATCCTTGACGCATTTGTGAAATAGCTAGTACGAGTACCTAGAGGGGGGGTGAATAGGTATACAAAAATTTCTCGAAGCTTGCACGATATTTAAACAATTAGAGGATTTGCAACAGTTAAAAATTCAATCGCAAGACTGAGTAAGGGAAAAAGAGAATTGAACGCTCGGTTTATAGTGGTTCGGCTTGATTCAAGCCTACGTCCACTCTTCGCACGCGACCGACCCGATTGGCTGGATTCTACTATGATCAAAGAGATGTTACGGTGTTGATCTTCCTTGATTTCTAGGTGTAGATGATCTACCACACTCACTCAAGGCGTCACCAAGTATAAACACTCTCTCGTATACAATTTCGCTCGGTCTCAACTAATAATCAAGGATCTTCGAGACTACGGAATTTTTCTATCGATCACACACTTAAACCAGCTAGACGTCTTCCTTTTATACTCCTTCATGCCATCATAGCCGTTGGCACTTACCAAAGGAATTCCTCCAATCTACCCGTTGGACGGAATCAATCAAGAAGATCATCCGAGCTATTTAAGGAATCGATGATAGCCCATCAATCCGTTTCGCCCATACAATCGGGATCTCGGTTTCCATGAATAGAATATTCCAAGATTATTTCGTCGACCATCGGATCTTCAATCGATCTTAGATAAGAATTAAAGAATCCGAAATGATTATCCAACCAAAGAATCTATTCCAGAGGATAGGATCGAATCCTTAACCATAAACCTCGGCTTTGGATTTCCTTCGTTACTGGATTAGAAAGACTGTCAGTGAGAATAGACTTAAGTCTTGAGTCCTGAGTCTTAAGTCTTTGAGTCTTGAGTCTTGGGTCTTGAGTCTTGAGTCTTGGGTCTTGAGTCTTGAGAGAACAAAGTCTTCAGACTTTAAACTGACGGTCTCCGAACATCCAGACTTTAGACTGAAAGAAACGTTTTGTCAGCTTCAAAACATTCTGGAAAGATTTCTCCAACAATTTGAACTTATCTCAAATTGCTCGTATGATTGATTCAGTAGCTAGTGAAATGATGTTTATTGAGAAAAAAGCCTACGTGGAATGGCTCCGTTGCCTCAAAGGACGCCAAAGAGCTTTTTCACTTTTCATTCAATTTTTTTATATCGAACAATACCTTGTTTTCAGTCCACAAGTAAATTATGAGGGTAAATTTTGCTTGTTTTCCTTTGAAAATTAATCTAAAGAAGTTAAGACTTTTACGTGGAAATTATGGCACAAAATTTTGTACCTGAAACACTAATTGACGACATTTTTCCCTTGATGCTCTCAGCAGTCCTACGATGGATGTCAACAAAATTCTGGGGGTCACCAGACATGCCATCAGTCTTGTTCAAAAGGTCAGCAAGGTCCATGGAGTCAAAGCGAAGATGGATTCTCTGGAAATAAATATGGGAATGGTGTCGGCCAGACATAAGTTTCCAACTTGAGCAGGATGAGAGCAGACCGGGAAAGAAAAGGAAGAAAGAAGTTGACTTTTGGATGCAAAGTGTAGGATCGCTGGAGGATCAAGTCCACGAGCTAGGACAAAACGTCGAAGAGGGGCATTTCTTTTCTCTTCTCATGTTGGAGGATCAGGTGAATGGCCTTGCGACTCAAGTGGAAAAATTGCACGACAGGGTAGATTTGATAGCGGTCTCACGATGGATGTGAAACCGGCCCGAGGCTACGAACTGCGACCAGGTGAACTAGTGGGACAAGCTTCTCAGACAAAAAGGGATGAGATCTGGGATTGCTTGATGAACGAAGAGGTGCTCTGTCTGGGTGTCTGGGGACAGACGGGGGTGGGCAAAACCTTTCTCACGAAGCATATACATGATCAGATAGTGCAAGATAGTACGAAATTCGATGGTGCTTGTTTTGTCACTGTATCGCAAGAAGGCACTGTCGGTACGATACAAACTGATATTGCACACTATCTCAAACTAGATTTGACGGAGGTGAGCAGTGTTTATCGGGGCGCAAGACTGAAGGAAGCATTGCAGGGCAGAAAACTCCTCTTTATCTTGGATGATGTTGGGAAATACTACTCTTTGGAAGAAGTGGGTATAGTCATGGAAAGGAATGGATGTAAATTGATTGTAACATCACGATCGAACGATGTGTGCGAGCAAATGAACTGTCGTGAGCTAGTCCATGTAACAACCCTTCCCGAGGAGATACCTCAAGGGTTGGATGAAGGTTCAAACTTGAGACACGGCCACTAGTCTTGATGGCATTTTCACTGAGGTTAGCTTGAAAGTTTGTGGATCAACCGAATTACTTTCCTATCTGCCTCTTCATGTTCGAATCCCAGTGCTTGTTTAAGCTCTCGGAAAACTCTGCAAAGGTAACATGTTTGGGTGCACTTGAAACTGAGAACGCTTCATTTTGTAACTAACCTCCTTTTTATCCGACTTGCAGAGTAAGAACTACATACAACAATCAAAATAACTAGCTTTCAACTCTCATTCTCGCACACCCTCTGCTCTCCTCCTTTGTATGTCTACCTGATACAACTCGTCAAGAACTTTTAATCTAACAGCTCTCACGACTATTTCCAACGTAAGCCGAAAGAAAAAATGGGTTTTGCACATGCTCTACTATAGTGATCATACATCCTCCGAACAAAATAAGCCGAAAGTGGTCCGAATACCACTCAACAGCACCCATGTCATCGACAACAACAATGGGGTGATTTTTTAGTCTCGTTTGGGAGCATTTCGGATTTTATAATTGCATAATCAATCATTTTCCAATCTACAATCATTTCCCTAAAAGGAGGGGATAAATACCAATAAGGTCTTAAACATGTTGTATTGGTATTAATTTAGTTATAAATATTATAATTAAATCAATTTAGTATTAAACATTTTTACATCGATATCAATTAAGTCCATTCGATCAATTTAAACAGGAAAACTAGTGACATGGACGTCAATGATCCTAGGTGACGATGCTTGCGATCCTACGCTAACATGGACATTTTAATTTTAAAATATTTTTTACTATTTTTTAATTATTTTTTACATTTTTCCGTTTTTCTTATCTTTCTCTTTTTTTTTTTTTCCTTTCTTTGGATTGTGGCCAGTATCAGCCACCGTTGGCGATCGGCCATAGGTGGACGAGGGTGTCATGACCCCTCACTAGATTTGGGGAGGGCGAGACCCTTGCGGCTTGGGCAAGGGTGGCCCTCGTTGGATTGACCCTCACCACCTAGGGGAGAGTTGCCCTCGTCGAATCTAGTGAGGGCGAGACCCTCGGTACCCTCGCCCAAGCCATGAGGGTCTTGCCCCATGAAATCCGGCAAGGTGCGACCCTCACCAGCCCTCACCTGTGACCGGCGAGCACCACGACGCCCTCATGGGCCCCCGCCTAAAGCCGATGGCCGGCCACAACCTGTGATCTCGAACACTTAACCAAGTTCTTATCCTTGCTCAAATTCAGTTGGATGGGTGAGAAGTGCCGTGCATTTGTATCCTTCTCGCAAGCGGCCGCGGCACTGGTCCCCATACCTCCGTGGCCCACCTCCGTCGTGTCTGTCTTCCCCTTGCTCAGGTCTGAGCCCATCTCCATCTCTCTCCGGCTTCGTTTCTCCCTTTCTCGGTCTTCATCGTCTCTCTCCGCCCCGACTGTGGATCCTCGCCGCCTCCAGCTTCAATGCCACGCCTCTGCCACCTCAACATTAGGCCGACCAAGTTGCCTGACCAAGGATAGAGGCTGATCAGGAATGGTTTGGCGGCATGTCATTGGTACGCGACCAACCAGGTCTTCCCCGCTGCGCTTCCATCTTCTTCTGATTTTGCTTCTTGATTGCAGAGGTACGAGAGCAATTGCTTCTTTCTTCCATTTTTCAGACTTGAATGCTTCTCTTGTTTTGATATGCTCTTTTGCTGGAGTTGTCAATCTCTTTGGCCTTCAAAGCTTTCAATCAGATGCAAGCACATTCATTTTGCGTGAATCAATCTTTGCCAAAGCTTGAAATCGCATGATTCTACCGAATTTGTTGCGTGGGTTCTATTCAATGTCCTAAATTAGTGATTCAAAGGTTGTTGTCCTTATTACTCTGTTTCATCAAGCTCATATGATAGCTGATCCTTGTGCTCAGCAAATTTCATATACCAGTTGATAGTCCCATATTAACTTGAAGTTTGGCTGGGTTCCCAAAGAATCTACGTAGGGAAAAGTTTCCTGAGTTCAATTTGAAGTTAGTATTGGAATGAATCGTATGATTGGCATAATCTTTATATCATCTTTTCAAGCTCTTGAGCTTCGAATGTCTATAGCCTGCTGTTTTTTGTCCAGACAGATGGCCGTGGCATTGAGAACAATCTCTGCCCGTTTGTCCACCTCAATGTTAACGGCAATCTATTCATTTTACCCGGGCAAGGGGCTCCTCTGTGTTGCTTACGGTGAAGACTACTCTGCACAATTCACGAAAAATGCTGAAGCTGAAGTCATGGTCTGTGGCGGAGCTGAAGTTTGAAGTTGGGGCAGCTTTGTTTGAATCCTTCTTATTGTCTATCTGGAATTTGGTGACCTGATGCTACGCATCTTGCTTTTCTGTAATTGAAAGCAAAACTTTTCCTTTTTTGGGCTGATAGGAGATTGAAAGAACAACGTTGACTTTGGTTCTTCTTCTTTTGTTAAAGAACAAGTTCGAGATTATCCCTATGTTGAGTTGAAGGATGATATTTCTACCTTACTGTAACTGTGAACTTCATGAGTTTTCCAGTTTCCTTGTAACTACAATGTTAAAGATGGATTTGAATGAAGATTGGAAGGTCATAGATTAGATTGCTGAATGAGTTCAGATTTTTCCAGAGCTTGGAGTTTTCCCCCTTGTTTGTGTTTTTTTTTTTTTTTTTTTTGGGGTCAGACCTTGTATGTTTAAAGAAGGGATATGTTTAAAGAAGGGAAAATAATACAAATGATCTCTGAACTTTAGTCAAATGTGTAATGTGGCTCATTAATTTTTAATTTGTTTAATGTGGTCCATGAACTTTTAATATATTCAATCTGATCTCTGAAATATATCTCAACATGCAATGTAGTCTCTCAACTTTTAATTTGTTCAATATAATCCATAAACTTTGATACATATCCAAACTAGTCTTTGAACTATATGAAAATGTTCCATGTTATCATTCCATTAATTTAAGTATAGAGACAACATCGAACATCTTCATATAGTCTAAGGATTAGTTTTAACATGTACTAAAAGTTCAGGAACTACATTGAATAAATTAAAGTTCATGACACATTAGTTTAAATTTCTTGGACTATCTGTGTCATTTTTCCTTCTTTAAACATACACAAACAAGGTTGACAAAAAAAGAGAGGGGAGGAGTTCGAGATGCCGGACGCATAAACTTAAACAGCGGTGGGGGCCCCAACAGGGGTTTAGGGCAAAAAAACGGTTCCTCCAGCAAAAAAAAAAAAAAAAAAAAAAAAAAAAAAAAACAAGGTTTGACCAGAAAAATAATAATAAATAAACAAACAAGGGAAAAAAACTCCAAGCTGTCATGTCTCTCTACTTCTTGACTCGGGGTAAATTGTCATTTGTAGTTTTGCTTCATATGAAAAGGGTATAATTCAATAAGCAAGACATAGCAGGGATTTCGTCTTTCAAATGATTGTACGTTATTTCACTAATGGTTTATAGTCCTTTGAATTATTTACAAATAGAAAATATTTTAATTATCAGCAACACTTCATGTCAACATTTTTTGCTAATTCATTTTATAAGCGGTACCTGACAATCATTTCTAATAAAATTTCTTTCAAATAGTTATTTTTTGCTAGATAAATGCGAAACTCACTTCATTACACAATCGTTCAGGAAAAATACCAAAAAAATCATAAATCTATTACATTAATATTAATTTAATCCTAAACTTTTTAACTTGACTAATTTAGTCATAAACCTTTTTATACCGGTATCAATTCAATTCATCGGCTAACTTATGACAACTATAATATGTGATATGGTGACATCGATATTGATATTTTTAATAATATTTTAATAATATTTTGCATTTTTTGAATTTTTAAAATAATTTTTTTCTTTTTTTCCCCTCTCGCTCTTCTTTGATTTTTCTTTTTATGGGTGGCCATCATCGACCAGTAGCCATAGCCATAGCCGATGGGGTTGGCCTCACTTGGGTTGCCCTCGTTGGCCACAAGCGATGGTTGGCCTCGCCGAGTCGCCCTTAGGCGAGGGTGAGCATCGACCATCCAAGCACAACAAGGCCAACCCTCACTTAGGCAAGGTGTGGCAAGGCTGACCATCATGAGGGGGCCTTGCCTGGCCAAGCCTAGATGGCTAATGCTCGCCCTCCCCTAGGGGTGGCTCGGACGAGGCTGACCATCACTTGCAATCGGCAATGGTAACCTAGGCAAGGCTAGCCCTCGTTGGTCATAGTTGTGGCCAGTGGCCGGCGATGGTTGTGGCTGATGGTTGACGATGGCCACCAGCTAAAAGAAAAGCCAAAGAACAGGGAGAGGGAAAAAAAAAGAAAAAAAATATTTTAAAATTTAAAAATAGTACTACAATATTAAAAATGTCCACATTAGTAATTTTCGACCTAAACTTGCTCGAATGGACTGGATTGGTACCAACATGAAAAAATTTAAACTAAATTGATTAAATTAAAAAGTTTAAGACTGAATTAATATCAATATAATGCATTTATGACTTTTTTGGTACTCTTCCCCTCAATCATCCTATCTTGCAAAAACATTGGTTCATGCGATCTGACATCACTAAAGACGACTAGAAATAGTCTTGAATGTCTTTTACAGTTTACATCTTACAGCTTGTCTTAAAGCACAGTGGACAAGGGTCAACAAGTTTTTTTACATGAAAGCGACCATTTTGGGGGAGGGAGGAGGGGAGATGCCATGATGTGTGGACCAAAGACTTTTGGCTATTTCCAAGAGGGTGTATGCAAGACTCTAGATGATAACTCTGTCGTTTGACGGACTCAGACAATCTTGCAAGGGTAACTTCATGCAATATGATTACGTGATTATAAAGCAGAAAATGGAAAGTGAGCAGGCAGACTTTAAATCGTGACTAAAACTATCTTCCGGGAAGGTGCCCCCTAAGACCCCACGCGTCGAGACTTAAGAAAGCAGAGCGACTGCGAAGCTTCCTCCGCTTCTATTTCCCTCACCATTCTACTCGACTTTGGCTCTCTCTCTCTCTCTCGCAGCCATTCCTTCCTTTGGAGGGTCGTCAGCAAGTTTTCACCAGGTGAGACAGCTTTAGATTAGTGAAAGCTTAGAGCTTTCTGTATTTTTTTTTTCATTACCTAAATTTTCCTGGGCTCTCCATGTAACGGGTACTGGTAAATTGCCATGCCTAGCTTTCCTTGATTTATTTCACACAAGGAACGAAAAGAAAGTCAACCACTCAAGTTGCATTATTCCGAGTCAGAATAGCTGTCCTTATTCTAGCATGGATCAATGGTCTAGTCAATTAGGAATAATTGGCTAACCTCTTTTGCTCTGGTAAACCAGATTTAATATGTTTTTCACTCTCTCCAGTCCCTTTTTTGTTTGTGTTGTTGATTTCCTCCTTTATTGACATCTTTGACCCATTCGAACTATCTGGTGCTGCTCGTATGATCAATTCAGTAACTAGCTAAAAGATATTTATTAAAGAAAACAAAATGATCTATTTAGCTTTTCTACTTTTCATTCGATTTGCTTCTACGACATAGTTCTTCATTTTGAGCATGGAAGTCGTTTTGAGAATAACCTTTCCCTGTTTTCCTTCGAATTTGATCTCCCAAAGATTAATTTTACGCGTGTGGGCGATGTTGAGAAGTAAGTGGATGTTCAAATAAAACAATTACTTTATTTTATATAAACAATATTACAAACTCTCTACACACACCACTCTCATACACCTCTCACACCTCACACAAACACAATTCTTGCACACACCCTTTTACTCTCTATCACTCTACCCTCACGTCACCTACTCCACCCACTCTCACACTCATGTACACACTTCACTCACATCACACACTCCTCACACTTTTTTTCACACATACTCAAGGAGCAAGAGCCCCTATTTATAGGGGAGAAAGTCGGCACAGCCACCGACTTCCCACACCATCTTCCTATTATTTTATTGCAACTTGGGTCAACAATTGCGGCTGAAGCTGAAAAAAATTGTCTAGAGAGAAAATTCTGGAGAAGTGGAGAGAGATCCGGACGAGTAAAGAGAGAGTGGTCTGGAGAGTTCTAGGAGAGAGAGGCGGTGATCTTCTCAACACTCCCCCTCACCGACTACTCTCTTTTAATTTAAATATAGCAGCCGTATTGATATTGCTTTTGGACTCTTCAACTGTCTCCCCAGCATATTGTAAAGCTTTCTCGTATGTAGATGACTCTATGGCTCCATCTTCAGTTGCTTCTCTTGCTGTGACTTTCCATCGGACATTTTGAAGTTGGGGTTTTTGCGGTGTCAATTCAACTTGTGCTTTAGTCTCCTTTTTCTTCTTTTCACTCAATTCAGTCTTCGTATTCAGCATATCTCCTCTAAGGATTTTGAGATTGGAACTCACCTGGTCAACCCTCTCATTCGTGACTTTTATTTCGTGCTTCAACCGATTTAGTCCCATCCAAAGCACTTCAATGTAGACCTCTTGATCCTTCTTCTCCTCGATCTTATTCCACCTATCCTTGCACCATGGGATGTAGGGTTTAGATGGCCTCCTTTCCTCAAAGAAACCTTTCTTCTTCTCCTTCATGTGTTTGATATCTCTCTCAGCATAATCAATTGGGAACATGGTCTTAAGATCCTGAAGCTTTTGCAGCTTCTTAAACTCACATCGGAACTTCTCTAGCTCCTTTTCTTTTGCCTTGAGCTCTTGATCCTTCTGCCTTATCATCTCATCCCTTTTCTTCAACATATTCTCCATCTTTGCCTTCTCAACTTTCAAATTCTTTATCATCTCTTGCAGTTTCTTTTCACGATTGCTTATTGGCGTTGTTAGTTGCTTTTTCGAGTTTTCCCTTGGCTTGCTCTTATTCGAGGTCGTGATAGAACCTGTTGAATTATCCAACTCAATTATACAAGCAGTTGCAAGCTCTTCTCGTTCCTTCATTGCAACAGGCGCTTGAAAGTCCCATTCTTCTTCGCTTTCAATCTCCTTCTTGCAAGAAGTGACAACATTTCTTTCTTCTCGCCTGTACCAACAGAATCTGGCAATATGTCCTACCTTGCCACAAACGTAGCACCGTTTGCTACGCCTTTTGTTGCTCTTATCTTCGTCGTTGTCGTCGTCACGATCTTGACGAGCTCCCCCTGGCTGATAACCCTTCTTTTTGGGTTGCCTCCACCAATCTCCATGATCTTTCCATGGTTTGCCATCTCTTGCACCTGCTCTATTTCTATTCTCGGCCCTTGAACCCTTTTTTTATCGAAGAGGGCACTTTCATCCTCTTTAATTGAGACTTAGGGATTTGTTTATCTAAGGCCTCTTGATTGGCCAATATATTTTCCGACTCAGTTAGAGTTGGCTCATTTGCCCATCCACGAGTGGCCGTAACAATACCATTATACTCCGGCCTTAACCCGTGAATTATTATTCTTCTCATTCTTGTCTCAGAGATGGCATTTTGAGGATCTAATTTTGAAATTTCTTCGCAAATAAATTTAACTTTAGAAAAGTATTGACTTACCGTCATACTCTGTTGCGAGATTGAGAGGAGCTCGTTCTCCAGGCATTGTAACTTGGCATCTTTTGTCCTTGCAAACAGCGTCGCCAAGTTATCCCAAGCCTCCTTCGGGGTCTTCGCACGTGTTGCAATAATTCATCATCAACAGTCACGGCAAGAATGTAAAGAGCCTTACCTGACTTGACGTTCCACTTTCTTAAATCACTATCATTTGTGGGTGGTGTGGTGTTGTTGCCGCCAACAATATCCCATAAATCTTGTCCAAGCAAATAATACCGCATGCAGGTACTCCAATTATTATAATTAAAGTCATTGAGCTTCTCCATCCCGTTCACCGGACTCGAGACATCCACCATGGTGACTTGAGTATAATGCCCCGCACTATACCAAGTAAGCCTGGTCCCGGACCAACCGACTTCACAATCCCAGATTGTGCACTGGTAGAACTCCAACGTCCTTCGCTTCTTCGATCCTTGGCTCGACGATCCCTGACTGCCTTGCTCACTTACAATGGTCCCCGACCACTGTTTTCGCACGGCCTTCGACGACCTGCTCTGATACCAATTGTTGAGAAGCAAGTGGATGTTCAAGTAAAACAATTATTTTATTTTATATAAACAATATTACAAACTCTCTACACACACCACTCTCATACACCTCTCACACCTCACACAAACACAATTCTTGCACACACCCACTCACTCTCTATCACTCTACCCTCACGTCACCTACTCCACCCACTCTCACACTCATGTACACACTTCACTCACATCACACAATCCTCACACTTTTTTTCACACATACTCAAGGAGCAAGAGCCCCTATTTATAGGGGAGAAAGTCGGCACAGCCACCGACTTCCCACACCATCTTCCTATTATTTTATTGCAACTTGGGTCAACAATTGCGGCTGAAGCTGAAGAATTGTCTAGAGAGAAAAGTCTGGAGAAGTGGAGAGAGATCCGGACGAGTAAAGAGAGAGTGGTCTGGAGAGTTCTAGGAGAGAGAGGCGGTGATCTTCTCAACAGGCTATGATAATTGCTTCTTTGCCTCAAAACTGTCCTAAGCATATTCCACTAGGACGACAACCCAAAACGTGGCTGTATTCTTCTTTTTTCTCTCTCTCTCGAGTCTTTCCATTTTCATTCGTCTTGTACCTCGAATACTAATTAACACTTAACACTTGGGATATATCTGAAGTACTCAATTATCTGACAAAAGTCGAAGCATAAATGCTGAACGCTAAAAAGTTTTGCACCTGAAATGCTAATCGACGGCATTTTTCCCTTAATGCTCTTGGCAGTCGTACAATGGACACAATTCTGGGAGCCATCAGTCTCATCGTTCGAAAGGTCGCCGACATCAGTGTAGTCAAAGAGAAGATGGATTCTCTCGAAAGGAATATGGGAATGGTGTCGGCCAGGAAGGCGGACATAAGTTTGGAACTAGAGTAGGAAGAGAGCAGACCGAGGAAGAAAAGGAAGAGAGAAGTTGAGTTGTGGATGCAAAGTGTAGGATCGGTGGAGGATCGGGTCCACGAGTTACGACGCAAAGTGAAAGAGGCGCGTTTCTTTTCTCGTCTCATGTTGGTGGATGAAGTGACCGGCCTGGTGACTGAAGTGGACAACTTGCACGAGAAGGGTAGATTTGATAATGGTCTCACGCTGGATGTGAAACCAGCCCGAGGCTGTGAACTACAACCAGGTGAACTAGCAGGACAAGCTTCTCGAACAAACAGGGATGAGATCTGGGATTGCTTGATGAACGAAAAGGTGCTCCGAGTGGGCACTTTCTAGGGGTGTCTCCAAAATCAAAAGAAGGGGTCTAAGATCCCATTTAGAACATTAGGATGAATCGGGTGAAGGGTCTCCGAGTGGGCACTTGCTAGGGGTGTCTCCAAAATCAAAAGAAGGGGTCTAGGATCCCATTTAGAACATTAGGATGAATCGGGTGAAGGGTCTATGACCCAGCTTCTTCACCCTCGCACTGTCCATGATGAACGGAAACAGGCCACCACCGATCTTGGCCCTCACAAGCGGCTGCGGCACTCGTCTGCATGCTGCCGTGGCCCACCTCTGTCGTGTCTCTCTTCCCCCTTGCTCAGGTCGCAGGGTCTGAGCCCATCTCCATCTCTCTCCAGCTTCGTTTCTCTTTCTCGTCCCAGTCTTCATTGTCTCGCTCCGGCCCCAACACGGAATTTCACTGCCTCCAGTTTCAATGCCATGCCTTTGCGACCTCAATTTTAGGCCAACCAAGTTGCCTGACCAAGGATCAAAGCTGATTGGGAATGGTTTGGCGGCGTGTCGTTGGTATGCAAACAACCAGAACTTCCCTGCTGCGACTATATTCCTTTGGCTTTGCTTCTCGATCGCAGAGGTATTAGAGCAGTCACTTCTTCTTCCATTTTTTCAGACTTGAATGCTTTTCCTTTTCTTGTTTTGGTACGCACTTTTGCTGGGGTTGTCAATCTCTTTCCCCTCCAAAGCCTTCAATGAGATGTGAGCACGTCCATTTTTCTTGACTCAATCTTTGCCGAAGCTTAAATTGTATGATTCTACTGTATTTATTGCGATGGTTCTATTCATTGTCCAAACTTAGTGAATCAACGGTAGTTGCTTTTATTACTCTGTTTCAAAAAGCTCATATCATACCTAATCCTTTTGCTCAGCAAATTTCATAAACCAGTTGATAGTCCCATATTAACTTGAAGTTTGGCTGGGTTTCCAAAGAATCTAGGTAGGGAAAAGTTTCTGGAGTTAAGTTCTAAAGTTAGCATTGGAATAAAATTCGTAATTTGAATTGTAGGACTGGCATAATCTTTATATCATCTTTTCAAGCTCCAGAGCTTCGAATGTCTATAGCAGCCGTTTTTTGTCCAAACAGATGGCTGCGGCATCGAGAACAATCTCTAGCCGCTTGTCCACCTCAATTTTGACGGCAATCTATTCATTTTACCTGAGCAGGGGGCTCCACTGTGTTGCTTCTTCTGAAGACGACTCTTCACAATCCACAAAAAATGCTGAAGCTGAGGTCTTGGTCTAGTAGCAGAGCTGAAGTTTAAAGTTGGGGCGGTGTTGTTTGAAATCCTTCTTGTTGGTCTCTCTGGACTTTGCGACCTTGTGTTGGAGAAATCTTTCCAGAATATCTTGAAGCTGACAAAACATTTCTATCAGTCTAGTCTGGATATTTGAAGACCGACAGTTTAAAGTCTCAAGACTCAAGACTCGAGACTCGAGACTCAAGACTCAAGACTCAAGACTTAAGTCTATTCTCACTGACAGTCTTTCTAATCCAGTGACGAAGGAAATCCAAAGCCGAAATATATGGTTGAGGATTCGATCCTATCCTCTGGAAAATATTCTTTGGTTGGATAAATATTTCGAATTCTTTTATTGTTATCTAGATCGATTGAAGATCCGATGGTCGATAAAATATTCTTGGAATGTTCTATTCTTGGAAACCAAGATCCTGATTGTATGGGCGAACAAGATTGATGGGCTATCATCGATTCCTTAAATAGCTCGGATGATCTTCTTGATTGATTCCGTCCAACGGGTAGATTGGAGGAATTCCTTTGGTAAGTGCCAACGGCTATGATGGCATAAAAGAATATAAAAGGAAGACGTTCTAGTTGTTTTAGAAGTGTGATCGATAGAAAAATTCCAGAGTCTGAAGAACCTTGATTGTTAGTCGATACAGTTTGAGCGAAATTGTATACACAGAGAGTGTTTATACTTGGTGACACCTTGAGCGAGTGTGGTAGATCATCTACACCTAGAAATCAAGGAAGATCAACACGTAACATCTCTTTGTTCATAGTGGAATCCAGCCAATTGGTCGGTGCGTAAGAGTGGACGTAGGCTTGAATCAAGCCGAACCACTATAAACAGCGTGTTCTATTCTTTCTTTCCCTTACTCAGTCTTGCGATTGAATTTTTAACTGTTGCAAATCCTCTAACTGTTTAAATATTGTGCAATCTTCAAGAAAATTTTTATATACCTATTCACCCCCCTCTAGGTACTCGTACTAGCTAATCACCTTGATGCTATGCATCTTGCTTTTCTGTAATTGAAAGCAAAACTTTTTCTTTTTGGGGCTAATAAGGGGCTGTTTGGTAACGTTTATGTTCTTTTTTGTTCTATGGAATGTAAAACAAAAAAAAGTGTTTGTTCAGGAACACTTTTTGAACAAAAAGATGCGTTTGGTAAATTTGTTCGGGAATGAAAAATAAATAGAAACACGTTTGGTAAATTTTTGTTTCTTTTAATTTTTTACTATTTTTATTTTTATTTTTCATTTTTTCCTTTATTTTTTATTTTTTTCCTTTCGCCGGTAGCCTCGCCCAACCACGGCGAGGCTCGCCGGCCCCGGCGAGGCCGAGCCTCGGCCTCGCCTTGGCCGGGCGAGCTCGGGCTTGCCCAGATCCGGAGAGGCCGAGTGTCGCCGGCTCCGGAGAGGCTCGGCGTCGCGCGCGGGCGAGGCCGAGCCTCGCCTTGGCTGGGCAAGCTCGGGCTTGCCCAGATCCGGCGAGGCTCGGGCTCGCCCGCGCCGGCGACGCCTTGCCTCGCCTCGCCAGGGGCCGGCGACACTCCGGCGAGGTCGCCGACCCTCGACGGCGTCGCTGGCCCTCGACGGCCGGCCATGGCCGAGGCCGGCGACCAGCCAAAGAGAAAGAAGAAGAAAAGAGGAAGAGAAGAGAAGAGAGAGAAGAAGAAACAAGAAACAAAAAATTGTTTCTTCAAAATTGTTTCTGGAACGAGAAACAACTTTTTTTGTTTCTCGTTTACGTTTCTTTTTGAGTTCCGGGAACAAAAAAACAAAAAAAGAACAGAAACGCAACCAAACGCGTTTCTGTTCTTTTTTTGTTCCCGGGAACAAAAGAACATAATTTATGTTCATAAACACTTTTGAGAAGTGAAAACATGCAGCCCCTAAGTAGATTGAAAGAATAAGGTTGACTTTGGTCCTCCATCTTTTCTTGAAGAACAAGTTTAACCTTATCTTGAGTTGAAGGATGATAGTTGTCCCCTACCGTATCTGTGAACTTCATGAATTTTCCAGTTTCCTTCGAACTGCAATGTTAGAGATGGACCTGATTGGAGATTAGAAGGTTATAGATTAGGTTGCTGAATGAGTTCAGATTTTTCCATAGCTTGGAGTTTTTTCCCTTGTTTTTGTGTGGTGTACGTTTAAAGAATGGAAAATAATACAAATGATTCATGAACTTTGGTCAAATGTACATTGTGGTCCTTAAACTTTTAAATTGTTCAATGTAATCCCCAAATTTTAAAACATATTCAAACTAGTTTCTGGACTAGTTTAAACATGTGCAAAAAAAATTTAGGGATTATATTGAATAAATCAAAACTTTAAAGTCATATTGGACTAAAGTTTTAACATCATTTGTGTCATTTTTCCCTTAAACATACCAAAAAAAAAAAAAATCATGTACACATACAAGGGAAAAAAATTCTTAGCTGTCATGTGCCTCTCTACTTCTCTGTTTGGGGTAAGTCGTCATTTGTTGTTTTGCGTCATATGAAAAGGGTATAATTCAATAAGCAAGACATAGCGGGGATTTCGATTTTGAAATGACTCTGCGTGATTTCAAAAACACTTTCCTAAAATTAATTGTCTGTAGTGCTTTGAATTATTTGTAAATGGGAGATAGTTTAATTATCAACAACACTCTACACGTAAACATGTTTCGCCGATTCAATTTATAAAAGATACTGACAATCATTTCCAAGAAAATCTTTTTAGAATTTTTATTTTTTAACAAACTAAATGCAAAACTCGCTTCATTACACAAGCGTCCTATCTTGCAGAAACATTGGTTCATGCGATCTGACATCACTAAAGAGGACTAGAAATAGTCTTGAATATCTTTTACAATTTATATGTCTAACAGCACAATGGACGAGGGTCAACTAGTTTTTTTTTTACATGAAAGCGACCATTTTGGGGGAGGGAGGAGGGGAAATGCCACTGATGTGTGGACCAAAGACTTTTGGCTATTTCCAAGAGGGTGTATGCAAGACTCTAGATGATGACTCTGTCGTTTGACGGACTCGGACAACCGTGCAAGCGTAAGTTCATGAAATGTGATTACGTGATTATAAAGCAGAGGCGTACAGACTTTAAATCGTGACTAAAACCATCCTTCCAGGAAGGTGCCCCCCCAAAGACCCCACGCGTCAGGACTCAACAGAGCAGAGTCACTGCGAAGCTTCCTCTGCCTCTCTTTACCTCACCATCTGTGCTCGACTTTGGCTTTCTCTCTGGCAGCCATTCCTTCCTTTGTAGGGTCATCAGCAAGTTTTCACCAGGTGAGACTGCGTTAGATCAGTGAAAACTTGGATCTTTTTTAATTTCCTAAATTTTCCTGCGCTCTTCATGTAAGTGCTGCTGAAAAATTGTCATGCCTAAATGCCACTGATGTGTGGCATTTAGGCGCTGATGTGTGGACCAAAGACTTTTGGCTATTTCCAAGAGGGTGTATGCAAGACTCTAGATGATGACTCTGTCGTTTGACGGACTTGGACAACCATGCAAGCGTAAGTTCATGAAATGTGATTACGTGACTTTAAAGCAGAGGCGTACAGAATTTAAATCGTGACTAAAACCATCCTTCCAGGAAGGTGCCCCCCCAAAGACCCCACGCGTCAGGACTCAACAGAGCAGAGTCACTGCGAAGCTTCCTCTGCCTCTCTTTACCTCACCATCTGTGCTCGACTTTGGCTTTCTCTCTGGCAGCCATTCCTTCCTTTGTAGGGTCATCAGCAAGTTTTCACCAGGTGAGACTGCGTTAGATCAGTGAAAACTTGGATCTTTTTTAATTTCCTAAATTTTCCTGCGCTCTTCATGTAAGTGCTGCTGAAAAATTGTCATGCCTAAATTTCCTGGATTTATTTCACACGAGGAACGAAAATAAAATTTACATCCCGTGTTGTGTCGTTTGTCTGTACTCTCTTTTGTTCATCTGTTAATTCTTGAGCAGATCACCATGTTAGGAGACATTTATTAAAGAAAAGCAATTTGTTTTGTTGATTTCCTATTTACCTCCCTATGCCTACATAGCACAAGACCTTACAACTCATGTTGCGTAATACCGAGTTGGAATAGCCATCAGATCAATGGTCTAGTTAATTAGGAATGATTGGCTAACCTCTTTTGCTTCTGGTAAACCAGATTCAGTATGTTATTCATTCTCTCCGGCTTGTTTTTTGTGTATTTATATTGTTGATTTCCTCTTTTGTTAATGTCCTTGACCCATTCTAACTATCTTAAATTGCTTATATAATCGATCCAGTAGCTAGTGAAACGGTGTTTTTTTTTTTTTTTTTTGGTCAGAAGTGAAACGGTGTTTATTAAAGAAAAAAACAATCTTTTTCGAATGGCTTGGTTGCCAGGAACTGCGCCAAAAGCTTTTCCACTCTTCATTCGGTTTTCTTCTATCGAATAGTTCCTTGTCTTTTGAGTATGTAAGTTGTTTTTGAGAATAACCTTTCCTTCGTTTTCCTTTGAGATTGATCTCCAAAAGATTAGTTTTGCGCATGGACTGCTTCTTTTCCTCAAAACTGTCGCTGGCAAATTCCACCAAGAAAACGAACCAAATCATGGCTGTATGCTTCTCTTTTCTTTCTCTAGAGTCCTTCCATTTTCGTTCTTGTCTTGCACCTCGAATACTAATTAGCAATTAACACTCGGAAATATCTGCTGAAGTATTCGCTTATCTGATAAAACTCGAAACGCAAATGCTGAAAGCTGAAAAATTTTGCACCTGAATACTACTAATCGACATCATTTTTCCCCTAATGCTCTCGGCAGTCTTACGATGGACACAATTCTGGGAATCGCCAACAATGCCATCGGTCTCATCGTTCAAAAGGTCTGCGACGTCAGTGGAGTCAAAGAGAAGATGGATGCTTTGGAAATGACTATGCGCATGGTGTCGGCCAGGAAGGCGGACATAGTTTCGGAACTAAAGCAGGAAGAGAGGAGACCGGGGAAGAAAAGGAAGAGACAAGTCGACGCGTGGATGCAAAATGCAGCATCTCTGGAGGATCAAGTCCACAAGGTGGGACGGAAGGTGAAAGAGGGGCGCTTCTTTTCTAGTCTCGTGTTGGAGAACCAGGTGAGTGGCCTCGCGACTCAAGTGGAAAAATTGCATGAGATGGGTGGATTTGATAACGGTCTCATGCTGGATGTGAAACTGCCCCGAGGCTATGAGCTACCACCTGGTGAACCAGCGGGACAAGCTTCTCAAACAAAAAGGAATGAGATCTGGGATTGCTTGATGAACGAAGAGGTGCCCCAAGGGGGCACTGTGTAGACAATGCCCAGAGTTGGGATGCCACGTGCTCCGGCACGTGATGAGAGATATCTCGCGCGTTCAAAATACCCCACGAGTTGGAACGCCTGGAATTTGATATGCCCCATTGTCGGGTTATCTTGGGAGTCGAGATATCACAGGAAATGCCTCGAAGTCGAGATGCCTCATGTACAGGGATGCTCCGGTGAGTGTTTTGGGATGTTTCAAGAGTCGAGATGACTGATGAGTTGGAACGCCTGAGATGCTTTGGGATGCCCTGTTTATTGGGATGCCACGTGCTCCGGCACGTGATGCGAGATATTTCGTGCGTTCAAAATACCCCACGAGTTGGAACGCCTGGAATTTGAGATGCCCCATTGTCGGGTTATCTCGGGAGTCAAGATATCACATGGAATGCCTCGAAGTCGAGATGCCTCATGTACAGGGATGCTCCGGCGAGTGTTTTGGGATTGTCTCGAGAGTCGAGATGACCCATGAGTTGGAATGAGTGAGATGCTCTGGGATGCCCTGTTTATTGGGATGCCACATGCTCCGGCACGTGATGAGAGATATCTCGCGCGTTCAAAATACCCCACGAGTTGGAACGCCTGGAATTTGAGATGCCCCATTGTCGGGTTATCTTGGGAGTCAAGATATCATAGGAAATGCCTCGAAGTCGAGATGCCTTATGTACATGGATGCTCCAGTGAGTGTTTTGGGATGTCTCAAGAGTTGAGATGACCCATGAGTTGGAATGCCTGAGATGCTTTGGGATGCCCTGTTTATTGGGATGCCACGTGCTCCGGCACGTATGCGAGATATCTCACGTGTTCAAGATACCCCATGAGTTGGAACACCTGGAATTTGAGATGCCCCATTGTCGGGTTATCTCGGGAGTTGAGATATCACAAGGAATGCCTCAAAGTCGAAATGCCTCATGCACAGCTCCAGCGAGTGTTTTGGGATGTCTCAAGAGTCGAGATGACCCATGAGTTGGAATGCCTGAGATGCTTTGGGATGCCTTGTTTATTGGGATGCCACGTGCTCCGGTACGTATGTGAGATATCTCGCCTGTTCAAGATACCCCATGAGTTGGAATGCCTGGAATTTGAGATGGCTCATGTCGGGTTATCTCGGGAGTTGAAATATCATAGGGAATGCCTTGAAGTCGAGATGCCTCATGTACAGGGATGCTCCAGCCTGTGTTTTGGGATGTCTCGAGAGTCGAGATGATCCATGAGTTGGAATTCCTGAGAAGCTTTGGGATGCCTGTTTATTGGGATGCCCCGTGCAGCATGTGACTCCTCTGTGTTGACTCCACTGAAGACGACTCCGCACAATCCTTGAAAAAGGCCGAAGCTGAAGTCTCTGGTGACCTTGATGATATGCATCTTGCTTTTCTGTAATCGGAAGCAGAACTTTTTCCTTTTTTGGGCTGATAAGTAGACGGAAAGAATAAGGTTGACTTTGGTCCTCCATCTTTTGTTGAAGAACAAGTTTGAGATTATCCTTATGTTGAGTTGAAGCATGATATTTGTCCCCTAGCGTATCTGTGAACTTCAGTTTCCTTCGAACTGCAACTTTGAAGATGGACCTGAATGGATGTTGGAAGGTAACAGACAGATTAGGCTGCTGAATGAGTTCAGATTTCCCAAAGCCTGGAGTTTTTTCCTCGTTTATTCACTTTTAAAGAACACCTGCAGGCACATCAGAACAACCAACCCGAACCTGCAATGGGCCATGGAGACGATGCCCCAGGCTCGGGTCATGGGTAACATGGTGCTGCTGCTGAACGGTGACATCCTGATCATTAACGGCCGCACAGCGAGGATGGCCAGGTGGGAGTACTGTGGACCTGGTCATCCGCGCCGGCCCGATGGACTAGCAAGAAGATATCATTTGATGGAGCATCGTGAAACGATTTATATTATTGTTAAGTGTCTTGCAATATCCTCCAGCCTCGTGGGACCGATAGAAAGAGAGAATTCCACAGCTTTGTGTAGTTTGATGGGTTTCTTTTTGTTATTCTTTTTGGGATGCACTTCACCTTAATCAAAAGATGGGCTTGAAAATCTGCTACACATACGAGGAAGTTTTGGACCTCAGAATCATGAGTCGTTGAGATGTACGAATGATATTAATTAAATCGGTTTGTCTTCTTTTCTTCCTTTTTTTTTTAAAGAAAAAATTGAAAGATCGCAATAATAATATTAACAAGTACTTTATACAACACTTATTATTAGAAGATGGTTACCGAATGTACTTTCATCACCGAAATACAGGAAGCAAACTGAAAATCTACCTGCATTCCAAGATGAAGCAAATAAGGAAAGTGTGGATTGAGCTTTTCCAGACCTGTTTCATCCGGGGAGATGGGTGCAACTGCGACATACAATTACACATACAGAAAATTCGGACAAATAGAGAGGCGAATGCAGAATCAATACCTACAGACATAGTAGTGCATGAGGGTGAAACGGGGATAAGTTGAAATTTGTCATGTTGAACTAATCCCTCGGATAAGTAAATAGCATAGCCTCGATTATCCCCAATACATTTAACACGATTTGGATCAAATCCATCTTCAGATTTAAGTAGGTAACTGCAGTACTAAATGCTGCATCTGGGGCAGCCTGCAAACACCATAAGGCCAAATGACTGCAGATACAAAGAAGAAGGTGCTGTATCTCGTAAAGTGACCCTAGAAGAAATACTGCAGCTTCTAGAAATCAGAAGTTTGAACATCCACTTGCAGTGACATTGGAAGAGTTAGAAGAGCAAAACTTCAGTTATTGACGAAGAATCAATTTAATCAGGTGACAATAAACCTTATATAAGAAATAGGTCTGGAAAGGTCCTCTGTGTTCGTGGTGTGGCTGTGAGTATAAGTCTCGAATCGATGGTGATGGAGAACAACGTTGGAAAATGCCCATTTGGTGACCGGAAGCAGCCAGAGATGGAGGTCTTGATAAGTCTCTTTGTGATTGGGCGTATAGCGCTGAAGGAGCTTCAATGTTGAAAATCCTAAATTTTAGACTTAGTCTTAATTCTGCTCTAAATTTTTTTTCAATATTAGAAAAATCCCCAACCTTTAAGTTTAGTCCAAAATCTACCCTGAACTTCTTTTTTTTGGGTCTCAGGAAAAATCCTTAAATTTAGGTCCAATCCTAATTATTCCAAACCTTTTTTTGGTCAACAAATCATCAATTTTTACTTTAGTTCTAAATCTGCTCCTATTGAGGTTGCCCTCTATTCAAAAGTCATGGCTAGCAATTCTTAATTTTTATATTCTAAAACTGTTTTATTTTGAAGATAATTTTTCATATCACATTACCAATATGGATTTGGTATTGATATGGAAATGCCCCATTTAGTTGGGATTAAACCACGGGGTAAATTTGGAAATAGATTTAAATTTGGTGATTTTTTTTTTAAGACAAAACACAAATCTGGATAGATTCAAGATTGAACTTAAAGTTTAGGGTTTTTTTCTTAGACAAAAATTTTTTTAAGATAGAATTGAGATTGTATCTAAAATTTGAGGTTTTTAAGAAATTATGCTGTGTACTGGGCTTAATGTAGCGGTTTTTAGGCAATGGGAGGAAATTGAAAAAAAGGAAAAGAGAAATGTGGGCTGATTGTTGTTTTAACAAAAAGTGGGCTTGTCATGGGTGTTCAGAATAAGCTGAGATTTAGTTATAGAGCCAGCGAGTGTTGGGCCTAAGTTTTAGTTGGGTAAGCCGGGCTTTATTTAGGTTACGCGAGTGTGGGCTTATTTTTTTGGGCTGGGTTTTTTAGAGAATTGGGTTTAGCTCACGAGTGGACTTGACATGAGAGCCCAATTTATGCCCCAGGCCTAGGCTCGAGAGTCTAAGTTCAGCCCATGTTCGACCGGGCCCCAGGGCCTGGCCGGAGTCCCCATTTTCAAAATAAATTCTTTAAAAAAATTAATATTAAAAAAAGTAAAAACTGATTGCAACGCAGGGTTATGAAAAACCTTGAGGAAATCGATTTTTTTTCCTAAAATTAGGAAAAAAAAAAAATAGATTTTGAATAGTATTCTCTCAAAATGTGCAAAAACTTTGATCAAAAATTGAATTTGAAATTGAATAGGCTCTTAGGGTTTTATAATAGAGTTTTAAATATTATTAAAGATAGTTGTTGTTAGGGCGATTTAAGTCCTTTTTAATTCGCACTTTCTATATATATAATTGTTTTTCCTTTAAGCCTTGATAGGAATAAAAATTTAGGACTCACAATTAGTAAAAGGGATCTTTGAATATTTTGGTTAGTAATTAATAAGATTATGTACCGAAATGGCACTAATTAATTAATTAGGCCATGTTTGGTCATCCAGATTTCTAACCAAAATAAGACTTGATAGTATAGGAGATAAAATCCATGAATTTCACTATATTTTATCAATTATTTGGTAATTGCAGTAATGAAGTTAAATATATTCACATTATATCATGTATATTGTAAAGTATAAACGGCATATTAATACAAATGGAGATCATAAAAATCTCTCGCAACGCTCTTACTTACTTTATTTTTATTCTTTTTTATCTTATTTTCCTCTCTTTTTAAATTAATTTCTTTTTGATTTCTTTCTTTCCCTTCCATCATTTTCTAATAAAATTTTATTAAATAGTAAACTATACTAATATACCTAAAATACTAAAGGGTTAATACCCTAAAAAACCCCAAACCGGTACACACGTGACAAATTTACCCCAAACTATTTTTTTGACCACCAAAAACCCTAAACCCAATACGTATGTGACAAATCTACCCTCCGTTAGCTTCCGTTCAATTTTTCCGTTAATTTTTGACGTGATTGACGTGGCAATCCATGTGGAAATTCATAAGTTTAATACCATTAAAAACCCCAACTTGGTATATTTATGACAAATTTACCCCAAACCGGTATATTTATGACAAATTTACCCCAAGTTGGTATATTTACGACAAATTTACTCTAAATTAATTTTTTTCGATCATAAAAAACCTAAATTGATACACGTGCGACACATTTATCCTCTTTCAATTTTCCCAAATAAAAGAAAAAAATCAAGTATTAATGATACGGAGGCAATGTTAGAGTAATTTGGAAAATAAAATTGATTGGACATCACAACTCAGTCAAATTTGGGAAAATTGAAAGAGGGTAAATGTGCCGCACGTGTACCAATTTAGGTTTTTTATGATCGAAAAAATTAATTTAGAGTAAATTTGTCGTAAATATACCAACTTGGGGTAAATTTGTCGTAAATATACCGGGTTTGGGGTAAATTTGTCATAAATATACCAGTTTGAGGTTTTTAATGGTATTAAACTTATGAATTTCCACATGGCTTGCCACGTCAAGCAACCACGTCGGCAAAATTAACGGAAAAATCAAACGGAAGCTAACGGAAGCTAACGGAGGGTAGATCTGTCACATATGTACCAGGTTTGGGGTTTTTTGTGGTCAAAAAAATAGTTTGGGGTAAATTTGTCACAAGTGTACCAGGTTTGGGATTTTTTAGGGTATTAACCCAATACTAAAATACGTCAAATATGTAATAAAAATAAATATTTATTTATATTTTATATATTGCATATATATTATAAAATAAAATAAAAATTCGAATATATAAATAAAATAAGATTAAATCAAAATAACTAAATTTTTATTTTGAATTTATTATATTATAATTCAAATATTATTTATATTGAAATATTTTATTAATTTAAGAAGATTGTCATTTGAGAATTTTTTTTTTTTCTTATTATAGATATTAGAAATCATATTCACCTTTATTTCACCTCCCTCATGGAATAATTTTATCCAGTCTATATCCCACTTATATTTGACTTTATATTGTATTGAGTATGCACTAAATTTAAGATATGATAAATTTTATTCTATCCCGAATTTTATCCGATTGCCAAATGCAGCCTCAGTGTAATTAAGTTTCCATCTCTAGATTCTCTAATTGTGTAAAAAGTAATGTATACTCACATACTCTACTTTTTTTCTAGCTAGCTTCAATAAACTAGCGGTGACTCTTCATTTTGGAAATTCTCATAGTGTTAATATTCCAACGTCGCATGATGTGTAATCAAGAGTCCCAAGCTCATCTTTTAGGTAATACATCTAAATTTATGAATTTTTTTCTCTTTGAATGGAAAATGTAGGTCGCGACAATAGAAATGCGCAATTTTGTTGTGGATGAAAATATTTGTTGCCCATTTATGCGAATGAGTAATGCAAGTTATCATTTCAAGGGAAATCTTTTTAAAATTACTACTTTTCCACGGAATAAGTATAATTCTGCAAATTCATTTTATTACAAAATTGTCCCATCTGTCAAAAATGCTCGTTTATACGATGTGGCATGTTGATGAAGCAGAAAAGCTAAAGGGAATTAGAAATAGTCTCGTTGGACATGAGTATGTCCTTAAAAGACTTCATCCTGAAATTGGGTTTCCCATGATGTAAAACAACGGGATAAAAACCCCCACAAGGCTCTCTGACCACACCCCCCCTCACAGGGGGTTCGGATCCCACCCTGATCCCCGCGACACCTTTCTCGGGATTTGTCCGGGCGTGGTACAGGGAAATGACGGGGTACACCCCTCAAGGGGGATGTATGCAGCGGCCTCGTTTATATGATGTGACCTGTTGATGAAGCAGAAAAGTTAAACGGGGTTAGAAATAGTCTTGGATATTTTTTCAGAGTTGAGTGTTTATCAGCGTATCGCACGGGGCATCAGCTACCTTTTGAGGGGAAAAGTGCCGCCAATGGGAACCCAAGACTTTTGCTATCTTCCAAGAAGCTGCATGCACGACTTTTGATGATAATTCTACCGTTTGTTTGGCTCGGATGATTATGCTAGGAAAGTTGATGCCATATGAATACGTGACAATAAAGCAGAACAGCTAAAGGTGACTAGAAATAGTCTCGATATCACTTTAATATGTTTACCGGCCTCATGCCCAAGGCATCAACTTGTTTTTTGACCTGAAGGCGACATTTCTGGGGAAAAAAAGTGCCTCCCATGTGACCCAAGACTTTGGCTACCTTCCGAGAACGTGTGTGCAAGACTTTTGACGACAATTCTATTGTTTGTCTGGCACGGGCGATGAAAAGCGGGGTTGATGCCATGTGAATTCGTGATGATAAAGCAGAAAAGCTAAAGGGTACGAGACATAAGTCTCAAAGTCGCTTTAATATGTTTGTCTGCACAATGCCCAAGGTATCAACACGTTTTTGAACTGAAAGAGACGTTTTTGGGGGAAGAAAGTGCCTCGCATGTGACCCAAGACTCTGGCTATCTTCCAAGAAAGTGTATGCGAGACTATTGATGATAATTCTATTGTTTGTCTGGCTTGGACGATTGTGCGAAAGTAAGTCTTTGCCATGTGAACAAGCGATCATAAAGCAGAAAAAGTAAAAAGCGCTTTAAATTTTAAATTAACTTAAAGCCATCTTCCAGGAAGGTGTTCACCGTAGACCTGAGAAGACTTTTGCTTCTGGCATTGCCTTTTAAAGAGCAGAACGAATGCGAAATTTCCCCTGCTTCTATCCACTTCCCTTCGCTGTGTATATATAGTCTTCTGTTTGCCAACATTTTCATGTGCTTTCCCGCAAACGGATGGATGGTTGAAGCGAAGATTCAGGCTTTAGAAGACATCTTGAGATCTTGCATTATTGATTTTGGCGTCTCTTGATATGAAGTTACATTTGGCAGAAATTCTTATTCTAGCAATCGTTCTAGCATCAAGATGGCTTCTCTTGAAGAATTGTATGGTCGAGGATGCAAAATTCCTATTTGGAAATGATATTGGTGAAAACAGATTGTCTGATTTAGAGTTGATTCATCTCTCAAAAGAGAAAGCCAAGTTAGTTCGACAGCATCTCAAACCAGCACAGAATTGTCAAAAAAGATTATGCAATCCTCAAAAGGCACAGTGGAATTTAATGTGAGGGAACATGAAATTTCTTCTACGCAGGATGCTATGAGATTCGACGCGTGTGATAAATATAGTTCAAGATGCGTAATATCTTCTTTTATCTTGTAGAAGATTAAAGATGTTGCTTATAAACTTGCTCTACGGTATCTTTATCCCGGAAACATATGTCAAATCTCGAAGATGTGATTTTACACCTCGAAGGAGATTCTAACTTATGAGGAGCAGTATATTCGCATTGTCGATAGAAAGGGTCAAGTGCACGACGCCTATCTATTCTCTATATAAAGATTTAATGGAAAAACCACACTGCGAAAATGATCATTTGGGGGACGCAAAGCGCAATTACTTTTATTTGTTCGAAGGTTGAGGTAAGTTGCAAAAATATTTTTAATTCGCTATCAAGTTCTATTTGATATATTAGACGGTCACTTTAGCAAATTCATCAGAATTACCTTGTTTTTTACTTCAATGAAATAAACATATACTAATCTATTTAATATTTCTTAGAGAAGCAACACTCTTGATGAAAATAAAAAACATGGAGTCTTTGTTATAATTATCATATGTAGCTAGGTTGATTATATTATTATGTATGTATGAGTTTGTGTTTGAAAATTTTCACGTCTATATCTGTGTTACTTGATTAAAAGCTTATTCTCATCAATTATTCTCTATAAACAAAAGTTGAAAAATTCGACTTTATATTTTCTAATTTTTTCATTTATATGATAATATATACTTATTTGTATAAGTAATGTCTAGTTGTCGGTATTGGGTCATTATACTTAATTTTGTTTGTTTCGATAAATTTTTATTCGAATTTTGAAACAAAAGGATGAATACTCTAACGCTATCACTTATAAGACTAGATGGATATCAAAGCCACGCGCTCAATCTAGAGTAGTTCTTGACATTAAAGCGGCTGAAGTAAGGTACCGTTGCCAATTATTTCTCCCCCAAAAAAACTTATCAGGTGAGTTGTGCAGAAACAATTTCAAGATTCGTGCTAAATTATATGATTTTGAGGGTAAAATCCATTAAAAGTCCCAAATTATATCCATTATAACAAATTTATCCTTTTTTTTTTCTCGCAACACCAAAAATCTCAAACTTATACTAACGTAACACATTTACCTTTCATCAATATGTAATGTATAAAGCAAAGTCCCTTGAAGTAAAGTAAGTGTTTTGTAAAACTCTCAATATTTTTCTAAACATTTTTTCTTCTCCAACTTGGTAGGAATATTTGAGAAATGCAACTCGGATAGTTAGAAATATTACCATCATGGCACCTTTGAGTGTCTCTAGGCTCTGAATTAAAAGTCAAAGTGGTTCCCTATTAAAAAGCTATTCCTAAAGGGCTTGAACGAAAGGTTTGCCCATAGTGGGAAAGCATCCTTGCAGGAAACTGACTCCATCTTCTCTGATTTTAAGCCTAGATCCATTCATGGTATCAGAGCAATGAGAATGTTAAAAATCTATTTACATAAATGTTAGAAAACAAACAATATTAACATGACACTCATGCAACTTAAGTGAAATAAAAATGATGTTATTTTGGCTCAAAAATCATTTATTCGATCCGCATAGGTACATGTTTTGGGATGGTTTAGAGTTTTTAATATCAAGGAAAAAAAGGTTCCAAGTATCGTAATGAATATAATTGGAGATTTTTTCTGACTTTTTCCTTTCTTCTACAACTGTTTATCTTCCTTAGGGTATCATCCAATAAGTAGGTTCAAATTACTTGACAAGAAGGCGACTTTTTTTTTTTTGGAGCAAAAATGCAAGATTCTTGAATAACCTTTTCGGACGATGTGAATGCGTGATAATAAAGCAGAAAAAGGATAAGAGGGCTTACAAATTTAAAAATTGGATGGACCCCCCATCTTCCATCTTCCAAGAAACTCCCCCCCCCCCCCCCCCCACGCCCACCCCCCGGGGGACCCAAGCCTCAAGACTTTCGCTTCGGCCATTGGCTTAAAAGAGCACGAACGGCTGCGGTGTGCTTCCTCTGCCTTCTGTTCGCTTCACCATTTTTCCTCCACTTTGGCTTCTCTCTCGCAGCCGTTCCTTCCTTTACTTCACCTATATTGTTTTTGAATTAATCTCTTGCTGCGGAATTTCATTTGGAGGTTTATTGGCAAGTTTTTACCAGGTGAGCCCGCTTTAGTTTAGTGAAAATTTGAGGTACTCTTTTTTTCCTTAAATTTTCCTGCGCTCTCCAGGTCTCTTGATTCCTGTTTTACTAGATTTATTTCGCACATCCTTGTACACAAGGAACGTAAAAACGTAAAACAACATTTACATCTCGTGTTGTGTCGTTTGTCTGTTCTCTCTTTTGTAGATCTGTTAATTCATGAGCAGATTACCACGATCTTTTTCGTGCCAAAAGAATTGCTCCATTCTAATGAACTTTTCAGTACAGAACAACCCTGCTAATGGAGGAAAAGAGGTTAAAGGAAACAGGGGTTTCCGGATCTGATTCCGAGGACACATTTTCCTTCTAGCAGTAGCAGCCAATGAAACCCAGTTGCCACTTTTATGGACTTCCCGATGACAGACTCCGCTGAAATAGATTCAAACTGCTCAAAGGATTTCTAATGTTCGAATACGAAGGAAAACAATCGCATCTGGTGGAAGTGGAAATTTTGAACCAGAAGGGTAGATCTGATAACGATCTCACGCTGGATGTTAAACCGGACAGAGGCTATGAACTACAACCAGGTGAATTAGGGCGACAAGCTTCTCAAGCAAAAAGGGATGAGATCTGGGATTGCTTGATGAACGAAAAGGTGCTCTGTACTGGAGTTTGAGGACGGGGGGAACTGAGTAAAACCTCTCTCTTGAAGCATATACACGATCAAATTGTGCAGAATTGTAGAAGGTTTCCGTGGTGCTTTTTTGGTCACTGATCGCAGGAAGGCGCTGTTGGTGTGGTATAAACTGATATTGCATACTTCTCGAACTGGATTTGACGGAGCAGGGTAGGAAGAACAGGTCCATATCCCTATTTGTGAGCGATATTTACTGGGGTGCAAGACTGAAGGACGGATTGCTGGGTAGGAAGAACAGGTTCATATCCCTGTTTGAAGCTTCGTCCTTTGGATTGGAGAACCCGTGTCATTTACTGACTTGTGGAGGTATAAGAGTTTATGACATTTGTTGATATCAGAGTTACCAAAATATTAATCCATTTACAATCCTCTGTTAATGAATCTTTCAATTGAAATTGATAACAAATCGTCTATGTAATTAAAAGGAGCTCTAAAATACATACGCATATAATATAACACCTAATTACTTGATTCCCTCTATTCAGTTGAATTCCGGTTGGCACATGAGCAGAACTTTTGTTTCTAAGAGGGAGGATATTTGTTTTTTTTTTTCCCCATACAATAAGAGAGTACTATTGAATTTTTAATCAAGCAAGTGAGAATTTAGATACGTCGAATAGCATGCAACCAACTGTGAAGTTTTGAAGATCAAAATAAAAAAGGATTTCTTGCAACACTTGTGGGAAGCGTTACATTGGTCACTGTCGCTGGAATGCAGGGGCATGCTTTCTTTGTGAAAATAGTCAGATTTCTTGCGACACTTGTGGGAAGCGTTACATTGGTCATTGTTGCTGGAATGCACGGGCATGCTATCTTTGTGAAAATAGTCAGATTTCTTGCGACACTTGTGGGAAGCGTCGCATTGGTCATTGTCGCTCGAATGCAGGGGCATACTTTCTTTGTGGCAATATTGGATATATGGCACATTGCTGTTGTATGCAAAGGGGTGATCTAGCTGATTGTACATCAACCTTTCTGTGCGGGCAGGTTGGACATAGAGCATGAACTTGTTCTATGGGGGAGGAATGCCCCTATTGTTTGCATGCCACAAGGGAATCAACAAAGGCAAAAAGCAACTGGAAAAGTTTTCATCGTGACAGAGTCGGATGCTGCAGTTTTTAATGCAGTCGTTGCAGGTGACAATACTATTGCATTGCAATATGTTTTTTGCATTATTTGATCTTGACGCTACACATTTCTTTATGTTTATTGAATTTGCTAAGATACATTGCCTGATTTTTTTAATGTGAATTGTGTGTTGATGCTCCCACTGATGATTTGTAGTTGTTGATCGTGTCTTCCAGAAATGTGTGCCCCAGATTGATAATGAAAAATTGCCTATAGATCTAGTGAAGCTAATTATATAGATTTTTGGTGTTATTTAAAGAGAGTTTGGTTCATATCATATGATACTTTTGTTGATTGCTTTTTAAAGAAAGTTACCATTTGCCTTTCAAATTAGCTTGAATTTTCTTTTTCAGGAAATTGTAAAGGCACTTGTCCAATATTGATCTCAGCCTTGCAAGCAAGAGACTTTTGAAAATGGACTGTTATGATTATTTGACTTGTCTAAAAGGAAGGGTGTTATAAAGTATTCCTATTATCAGAGTTTCCAGATGTGTTTCCCTAACATCTACCGAGTTTGCCTCCTGATGGAGAGATTGAAATCTACATTGACTTGATGACCGATACAGTAACTATGCACCACATCAGATGGTATTTTCTAAACTAAAGGAATTGAAAACACAGTTGGAAGAGCTTTTGGATAAGTGTTTCAACAGACCCAATGTTTCACCCTGAAGCAATTGTTTAGTGGAATTGGCCTACTAATGTATAGATGGGAGAAACTTTCTTCGGTTAACTAATTTCCACAGGCTATTGGTGAAGGGATTCCTTAAAATTGCCGGTCCACTTACTTACCAAACTCATAAGGGAGTTGAATTTTTTGATCAGGCCAATGTGGATGCAGTTTCCAAGAATTAAAAAGGCAGTTAATTTTGGCTCCGGTATTGATTTTGCGTACAGCGACAAGTGGGTTAACAATTTACTATGACACATCTGCATTGCTTGTGTACTGAAAAGCATGAAGACTTTACAGAACATGAAAGCTCGAAATATGCTTTTACTAAAAAGAAGTGAACATGAGGTAGATGAGATAGTTAAAAGCTTTTGAAAGATTTTGACATGCCTATTAATTGCTAGATAGGCAAAACAAGCATGGTGGCAGATGCATTGACTCTTAAGTCTTGGGAAAACATGTCAGCTTTACTTACTACTCCAAAATCTATTCCCGAGAATATGAGAAAGTTGGACTTGGAGTCGTTGGTTCATTGGCTTGGTTACAATTGACATCGGTTGACATAATATTGCTTGACTTTGGCTTCCCTCTTGTAGCTGCTCTATCCTCTACTCGACCCTTGTTGTCTTTGCCATTGTTGATAATCTGGAGCTACCTTCTTTCCTTAAATCTTCTTGTGCTCTCTCGCAGACAATGAAGGGTCAGAGAGAACGATTCGGACCTTATTGGACATATTGAGATATAGCATTATTGATATTGGCGGCTCTTGAGATGAACACTTGTTAGAATTTACCTACCCACACATGGCTGTGTTGGTGGGGGCGTTTTCCTCTGGTATATCTGGACCAAGAGGTCAGGAGTTCGAACCCCCAAGGTATGGTCGGTGATTTAAGTGGGGGACTCCGGCGGTAGGTTGTTGGGCTAGTCTCCTTCGAGGTATAGTTAGTGCTGTGCTCCTGTAAGGTGAGCTAAGTCGGATTCTCGTAGAGGTGACAAAATGGGTCATATATGGGTTACTTGTTTTTTGACAAAAAGTAGTTAAATGGGTTTAAGAATTAAAAACTTTGATAAGTGGATCTTAAGTGGGTCTTAAACGGGTCGGATTTAGAACCCATTTTCACCCAAAACCTCATAATCTCTATCTTCTCTCTTTAACTTTACAATTTTTTTTATTATAAAAATCGAAATTATAATTTTTTTTAATTATAATTTTCTTTTTTTTATTCTTTCTTCTTCCTTCGGTCGCCGGCACGACAATGGTCGGTGATCGGCTAGGCGAGCCTTGAGCTTGTTGGGTGTCTAGCGAGGCGGTGCCTCGTCGATCCAACGAGACTTGAATTCGCCGGGCGTCGGTGAGGCCTCCGTCTCGCCAAATCCGGCGAGCTCGAGCTTGCCTGACGCCAGCGAGCCTCGAGCTCACCAAATCTGGTGAGGGGCGAGCTCGAGCTCGCCTGACGTCGGCGAGGCTGATCAAGTGAGACTTGAGCTCGACGGTGTCGGGTGAGGCTTGAGCCTCACCGATCTGATGAGACTCGAGCTTGTCGACATTGGGCAAGCTCGAGCTCGCCTCTCGTTGGATTTGGCGAGCCTCGAGCTCGCCGGGGTCAGCGAGCTGAGCGAGCTCGAGGCTCACTGTGGCCATTCGGCCATCATTGTGGCGGCGGCTAGCGACCGGCCAAAGAAGAAGATGAACAAAAAAGAAAAAAGAAAATAAAAAATTATATTTAAAAAATAAAATAAAAATAAAACTTTAATTAAAAAAATAAAAAACGATTTTTAAAAATAATTATTTTAAAAATTATAAAAATTGTTCATTAAATTTGTGTTGTATAAAACTATTTTAGCAATACCATTTTTTTTAAGTTTAGTTAAATTTGTCAATTAAATGGGTCGGTTATGGGTAAAAAATTTTGCATTGCAATAAATGGATCATAAATGAGTTAAATGGCTCGATTTGGGTCGGACTATTCATAACTCGACCCAAACCCAACCCGACCCACCGTCTGGCGAGGAGGCCTCGCTAGATCCGACGAGCTCGAGTTTGCTTGATGCTAGCGAGTCTCGAGCTCACCAAATCTGGCGAGGCAGAGGCCTTGCCGACGTTTGACGAGGAGCGAGCTTGAGCTCGCCGAATGCTAATGAGCTTTGAGCTCATCGGATTTGGCGAGGCGGAGGCCTTGCTGATGTCCAACGAGGCTCGATCCTCACCGATCTAGTGAGACTCGATCTCACCGGCGTCGGGCAAGGCTCGAGCCTTGCTGATCTGGTGAGACTTGAGCTCGCCGGCGTCGGGCAAGGCTCGAGCCTCGCTGATTTGGTGAGACTCGAGCTCGCCGGCGTCGGGGGAGGCTCGAGCCTCGCCGATCTGGTGAGCTCGCCAATCTAGCGAGACTCGAGCTGGCCCCTCGCTGGATCTAGCGAGCCTCGATCTCGTCGGTGTCGACGAGCCGAGCGAGCTCAAGGCTCACCTGTGGCCAATCAATGGCGTCGTCGTCGGCGGTCGGCCAAAGAAGAAGAGAACAAAAAAAAAGAAAAAAGAAAAAAAAAAAAAGAAAATTATATTTAAAAAAATAAAAAATAATAATTTTAAAAATAAAAAAATAAAATTTTATTTTTAAGAAATAAAAAATTTAAATTTAAATTTTAAAAAAAGAAAAAAATATTTAAAATTCGATTTTTAAAAATAATTATTTTAAAAATTATAAAAATTGTCCATTAAATTTGTGTTGTATAAAAATATTTTAGCAATACCATTATATATATGTCGGGTATGGGCAAAAAATTTTGCATTGCAATAAATTGGTCATAAACGGATTAAATGGATCGATTTGGGTCGGACTATTTATGACTCGACCCAAACCCAACGCGACCCACCCGTTTAACGAGTCTAGATCTTAGGCATAAAAAAAAAAAAAACGCTTGGTAGAATTTTCTCATAATAATAAATATTATTCCCACATTAAATGACTTTTTTTAAAGCTTTGTATGGTTGAAAATGCAGATCTCCGATTTTGCGACAATGTTGGTGAAAAGAGACTAACTGATTCAGAGTTTATTCAACTATCAAGAGAAAGAGGCAGGTTAGTCCGATAACATCCCAAAACAACGTAGAATCTTAAAAAAAAAAAAAAAAATCAAACATTAAAAGGCATAATGGAATTGAATTTGGGGATCATGGTTACTAAAATTTTCTCTTGCAAAACGTATTATGAGATCCAGCACACATAATACATAAAGTCCAAGATATGCGAGATCATTCTTGATCTTAGAAAAGATTGGTGAATTTACTTATAAACACTTTACCGCCAGCTTGATGCGTACACACTTTCATGTGTCTTCATTACAGAAATACGTGTCAAATTCCAAACAACTGCTAGATTTTGCATCAAAGAAAATCTTAACTTATGAGAAGCAACTATTTGCATTGTCAATAGAAATGATCAAGTGCAGTGACATTGCTCTATTCCTTATGTGCAGATCTTAATGGCAAAACCACACTGAAAGAGGGGTTACTTGGGCGTTCAAGGAGGATGCAAAGCACAACCACCCTTATTTGAGGTAAGGCCCAAAAATGATTTTAGTGCGTTAACGAGTTCAATTTGATATATTAGATGGTGATCAGCATTGTCTTGATCGCCTTAAAATTAATCGGAATTGCCTCATTTTTTTCTTTGATGAGTGAACCATATACCAATTTATCTAATGTATATTTCTTTGAAAAGCAACACGCATGATGAAATAAAAAAAAAAAAACATGAAATCCTAGTTATCATTACAAAATGTAGCTAAGTTGATTAGATGTCAATCTAAAATCTATTTATTTTTATTTTTTTGGGTGAAGCAACACTTATGCGATATTTTTCCTTTTAACCTTTAATATCATTTAATTATCCAATATGGGCCGTCATAATATTGTCTAACATCATTTATTTGTGGACTCATTTTTGTATTGTGTTTTCTAAATGGAGTCGTGTAACTGGGTCATATTTTTAACTTTGTTTGTTTCAATAATTATTCATTGGAGTTCTGAACAAAAAAGGATAAATAGTATAAAGAAAGGTACCGTTAGCAATTCTTTTCCCCCCAAAAAAACCTCCGGTGTGATTAGTGCAGAAACAGTCCCAATATTCGAAATAAGTTCTATCCTTTTTCTACGATTTTTAATCTACCATATATGCCATAAATAGCTTTTAAAACAAAGGGAGACTTCGTTTTGCAACCAATGGTGCTTTGTGTTGGCTGAAATCATTGATACGGAGGACTTTTTCGTGAAAATGATCGTCAATTTGTCATTTACTAATATTAATTAATGATAAATATTTTTATTATTAACAATAGTTTTTATATAAATATTTTCATCATCAAGAAAAATATTTTGCACCGATCAATTTTGTAAGCTGTCATATATAGGAGAGTCTTTTCTGAATTGTTGATTTTTCGGGCAAGGTGCACACTCCAAAGATTCATTTGATGACAAAATTATCCTATCTTCGGAACGATATAGTTCATGAGATATGACATGATGATTATGTGGAAAAGCGAAAGGGGACTAGAAATATTCTCAAATATCTTTTACAAATTATATGTTTTTTTTTTTTTTTTTTTGACATGCCTCCCGTGTGACCCCCAAGTCATACGGCTATCATCTTCCGGGAAGATGCACGCAAGACTCTGCAATAATCTTTTCAGACGATGTGAATGCGTGATAGTTAAGCAGAAAATGGTAAGAGGGCTTACAAATTAGAAAATCACATAGAACCCATCTTCCATCTTCCAAGAAGGTGTCTCCCGTAGACCCCATGCCTCAGTACGTTTGCTTCGGGCATTGGCTTAAAAGAGCAGAAACCGCTGCGATGCTTCCGGAGCTTCCGTTCACTCTTTTCTTTTTTTTTTTTTTTTTTTTTTTTTTTTGGGGGGGGGGTTCAAAAGCCACTCCTTCCTTTGCTCTGTCCATATTGTCTCTTGACTCCATTGTTGGAAATTCGGGGCTCTCTTCTTTTTCCTAAATTTTTCTTGTGGTCTCCCACGTACGGATGGATGGTCATATTACATCGACATTAGACCGAATGGATTAATTGGCCTACATCAATTATTTATCTTGGTAAAACGACCTTCTTTTATATCTGAACTTGATTTTATTTTACGTGACGTCAAAATGTCCCCTCTATCTCTCTCTCTCTCTTTTCCATTTCTTTGTTTTGGCTGAAAACACTATAATTTTTTTGCCATGTATGACCTTGAGAAACTGGTGACATGAGAACTTGCATTGAAATAATTGCATTGTAACTTAGAATTGGGAAAACTCTGGTTTTTTTTATTTATTTATTTTTAACACAAGACTCAATAGTTTTTGGAAATTCTGCATCTCTACGCCGTATTCATTGGTAGTTCATGCCATGTGATATGACGATGAAGCAGAAAAGCCAGAGGGCCAGAAATATTCTCAAACATCCTTTACAAATTATATGTAAATCAGCAAATGCACAGGGCGTCGTCCCAATTTTTGACGTGACAGCGACTTGTTTGGGGGGAAAAGATGCCTCCCATGTGACCCCATGTCACTTGGCTATCTTCCAAGGAAGGTGCATGCAAGACTCTCGATGATCATTCCACGCTTTGTGTGGCTCGGACGGTGATGAAAGGACAAGAGAGCCCAATAATTTAAAATGAACAAAAACCACCTTCCAAGAAAGTGTCCCCCGTAGACCCCGTCACCATTACTCAAGCCTACTGCTCCGGGAATTGACTTAAAATCCTACTTCTATTCACCCTCGCGGCCATTCCTCCCTTTACTCGGCCTACTTTGTCTCTTAGTTCCATTGTGGAATTAATCTCTTGTTGCATTGTTTCCTTGGAAAACATGGCAAAACGATAGGGAAGCTTCGTGAAGTTCCAGCGAACATATTCTATGACAGATAGTTTAGCTTCGTGTCTTATCCTTGAAGGAGTTCAAAAGAAGCATTAGGTGCTAAACTCATATAGCATATCTTTTTATTCGTAGACAGATTTAACCATTAGAGAGTGATTTGGACCTTAAAGTACATTTTGAGATCCTGCGTTATTGAAACTGTATAAGGTCGAAAAAGCAGAACTCCTATTTGTTGGGATGTTGTTGGTGAAAAGAGATTAACCGGCAAGAATTTATTTGAAAATCAGAAAAAAAAAAAAAGAAAGATAGTTAGATTGTTGAAGAGTGTCTCATAATAGCACATAATTGTGAGAAAAGTTACACGTACTTTGAAAGGTGCAGAGTGAAATTTAGCATGGACATGTTCTTGAAAGTTTTTCCTATAAATGACACTTTGAGATTTAATATGCGTGGCAAATTAAGTCCAAGATACGTTGAATCATTCTTGATATTAAAAAAGATTGGTGATGCCGTTTATAAACTAGCTTTGCCATTAGCTTTAGTGGCATAGATAATGCATTTCGTATATTTTTATTGTGGAAATACATGCCAAATCTTGAACATGCATTAGATTTTACGCATTTGAGTTTGTAGGATGACTTAACTTATGAGGAACAACCTATTGACATTGTCGATGGAAATGATCAAGTGCAGCAATGCCAACTATTCCCAAAACCACACTAAGAGAGGCCATTTGAGAATTCAAGGAAGAGGCAATGCGCCAATATCTTCATTCATTTGAAAGCTGAGGTGAGACTTAAAAATATTTTTAGTGCGTTCTCATATTCTACTAGATACATTAAATGTTGATTGACGTTGTCAGTCCAATTCATAGGAATTGCCTCTTTTTCTTTGCTTCAATGAGTTCAAACATATACCAATTTACCTTATAGCTCTTAGAGAAGCAACACTAGTGATAAAAAAAAAAAACATGAAGCTTTAGTTATCATTACCAAATGTAGCTATGTTGCGTAGATGTCAATTTAATATTTATCTATCTCATCTTTTTTGGTGAAGCAGCAACTAGGAAATATTTTTGTTTTATTAATTTTGAAATAGTAGGTGACTTTTTCGTTGATTTTTTTTATTCATTTTGATTTTTTTTATTTTATTCATTTATCTGTAAAATCCGGGAAAGTATACTTTATCGTGAGATATTTCTTCAAGATTCATCAAAATCAATATAATACTGAAACTCCTTCAAAAAATTACTGTAATTCTTAATTCAAAGTTTATTCACATCAATTATAAAGTGATAGGAATTATCTCCATCAACTATGGAATGATAAGGATTATCTTTGATAATCACTCTAATTATGTCTGAATCATTATAAAATGTATATTAAAGGCTAACAGGCCCTCAATTCTATTTTACTTTTTGTAAACATTTAATTTTCAAATAATTTTGATATTTAAAAATAATATCATTAGAATCATCTGTAATTATGCGTTAGTCATATTTACTTATGAAATATGGGAAACTGTGCGCTATTTTTATATATGAAATTATCCTTTTTTTTATTTTACATTTTCTAATTTTTGATGCATTTTCTTAATATTTTTGCTAATTCGTTAGAATGATGTCTAACCATTCCAATGATCCTTTAGTATCGTTTATTTTTCCAATATGGGCTTTCATCTCATATATGATTTTTTTTAATGGTAGTCTAACATCATTGTGTCTGTAAATATTTTTTGAATTGTATTTTCTAAATGGAGTTTCAATAAATTTTTATTGGAGTTCCAAAACAGAAAGGATTAATAGTCTAAAACAATTTCCCGTAGAGTAGATAATAGTGCATTTGGTAACCATTATGTTCAGGGAAACAATTTTTTATGAGAAATGATTTTTTCTATTTCTATCATCGGAATAATTTTTAAGTAAAAGAATGCATTTGGTAATTTACCAAAATTTTATTCTGGATAGAAATACAGTAAAATTTTTAGATTTTTATTTTTTTTAAATTTTTAATTCTTTTATTATTTTTTTCCTTTTTTCCTTTTTGTTTTTCTCTTTGGCCAATACCACCGCTGTGTCTTGGACATTTCGAATTAAGAGCTACTTTGGCTGCATTTTTTTTGTCGTTAATGAAAATATTATTCGCCAATTCATTTTTGTAAGCTATGTGAGCGATTAACTTTAAGAAAATTTTTCCATGAATTATAGCTTTTTGAATGCACCCAAAATTCCTTTGATCGCAGAAGATTATGAAACAGATTAGTTAATGAGGATTGGAAATAGTCTCAAAAATATTTCACAGATCGTATTTTATCAGCAAAGCACAGGGCATCAAACTAGCTTTTGACATGAAGGCGATCGACCTTTTGGCGGAGGGAGGAATGACTCCAATGCGACCCGAAGACCTCCGCTGTTTCTTCCAAGAAGTTGTTTGCAAGACTTTTGTCTGCCTCGGATTATTTCGCACGTTTTCCAGGAAAGTGTTCCCGTTCGGACAACACCTCGTGTTTGGCCCCCCCCCCCAAAACATATACTCACCTTACCATCGGCATCTGTCTTGCAGCCATTCCTTGCTTTACGCCGCCTGCTTTGTCTCTGAATTCCATTGTTGGATTAATTTCTTGTTGCGGTGTTCATTCGGAGGATTGTCAGCAAGTTTTTATCAGGTGAGACTGGTTTAGATTGGGAAAATTATCCAAAAAGTCTTAAATTTATTGTATTTTTGCCAATTCAATCCCAAACCTTTTAAAATCTGTCAATTAAGTTCATCCAGTCAATTTTCAAGCATTCTACACATCAAATTCGTCTTGCAATTGTTTTCCACATGTGTTAACACCTTGCTCTTTAATGGGAGGATGGATTTGGGTTTTTGTGAAATAAAAATTAGTTTAGGGTGGTAAATGTGTCAGGTTCCAATTTGGGACTTTTTGTAAAATATAAGATAAATTTATCAGGATCATCAGATTGGAATTTTAATAGTATTAAATTTTTTGTTTGTATTGTTGATTTCCTCCTTTGTCGATGTCCTTGACACGTTCGAACTATCTCAAATTGCTCCTGTAATTGATTCATTAGCTAGTGAAATGGTGGTTATTATAGGAAAACGCCCTCTATTTCAAATGACTGTGCGCTTCTTTTCTTTCGCTAGTCTCCTTTCATGTTCATTCTTCTCTTGCACCTCGAATACCAATTAACACTCGAAAATGAGGTACTCAATTATCCGATAAAGGTCAAAATATAAATGCTAAAAGCAAAAAAATTTGGTACCTGGAGTACTAACTGACAACATTTTGACCATAATTTTCTCAGAAGTCTAAAAATGGACGTCATCAAACTTCTGGATGTCATCACATTTCTGAGTGCCATCTGCGGTATACTTCAAACGGTCGGAAAGGTCAGAGGACTCCAAGAGAAGATGGATGCCCTGGAACTGAATATGACAATGGTGTCGGCCCAGAAGGCTGACATAAGTGACCAACTAGAGCAGGAAGAAAGGAGACCGCGGAAGAAAAGGAAGAGGGAAGTTGACGTGTGGATGCGTTGTGTAGAATCTGTGCAGGATCAAGTCCGCGACTTAAAACGAAAAGTGAAAGAGGAGCCTTTCATGTCTCGTCTCAACTTGGAGAATCAGGTGTGTGCCCTTGCGACTCAAGTGGACAAATTGCACGAGAGGGGTAGATTTGATAAACTCACGCTGGATGTGCAACCGGCCGGAGTCGGGCACAACCTCTCCCGCGAAGAACATGGTGCAAGATCACAGGAGATTTGACAGTGAACTGTAGGTTAGAGGAATCCTCTGAAAGGGTAGAAGTACAACCTCCTCTTACTCTTTTCACTTCGGCATGTCTAGATATCCTGCGTACTTTTTCTTTCTCTTGCTCTCTCTTTTCTGTCAATGTAAGTAGATGCTCCCACTATCTCGATCGTGCAACATAAAAGAACAACATAAAATGTTGCTCTTTTCTTTCGTAAGACAACCTTGCGCTTTTTTGTCTTTTTATGTCGGTATATTAATGCATGCTCCTCCTTCATGTATGTACTTGATACGACTCTTTAAGCGCTTTTAACCTAAAAGCTCTAACGACTTATTCCGACATAAACCAAAAGAAAAAGGGTTTTGCATGTAATCTACAAAGAGTGATCGTACATCCTCCGAAGAAAACAAGCTGAAAGTGGTCTCAGTGCCACTCGACTGCATCCATGTAATTAACAAAAAAGAATTGGGTGGTATTTTAAAGTCTCATTTGGAAGCATTTCGGATCTGGAGAACCAATCATTTTCCAATCTACAGTCGTTTTCGTCGAAAGCAGCCAAAGGTGCGACCACGTTCCTCAACATTCACACGTAAATCAGCACTTATCTTGACTCCATGCGCCGCAGAGAACAAGAACCTTCTATCAAAATGTATTTTTTCATCTGCCACGAGATGTTGGTAAGCCCTTTATTCTGTAGACCATCCAGACGAGTAAATAACTCTACGTTACCTAACAAAGCGCAGCACCATTACTAGATCAGTAATCCGGGTCTCATATATTCTCTCACCCTCGAGCTGAACAGGGCTAACTAACTTTGACCAAAAGATGATGCCTGACTTCTGTAACTTACAAGAAAATATTGAACAAAAATAAGAAAATTTCCACCAAACCAGGACAAGTTCCTTTCGTGCATAAATGATTCTATTTTCTAACTTCTTCGGAGTATCCACCCGCGAGCCTCATGATCAACCTTTGTCGCCTGTTTAAGTTATAAAAAAGAAGAAGAAAAAGGAGCAATGCAATCAGAATGCCAGAAAAAGAAACGGCTTTTTTGTGTTCTATTACCAATAACCCGTCCGAACTCCACTCGTCATCCTACATTGACAACTATCTTAGTAGATCATCCTTCATCAATAACATCGTTGGCCACATAACACCAATTTGCGGTTCTACTTAGTGATTGCTCTATCGACATGTCAATATAAACTCCACACCGATCCATAAGGCTAGAGTTATTTTTTTAGTGTCAACACTAAATGACGTAAAATTGCAAGTCATCTTCTTTCAATAATTTAAAAGCTAGATCTGATACAAAAAGTGAATCCTTTGATTGACCGGTAATACATACCACGTCATTTGGTGTATATTCGGTATGGTTTTCTTAGTACATCTAGCATTTCTCACTCTATATACTCCTCTCTCTCTCTCTCTCTCTCTCTCTCTCTCTCTCTCTCTCTCTCTCTCTCTCTCTCTTTTGTCTTTCGATTTATGTCCTCCTTTGTTAATGTCTTTTGACACATTTGAACTATCTCAAATTGCTCGTATGATTGATTCGATAGCTAGTGAAACGATGCTTTCCGAACAAAAAAGCAATCTACATGGAATGGGTTCGTTGCCTCAAATTATGCTAAAAGCTTTTCCACCTTTCATTTGATTTTCTTATATCAAACAGTACCTTGTTTTCAGTCCACAAGTCAATTTTGAGGATAATTTTGCTTGTTTTCCTTTAAAAACTGATCTAGAAAAGATAAAGACTTTTGTACATGGGGATTATGGCACGGCATAATTTACACCACCACATGAAGACTGCCGCATGCGGAGTCAGCCACCCACGTTGCGATTTGCACCTTATCATGGTCCTTTAATCGAGTTAGCTGGGGGTAGCTCATGGGCTTGGATTTTCTCAACGAAGGAAGAACATGTCCTTTGCACGATCCAAATCATGCCAATTGCTTCTTTGCCTCAAAATTATAGCAGCGTGTAAAGCGAATTATGTTGTTGTTTACTTCCCCGCGGGTTTTCCCCTGGCAATTCAGCGCTTCTTTTCTTGCTCCAGAGTGCTTCCAGTTTCATTCTTGTCTTGCACGTCGGATACTAATTAACAATTAACGCTCGAAGAAAGTGAGGCACTCAAAATGTAAATGCTGAAAGCTAAAAGGTTTTATATTTAAAACGATAATTGACGACATTTTTCCCTAATGCTCTTAGCACTCTTACAGTGGATGTCAACAAAATTCAGGAGTCGCCAACATGCCATCATTCTTGTTCAAAAGGTCAGCAAGGTCAATGGAGTCAAAGCGAAGATGGATTCGTTAGAAATGAGTATGGGAATGGTGTCAGCCAGGAAGGCCAGCATAAGTTTCCAATTAGAGCAGAAAGAGAGGAGACCGGGAAAGACGAGGAAGAAAGAAGTTGAGTTGTGGATGCAAAGTGCAGGATCGGTGGAGGATCAAGTCCACGAGCTAGGACGAAAAGTCAAAGAGGGGAGGCGTTTCTTTTCTCATCTCATGTTGGCGGATCGGGTGAGTGGCCTTGCTACTGAAGTTGACAAATTGCACGAGAAGGGTACATTCTGATTCAAGGGCTTCTTGTTTATGTCCGGCCCAAATGTTCTTTTAAGCTATTGTGAAGCTTCTCAATTGTGACATGTTTGAATGCACCTGGGATCAACACTTCTTCCGTTTTTTTTTTTTTTAAGGAAACATGATACAGATGATCTTTGAAATTTGGCCTGACGTATAATGTGGTTCTTAAATTTTTTATTTATTCAGTATGATTCTTGAACTTTCGATAAATATTCAATTTAGTTCTTGAATTTAAATTAATAAAATGACAATATTGAACATTTTTATATAATTTAATAACCAATTTGAACATGATTGCATTGAATATATTAAAATTTTTAGAGACCACATTGTGCATTATGTCAAATTTTATGGATCAACCGTGTCATTATCCATTTTTTTTTGCTAACCTCCCTTTTATCTGACTTTCGAAGTATAAACTATATGCAATAATCAAATGATTCTCTTTCAACTCTCTTTCTCACACTCCTGCTCTCCTTCTTCAACCCCATCTCTTGGAAAATTGAATGAGCAAGAAAATTACTTCATAATTAACAATGGTGGCGGTAGAGAAGATCTGCGTGCTCCTCCATTGTATGTGTACTTGATAGAACTCTTCAAGAACTTCTAATCTAATAGCGCGAACGGCTTATCCCTACATAAACTGCCGGAAAATGGGTTTTGCACATTATCTACAAGAATGCTCATACATCCTCCGATGAAAACAAGCCGAACGTGGTCCGAATACCCCTCGATGGCATCCATATAATTAACAACAACAACGGGGTCAATTTTTATTGTCTCATTGGGAAGCATTTCGGATTCTATAATCGGAGAACCAATCATTTTCCAATATAAAATCATTTCCTTGAAAGCAGCCAAAGCGACGACCACGTTCGGCAACATTCACGCATACGTCAGCAATTATGTTGACTCTATGCTCTGCAGAGAAACAGGACCTACTGTCAAAAGGTATTACCATCCGCCACAAGATGTTTGTGCGGCCTGTATATTGTAGATCATCCAGGCGAGTGAATTACTCAAAGATCACGTTACACAGCAAAGCTCCATACAAAAATCAGTGCTCCGTGTCTGACGAATTCTCTCACTCCCAAGCTGAACAAGGTTATCTAACTTCGACCAAGATGAAGTCTGACATCTGTAACTAGCAAATACATATTAACCATAGGAAAAGAAAAAAAAACGAGAAAATCCCACCTACCTAGGACAATTTCATGCATCAACGATTCTATTTTCTCAACATCTTATGGAGTATCAACACCATGAGCGCCATGATCTACCTTTATCACCTGTTTAAGTTCCAAAAAAAGAAAAGAAAAAAGAGCCGTTCAATCAGAATGCCAGAAAAAGAAACGGCTTGCTTTGCATTCTACTAGCAGTGAGCCGGCTCAGATAAAGTAATGTTAGTATACAAATTCTTGTGTCGGACAAAGGCATCTTGATAGAGTCAAGCAGAGAGGTGATTGAAATTTTGGCCAGAAAGGTATTTTCTTTTTTCTTTTGGTCCAAAGAAAAGTATTTATCTTGAAGATGAAGATTTCCTCCTCATTTTAGCCTCAAATTACATGAGGAAATTTACAAAAATAGAGAATTTGAACCAAATACCTTATTTTGGCCCAACAAAATCCTGCCAATTTGTTATATAATCTTCATAACTACGAAACTTCTGCTTCCTTGCATTCTTCAAGCAGCTCGAAAATTTAACCAATGAAAAGAGAAAAGAAAACGTCCAGTATACGTTCATTTTAAAACCATTCTCAACAACTAGCTGTTCTAGATCCTCCTCAAGCTGGAGTGGAGAAGGCTGAAGCTCTGCATACATCTTTAGAAACTTTGAATCATAGCTCTGAGAGAGGTCCGAAACAAAGATGCACTAAGATCCACGTCGGACACTGGTCCTCACCAAAATGCAAGAAGCAAACTGAAAATCTACCTGCATTCCAAGATCAAGCAAACAGGGAAACTGTGGATTGACCTTCCTGACTTGTTTCATTTGGGGAGATGGGTGCTACCGTGACATACAATTACACATACGGAGAATTCCAAGAAATAGAGAGACGAGTGCAGAATCAATACATAAAGTCATAGTCATAGTAGTGCATAGCCAAATTAATCACTTAGAGAAGTAAATGGCATAGCCATGAATGTCCCCAATAATTAATCACGATATAGATCAAATGCATCTTCAGGATTTAAGGAGGTAACTGCAGTGCTAACAACTGCATATGGGGCAGCCTGCAAACACCGTAAGGGCAACTGCGTGCAGATACATAGAAGAAGATGCTATATCTCTTAATGTGACCCTTGAAGAAACAATGCAGCTTCAAGAATTCAGAAGTTTGACCATCCACTTGCAGTGACATTGGAAGAGTTAGAAGAGGAAAACTTCACTTATCAACAAAGAATCAATTTAAGCAGGCGGCAACAAACTTCCGTAAGAAATGTAGCAATAAGACAAGTCATTTTACCTAGAGATTCACAACCCCAAAGAATGCATGAGAGGCAAATCCAATGATCAATGACTAATTCTGCCGATAGACCTGCCAAATTGAGAGTCCCGTTTCGTGCAAGCACATACCAAATCTACGTGCTGACTGATGTTTTGTGGTGTCTTAGATACAACTGATACCTATGCCTAAATCTGATGACCGAATAAGGCAGGGTGCCATACTAGTAGAGTGGCCCTACTTTTGCAAGTCCTCTTCTGGCAACCCCCTTAGCACATTTTCCTCTGCATTATGACATGATATTGTTAAACTGCGTTCAATCAGAATAATAAATGGATGAATCTCAAGATTAAGGAGGGAAAAAGGAGAGTGAATAGTGTTTAAAATATACAGTATAATTTCGATAAAGTAAATCTTAAACTAGGGAAAGTTCTAAATGTATTACACTTTCGTTAATTCAGCCTAAAACCTTTTCAATTTTACCAATTGAATTCCAAACATTTTCACATTATATTAATTGAATCCAGCCAGCCAATTTTTGCTAGAAATCGCTGACGTGGATGTTAGTCATTTTACGTGGCATGTCTGGCACTGATATGGACATTTTTAAAAAAATATTATATTATTTTTCGAATTCTTGTTTTTTCTAACCCTAGGTAGGCGAGGGCTGCAACTTTCACCCCTTGACATTGTTTTACATCTGCGATGATTCATTAATGTCAAAATTTTAAAATAACAGGTCACTGACTTTGGTTTACATTTTTGCTGACATTTAATTTTCAGACGTAAACGTTTAAAGAGTTGTGTACAATTATGCATTTAATCATAAGAGCCATAACTACTCAGAGATTTAGTCATGTCTACCTATGAAATATGGAAAATTATATAATATGTTGACAGTATACTTTTCCTTTATATACAATGTATGAAATTGACGTTTTTGTGTTTTATATTCATTATTTTTTGTTAAACGTTAACTTTGTAAAAGCGACTTTTAACTATTCTAATAATCCCCTAATATCATTTACTCGTCAAATCTAGGCTATCGTACTATATATAGTTTTTCAAATAATCTAATATCGTTTATTTGTTGAAATATCTTTCATATTGTATTTTCTAAGCATATTGTAATGGGATTGTATACATAATTTTGCTTGTTTTGATAAATTTCTTTCGAGTTCCGAAATAGAAAAGATAAATACTCTAAAACTATCTTATAGAGACTATATGTATGTCGGAGCAACGTACTGTGTCATAACAAGTTCTTAACATGAAAACCAATAGGACCAGAATAAGGTGCCAGTAGCAGTTCTTCACTCACCTAAAAGGCCTTTGATGGAGGAAGGCGAATTTGAGATTCGTGATAAGTTCTATCGTTTTCATACAATCTTGCAAAATGCAATAAGTAGGTTTTACAAAGAAGGAGAGATTTTGTTTTTCAAACAACAGTGCGATTATTTCACTGAAAATTAATTATTTGGAAAATATCTTCTTGAAAATGATAATTTGTAATATTTTTGTTATCGATGATAATTTTTGTCTAAAACATTTTCATTTTGATAAAAAAATTTTTTTGCCGATTTCATTTTTGTAAGTGATACAAGTAATAATTTTAAGGAAAATCTTTTCCAAACCGTTTATCTTTTGCAAAACAAGCTAATTTTGAAAATCCATTTGAATACATAATGTTAAAATATCATAATATTATATTGTGTTTTCATTTAACCGTTTAAGGTTTTAAAAATAGTTAGTAATAGTTCCATAAAATTTGAATTCAAATCTTTCTAGGTCCCTACTCCCTTAACATATATTCCATGCCTAGATTGAGGCCAATATCAAGCTTCTGTGTAAGGGGGGAGTATTGAAATTTTCAAATCTCTCCAAGTCTCTTATTTGTTTCCCTTTGTATATATTTCCACTCTTTTGAAATATATCTCCACACTCAGTCTTAAGCCAAAATATAATCTATGCATGAGGGCAGTGCTAATATTAAACCATGATTTCATTTAAGAATTTAACTTATTTGAATAGTTAGCAGGCGGCTCCACAAAATTTTCAGAGACGTTGTTTAATGCAATGTACTTATCAACACAACGTACAAGGCATCAAGTAGTTATCGACATGAAAGCGACTAAAAAATGCATCCAAAACGACCCGAAGACTTTGGTTATTTCCAAGGTGTATGCAAGACTCTTGATTTAATTTCTCAACGAAGAAGGAACATGTATTTGGGACCTTCCAATTTGCCAATTGCCTCTTTGCTTCAAACTATAGCAGTGTCGAAAGCGAATTAAGTTGTCGTCTTCTAATCCCCGCGGGTTTTCCCCTTGCAAACTCCACCCAAGACAAACCCAAATCATAGCTGTATGCTTCCTTCCATTTTCATTCTTATCTCGCACCTCGAATACTAATTAACAATTACAACTCGAAAGTACTGATCTGCCGAAATATCAGATAAAACACAAAATGTAAATGCTGACAGCTAAAAGGTTTTGTACCCGGAATACTAATTGACAATATTTTTCCCCTGGAGCTCTAGGCCGTCTTGCAATGGATGTCAGCAATGTCCTGGGAATCGCCATCGGTGCCATAAGTCTTGTTCAGAAGGTCAGCGAGGTCCGTGGAGTCAAAGTGAAGATGGGTGCGCTGGAAATGAATGTGGGGATGGTGTCAGCCAGGAAGGCTGACCTAATTTTGCAACTAGAGCAGGAAGAGAGGAGACCGGGAAAGAAAAGGAAGAAAGAAGTTGAGTTGTGGATGCAAAGTGTCGGATCGCTGGAGGAACAAGTCCACGACTTGGGACGCAAAGTTAAAGCGGGGCATTTCTTTTCTCATCTCATGTTGAAGGATCGGGTGAGTGACCTTGCGACTGAAGTGGAAAAACTGAACGAGAAAGGCAAATTCGATAATGGTCTCACGCTAAATGTGAAACCGGACCATGGCTATGAACTGCAGCTACGTGAACTAGTGAGACAAGCATCTTTTTGCAGAAACTTGAGGATGCTGAGTCGCTTGAGATTTAAGCCACCTTCGTGGCTTTCTTTGACACTGATGGAACTCCGGCAACTCAGGCAGATTAGATGGCCAAGAAGTGGAAGGTTGGATAGTGCCTGTTAGGTCACTTCATCGCAAGAAGGCATTGTTGGTTAGAGGATTCCTCTGGATGGGTTAGAAGCGCAGGCTCATTCCTCCCTCTTCGCTTCGGTATGTCTGGATATCTTCCATATTATTTCTTCTCTCTTTATTTGGGTATACTAATGTAAGGAGAGATTTCCCCCCTAATTTGATCGTGTAACATAGGAAGACAATATCAAATCTTGCACAGGAAGACAATATCAAATCTTGTACTTTTCTTTCATAAGACAAAGGATAGTTAAATCAAATATTATCAATACCCTCTCTTCACATCATTTCCACTTGACACAATGCATAACAAGAAATTTCGGTTTTCAGTCTTTTTTGTTATTCTGTCATTGCATCACTTTGACAAGTTTGATGTATGAATCAGGACACCTGGACCAAAGAGTTTATTTCTTCATTTTCTTTTTATGGGTGGGGAGTTTCTTGATGGCATTTTTATGGACTTAGCTTGCTTGAAAGTTCGTGAATCCGTCAAATAACTTTTTTCTTTGCCAATTCATTGTTCGAATCGAGGTGCTTTTTGTTAATTTCCCTGTGCATTTTTAAGTTATTGTGAAACTCCTCAAATGTAACATGTTATTCTAACATTTCTTCTGACTTCTGAAGAAAAAACTATATGCAATAATCAAATCACACACTTTCAACTCTCGTTCTTGCACTCCCTCTGCTCTCCTTGTCCAACCCCATCTCTCGGAGAAGTGGAACAGATTTTCGATGAAGAAAATTACTTCTTCATAATTAACAATGGTGACGGTGGAGAAGATCTGCATGCCCCTCCCTTGTATGTGTATTTGATATAACTCTTCAAGAACTTCTAATCTAACGGCTCTAACGCCACATTCCAACATAGACCGCAAGAAAAAGGTTTTGCATAATATCAACGAGAGTGATCATACATTCTCCGACGTAATAAAGCCGAACGTGGCCCGAATACCACTCGATGGCATCCACAGGAATTAACGACAACAATGGGGTCAATTTTTATAGTCTCATTGGGAAGCATTTCGGATTCTGCAATCGGAAAAGCGATTATTTTCCAATCTATGATCATTTCCTCAAAAGGAGCCAAAGGTACGACCACCTTCCGCCACATTCGCGCATTCGTTAGCACTTAGGTTGACTCCGTGTGCTGCAGAGGACCAGAACCGACTATCGAAAGGTAGTACCATCTGCCACAAGATGTTTGTGAGGCCTGTATTTTGTAGACCGATCGGATAAGTACGTAAGTCAAGATTACCTTACGAGGCAAAGCACCATACAAAATAAGTGCTCCGTGTCTCGTGAATCCTCTCACACTCGAACTGAACAAAGATGCACTGGAGCGATGCATCTTTTGTTCCAAGGTTCTCTAAGCTAATACGAAACTCCTCTCTTTCCACTGCTTCACTTTCTCAAGCATATCTCCGTTATCCAAATTCCAAAGTATGCACGAGAGGCACATCCAATGATGAAATACCCATTTTATGTACGGAGCATCCAAGTTTCCAAACCGGTTTTACGCAAACAAGTGAAGTTACATGTCAACACCTGAATTTTTGTCAACAATTCAAATGCTCATTTTTATAAAATGTATAAAATTAGAAAATAGCAAAAAAAAAAAAAGATCGGAAAAGAATAATAATAAATAATGACTAAATTAAAAAAATTAAAAAATAGAAATGAATTAGAAAAGTGATGGGACCCTTTTCTGGTTCTCGGGCCAGAATTTCATGGTTCACAACACAAGACAAATTCTCGTTCAACCCATCAAAGCCCGTCAGCCCGTCGCCTCCAGCCCCTTTCATCTAGCAATTAGGCCCTAGAAGCTGCAGCCCAAACCAGCCCAGTCTACACACTAAAAACCCAGCCCATTACGCATGAGGCCCATGAAAAGAGACGAGCCCATTCGTTAAAGCCTGGCCTCTCTCTTCCCTTTTCCATCTCTCTCGTTCGCTCTATAGACGTCTTCAAGCAACGCAGACGCGAGCATGAGCGCGAGAGGAGGGGGCGACGATCACACGCGCGAATCCTTCTAGAATGCTGAGTCAGAGGAATTTGCTAAGGAGCAGTCGTGAAAAAAGAAGACGTTAACAGGTCGTGGACTTGTTGAGAAGAAAAAAGCGCCACGAAAATAAGACGTTACAGCTCTTTTATGCATAGTGCATACAAGTATATTTATTTGAATGCTGAGAAGAAAAAAAGAAGACATTAACGGCCAAATTTTCCTGGCCTAACCCCATACACTCTAAGATTCTTTTTTCAAACCTACTCCTATTCCCAGTCGAGAGATAGATAAATAGATACATCCCATTTGCATTAGTCAAAAGCACTTCATATGCCAGACACTCACTAATGAGTATTGCATCTTCAAAATTGTAACATTCTCATGACAGATGAGCCACTAATACATTTTTACCCAAAGTGAGTTTGCCATCAATTGTAACGTCACCATCCACTAAAATGTGTCATTTTTTAATGCATTCACCCCCACAAAACTTGGGGTTTTTTTTATGCATACAAGTATTTTTGTTGGAACGTTGAGAAGAAAAAAGAATGCATCAAGAGACAAATCCTCTTGGCCCAACCCTAGATACTTTAAGATTCTTTTTCCAAACTTGCTCCTATTCCGAGTTAAGAAATAGAGAAATAGATACATCTTATTAGATTAATGGGGGCCACTTCATATGCCAGACACTCGCTAATGAATATTATATCTTCAAAATTGTAACCTTCTCATGATAGATAAGCTACTAATACATTTTTACCTAAAGTGAGTTCACTATCAATTGTAGTGGCACTATCTATTAAAATTTGTCCCTTTTAATGCATTTACCCCATGAAATTTGGTTTTTTTTTTTTTATTATTTATGCAAACAAATATTTATGTTGGAACATTGAGAAGAAAAAAGAAGGTGTTAAGAGACAAATCCTCCTGGCCCAACTCTAGACACTCTAAGATCCTTTCTTTAAACTTGCTCCTATTTCAAGTCAAGAGATAGATAAATAGATACATCCTATTGCACTGAACATGCGTGCTTCCTATGCCAGACACTCGTTAATGAGTACTATATCTTCAAAATTGTAGCATTCTCATGACATATAAACTACTAATTCATTTTTACCCAAAGCGAGTTTGCCATCAATTGTCGTGGCAGCATTTGTTAAAATTTGTCCTTTCTTAATGCATTTACCCCTGAAACTTGACATTTTTTTATAAATACAAATATTTTTATTGGAATGTTGATACATGACTAAATGAAATGCTTAAAGTATCTCCATTGCCCAATAAAATCATTGTTCATGACCAATGATTCTTTTTTATCCTCAATCCAATCACCGTTCATATTTTTTTCCTTTATCTTATCAATGAATATATCTCTTCACTTGTATGACTTAAATGTCTCGTCTTTTTTCGAAAAGTTGATTTGATGAATGGGATTTGGTATGATACTTATTAGGTCAATTTCATTTTTTTTTTTTATAACATGGATGCAAGAAAGACTTAATTTTATATAGATATTTCAAAATAGAATCCATGTACACGTGAACGGTTATTTTAACAGATTCCATATATATAGATGCAAGGAAGACCTACCGTTGGATCGAAAAACGAAAAATCACAACCGTCTAGATTGTTGAACGGCTGAGATCTATTGTATCTCAAACAAACTGTAAAAGATTATTGGGACACAGTGCATTCTCGACCACAGGATCACCTATCTATATATATATATATGAAACCAGAATTGAGTAAAGTTGGTTTGGACATAGTACCAGAAGACTCCAATTTTCTTAAGACATAAGATTCTCTGCCGCATGCCATGTGATTTGCTGTCGGAGCTCAAGTAGAAAGAGGTCATGAAACAACAACAAACCAAAAAGAAAAGAATTTACAAAATTGATTGAACTCTTTACAAAGTTTCCAGGAAGGTTTCTGGTGGACGTTGTCCCTGTCTGAAGACTTGACTTTGCGGTATCTCGGAACCACGGGTCATGTGAGGTGTGCCACTCGAAAGTTTCCTCCTCAATTCGGAGTAGATTGTCACATGCAAAAGGCTCTTCAAGAAAAGAGGAATTTCATTTTTTAATTAATAATGCTTTAGTTTTCCTGAAATTAATAATTGAAAATTGATTGTAACGCTTACAATTGTCAATCGGCTGGAAAGATTTTCATTATCAATAAAATTATATATCTAAACATAATCGTTGTCGATGAAGATGTTTTCCACTTCTTTATCCTTTGTAAGCAGTACGATTGTCATTTTCAAAAAAATAATTTTGAAATGATTGATTTTTCACAAAATAACAAAGCCTGATTATTCATTTGATTGCAAAATTATCATCCCTTTCAGAAAAGGGGGTTTCATGCGAAAGCGGACTAGAAACAGTCTCTAATATATTTTACGTAATATAAGTTTATCGACACAGTGTACGAGGCATCAACTAAGTTTCTGACATGAAATCGACTTTTATTTATTTTTATTTTTATTTTTATTTTATTGAGGGGAAAAGAAATCTCTCCCGTTTGACCCCAAAGACTTTGGTTATCTTCCGAGAAGGTGCTTGGAAGCCTCCCGATGATAATCTTGTCGTTTGCCCGACTCGCACGGTTGAGCAAAAGGCAAACTGTTGCCATGTGAACAAAATTTTTTAAAGTCTTTCAAAACCCATCTTCCAGGTAGGTCCCACCCCATGCACAGTTTGTCGGCCTTTGACTTCTAAGGATTGCAATTTCCCTGGGATTCTGTTCACTTTTACATTCGCGACTTTGTTTCTCTCTGGCAGCTGATTCATCTTCTCTGCCGATCCTTTTGTTGAATCAATCTCCTGTTGCGGAATTTCATAATGAGGCTTATCAGCAAGTTTTTTTCCAGGTGAGACTGCTTGAGATTTGTAAAAAGTTGGAGCTTTCTCCCCAGATTTTCCTGCACTCTCCAGGTCTGTTTAAGTCCTAGATTTCCTTGATTTATTTCGCACATCCTTCACGCAAGGAACGAAAAGAAAATTTGCATCCCGTGTTGTGTCGCTTGTGTATTCTCTCTTTTGTACATCTGTTAATTCTTGAGCAAATTACCACGATAGCGTACGTTGTTATGTGTGTTCTCTCTTTTGTAGATCTGTTCTTGCTGAAAGAATCACTTCAGTCCAATAAACTATCCAGTACAGAAGAACCCTCTCAAGAGGGGAAAAGCCTTGACATCGTGGAGTAAAAGAGACGTTCAAGGATATGGAGGTTCAATTCCTACCGGCAGGAGCATCCATTGGAAACACAGTTGGCACATTTTCCTAATGAGATAGTCTACTGAAATAGATTCAAAGTGCTCCAAGGATTTCTAATGTTCGAAAACAAATGAACATGTGTTGAAGTTATCTCACATCGATTATGAAAGAGGCCGATGATCAATTTATATACGTGGAGGAAAATCACACATTTTGAGTTAACTTTTGGGATGAGAGAGATCCAAGATCACTCAACACGATTCCATCTAGTTTTTTGTTTTTTTGTTAGTCTGTTCTCCATCTGGCTGGAGCTTAATTTCATCCACTGTGCATCCAAGGTTGCAACTTTTGCTCGGTCCATTTTAATGCCCCATCACAGGTTAGTAGCTTATGCTCAACAGTTGTACGTGCGGATTATGGTACAACATAATTCATACCGCCTTATGAAGAGTTCTCATGTTGGAGTCAGCCACCCAAGTTTGGATTTGCACCATACCCGGATCCTTGAATAGGATGCGGGGGTTAGCTCATAAGCTTGGAACATGCCAACAAAGGAAGAACATGATGTCCTCAGGGACGTTCCAACTCTTGCCAATTCCTTCTCTGCCTCAAATTGTCCTCATAAATTCGACCAAGATAACCCAAATCAGGGCCGTATGCTTCTTTCTTTCTCTAGAATCCTTCCATTCTAATTCTTGTCTTGCACTTCGGAATACTAACTAAATATTAACATTCGAAAATACTGAGGTATTCAGGATAAACGTCCAAATATAAATGCTGAAAGCTAAAAGTTTTGTACCTGGAATACTAACTGAAGACATTGTTCCCCGAGTGCTCGCAGCAGCCTTACAATGAACGTCAACAAAATTCTGGGAATCATCAAACGTGCCATCATTTTTGTCCAAAAGGTCAGCTACGTCTATGGAGTTAAAGCGAAGATGGATGCTCTGGAAAGGAATGCGGAACGGGAAAGAGAAGGAAGAGGGGAGACCGGGAAAGAGAAGGAAGAGAGAAGTTGACCTGTGGATGCAAAGAGCAGTACCGCTGGAGGATCAAGTTGACGAGTAACGACGAAAAGTTAGAGAGGGGCGTTTGTTTTCACGTCTCACGGTGGCGCATCAGGTGCGTGTCCTTGCGACTGAAGTGGACAAATTGCACGAGAGGGGTCAATTTGATAACGGTCTCACGCGGGATGTGAAACAGGCTCGAGGCTCCAAGTACAACCGGGTGAACTAGTGGGCAACCGTCTCATTATATATTTCACGTGTCTTTATTGCGAAAATATATGCAAAATCTTAATCAGGTGCTAGATCACACCTTCGAAGTTAAAGGAGAACTTATAAGGAGCAAGCTATCTGGATTGTTGATAGCAAGGATCAAGTGCTGTGACGCCAAACTGTAACCACACTAAGAGAGGGCCATTTGAGAGCTCAAGGAGGATGTAAAATGCAAATACTCATTTGTTTGCAAATTGAGGTAAGACACAAAAGTATTTTTAGTGCTTTAACAAGGTCTATTTGATATATTGAATAATGATTGGTATTGTCTAACCGCTTTAAAAATGAAATTGCCTTCTTCTTCTTTTTTTTTTTCAATTAATTCAAACATATACCAATTTACACTATATTTCTTGGAGAAGCAATATCCTTAGTGAATATAAAAAAAAAAACATGAGTTGTAGATATCATTATTAGATCTAACTAGGTTAATTAGATGTCAACCTAGAATTCATTCTCTTCTCTCTCTCTCTCTCTCTCTCTCTCTCTCTCTCTCTCTCTCTCTTTGTGAAGCAACAACTAGGTAATATTTGTTGGGAGCAGAAAAGAGAAGTAGCCCTGCACATGTACGTAAGGGCGACGCGCCGAATCTCCCTCCTAAGCCTTTTGGCTATCTTCCGATAAGGAAAATCCACGATTCGTGATAATTTCTACCGTTTCTCTGTGATTTGTGATCTACTATAAAAAGGGTATTATGCAATAAGTAAGTTTTGCAACAAAGGAGAGATTTTGGTTTTCGACCAATTTGTGTTTGTTTCCCCTGAAATTAATAATTTGGAAAAAAAATTAAAAGTGATTTATATATCCCTTAAAATTATTATTAACAGAAAATACTTTCATCATTCATAATTATTTATGTCTAAAGAATTTCGTTTTTGAGGAATATATTTTTCATAAATTATAAATGTTCTAATGCACCCAAAATTCATTTGATTGCAAACATTATCGCATTTTCCGCAAACTTTGGCTATTGCGATGTAATATGACAACGAAGAAGAGTAGCTGAAGAGGATCGGAAATTGCCTCGAATATCTTCCCCCAATTATCAGCCCGATGGACAAGGCATCCTCTAGTTTATGACATGAAATTTACTTTTTTGGGCGTGCATGTGTGGTGATGGTAAGGGCGAGGGGAAGTTGCCTCCAATGTGGCCCGAAGACTTTGGCTCTTCTTCCAAGAATGTGCACAAAGACTCTTTGATTGTCCTTCTGTTGATTATCTGCCCCGGACAATTACGCACCATAAGTGTGAATTTTGTGGGAATATTGCAGATTATTCTAAAAATTTAAGTTATTAAATAAATGCACGATTTATTACTTAAAAACTTTAACATTCCCTCCCATGTTTATTCTAATCTTTCTGCCTAGTAGTAGCATGAAAAGTTAATTGAGAGGCAAATGAGGCATTAAAAAAATTCAAACTTGAGACTTCCATATATTACCAACGTTAATTATTCTAAAAATTTAAATTATTAAATGAATGTGTGGTTTATTAACAATAACTACATTATAATAGGTAAGTAGGACTTCAAAATTTTAAACTGAAAGTGCGTTTATTTAGTAGAAATTGAATGATTTATTTTTTTTTTGAAATTTGTATCAGTAACAAAAATCAATGAAAAAAAATATTTTCATTATTCACAAAAATATTTATACAAAAATTAATTATCATTAATGAAAATATTTTTTATTTACGAATTATTTTAAGTGATCATTTTTATGAAAACATTTTCAACATCAATCTAATTTTTGCAAAACAAACATAACAAGTAAAAATGATCTTCGAAGGAGGGGGCTGCCGTATACCTGAGGCCTCGTGACCTGGCCTTCGGGCGCCATCTCAAAACTCTACTTTCATGAACCTCACCTCTTTAGCTGGACTGAAGCTTCTCTCCATTCTCCCCTCCGCCCCACGCCCCCCCAAAAAAAGAAAAGAAAAAAAAGCTTCTCCCTCGCTTAGCCATTCTTTCATTCCCTCTGCCTATATGGTCTCTGGAGTCCATCGTTGCGGGTTTTCATTCGAAGGTATATCGGCAAGTCTTTAACCAGGTGAGAAAGCTTTAATTCTATTTAGATGAGATTTAAGGGCAAAATTTAGAGCTCTCTTTCGTTTCCTCAAATTGCGTGCGCTCTCAATTGTTGTCATCTGATTTGGTAAGGCAAAACAAAACGCAGTACATTTTCCTAAGTGCACATAGCATTTCTCAACCTCTCTAGCTAGTCCCGTTTATAACCTCGCTTTTCCACGGTCTGCGCGTTGGGCCTATAAGCCCTCCGCCCTTCCCTTCCCAAATATCTCCACCCCCGTTTGCGCCTCTTTCATCTGGGCCGTACGAATCCTTGCTTCTCGGTTCCTTCTTCGTCTTCGTGTTCTTCTTGTCTCAAATTCTCCGAAACTTCAACAACCCATCAATCCGTTCGATTGTCATTCTGCTTCCCCCTCTAGCAGTAGCACTAGTCACCGAGGGCGGTGCGAGGAGGGCTGCCGAGGGTCGTGGGAGGGTTCAGATCTAGCTCGCCTGAGGTTGTGCAATTTTGGCGACACCTCGCTGATGCTCGCCTCTGGTCGCCTCCGGTTGCCTGGTCGACGTTCGCACGAGGCTCGCACTCTGGCCCGGTCGCTGCTGGTCGACCCTGGCATGAAGCTCGCTAATGCTCGCCCAGTCGACGCTTGTGCAAAGCTCGCCTCTAGTCGCCTGGTCGACGCTCAAGCGAGGCTGGCCTGGTGGCCGCTAACGCGAGGTTCCCCGAGACTCGCCCGGACGCCGCTGGTTGCCTGGTCGACGGTCGCGCGAAGCTCGATGAGGCCTGCCTCCGGTTGCAACCGGTCGCCTGGTTGACGCTCGAGCGAGGCTGGCCTGGTCGACGCTAATATGAGGCTCCCCAAGACTCGCCTGGGCGCCGCTGATTGCCTGGTCGATGCTCGAGCGAGGCAGGCCTGGTCTCATCCGGGCGCCGCCGGTTGCCTGGTCAATGGTTGCGCAAAGTTCACCGAGGCTCGCCCCGGTCAACTGGTTGACGCTTGAGTGAGGCAGGCCTGGTCGACGCTAAGGCAGGCTCCCCATGAGTCGCCCGGGCGCCACTGCTTGCCCAGTCGACAGTCGTGCGAAGATCACTGAGACTTGCCCCAGGTGCCGCTGGCCGCCTGGTCGACGGTCATGCGAAGCTCACCAAGGTTCGCCTCTGGTTGCAACCAATCACCTGGTCGCCGCTGGTTGCTTGGTCGACCTCGTGCGAAGCTCCCCTCTGGTCGCCTCTGGTCGCCTCTGGTGGCCCGGTCGATGCGCCCAGTCGCCTCCGTTTGCCTTGCGGAGGCTTGCCGGTCGCCCCGGTAACTCCACCCTCTCTTTTTTCCATTCTCTGAGAAAATAAACTTTGAGGGAAAGGACTGAGGGAGAAGGACTTGCATTATCCCAAAGCTCTCCCAACGCACCGAAAGACTGTTGCATGTGAAGCATTGAAACTTACCAGGTTCGGGGTTATTCGGGGTAGCAGCTCTTGCCAATTGCTTCTTTGCGTCAAATAATAACAGCGTCCAAAACAAATTAAGTTGTCCTTTTATTTCCCCGCAGATCTTTCCCATAGCAAACTCCACCAAGACAGGCTGTATGCTTCTTTTCTATCTCTAGTGTCCTTCCATTCCATTCTTGTCTTGCACCTCGATTACGAATTAACAATTAACACTCTGGAATACTGAAGCACTAAATTTATTGGGATATAAGTCAAAATATAAATGCTGAATTCTAAGAAGTTTTTTACCTGGAATACTAATCTACAAACATCTTTCCCCTAATGCTCCATGCAGTCTGACAATGGATTTCAACAAATATCTGGGAATCGCCAAACATACCATCAGTTTTGTTCGAAAGGTCCGCAAGGTCAATGGAGTCAAAGCGCAGATGAATGCTCTGAAAATGAATATGGGACTGCTGTCAGCCAGGAAGGCTGACATAAGTTTCCAATTAGAGCAGGAAGAGAGGAGACCAGGAAAGAGAAGGAAGGAAGAAATTGACTTGTGGATGCAAGAGGTAGGATGTTGGGAGGGTCTAGTCCACGAGTTAGGACGAGACGTCGAACAGGGGCATTTCTTTTCTCTTTTCCTGTTGGCGGATAAGGTGAGGTTCTTTTTGACTCAAGTGGAAAAAATGCATGAGAAGGGTAGATTTGATGACGTTCTCACGTTGGATGTGAAACCTGCCCGAGGCTATGAACTACAACCAGGTGAATTAGTGGGACAAGCTTCTCATGCAAAAAGGGATGAGATCTGGGATTGCTTGATGAACCAAGAGGTGCTCCGTGTGGGTGTTTGGGGACAGGCGGGAGCGGGCAAAACCTTTCTTGCGAAGCATATACATGATCATATAGTGCGAGATTGTCCAAGGTTCGGTGGTGCTTGTTTGGTCAATGTATCGCAAGAAGGCACTGTTGGTACGATACAAACTGACATCGCGAAATATCTTGAACTAGATTTGACGGAGGTGAGCGCTGTTTACCGAGCCGCAAGACTGAGGAAGGCATTGCAGGGTAGGAGACTCCTTCTTATCTTGGATGACGTTAGGAAATCTTACTCTTTGGAAGAAGTGGGTATAGCCCTGGAAAGAAATGGATGCAAATTGATCATGACGTCGCGATCGAGGGAGGTGTGCGAGCAAATAAATTGCCACGAGCTTGTCCATGTACCAACTCCTCCCGAGGAAATACCTCGAGGGTTGGAAGAAGTGTAAAAACTAGAATTAGAAGGGTTGGGGAAGTTGGAAGAGGGGAGGTGGGGGTTCTGAGGGCGTTGATGATTTTGACTGGGATGTTGGCGGGGCAAGGTCATCTGTGATTCCTTTAAGCACCTTGGCATCTGCAGATCGTCCCAAGTCAGAGAGGATTTTAGAAGCACCTCTCTTCATCATTTCTATTTAACATAATATTGCAGCATGTTGACAAGCTTGACGTTTGAACGAGGATATCAGGACTAAAGGGCATCTTTCTTCTTTTTTGCCTTTATTGTTGGGGGGTTTATCTTGATGGCATTTGTGCATCCTCCGAATGACTTCTCTTTTCCTACTCATGTTGACATTCAAGTGCTTTTACAGTTCTTTTAAACTTATCGTCAAACTCCTCAAATGTGAACATGTTCGGGTGCGCTTGACATTAACCCCTCTTCACTTTTTTGTACTAATCTCCCTTTAGTCCGACTTCCGGAATTATAACTCAACGCAATAATGGAATGACTCGGCTTTCAACTCTCCTCCCCTCACCCATTCTACTCGCCTTTATTCAACTCCATCTCTGAGAGAAGTGAAAGTATATTTTCGAGCGAGATAATTCCGACTTCTTCATAATTAGTAACGGCAATGGCGAAGAAGAGATGCGCGATCCTCCTTCGTATATCTACTTATGACACAACTCTTCGAGAACTTAAGCCGAAAGAAAAATGGTCTTGCACATAATCTAAACAAGTGATTAACCGAAGATAACAAGCCAAAAGTGGTCCAAATACTACTAAGGGTGCGTTTGGTTAGACTTTTGGGGAGCGCCATTGGGAAAATGTAAAGGATTTTAGGTTGAAGATGCTTTTCAGAATGTAAATTGTGCTTGGTAAATTGTAATATGAAAATCCATTGTGAAGTACTTTTGAGCAAAATAGTGTTTGGAATACTATATTTACAAAGGAATTTTATGATAAAAAAATTATCAAAAGAAAAATAAAGAGAATTAAACGACAAGGGCAACGGCCACGGAGATTGAAATTTGTTGTCTGGCACTGCCGCGTGGCCAACATCTAACTCAAGTAGCCCCGAAGACAACTGGGGAAGGCTGCTCGGGGTCGAGTGACCCCCGAAGATCATCGGCAAAGGCCGCCTGGGGTCAGGCGACCTCCAGCAACCTCGTCGCCCTCGAATTTGTGGCAGTGAGGTCGCGTGACACTGCCGCGACCTCCGGCAACCATGAATCTGGGGCGGCAAGGTCGCACGACGCCGCCACGACCTCCGATGACCCCGCTGCTACCCAGATCCGGGGCGGCGAGGTCACGGGAGGACCTCACTGCCCTGGATCTAGGTCGCGATGGGGTTGTGTGACACCGCCGTGACCCAGATTCAGGGGCAGCGAGGTCGCATGACCCAGATCGAGGGCCACAAGGTCCTCCCGTGACCCTACTGCCCCAGATTTGGATCATGGCGATCTAGATGGCTCGTCAGTCGCGCCACCCCTCGGCATCGGTTGTGCCACCCCCCGATGACAGTCGTTTGGGCGACGTTCGTCGGTGACTACCTGCCCGCGACTACTTGCCCTTCGCCGGCGACCTCTCGTGGAGAAGAAGAAGACGATGATGAATAGTGAGGGCAAAACCGGAAAAATGAAATAATCGACGAGGATAATTTGGGAAGAAATTTTTTTTTTTTAGCCCCTTAGCTTAGCATTCTTGGCATTCTAAAAGCCCAAGGTAGCCCCAACCCGTTGGTAATATTTTGTAGTGAATTAGAAAGAAAAAAAGTTAGGTATTGATTATATAGAAACGATGTTAGAGAAATTTATAAAATAAACTCAATTGCATATTGCAAGATTAATAGAGGGTAAATATATCACGCGTGTATTAGTTTAGAATTTTTGGTCACCCAAAATATCAAATTTGGGGTAAGTTGATTTTACATGTTCTTAAGTTAATGGATTTCCACGTTGACTTGCCACATGTCAACCACGCAAGAAAATATAATGGTAAAATTTGATAAAACTTAATAGATAGTAAATTTGTTATTTAAAATTTTTTGTGGTAAAAAAATTCATTTGTAAAATATATCAATTCGAGATTTTTCGTCTTATTAATCTAATGGTACATATGTTTGGTAGCATGATTTACAAGGCATAAGCTAGTCGCATGAAAGAGACTAAGGCTGCGTTTGTTTTGATTTCTTTTTTTCTATTTTTAAACAATTTTTTTTTTGTTCCTAGAACAAAAAAAGGAATTAAACGCGTTTGTTTGCGTTTTTGTTCCTAGAAACACATTTGGAATAAAAAAAAAAAAAAAAAAGTTGTTTCTTGTTTTTGAACAAAATTTAGGAACACTTTTCATTTTCTTTCTCTTTTTTCTTCTTCTTTTTTTCTTTCTTTTTACTTTGGTCGGTCGGCCTTTGGCCAAGGCCGATGACCGGCCGTCGAGGGCTGGCGACCTCGCTGTAGCGTCACCGACCCTTGGCGAAGCTCGGCCTCACGCCGGGCTGGGCAAGGCCGAGCTCGCCCAGCCAAGGCGAGGTCGAGCTCGGGCCTACTTGGGCTAGGGCCACCGCCCCGTCGGCCGGTTGCCGGCCATGGCCGAGGCCGACGACCGGCCAAAAGAAGAAAAAATAAAATGAAAAATAAATAAGAAAAAAGAAAACTAAGAAACGTCTCCGATATGACCCAAAGACTTTTGGCTACTTCCAAGAAATTGTATGCAAGACTCTTGATGATGATCCCACCGTTTGTCGAGTCTGCCTCGACCATCTTCCAGGAAGTTGTCCCCCGTAGAGCCCATTGCCTCAAGACTTCTGCTTTATTGACCTCCACCATTTTCCTCGACTTTTTCTCCTCTCCGGCAGCCATCCCTCCCTTTACTCTGCATGTGTACTCTCTTAATTCCATTGTTGGAATTAAGTCTCTCGTTGCGGTATTTCATCTGGAGGATTATCAGCAAGTTTTTATCAGGCGAGAGTGCTTTAGATTAGTGAAAATTTGGAGCATTTTTTTAATCTAAATTTTCTGGGCTCTCCATGTGACTAGCCCTGGTAAATATGGTCATACCTAGGGTTCCTTGAATTTTTTTAACCCAAATTTTCTGGGCTCTCCAGTTCATAAGCAATCGTCATATTGTCGTGGACTTGTCTAACATTGACAACAGGCACACTGATTGGGTGAGACAAATATCAAGAAGAAAAAGATTTGCCCCACTCGCAACGATTTTTATATGATGTCGCAAAACTACACGAACCAATTGTTTAAAGTGATAAAGCTTCTCAGGGAGTTGATTTGCCGATAATCAGAATGATACAAGACAAGTTGATTAAAGAAAGAAGCTGACCTGCATGCAGGAAACCGGTGACTTTTTTTAGCTGTTGAAGGCCGGCTACAGTGCATCCCCAAAAGTCTGAAGGAAGATTCCTGCAAAGCCATCAAGTTCAGGGGTTTTCTATTGGTAAAAATACAATCCAGAAGAACGAAATTAGATATTGAGGTGTGAAACCCACAATATTATTAATGGTTATTGACAAAAATTCTTTAGAATATAACAAAACCTCTGATAAGAATATTATATAGCAGTTTTGGTATTTCTTCAAGAACTCTTAAAGGGAAACAATTGAATAATAATTGTATGTTATAGAAAGAAAATAAATAGACGGCCTTAATAAAAAAAAAGGAGATAAAAAAATAGACTAATTATTTTGGTCTTTAGTACATAATCAATTCTTTGGGAAATGTTGCAAAGTGAGCAAATATGTTCTCAAAGAACATGTTGAAAATTCGATACGTATTTAAAAGAGTTATAAAAAGCTATTGCTTTCCCGTCCTGCCATTAAAAATAATGATTGAACATATACAATCTTACACTTTCTCAAAAGACACATTGAAAATTCGAATTAAGAAAATAACAATAATAAAACTAATAATAATATATGATTTCGAATTTTATAACTTCTGAAAATAATGATTGAACAAATACAACATTTCAGAGCTTGTAAGATGCCTAACAACCATTAGCAAAATAATTGCTGATAAGTAAAAATAAAAATAAATGAGGATTAGTGCCAATCATGATCCGTGAGCATACCAATTGCTAAGTGCACCAAAATTTCTAAGTGTATTGCAGGGTCAAGCTCATGGGTTTGGAATTTCTCAACGGAGCGAGAACATGTCCTGGGGGCGCACATTTCCACTCTTGCCAATTGCTTATTTGCCTCGAGTTACAGCGATGAAATTGTCGTATCAATTCCCCGCATGTTTTCCCCCATAGCAAATTCCACCAAGACAACCCAAATCTAGCGAGCTAAAAATTATTCATTTGACTGGAGAATTATCCCATCTTCCAAGAATCGTCGGTCCTTGCGATCTGGCATGGCAATGAAGAGGCCTAGAAATAGTCTCGAACATTTTTCACAAGTCACATGATTATCGCAGCAGTCAACGAAGCTTTAACTAGTTTCTGACATGAAAGCGACATTCCTGGCCAAGAAAATACCTCCGATGTGACTTCAAGACTTTTGGCCCATTTCGAAGAAGGTTTATGCTAGACACGGTGATATGCTAGCATTTTCCAGGATGGGGCCTACGGCAACCCAACCACCGAACCAGGAAGGCAACCCAACCCAAATCATGGTACATGACGTTTTTAAAAAAAAGCTCAAGCTTGCCGAATTCCAACAAGCCAAGTTCCATCAGCCTTGAGCTCGTTGGCCCCAAAAAGGCTTGTTGATTTGGTAAGCTTGAACTCCTCTATGGTTGGTCGTCGATTGTAAGAAGGAAAAAGGAAAAAAAAAAAGAAAAGGAAAAGAAGAAAAATAAAAAAACCCACCCCATTGGTGGTCGCGTGATTTGCGCTCAATCCCTCTTCTAGAAAGGAGTGAATTTGAATCCCTGCGGTCATTTGTGCGATTTACCTGCGGTTTGGAGGAGGTGAGTCTCCTTGGGTCGCTCTGGATTTACGCTACTTGGTTCTTTGGCAAAAATCTGATAGTTAGGATCATCAAAAATAAATAAATAAAATAAAATTTTGAATTTGAATTTGAATTTTTTAAAAGAAAAAAAAAAAGAAAAAGAGAAAGAAGATGGAGTTAGCAAGGGTTTGCCAGAGTGTGAGACAAGAGGAATTGAGTAAAGAAAATGTTTTGTGTCCCCTATTTTAGAAGACTTAATGTTTTCATTGACCAATTCATTTTCCATAAATCAAATGGTAGAAATTCCAAAAAACTCTCTCCTATAAATTTTTTTTTGGAAAACCATAATTATGCTTCTGTTTTTTCTCTACAGTCCTCCCATTTTGATTCTTGTCTTGCATCTTGAATACTAATAACAATTGACACAAGAGTCAAAATATAAATCCCGAAAGCTAAAAACTTTCGTCCCTTGTAATACTAATAGACAACACCTATAATATTAATACCCTCAGCAGTCTTATAATGGAAGGCAACACAATCCTGCAAATCGCCGACAATGCCATAAGTCTTGTCCCTAAGGTCAGCAAAGTCAAAGCGAAGGTGGATTCTCTGTAAATGAATATGAGAATGACGTCAGCGAGAAGGCTGATGTGTTTTTCGAAGAAGAGCAGGAAGAGATGCGAAGGGTAGATTTGACCACGGTCTCACGCTGGATGTGTCCAATTTTAGTCACTTCTCATTCAGTCATTTGGTAAAACATGTAAGGGGAAATTTTATGCTTTTTCATGATGCATATTTCTCTTTTTTCCTCCAATATCTTGTTAAATAGGCTTTTCCAAAGAGAATCTATATAGGATAAAATATTTATTACTGAATATATTTGCAACCATGCCATTTAACTTTTATCACGAAATATAACTCTTCTTATTGAATTATATATACATTTTGCAAAATAGAAATAAATTAGAATACATATACACGTTAACAGTATATAAGCAAAATAATTAAAGACTGAATAAAGCTTAAAATAGAATCTTTACGTACATAAACAATATATGCATAAGAATTAAAATATCTGCTAAACAAACCAGCAATTGCAAATAGCTCGATAAAGCTTGTGCCTAAGCGTGCCGCTTGGCTCAAATCTCACAATACAATTTACAGTTTCCAGGAGGCACTGTGCCTCTTTGGTTTTTTTTTTTTTAACTTTTTTTTTGTAAGGGTAATAATTCCGTGCCTCTTTGGTTTCTCATCGTGGAATCCGAAAACGAAAAATCACAATTGTTCAGCTTGATATACGTTGAGCTTCGTCACATCTCAATTTAATGGCGAAAGATTATTAGAGAAAAGATGAAGACAGAATATGAGGGAGGACATAAGATTCTCTGGGACAGCACGTTTAAATGCTATGCAATTTCCTTGTCGGAGCCCCAGCAGAAAGATGTCCCGAAAAAAACAAAAACAAAACAAAAAGGTAAACTTAATCTAAACTTCCAGGAACGTGTCCGGTAGGCCTCATCTTTCGAAGACATAGACTTTTGAGGTGTCTCATGAAGTGTGCAGCTGTGAAGTTTCCTCCTCCTCTTGGAATGCATTTAATAATATTTCTATTTTTCAAATAATTTCTATTTTGAAATAATTTTTTTTCCTTTTTATTTTTAATAAGTTTTTGAGTATTTAAATGCTTTTGGTAACAGTATAAATTTTTATTTTTGAAACAGGAAAAGAATATAAAATACGATTTGTACGACTCTCAATTTTTTTTGTGACATCAAATTTCTTTTAATTTTATAATAATTTTGTGAGATTCTTCTAATTTTTGTGAATTTTTCTTTTGTTTATTCCTTCTTCCTCCTCTAGGCCAGCAATCGCCTAAAGGAGGAAGAAGGAATGAACAAAAGAAAAAATTCAAAAAAATTAGAAGAATCTCACAAGATTGTCGGTCCATGGCGAGGTTCTAGGTGAAGCTGACCTCGCAGTGGCTAAGTGAGATCTGGTCACCCAAAGGAGGAGGAAGAAGAAAAAGAGTTAGAAAAGAAAATAACCTATTTCAGAAATTATTTTCGAAAACAAAAACGTTAACTTTTTTCTATTTCTTGTTTCAATTACAAATATATTCATTGGCCACTGATTTGTTCTCAAAATATAAAAATTAACTGATGTTATCCAATAGAATTTTATTCTTTTTATATGCCAAAGAATAAAAAAATATTAAATTAAGAAATAAAAATGTTACCAAATAAGGTGTTGTTCTTCTCACTTTACCCTTTCCCTCGGTTTCGCTTCTGTCCTCTCTCCTTCTCGGTTCGGCGTACGTTGTCGCGTGCAGTTTTGCTCGGTCAATTTCACCCGTGTCCTTACTCTTGTCTGTTCTCTCTCTTGTAGATCCGCGAGCCAATCTTTTCAATTTCATTTTACTTTTGTCCCCAAAACATTTTGTTATCGACCAGCCAGATAACAAAAGCAATCATTAAGTCAATGAAGGTAATAGTGCACGGTCATGATCTGCTTCTGATGCAAGCTTAAGAAGTCGCCGAATTCGGCGACGGTAGCTTCAGTCTGGCCCCAAAGATCAGCGACGTCTAAGAAGTCGAATCAACGATGAATACTCTCAAAAGTAAAATGGAAATGGTGTCCAATTCTCATAAGCTCAGAATTGGAACGGGCGGAGAGGAGGCCCCGAAAGAAAAGGAAGGGAGAGGTTGGCCTATGATCGCAGAATGTAAAACGCTCAATGATCGAGACAACGAGTTAAGACGGAGAGTTAAAGATGGGAGCCTCTGGGCTCGTCTAACATTGGAGAATCGGATCAACGATCCTACGAGAGTACGGGGAAGAATTCCATTAGAAATAGCTGAAGGCCTCCCGGTGGATTGGAAACCTCCTGGAGGTTAAGAACTGCCGGTAGGAGAACTAATGGGACAAGCTTCTCGAGCTAAATTGGATGAGATCTGGGATTATTTCATGAAGGAGGACGTGCTCAGTGTTGGTGTTAGCGAAAAGAGCAGGCAAGACTAATATCTTGAAGCACATACATAGTCGAGTAGTACAAGGCTGTTGGTCACGGTTCCACATGAAAACACAGTTGACAAAGCCCGGGGTGATATTGCTAATTATCTTAGAGTGGATCTGGCAAATGTCAATCATGATCATCGGGGTGCGAGACTGAAATCTGAAGCACGTGTCGGGGGGTAGGGAATTAGTTCTTACCTTGGATGATGTTCATAAGTACCCTTGTGAATAGGCCATGAAAGAAATGGATGTAAACTAATATTGGCTTCACGATCGCGTGATGTCTGTGATCAAATGAATTGTAATGAACTAGTTCAGATAGAAACTCTTCCTCAGAAAGAAGCTTCGACTTAATGCCTTGTTGTTGCAGCTAGGCTGATCAATTTGATTTTGGATCAGGATGTTTCAGTTCTGCTTACCACAGGTCCAGAGTTTGAGTAAGGGTCATTCAAATCCAGTTTCAGCTCTCTCCTGATACTGATCGCTTCAATCTGAATTTTACTCAAGTTTGTTGTTTCGAGTCCATACTCAATCAGTCCTGATTTCTTCTGTTTCACTACTCGATGGCAATGAAACCAGTCAGTATGCTAAGGGGTTATATGTATTAATACTTCTCAATTGACCATTTACTCGATTCTATTTTCTTAACTCTGCAAAGCGCAACTTGTTTCCTTATTCTCTCCTGCTAACGCATCAGTAAGCGTTGGCTCCTAGGCTCAAATTCATGAATTTAGCCTTACGAACATCTGAAGGATCCATATTAGATACAAGATCTTATCGTGATGTTTTTGAGATCTTGGTTTACTGCGTTGGTAGTAGCTTCGGTGACTATCTTCATTTGTGATCATAATGCATTCAGCTCTCATGACGCATTCTTTCGGCCGGCTGTATTTTCTAAATGGAGTCATCATAAGGGGTCCATATACGTAATTGTGTTTGTTCCAATAAATTTCCATTTGACTTTTGAATCAGAAAAGATAAATAGTCTAAAACCATGTTCTATAGACGTGATTGAATGCGCCTCCCATGTGAGTTGTGCAGAGACATCCCAGGTCTCTTGGTCATCTTCTGCGAAGGCGAAACCAAAATTCTTGATAAGTTCTACCGTTTTTCAACAATTTATAGTCTATCATGAGAAGGGTATTATGCAATAAGTAGGTTTTACGAGAAAGAAGGGCTTTTGTTTTTGAACTGACCCATTTATTTCAATTGAAATCAATGATTTAAATATATTTTCTTAAAAATAATTATTTTTATTGTTTAAAATTATTAATTAACGAAAAATATCTTCATCATCAACAACAATTTTTAACAAAGCATTTTTGTAACCAATGAAAATACTTCTTGCCAAGTTATCTTCCAAGAGGGTGTATTTCTTTATATATTTTGGGTCATGTTCCAAGAAGAAGTATGCAAGACTCTGGATTATAAAAATAAAGCGGAAAAAGGCCGTTTAAAACGTTCAACTGAGTAAAGATACTCTTCCGGGAAGGTGTCCCCCGGCAGATTGTCCTCGCTTTGACTGCGGAACGTGACTTTCTCTCGGCGCTTGACTTGGGAAAGATCAGAGCGGCCTATAAATAGAGGTTACTCTGCTCATATTCCCTTCACCATTTTCCTCGACCATGGCTTCTCTCTCTCTCTCTCTCTCTCTCTCGCAGCCCTTCCTTCTTTTACTCTCCCTCTATCTGTCTCTTAATTCCATGGTTGAATTAACCTCTTCTTGCGGTATTTCATTTGGAGGACTATCAGCAAGCTTTAACCAGGTCAGACTCCTTTAGATTAGCGCAAATTTGGGGCTTGCTTTTCTGTTATTTTTCGTAGATTTTCCTGCGCTCTCCATGTTAACTGGTAGTCGTATATTGTCATGCCTAGTTTCCCTTGATTTGTTTCACACAAGGAACGAATACGAAACTTTACATCCTGTGTTGTGTCGTTTGTCTGTCCTGTCTTTCGTAGATGTGTTAATTCTTGAGCAAATTACCATGCTACAATGCTTCGTTATTTCTTTCACTGGCCAAGAGAATTGCTTCGTTCCCCTGGACTTCCCAATACAGAGCAACCCTGTTAATTGGTGAAAGGCCTTCACATCATCGCGTAATAGCGACATTAGAGGAAATGGGGGGGTTCACTGATCCTATTCCGAGGACACATCTTCCTACTAGCAGTAGCAGCCAATGACATGCTTTACTGAAATAGATTCAAACGGCTCAAAAAGATTTCTAATGTTCGAAAACAGAGGAACACAACTCCTCCTGGTTGAAAGACCAGACACACCTTGTGGTACCAACTTTGCATCTACGGGGCTTAATTTTGTCTATTGTACAACTTTTGCCCTGTCAACATTAGGAAATGACACGAATTATCCCTAAACTTTGGCCAACATACAATATCATTCTTCAATCTTCATTTCGTTCGATGTAGTTCTTAAACTATCCTTAAATGCTTAATGTAGTGTCTAAATTTTTAATTTGTTCAATTTAATTTATCAATTTTCTAGAAAAGTTCATTTAGTAATTCAATATTATTAATAAGAATATTATTAATAAGTTTTCACAATTGCATTATTACCTAGATTTCAGAATATCGTTTTATTTGACTCATCTACCTAAATCAAGAAAAATATATGCTATCTTTCTATTACATTTTTAGTTTGTAAATATTACAACTGTTTCATTCGAGTAAAATTTAGCTTATTATCTCTATAGTAATAGAAGTAGACTCTCGTTTAGAGTTGTGTTTGGTTGATACTCTTGCCTCAGGATGCGTGGAAACGATATTAATATATCTATAATCATATTTATACATATTTGTAAGGAACATGATTTAGATTAATAGAAATATGATTATAGATATATTAATATCGAATGATTGATGACTCTATCATGAAAAATAGAGGCACTAGATAAAACATGTAAGTTTCATGACTATATTGACCATTCAAAAATAGTTCAAATACCACATTAAACCAATTAAATATTCAAGGATAACATTGCATATTGAGCTAGAATTTAATGGCTATATGTGTCAATTCCTAGTCAATTTTAATGCCCAATACGCGGAACCAAAGAAAAGACGCCCAGTCACATGTTCGCAGCATATGCTCAACGGTATCTTCCTTGCCGAAAAGACAACAGCTAGCCTTTGTGCTTTATTCTCGTTCGGCACATGGTTAGCAATTGCATCAGAAACGGTCCTCCAAGAAAAAAGTTGTTCTGTTTGGGTGGACAATCTGTACTCCATAAGGCCTCGCATGCCTTCTGATTCACGTTATGTGAGCTTGAATGTCCCTTCTTGCATGGGATCTCCTGTACAATCTCAAAGCAAAGGCAGATTTTGCTTGGTATCTTCTGCACAAGATTGTCATCTGATTTGGTAAACAAATTGTAGTACATTTTTTCTCAGTGCATTTAACATTTCTCTCTCTCTCTCTCTCTCTCTCTCTCTCTCTCTCTCTCTCTCTCTACGTGGTCCTGTTTTGTATTATTTTTTTTAACCTCCCTCGTTAATGTCCCTGACATAGTTGAACTATCTCAAATTACTCATCTAATCAATTCAGCAGCTAGTGAAACAATGTCTTTTAATTAAAAAAAAAAAAGAGCAATTTACTTTGAATGGCTTCATCGCCCCAAACAACGCCAAAACTTTATCACTTTTCATTTGATCTTCTTATATCAAATAGTCCCTTATTTTCAGTCTACTAGTTAATTTGGAAATCAATATTTCCTTGTGTTCATTTGAAAACTGATCTAAGAAAGATTACTTTGGTAGGTGTGGCTATGGCACGACAATTCATCGCTCCGCTTGAAGACTATCGCATGTTGAGTCAGGCCCAAGTTTCGATTTGCTCCTCCGGGTTCCTTTAATCGGGCTAGTGAAGATAGCGCATGGGCTTGGAATCTCTCAACCTAGGAAGAACATAATCCATGGGACGTACCTACTCTTGCCATTTGCTTCTTTGCCTCATATCATGGCAGCGTCAAAAGCGAATTAAGTTGCCGTTTTGATTACCCGCAGCTTTCCCCTAACAAAATTCCACCAAGACAATCCACATCATGGGCTGTATGCTTCTTTTCTTTCTCCAGAGTCCTGCCATTTTCATTCCTGTCTTGCACCTCAAATACTAATTGACAGTTCATACGTCGGAAATTCTGAAGTACTCAATTATCGGACAAAAGTCAAAATCTGAATGCTGAAGGCTAAAGAAGTTTGGTGCCTCGAATGCAACCGACAACGGCTTACCCCTAAAGCTTTCAGCAGTCTTACGATGGATGTCAACAAAATACTGGGAATCGACAAGCATGCCGTCAGTCTTGTTCAAAAGGTCGGCGACATCAGATACATATTCTCGAGAATATGAGAAAACTGAGTCTAGAGGCATTGACTCATCAACTTGGTACTCGCTTAGCTAATCTTTGAGCACGACTGATCTTGATTGACAGAATCAAGTTGGAACAAGACGAAGATCCTCAATTGGAGAAATTGCAGGACAAGCAAATTTTACTATCTAAGTGGACAGGTCCGATTTGTGGTCGGCCATATGTTCCTAATGGTTCATAGTAGAAAAAGCAGGAGCTCACAACACCAGATTCTCAATTTATCCCAGGGCACTAGAATTTATAGGGATTTGAGAAAATACTCTTAGTGGATTTATGTGAAAAATGATGTCAACAACTGAAAAGTGAGCATCGAAAACCAGCTGGAGCGACATGATTTTATCATTGATCTATCGAGAACGCTAGTGGTAAGAATGTTTTATGGGTGATTGTTGATTGATCGACTAAAATGGCTCTTTTGAAAGTGTCGTATGGTTGAAAATGAAAAGACCGATCGTCCCAATGTCTATTAAACAATTAAAAGAGAAAGTCAAGTTAGTGCTGGAGCATTTAAAAATAGCACAGGGTTGAGAGAAAAGTTGTGCAAACCTTAAAAGGTGTAGAGTGCAATTAAAGGTAGGGGTCACTTGTTTATGGGGGTTTCTCCTATGAAAGTGTACCGACCCAGTCCAATAAGCGCTGTGAGTGATTGTCAAGATCAGAGGTCTTCAACAAGAAGCAGATCTTGGCAGGCTTCTAGTATGGCGAAGCGGCTAGCAATGAATCAAATTATGCGAGAGCAGGGGGAGCATTACAAGAGGCATCTTTTGATGTAATAGTAACATTTGGCATTGGAACTACAATGTTAACCATGCTTAGGTGTGAGAATTACTAGGAATGATGATCTTTGGGAATAGTGTTTACCTGTATACCAAAAGACAAAACTATGAGATTAGGTATGAGATGGGCCAAAGAAAACAAAATCTCAAATGAGTTGATCCAAGAGTGTCACAATATGGTAGTAGAGCAGAACTCCCTCCATAAGGAGTGTGATTCACAAATAAATCACGTAGAAGCTGATATACTTGTGACAATCTGATCTAATTAGGGTGGGTAGTAATCGTTGGAGCCATATGGATCTAGAAAAAGAGCAACTCTTGACGAGGTTCCAAGATAGCAAGGGGGTAAGCAATGAACCGAACTGAGCAACTAATCAAAGGAGAGATTCTTGGGATTTATATGTGAAACTAAAATTTGCTTTACAAGAGATGCCTTTTCACACAACGGCGACGTTTGCCATTGGTACTACAATGTTAAGCATGCTTAGATGAAAGTATTACTAGGATGTGTGACCTAGAAAAGTGCATTCCTATATGCCAAGGACAAAATTGAGGTTCAGTATGGGTCGGATTAAAACAGATAATATTTTAAGTGAGTTGATTCAAAGGTGTCATAGAATAACGTTATGAAATTTGGCACACATAACAGGTCTAAAATATGTGAGATCATTCTTGATTTTACAAAAGATTGGCAATGTTGTTTATAAATTTGCTTTACCACCAGCTCTATCAACATACATATTGTGTTTTATGTATTTTTATTAAGAACATATGTGTTTACTCCTAAACATGTGCTAAATTTTATACCTTTCAGGTTAAAGGATAACTTAACTTATGAGGAGCAATCTATTCCCATAGTCGATAGAATTGATCAAATGTTATGACCCCGAATGTTCCTTATAGGAAGTCCAATGGCAAAAGTACACTCAAAGAGGCTAATTGGGAGCACAGAGATGAGGCAAGACCCAAAAATTCTCATTTATTTGAAAGTTGAGGTAAGTTGTAAAAATATTTTTATTACATTAACAAATTATGTTGGATAAATTAAATGTGGATCAACATTGTTTTGATTGCTTTAGAAATTCATTGAAATTATCTTATCTTTTGCTTCAATGAGTCCAAATGTATAGCAATTTATCTGATATTTCTCGAAGAAGCAACCCCCCGTGATGAAAAATTTATCTCATGTTTTTCGATTAGATGTCAACCTAAGATAAAACCTAGTGGCAAAATGTACTTTTCTTTTATAAATTTTCAATGGTAATTTTTTTGTTGATTTTCTATTCATTTTCATCAATTCATTTTGTTTATATATTGTCAGGATCTCTTCAAAACTTATTGAAGCGCATATAATACTAAAGCTCCCTAAAAAAATTATTGTATTTCTTAAGTCAAAGTTTATTCTCGTCAAATATAAAGTGATACAAATTATGTTCATCAATTAGAGGGGAGAATTACCAAAAAAGTCCTAAACTTATTGCAATTGTGCCAATTCGGTCCTAAACTTTTTTTTTTAGCCAATTTAGTAATAAACCTTTTACAATTGTGTCAATTCAATCCATTGGGTCAAAATTGGCCAGTTGGCGTGATGTGGACGCCGTTTGGCCCGGCAAATGCCAATGTGGCATTTTTAAATTTTATTTTATTTTATTTTCGAATTTTTAAATATTTCTTAGAATTTTTAATTCCTTTTTTTCTTTTTTTTTTCCCTCATCTTCTCCTTCCCCTCGGGCTGATGCCAACCGGAGGCGAGGGCCGGTGACGACGAGGCCCCACCAAATCCGACGAGCTCGGCCCTCGCTAGATTCGACAGGGCCTCACCTAGCCAAAGCAAGAGTCGACCTTGCCAGTGGTCGGCAAGGTTGCCGTCGCCAGATCGCCCTACCGAATCTAACGAGGGTCGAGCTTGCCGGATTTAGTGGGGCCTTGCCCTCACCAGTGGCTGGCGAGGTTGACCTTACCAGATCTAGTGCAGCCTTGCCCTCACCAGTGACTGGTGAGGCTGACCTCGCCGACCCTTGCCATCAGCCGACGGGGTGAGTCTCACCATTATTGGCAAAGGTGACCTTGGCCGGCCAAGGGAAGAAGAAGATGGGGAAAAAAAAGGAAAAATAAAATTCAAAATTCAAAAAAATATTTAAAAATTTAAAAAATAAAAATAAAAAAATGCCACGTTCGCTGGATGGTTGGCGTTCACGTCAATGCCGATTGGCCAATTTTGGCGGATGGGTGAATTGGCACAATTGTAAAAGGTTTAGGACTAAATTTGCCCAAAAAAAAGTTTAGGATTGAATTGGCACAATTGCAATAGGTTTAAGACTTTTTTGTTAGAATGATAGGAATTGTCATTGATTTTCTATTTAGTGATATTTTAATAATTTTAAAAATTTAAATAAACTATCCCTTAATTTTTTTCTTTTTTGTTTATATTTAGCTTCCATATAATTTTTTGAAAAAAGTATTATTATTAAAGTTATCTGTAATTACAAATTTAGTCACATTAAGAAGTGAAAAAACGAAAATTGTCATCTTATTTCCTTTATTTATTTATTTTTAATAGTCATTTATTTGTGGAAAAATGTCTAACCATTATTATACTCCTCTAATATCATTAATTTTTCCAATATGGGCCATCACATTATATCCTCTTATATCCTCGGCTAGTTTTTAACATAAAAGAAACGCGGCCAAAGTAAGGTACTGTTCCTCGTCAAAAACTCGCCCCTTCCCAATACTCTCCGGTCTTCTAGCTATGTTCCTAGAAGGCAACGTGAACATACTCCAAGTCTTCGAGCTATCTTCCTAGAAGGCAAACCCAAGATTCGTGCTAAGTTCTACCGTTTTTCAATCTATTTTTAATCTACCATGACAAGGATATGATGCAACAAGTGCAATGTTGCCTTGTTGACTTCATCGAAAGTGCGGTTGAATTTAAAATGAAAAAAAAATGAAAAAAGAAGAGTTATATAGGGAAAAGAGGGCACGCACAGGGTAGGAAAAGAAAAGAGAAGGAAAAAAGAGAAAGAATAGAAAGAAGAAAAAACAAGGTTTTCTCATATACATCACGGAGACCTCGCAAAACTGGATTAACTTTTTTTTGCAACGCTCACTAAGGATTAAAGTCTTTTCTCCATTTAATCGGAGTAGTTTTTAGAATTATGGCATAACCTTTTGAGTTATATGAAATTTGAACTACGGGGTCTGATTTATGAGTTTTTGAGTTGTGAAATTACATTGAAACAAGAGATTAGGGTATTATAGAGCCATGGGGTTTGACACAATGGGACTTGGACAGCTTTGACTTTTTGCTTTGAGCAAGCATTTTATTAGTGTGTAGGACTCGTTTTATTGGCAATTAAGCATAGTCTAGTTGATTTATAGTTGCTGTATCATTTTACTTGATTTTGATGTTGAAGATCAGGAGTTCATTGATTTGTGTGAGCATTGATTGATGTTGGTTTTAGGCTTTCCCAAGTGAGTGACACTTTATTTCCTTTTCAAGTTTGTAAACTCATATTTTGTAAGTGATGTATTATGAATTATGAAATGGTATTTTTATTGTATAAAATCTGAATCGGACAATTACTCCTTTTTAGTTATTCATGAATGGTTTTAGAAATGTGTTACAAAAGGTATTATGAAATTTTATATGTATGTTTTGCTTTGCAAATCTGGTTTATAAAATAAATTTCTATAATGATTTGAGAAATGACTTATGGAATGTATTTGTGGTAGATGAGTTGAGTTGCGAAAGGTTATTTACTTTGGTTTGTCATCTGGTCTAAGGTATGGATTTCTAGTTTCGGAGGATAATGGTTTGATGCTCAATATCGTTATGAAGCCAATTAGGAGTTTTAAGTATGCATACTAGTTCTAAGATATCTTTCAGGGCCGAACCACCGGTTGATAATAAGTAAAGACCTTGCTGATGGGAATATCGGTCACCTAGTCACTAGATGTCATGTTGTTACCATGGTTAGATATTGAATAATAGATTGGTCGATGGAATGAACCATTGACCTATAATTTGATAAAGATTGATCAATGGATTTGACTATTGATGTTAGAGGAAAACTTTTGGTAGTAGGAGTTTTAAAGTATGAGCTTAGCTAGTTTATTGTTTCTGAGTTTGTACTTGTTGGGTTTTGAGTTCTAAGTTGTATATTATTTTTTATGGATTATAGAAACTTTGATATTATAATTAACTTGTTGATGTATCATACATATGTATAGAAATACATATATTGATAACAAGTTATTGATTTCTATATGAGGTTATGTCGTTTGAGTATCCTCTATTCTTGATGGTACTGGGCTATCACAATAAGCAAGATTTATAACAAAGGAGAGATTTCATTTTTTCAACTGATGGTCCGTTTATTTCACCTAAATCAACAACTTGCGAGTCATTTTCCTGAAAGCGATTGTCTATGTTTTAGAACCTTAACTCTATTTTCATCGTCAATGATAATTTTTTTTTTTTTTGGGTTGAGAAAAAAGAAGAACGTATCGTCCGGGTACGTTGGCTCACGCGATGCGGTGACGGAGCAGAGGAAAAGAATGCCTCCAATGTCAACCTCGGTATTCCGGGACAGTCCCCTGTTGACCCCGTGCATGCCCGCAGGCGTGCGCTTGGGGGTACGTCTGGAAACTATACTTCCATTCACCTCAATATATATCTCGATGGCAAGCTTTTCTCTCCTAGCTATTTCCTTACTTTACTCCTTCCTCCCGCATATTTTCCATTTTTGAATTAATCTCTCGTTGCTGGGTTTCATTCGGAGGATTATTGGCAAGTTTTTTACCGGGTGAGCTCTCCTCCGTTTCCTAAATTTGTCCGGCGCTCTCCTCGTAGCTAGTGCCGGTGGGCCGTCATTTGATTTGGTAGACAAGATTCGGCACGTTTTTCTTAGCAGAACTGTAATTTCTCACTGGCTCTAGTCCTGTTTTTCTTTTTTTTTTTCGTTGACTGTCCTCCTCTGTTGATGGCCTCGACACATTCGAACCACTCGAATTGCTCGTCTGATCACGTCGGTAGCTAGTGAAATCACAAGTAGGAAGAGAAAATACGATATGTTTCCAAAAGCTTTTTCGCTTTCCAATCGATTATCTTATATCGAAGGAGCGCCTTGTTTTGAGTCCAGAAGTTAATTTGGAGAATGATTTTTGCTCGTTTTCCTCGGATAACTGATCCCAAAAGGATTACTTTTGTAGGGGTGGATTGTGACACAACATAATTCACGCCACCACTGTTTGCGTCTGGTGTCCATTAGCGCACACGAATCCGACGACTCCCTCTTCTATCTTCGTCCTCGTCTTTTTCTTCTTCAAAATCCCAAATTCACCACCACCCCCACCCCCCCCAAAAAAAAAAAAAAAAAGAAAAAAAAAAGAAAAAAAATAGAAGAAAAAACCACTTTCAATTCCTTCCATTCTCATTCTTCTTCTCGCTCTTCCGCTAGTCGCCGAGGAGGGTCCAGATCCACCTCGCCCAAGATCGCGCGATCTCGGCGCCCCGCCGATGCTCGCCTCCGGTCGCCTGGTCGGAGGCTTGGCCGGTTGTCGCCTCTGGTTGCTTCCGGTTGCCTGGTCGGCGCTCGCCGCGGAGCTCGCTTCCAGTCGCCTGAGTCCGAGGACTTCACATTTTTCCAAAGCTCTTCCGATACACTTACCTGAGGCCTGTGGAGTCAGCCGCCCAAGTTTCGATTTGCACTTTACCATGGTCAGGGTTTTTCGGGGGAGCTCATGAACTTGGAATTTCTCAACGAAGGAAGAACGTATCCTCGGGACGTTCCCACTCTTGCCAATCGCTTCTTCGCCTCAAATTCTAGCAGCGTCCAGAACGATTTAAGTTGTCGTTTCGATTCCCTGCAGGTTCTCCCATAGCAAATTCCCCGAAGGACAACCCACGCCATGGCTGTATGCTTCTTTTTTCTTTCTCTAGAGTCCTTCCATTTTCATTCTTTTCTTGCACCTCGAATCCTAATTTACAAATAAAACTTGGAAATATCTGCTGTAAGTACTCAATTATGGGAGAAAAGTCAAAACATAATGCTGAAAGCTAAAAAGTTTTGTGCCTGGAGTACTAATTTGCATCTTTCCCCTAATGGTCTCGGCAGTCGGACAATGGATGTCAACGCAATTGTGGGACTCGCCAACAATGTCTTGAGTCTTGCTCCAAAGATCATCGACCTCAGCAGAGTCGAAGCGAATATGGATGCTCTGGAAATGAATATGGAAACGGTGTCAGCCAGGAAGGCTGACATAAGTTCCCAACTAGAGCAAGACGAGAGGAGACCGGGAAAGAAAAGGAAGAGAGAAGTTGACCGGTGGATGCAAAGAGCAGGATCGATGGAGGATCAAGTCCATGAGCTAGGACGAAAAGTTAGAGACGGGCATTTCCTTTCTCGTCTCATATTGGCGTATCAGGTGAGTGGCCTTGCGACTAAAGTGGACAAATTGCACGAGAAGGGTAGATTTGATACCGGTCTCACGCTGGATGTGAAACCGGCCCGAGGCTATGAACTACAACCAGGTGAACTAGTGGGACAAGCTTCTCAAACAAAAAGGGATGAGATCTGGGATTGCTTGATGAACGAAGAGGTGCTCCAAGTGGGTGTTTGGGGACAGGCAGGAGTGGGCAAAACCTTTCTTGCGAAGCATATACATGATCGGATAGTGCAAGATTGTTCAAGGTTCGATGGTGCTTGTCTGGTCACTGTATCGCAATCAGGCACTGTCGGTGCAATACAAACTGAAATTGCGAACTATCTCGAACTAGATTTGACGAAGGTGGGCTGTGTTTACTGGGGCGCAAGACTGAAGGCGGCATTGCAGGGTAGGAGACTCCTCTTTATCTTGGATGACGTTGGGAAATTTTACTCTTTGAAAGAAGTGGGTATAGCCCTAGAAAGAAATGGATGCAAATTAATCGTGACGTCGCGATCGAGGGATGTGTGCGAGCAAATGAATTGCCACGAGCTTGTCCATGTAGCAACTCCTCCCGAGGAGATATCTCAAGGGTTGGAAGCAGAAGTGTAAAAACTGGAATTAGACGGGTTGGGGAAGCTGGAAGTGGGGAGGGGTGGGTCTGAGGGCGTTGATGAATTTGACTGGGATGTTGGCTGGCAAGATCATCTGTGATTCCATTAAGTAACTCGGGATTTGCAGATGGTCCCAAGTTAGAGAGGATTAACATAAAATTTATATTTTCGTTCTTTTCCTTTCTGTGTTATTGCAGCATTTTGACAAGCTTGTTTTGACGAGAACTTACAGCCTAAAGGGTTTCTTTATTCTTTTTTGCCTTTATTTCTTGGGGGAGTTATCTTGATGGCATATATGTTGACTGAGCTTAGATTGACAGCTGGGTAATCCACAAATGACATTTTCTCTCTGCCTACTACTCATGTTCAAATTCGAGTGCTTTAAGTTTATGTTCAGCCCAAGTTCTCTTTTAAACTTATCGTGAAACTCCTCAAATGCTAACATGTTTGGGTGCACTGCACTTGGCATTAACCCCTCTTCATTTTTTTAATTTATCCCCCTTTTGTCTTGACTTCTGGAATAATAACTAAATCCAATAATATAATGACTCCCTTTCAACTCTCGTCCTCTCTCACATGCTCTGCTCGTCTTTATCTTACTCTATCTTTTGGGAGAAGTGAAAGCAGATTCGAGCGAGATAATTACGGATTCTTCATAATTAATTACGGCAACGGTGAAAGAAGATATGCGCGATCCTTCTTTGTATGCTACTTATGACACAACTCTTCGAGAACTTTAACCGAAAGAAAAAATGGTTTTGCACATAATCTACAAGAGTGATCAACTGAAGAAAACAACCCAAAAGTGGTCCGAATGCCACTTAATGGCATCCATGTAATTAACAACAACAATGGGGGTGATTTATAGAGTCTAATTGGGAAGCATTCTTCTATAATAGGAGAATCAATCGTTTTCTAATCTAAAATTTCCTTAAAAAGGGCCAAAGGTACGACTACTGTCGGCAATTTTCCCACATACACTAGCACCTATCTTGACTCCATGCACTGCAGAGAACCGGAAACCTATTACCAGAAGGTATTACCATCTGACACGATGTATCCGTAAGCCCCGTATGTTATAGATCGCCTGGACAAGAAGATAAGTCAACATTACATAACAAAGCAAAGCATGACGCAAAATCAGAGCTCCCGTGTCTCTTGAATTTTCTCACCCTCAAGCCGAACAAGGCTAACAACTTTGAGCAAGATGGAAGTGTGACATCTTTAGCTTACAATTACATATTAACCTGAAGAAAAAAAGAACAAGAAAATTCCGTTTACTCAGGACAAGTTCCTCTCGTGCATAAATGAATATATTTTATCATCTTTTGGAGTATCAACACCATAAGCCTCATACTACCGGCTGCGGCAGACCGTAAAATACCCCACGCGAAACAGCAGGTAGCGGCATAGTGCTAATTTGAAATGTTATCCCCAAAAGGGGTGAGTACAACCACTCAATGAGATAGGAAATCCAATAACAACTCAGTGCACCATGCATACCATCATACAATGCAGGCATTGCTTACCTTTTTGATGTCAAGCTTGTGTGATTGATTTCAAAGGAAATTGGGATGAAAGATTGCATTTGGTAGAATTCGCCTATAATAATAGCTTTCAGAAGAGTATAGGTATGTCACCTTATGAAGCATTATATGGAAGGAGATGTAGGACTCCTGTTTGTTGGAATGAAGTAGGAGAAAGGAAGTTGACAGGACCTGAATTGGTACAAGTTACCGCTGAGGCTGTTGATATTATCAGGGAAAGGCTTAGAACAGCTCAGAGTAGACAGAAAGATTACGCTGATAGACGTAGGAGGCCTTTGGAATTTGGTATAGGAGACCATGTATTCCTTAAGGTATCTCCAATGAAAGGAATATCTCGATTTGGGAAGAAGGGTAAGTTGAGCCCTAGATTTATTGGACCTTTTGAGATACTTGAGAAGATAGGTGACGTGGCTTATCGTTTAGCGTTACCTCCTAAGTTAGGAAATCTGCACGATGTGTTTCATGTATCGATGTTGAGGAAGTACCAGCCGAATCCTGGTCACATACTCGATCATGAAGCCATCAAAATGGATGAGAAAGTGAGGTATATCGAAGAACCTGTGCAGATATTAGATCAAAAGGAGCAAATTCTTAGGACCAAAAAGATCCCATTGGTTAAGGTGTTATGGCGACATCATGACGTGGAGGAAGCCACATGGGAAAGTGAGGATCAGATGAGGGAAAAGTATCCTTATTTATTTCAAGAAGGCGCGAGTAGTGCTTGAATTTCGAGGACGAAATTCTCTAAGGAGGGGAGAATTGTGGCATCCCGGAAATTCAAAGCCAAGCCTTAAGGTGTGTTAAATGTCTTTAATTAGGTGATAGAATTTTATGGCTTATGCTTTAGCCAATTTGTCTTTTAATTTGATGAATTTTGCTTGTGTTGTGGAAATTTAAATTTAAATGCTTGGCCATACGATTTAAATTTCAATAATTAAAAATATATCCCAAGACTTTGGCCAAGATGAAATTTGAGTTTAGAAATATTAATTAAAAGGAATTCAAAAAAAAAGAGAAAATAGGGTTATTTTCGAAATGGGCCTTGGACCCATTAGCCTAGAGCTTGGTGGGCCAAGCTAGTCGGCCCATTGGGCCCAAGAAGGATTTTCGACCAGCCCAAGAAGGAGTGGCCGGTTGGGCCTAAGCCCAAGCCCAAGCCCAAATTGAATTCAAAAAAATTGAAATTACAAGTGGCCAAAGGAAGAGCATGCATTGGCCATGGGTGTGGTGGATCAATCATTACCTATGATGAGCCTAGGGGAGTATAAGAGGGATGAAGAGAGAGAGAGAGTGACCGGTTTTTCTTCATTTGGCTGAGAAAGGAGAGAGTGAGGGAGAGAATTCGAGAGAGAGAGGAGGCGGAGCCGAGAGGGAGGAGCCGCCGTGTCTCGCCGTCGCCGCCTTGTCCGACCGTCCTACGCCGCCTTGTGCTTGCTGTTCGTTCATTTTGGAGGCAAGTGGGGGGTCCTTAACTTCTCTTGCATGTTGTTTTGATGGTTGCATGTTCGGTTTTAGGGGTGATTTGGGCGAAATACCGAAGTAAGGGTTGAATGTGTTCATGTTATGTGACTGTTTCCGTTCGGTTGGTGGTAGACAGTATCTTATTCGAGCTTGCATGTGTATTTGGAGTGTGATTTTGGCTTCGGTGTCTTCATGAAAGTTGAAGCTAATATCTTGAGGTATGACATACTCGAATTTCATGGAAAACGATGGTGATATGTGGGGTCAAAAGCTTTGTTATACGGAGACCTCAGATCTGCGAATTTCCTACTGACCTTTTGTTGATTTCTTGGTTGCATGTTGATATCTGTTGGAGATCTCACTTTGTTGTCTTCATGAATGTTGTAGATAACATCCTAAACTGTAACATATTCAAATTTGAGGAGAAAAAAATGAGTATAGCTAAGTTGATCAGCTAGATCTTTGAGACGGATGGTTCTGTTGAAGTGGACCGAGACACCCGAGACTTCAAGGACTTAAAAGAGGATCATACTTTGGTTATTTAACCTAGATCTCTCATGAAACTTGTAAAGGACACATTGATATATAACATACTCGAATTTCAGGAGAAACGAAAGAGATTTGATGGGTCAAACCTAAGTTTTTCGGTGATGTACGTTCTGGACGAAACGGTAGAGGTTCCGGAAGTTTCGTGGAGTTATATAAATTAATCTATAAAGAATTTGGCTTAGAGTTCTTCATGAAAAATGTACGAAAATGTGTTGGCTATCATCCTGTAAAATTTGGGAATTTTCGGAGGTCATATGAGTATTTTAATTGAATTAATTCGAAAACTGTGCAATCTGGCCATAATCCGAATGTTGTGTGTATTTTGTGGAAATTTGGGAAATTATGTAAAATGCAAATTAGGCATGGATTTTATGTGAAATTTGATTTTAATTGTTTGTTTAATGATTGGTTGAAGATTATGATTTTTGGAAAATCATAAATATTAAATATAATATTTATTTATGAAAATAAATAAATATAATAATATAATAATATAATATAATAATATAATAATAAAACAATAAAATAATAAAATAATAATAAAATAAAAGGTGGATTATTTTATTGGCCATGAGTCCTATGGAATTATGATGCATTGCTATATGACATTGATGCATGTATGATCATTAATTATGATGTATTGTTATATGGCACGATGTATGAATGATTATGGAATTATGATGCATTGCTATATGACATTGATGCATGTATGATCATGAATTATGATGTATTGTTACACGGCATTGATGTATGAATGATCATGAATTGTGATGCATGTATGTAAATCATATGCCATGAAATAACAAGATGAAAAGGATGATAAAAAAAAAAATGGAAAATGGTATGTGAGTAAGAGGTTGTGGCGGAGGATGATATCTGGTGGTCGAGTGGCATAATTCCAGAGATTCCACGGGAGTTTCAGGATGCCCGAATGTGGGGGCCGGAAGTCCGGTTGTATCTCGGATACATGCCCGGAAGTGACTCGCGATGCCGGGATTAGGGTGCGAGATCCCCGGTTAGAAGGGTAAAGAAATTTGGAAGCCCTGTCGGAGGTTTCGCCCGAAGGGAATGCCTCGTGATGCTAGTTGAGATGCGAGATGCCCGGAATGTGGGGGCCGGAAGCCCGGTGGCCATGAGATGACTCGGAATGCCGGGAACCCGTCGGAGGTTTCGCACGAAGGGTGATGATCAAATTGATCATGGAATCCCGTCGGAGGTTTCGCCCGAAGGATTGATAATGATACCCCGTCGGAGGTTTACGCCCGAAGGGATGACAATGATGGTAAAATTTGATGATTTGAGAAAAAGATAATGTGGGGATCAATTAATAAGTAAAAGTGGAAATTGATCTATGATGTGATATGCATGGTGATGCATGGCTAATGATGATGTGATATGCATGGTGATGCATGGCAAATGATGATATGATGTGATATGCATGGTGATGCATGGCTGATGATGATGTGATATGCATGGTGATGCATGGCTAATGATGATGTGATATGCATGGTGATGCATGGCTAATGATGATGTGATATGCATGGTGATGCATGGCTAATGATGATGTGATATGCATGGTGATGCATGGATAATGATGAGATGATGTGATATGCATGGTGATGCATGGTTAATGATGATGTGATGATGATGATATATGAGATGCCATGATGATGATATATATATATATATGCTATGATGATGCGTGAATACGCTTGACATCAAAAAGGTAAGCAATGCCTGCATTGTATGATGGTATGCATGGTGCACTGAGTTCTTATTGGATTTCCCTATCTGCGGAGTGGTTGTACTCACCCCTTTTGGGGATAACATTTCAGATTAGCACTATGCCGCTACCTGCTGTTTCGCGTGGGGTATTTTACGGTCTACCGTCTGATGTTGAGGTGGAGTGTACGGAGTTAGATTGTCCCTCTGTGCCCGGTTTGACATTCATCCGAGTGCGATGCTTAGTTATGTATGATATCGGCCAGGCTGGGGGCCCTGTCATACAAGAGTTCATTTCTGTTTACGTCCGTCGAGATGGTGCTATGCGAGGGATGCTGCCGCCGCCACCACCTGACGCACCGGGTTGGGTGTGAGACTCACGCGTGACGAGTAGGAGCCATGCTTTTTGATGTAGATAATCGACACCTTTGATGGGAGCTTGTGCGCTTGATGTAGAAGGTTGATAGTTTCTTTTTGAGATTTTAGGCAAGACATGGCAGAGTCCTCGCTTTCCTTGTTTTGTATCGACCCGAGAAAGGAGGAGTCCCATCTTAAAAGAATATGTAAATAAAGTGTCGATGTTCATATATAAAATCCTGATGTGTAGCCGGTGTGTATTTGTATCATGGGTTAGAAGGGAGATAGATGACGATGTAAATTTTGCTTCCGCTATGAGTTGCGCATGGGACCGCTTTAAAAAAAAAAAGAATGCCTGTAATCTGGCAAGGCTTTATTTAGCCAATAGATAGAGATGGTAAAAGATGTAACATCGGCACTGTTAACGACCTGCGAATGGTTTCCCATGCGCAACTCATAGCGGAAGCAAAATTTACATCGTCATCTATCTCCCTTCTAACCCATGATACAAATACACACCGGCTACACATCAGGATTTTATATACGAACATCGACACTTTATTTACATATTCTTTTAAGATGGGACTCCTCCTTTCTCGGGTCGATACAAAACAAGGAAAGCAAGGACTCTGCCATGTCCTGCCTAAAATCTCAAAAAGAAACTATCAACCTTCTACATCAAGCGCACAAGCTCCCATCAAAGGTGTCGATTATCTACATCAAAAAGCACGGCTCCTACTTGTCGCGCGTGAGTCTCACACCCAACCCGGTGCGTCGGGTGGTGGCGGCGGCAAAGATCCCTTGCATAGCACCATCTCGACGGACGTGAAGAAATGAACTCTTGTATGACAGGCCCCCCCCTGGCCGATATCATACATAACTAAGCATCGCACTCGGATGAACGTCAAACCGGGCACAGAGGGACAATCTAACTCCGTACACTCCACCTCAACATCAGACGGTAGACCGTAAAATACCCCATGCGAAACAGCAGGTAGCGGCATAGTGCTAATCTGAAATGTTATCCCCAAAAGGGGTGAGTACAACCACTCAGCAGATAGGGAAATCCAATAAGAACTCAGTGCACCATGCATACCATCATACAATGCAGGCATTGCTTACCTTTTTGATGTCAAGCGTATTCATGCATCATCATAGCATATATATATATATCATCATCATGGCATCTCATATATCATCATCATCACATCATCATTAACCATGCATCACCATGCATATCACATCATCTCATCATTATCCATGCATCACCATGCATATCACATCATCATTAGCCATGCATCACCATGCATATCACATCATCATTAGCCATGCATCACCATGCATATCACATCATATCATCGTTTGCCATGCATCACCATGCATATCACATCATCATTAGCCATGCATCACCATGCATATCACATCATCATCAGCCATGCATCACCATGCATATCACATCATATCATCATTTGCCATGCATCACCATGCATATCACATCATCATTAGCCATGCATCACCATGCATATCACATCATAGATCAATTTCCACTTTTACTTATTAATTGATCCCCACATTATCTTTTCTCAAATCATCAAATTTTACCATCATTGTCATCCCTTCGGGCAGAAACCTCCGACAGGATTCCATGATCAATTTGATCATCACCCTTCGGCGTAAACCTCCGACAGGGTTCCCAAAGCATTCCACCATCTCATGGCCACCGGGCTTCCGCCCCCCACATTCCGGGCATCTCGCATCTCAACTAGCATCACGAGGCATTCCCTTCGAACGAAACCTCCGACGGGGCTTCCGGCCTTTACCCTTCTAACCGGGGATCTCGCACCCCAATCCTGGCATCGCGAGTCACTCCCTTCGGCAGAAACCTCCGACAGGCTTCCGGCCCCCAACATTAGGGCATCCCGAAACTCCCAGGAATCTCTCGGAATTATGCCACTCGGCCACCGATATCATCCTCCGCCACAACCTCTTACTCACATACCATTTTCCACTTTTTATCATCCTTTTCATCTTGTTATGTCATGGCATATGATTTACATACATGCATCACAATTCATGATCATTCACACATCAATGCCATATAACAATACCTCATAATTCATGACCATACATGCATCAATGTCATATAGCAATGCATCATAATTCCATAGGACTCATGGCCAATAAAATAATTCACCTTTTATTTTTTTATTATTATATTATTATATTATTATATTATTATATTATTATATCATTATATTATATTATTATATTATCTATTTTCATAAATAAATATTATATTTAATATTTATGATTTTCCAAAAATCATAATCTTCAATCAATCCTTAAACAAACAATTAGAATCAGATTTCACATAAAATCCATGGCTAATTCGCATTTTACATAATTTCCCAAATTTCCACAAAACACACACAACATTCGGATCGCGGCCAGATTGCACAGTTTTCGAATTAATTCAATTAAAATACTCATATGACCTCCGAAAATTCCCAAATTTTACAGGATGATATCCAACACATTTTCGTGCATCTTTCATGAAGAACTCTTAGCCAAATTCTTTATAGATTAATTTATATAACTCCACGAAGCTTCTGGAACCTCTACCGTTTCGTCCAGAACGTACATCACCGAAAAACTTAGGTTTGACCCATCAAATCTCTTTCGTTTCTCCTGAAATTCGAGTATGTTATATATCAATGTGTCCTTTACAAGTTTCATGAAGAGATCTAGGTTAAATAACCAAAGTATAATCCTCTTTTAAGTCCTTGAAGTCTCGGGTGTCTCGGTTCACTTCAACAGAACCATCCGTCTCAAAGATCTAGCTGATTAACTAAGCTATACTCATTTTTTTCTCCTCAAATTTGAGTATGTTACAGTTTAGGATGTTATCTACAACATTCATGAAGACAACAAAGTGAGATCTCCAACAGAAATCAACATGCAACCAAGAAATCAACAAAAGGTCAGTAGGAAATTCGCAGATCTGAGGTCTCCGTATAACAAAGCTTTTGACCCCACATATCACCATCGTTTTCCATGAAATTCGAGTATGTCATACCTCAAGATATTAGCTTCAACTTTCATGAAGACACCGAAGCCAAAATCACACTCCAAATACACATGCAAGCTCGAATAAGATACTGTCTACCACCAACCGAACGGAAACAGTCACATAACATGAACACATTCAACCCTTACTTCGGTATTTCGCCCAAATCACCCCTAAAACCGAACATGCAACCATCAAAAAACATGCAAGAGAAGTTAAGCCCCCCCCCCCCCCCCCACTTGCCTCCAAAATGAACGAACAGCAAGCACAAGGCGGCGTAGGACGGTCGGACAAGGCGGCGACGGCGAGACACGGCGGCTGCACCTCCCTCTCGGCTCCGCCTTCTCTCTTTCCCTCTCGGTTTCTCTCTTCCGCTCAAGCCCTCTCTCTCTCTCGCACACCCCTCTTGGACGAAAATGAAGCAAGAGCCGGCCACTCTCTCTCCTAATCTCCTTTTATATCCCCTCAATTGCAATGATTAATCCACCTCAACCATGGCCAATGCATGAGGACTTGTCTTGCCACTTGTCATTTCTATTTTTGAAATTTGATTTGGGTTAATGGGCTTGGGCTTAGGCCCAACCGGCCATTCCCCCTTGGGCTGGTCGAGCTCCCTCTTCTTGGGCCCTATGGGCCGACTAGCTTGGCCAACCAAGCTTTAGGCTAATGGGCCCAAGGCCCATTTCGAATTTTCAATCCCTCTTTTTTTTTTTTTTGAATTCCTTTTAATTAATATTTCTAAATTCAAATTTCATCTTGGCCAAAACCTTGGGATATTTTTAATCATTGAAATTTAAATCATATGGCCAAGCATTTAAATTTTAAATTTCCACAACACAAGCAAAATTCATCAAATTAAAAGACAAATTGGCTAAAGCATAAGCCATAAAATTCTATCACCTAATTAAAGACATTTAACACACCTTAAGGCTTGGCTTTGAATTTCCGAGATGCCACAGTGGTGGCTCAGTTGGGTAGGCTTCTGTGATCTTTTCGCCCAAAAGGGAGGAGTTCGAAGTCCTTGCAAAGCAAGGGGCCTGACTAAGTTGCTTGGTGACTTATCCGGTGGCATGGGGTGGTGGTTTCTCCATGTTGCCCCCAGGTTCTATCTGCCGATTGTTGGCTTTCGGGGTTTCTAAGTCACAAAAAAAAAAAAAAACACCAGAAGCCTCATGATCACTTTTTATCACCTGCATAAGTAAAAAGAAAATGACCCATGCAATTAGGATGCCAGAAAAAAGAAATAAAAATAATTAGCTTTCTGTTCCATTCGTGACCCGTTTGGGATCTAGTAATGTCAGTCTATAGAGTTTTTTGTCGGATAAAAGAATCCTAAAGAGTCACGAAAAGAAGTGATCGAAATTTTAGAAAGTATTTATCTTGAAGATGATATCCCCAACATGGAACAAGATCTACTTCCTCATTTTAGCCGCAATTTACATGAGGAAATCCACAAAAAAATAGAAAAATTTCACCAAATACTCTTAACTACTAAGATGACATGGAAACATTGCATACAAAATGAAAAGAGTTATCTTTGATTATGCATTTAACCATTGGATCACAACTAATTGTATTTTCAATATTTATTAATGAAATATGCACAATCATGTAATATGACCCTTGAAAAATATTCTATAAATTTAAGTAGCTAATGGATTATTTTATTTATGTTTAATGTAATTATTTTATTAGTCATATAGTATTCATTTATCTGGAACACATTAGTTATAATGCTTTAGTGATGATTCTCTTTGGTTGATCCTTTAAAATCATATTATTTTTCAAACAGTGGGTATCATGTCATATTCCTTTTATAGTGATTATTTTTTCTTTTCAATAAAGTGTTTATTTTAATAGGTAATTTATGATAGTTATGTGCTTCGCCATATTAATTTATGATAAATGCCCATGAGTATATGACCCTAAAAAAAATTATTATTTTTGTTCTATAGACTTTTTGTAATAATCGATAACCCCTATAAATTATTAATTAAAACATCTAATGTAGTTCTTTTTGTGATGAGGGATAATTCTTTTTATAGGCCAATATATTTTACTTTTCAAATATAGAGTCTGTTGTTTGATAAAAGATATTTCCACATTGTTAAATTCCTAGTAAGAATCTTACTGAGCACAGATTAAATTAATATTAATATTATTTATTTGTTATATATAGGCTATTATGTTATGCAATAACTTTTCAATTTTTTTTTTTGTTTTTATTTGATCAAAAAAAAGTTTAGAATTGAATTGGAACAATTGTAATAGGCTTATGTCTTTTTTGAATGTGATTCTCAGCCAAGAGAAAATCTTGATGGTCCACCACAGGCTGTGGACCTCCTTCCCCGAGCAAGTACCGGTGCTCGTCGATCGCGCTTCCTCCACTGCCCCGCGATCCTGCGGAGGCCTCCATCCGGGCATCTCGAGCTCGACCACCCCATCGACCACCCCACATGGGGATCTCTCGCCATCACCACGTGAAGGGCCTAAAGGAGAAGAGCGCGCGCGCGGGGTCAAAGAGCTGGGAACACTGGGCTTTCGTCTCTTCTTTCTCCTGGGGGTCAAAAGAGAGGACAAGAATGATTGAGCGAAATAGATACAATCGGTGGTTTTGGTCAACGAAAAGTTTCACTGGAAAGAAGAAAAAAGGGAGAACGTCAGAACGTAAGCGTTGGTGTGCGGAAGCTTAAGCCAAAAGAAAGGTTTTAAATAAAATAAATATCAAATAAAAGCCAAAGGGAAGAAGAGTAAAGAAGACGTTTCCTTCGTCCTTGTCAGCGAGAAAGCTTGGTCGGGATCAACACACCATAATCGGTCGATCACATCTACACACACACACACATGTATACATGTAATATATTTATTACATATTTTAGGTATTTTAAATATATTTATAAAATTTTCTATTTAATAAAATTTTATTAGAGAATGATGAAAGGAGAAAAAATAAATAAAAAAAGAGAGAAAAAGATAAGAAAAATAAATGAAATAGGCAAGAATATTGTGAGAGATTGTTATCATCTCTCTTTAGTTTCATTTATGATGGGAAAATATCCATCTTTGTTATTGCGACTCATTAAATAATAGATAGGATATAGTAAAATCCATGAATTTCAAATTCTATCCTATTTAGATCTAGACAACCAAATGGAACATAAATGAATGATAAAACAATTGACATAAGATTAATTAGAAAAGACACTAACTAGTAACTAGTAATGTACACTTTCATCACTTTTCGCATTCTCACAATCCTCATTGTTCAATTCGCTTGCTGATTTCCCTATTTCTTCTGAGCTTCTTGTTAAAAGATTCTGAACGTTCCACATGCTGTACCGTCTTCTACCTCAACTTCCCCACAAAACCTAGAAAATAACAGCGTATGTATATATTTCTCGTAATTGCAAAATCAAAGATAATAAATAAACCAACGTTTTATACATTATGTAGAGAACTTATTATTGGGTAGTTAACAGATACGCATATATCACTATAAAAAGCTTGTTGTCCTCTGACTGTGATCATTTGCTTAAAACCGCTAGAAACGTAGAACCAATTGTTCTTTCTTCAAGTGCTCTCCATAGTTGCCAAACAATAAATAATTTAGTTTAGAAAAACAAAGAAATATAAAAAATATTATTTCCTGCAACACAATAATCTATATAAATCTTAGTAGGTCTCGAGGTATTGAGGGTCATAGTAACTAAAAGAAGGATAGACCTTTTTAATTGAAATTACAATGACAAAGATAAACATCCTTTTGCTACGAATAAGCGTAACCTCCCATGGCGGAATTCTACGTGGAAGGATAACTTAGATTGGGTTATCAAGCATCTCTTCGACACTATTTTCTATCAATCGGTGGCTCGCTTTGGCTTTGCCGCCTTATGCTACCTTATTTGGAAGGAGAGGAATAATATCATCTTCCGCAACCAAACCTTATCCCTCCCGGCTTTAAAGGAATATCTTCGCATGGCTATCAAGGATAGAGCCTTTACCTTTTCGAAGGTCCCGGATACGACTCGTAACAGAAGACTACAACTCAGTTGGGGAATCCATCCTTCGATCTTTGACTAAGGCGTTTCATTTTTAGTAATGAGGTGTCCAGTCTCTTCAGCTTTGGATGCATCCATGGTGTCCCTTCTTCGCTATCTTTCATTTTCCTGGTTGTAGTCCTTCTCCCCTGCGCGGGTGCCTTCGTCTTTCCCCTTCTCTTCCTTTCTGGCTGTTGCTTAGCCTGCGTCTAGCTGCTGTTTCTTTCGGTCCTCTCTATGCAGCTCCTTCCCCCCCTCCCCCCTTCCCCGGCACCCTTCCACTCGCTTGGCTGGTTGTCTTTTGAGTGCAAGCCTTGGTGCCAGGGTCTGTTGCTAATATGTGTGTAGCTCATTGGTTCTTTTGCTAATATATATTTACCCTTAACCCAAAAAACAAAAAAAGATAAACATCCTTTTTCTTAACAACTGAAGAATTCTTCAACAAATATATATTTCCTTCCTTCAGCAAATCTCGAAAACGTCGTGCAATGTTGTCCTTGATTATAACATGGATGTATTATTGGAAATAACTCAAACAAAGCAAAATGCAAATTCAATTGACCAAAAAAATCTAAAATAAGAAAGAATGACAACTCACCTTCTCATATAGAAGAACCATAATGACCAAATTTGTTCTTCATGGGAAGAAAGTGACAGATGAGCATGGTCATGATGGTAGAGGTTCTCTTTAATCTTCTTTTGCAAACTTCAAGTCCTCTAATACTGACTATTTGTCATCTTTCGTGGCTAAACAATTTGATCATGAGCAACATACAATTCTATTGAAAAAGCCAATACAAACTACATAGTTCCAAAAAGGAAAAATTAAATTTGACTCCCACCTCTTTGTTTAACGCATGAAATTGGAATGAGGATTCATGATCTACAAAATAGTTGGTCTTGAGATGAATGATTTGATAATCCAAATAATCAATCTATAAAAAGCGTGCAAGTGATATAAGTAATTGGAATTATACTCGATATTTATGGAATTAATGTTTACATTACATATAGATATTTGAAATAAAATCTTCATGTATAGAAAGTATACTCATAAATATTAAAAATTCCCAAAAATATGCACGATAATCTATATATGATTGTTATTATGGAATATAACACTTTAAACATTTAATTTTTTTTTTCTTCAATTCTTCTTTTACTTTAAACATCTAATACTGTTTTCAAGCCAAGTTAACTGGATCGTGGTCTCATCTTTTCCCGCGTTTTCGTGCTTCCTCTGAGTAGAAAAAGGTCAGGAAACAAAAAAGAAAGGAGAAGAAAAGAAGTTCCAGGAAGGTCTGGTACACCTCTTTTTCCTTGGTCAAATCTTGCGTCTCTCCCCTCGGTCGGAAAACATTGTCGCGTGTAGTTTTGCAACATATGAAAATGGGTTTTTACGCAATAATTAATATTACCACAAAAAAGAGACTTCCCTTTTCAACCAAGACTCTGCTGTTCCATCAAAAATAGATAATTTTATTAAAATGATTGTCTAAAGCATTTAGAATCAATTAATTAATTAATAGATAATAATATAATTATCAATAATAATTTATATGTAAACATTTTCATCATTAATAAAAATGCTTTTTATCAATCTATATTAATAAGCGATGCGAGTAATTATTTTTATAGAAATCATTTTCGAATTATCGATTTTTCTTGAAACAAACGTATGGTGATTATTTATTTGATTACCCAATTATCCTGTCTTCCAGAAAAGAGGGCATCAGTCAACTGGTTTCTTACATGGAACCAACCATCTTGGGGATAAAAGATGCCACTGATGTGTGTGAACTGAAGATTTCGGCTATTTCCAAGAAGGTGGACGCGAAACTCTCGATGATGATCCCATCTGTCCGCCTCAACCATCTTCCAGGAAGGAGTTCCCCCGGAGACACCATGCCTCAGGAACTTCACTCCGCGCATTGAATTAAAAGAGCAGTGCGTCTGCGAAGTTCACTCCGCGTCTGTTCACTTCACCATTTTCCCCGACTTTGGCTTCTCTCTCTCGCAGCCATTCCTTCCTTTACCCTCCCTATACTGTCTGTTAATTCCACTCTGGTTGCGGGGTACTTCCTTCGGAGGATTATCGGCAAGCTCTTACCAGGTGAGACTGCTTTCGATTAGTGCAAATACGGAGCTTTTTATTTTTTATTTATTTTATCTTTTTTCTCTAGATGTTCCTGTGCTCTCCATGGAAATGGTAATGGTAAACTGTCGGGCCTCGTTTTCCTTGATTTATTTCACACATCCTTCACACAAGGAACGAGAAGAAAATTGACATCCTGTGTTGTGTGAATTGTCTGTTCTCTCGTTTTGTAGATCTGTTAATTTATGAGCAAATTACCATGATACCATACATTGCTATATTTGTGTTTCTTTCTTTTCTTTTCTTTTTTCTTTTTTCGTTTCTTTTCTTTTCTTGCCAAAATAATTGCTTCATTCCAATACACTTCTCAGCACAGAACAACCCTGTCAATGGGGGAAAGGCCTTAAAAGAACTGAGGTCGACATTAAATGAAATTGGCATTCACGGTTCCGACTCCAAATGGCCTTTTCCATGCCTTCTGATTCACGTTGTCTGAGCTTGAATGTCCCTTCTTCCATGGTATCTCCTGCACAGTTCCAAAGAATAATAGGCAGATTTCACTGTAAGTTGCCCACCAATAGTGACACTTAGAATTGCCAACTTCTTATCCCTGGTCAGACTTCGTTGGATCGTTTAGAAGGCCCACGCATTCGCGTCCTTGCCGATTAGGCGCTCCATTAACGTGCTTCCACTGGCATCTACTCCGCTTGCTGATCTTAATAGACATCATTCTAGGCTTGGTAGCCATATTCAATCCATAAAGGACGATGTTGTGGGGTAGTCCTTTCTTTTTCTTTCGGATTAATTCAAGATGCGTACACTGAACTTCTTTTCGTTTGGTCGCCATTCACTCTGTAGGAGGCAGTGAGGATGCCCTGGACGATGAGGATGGAGACGACGACGACGAGGGAGACGTCGGGAGCGATCTACTTGATGTGGGGTCTGCTGTTGAAAGCGTAATCATTTTACTTAATTTGGTTCTTCTCATTCAGTACAATTTTGTCTCTTACCGCTTTTTGAAACACCAATTCTGCATTTCTATCTTTCGAGGGTGTTTTCTTTAGCATAGCCCTAAAACACATGTTAAGGCATGCATTCAAAATGTATGCGGCTACAATACGTGCATTCATTTTCTAATTATTTACGAATGTTTTAATTTTTAGTTTCTTCTTACATTTTTATTTTATTTACTAACATCTTTTTATTTTGTTAATTCACTTTTCTTAATCTGATATGAAATTTTATTCAAGTAGATATTTACGTGAATAGCTTAGATTTTTTATATGGGTGCGTATTTGTTTTCATAGGTTTGTTTAAATAATAAATGTGTTAAAATAATATGGGTCGCGTTGATATGGGTCTATTTGTGGTTGGACCTAGTAAGGATCACTAAAATGGTATTTTTAAAAAATGGGTCAATTTAGATCGAATAATTTTTTATCGACTATTGCATCGATTTGCACTAATTATAGGAATTAGCTCATGGGCCTGGAATTTCTCAAGAAAGAACGAACTTGTCCTTGAGACGTTCCCATTTGCCAATTGCTTCTTTGCCTCAATTTATAGCAGCATCAAAAGCGCATTAAGTTGTTGGTTTGAATTCCCACAGTTTTTCCCCTAATTAATAGCAACTTTACCCTAATGCCACCTTCAGTCTTACAATGGGAGCCGCCTATGGCATCGGTATTTTTCAAAAAGTCAGCGAGGTCCTTGGAGTCAAAGCGAAGATGGATGATCTGGAAATGAATATGCGAATCTTGTCAGCCAGGAAGGATGACGTGGGTAACCAATTAAAGCAGGAAGAGAGGAGACCGGGAAAGAAAAGGAAGAAAGAAGTTGAGTTGTGGATGCAAAGTGTAGGATCGCTGGAGGATCAAGTCCACGACCTAGGACGCAAAGTTAAAGTGGGGCATTTCTTTTCTCATCTCTTGTTGAAGGATCAGATGAGTGGCCTCGCGACTAAAGTGAAAAATTTGCATGACATGGGTAGATTTGATCATGGTCTCACGCTGGATATGACACTGGACTGTGGCCCTGAACTGCAACTAGGTGAGCAATCCCGAACAAACGAATCGATCCCTCTTCCCGACCGCCTTGAGCGATGCCCGACAAATGAATCGACCCTTTTTCACGACTGCCTCGACCATCTGCCTCCTTTGGAACTCGAAGGACGGGGATCTGGAGTCTCTGAACTCCAGTTAAGTGAACAATCCCGGACAAATGAATTGACCCCTCTTCCCGAATGCCTCAATGATCCGCTCGAAGGACTGCAATCTGGAGGCTCTGAATTACAACTAGGTGAGCAACCCCGAACAAATCAATGGACCCATCTCCGCGACTACCTCAATCTTCCGCCTCTTTGGGAACTCGAAATAGTGCGATTGTTCGAGAACCTGCATCTGACTCCTTGCAGAGGACTGCAACATCTTGAAGAACCGCCTGAACTGGATCCGACTTTTGGTGGTTCCCCTTCTACTCTTCCTCCTATCGCTGCAGCATTTTGACTAGTTTGATGTTCTAACAGGACTATTATGAAAGATTAGCTGAAATTTCTCTTACTGTTTTGGTTAATATCTAGCATATCTCTTATCAATACTTGTTAGTTAACATAATATCTGGTATATCTCTCATAGTTAGCTAGAGATATTTTGTAATTATTTCTTTTCCTTTTCTATTAAACTACATATTGGATATTTGTTTATATTGTACAATAAGTAATACAAGTAATTACAGTTTCTCTCGTGGTAATCGAGCAAAGTGTTTAGAACACGTCAAACAAATCAACCCACATCATTTGCGATGTGGCTGAGGAAGCACCTGCAAAGAGGGTGATTGACCCTTCCTCACCATATCATCTCAACACCTCACACAAGCCCAAAAGCATACTCGTTTCATGTGTGCTAACCCAAAGATAATTAGGCAACATAGTCGAAAGCAACAAGACAAACATTGCAGGCGAAAAAAAACTCCGTATATCAACTGATTGCTAGAGAATCCAAATCCAATGGCATCCGAATTTAATACTTGACACATTGTAATTCCATGATAGTTTCGTGGATTTTCAATTTCCTTGACAAGAGTATATAGAGAAGCGTGGCATATGCAAAGGAAGCCAAGATAGTGTGGGACTAGCTAAAGGAGAGATTGACCAAGGTAACGGATCTCGAATCCACGAGATCAAAACCAAGATTGGGCTACTAAAATAAGGAGGACTCTCACTCGTGGAATATATGCACCAAATTGAAGGCCTTATAGGATTATGATGATATCCTAGAATTTACCCATGTTGCAGCCATGAAGTACGCAAAGAAGAAAGAGGTGAAGAAGGTTTACTAGTTTCTTATGAGCTTTAATGTCGAGACCTATGACAATGTTTCTTCTCAAATTGTCAACTTTAAGCCATTCCACTCCTTCGATAAGATTTATTCCATGATCAGGAGGATTGCCAATGATCAATTGTCTGGGGGCAGGGAAAAGAAGATCGAGGATGCTGCCGTCTGGGTTGGCAGAGCAAAGTCCTAGGAAGGAACTGTTCAGGAAACCCAAAATGAGAAGGTTAGGCATGAGATGAATTGATTGCATATCCTCCAAATTAGGATCCAGGGTACGTTGGAAAGGCACGCAAAAGGAATGCTCCCATAGCGGTTGTACACTCCGCACAGACTAGCAGCAGCAGTTCAGGCACTATTGCAAATAGCAATTGAGCAGGTCCGCCCGGCACCAACATAGCTACAATAATGGGCAATGATCAATATTAGCATTTGGCTACTCTGCTGTATCTCAAGCTCGGGACCTCGATTACTCAAGGTTGAGCTCTGTGGGCATGGCGGTGAGAAAAAAGAAAAGGACGAGAAGAGAGGGGTGAGACGACGAGAGGGGGGTGGAGAGAGGGGGAAGCGTGATTGACAAGAGGGTCCACGAGCGACATATGTCACAAGATGAATTGACTAACTTTTTGCTATCAGAGTTGTACCTAATATTTTCTTGACTATATTCCGTAATGTTCCCACATACATTAGCACTTATCTTTACTCCATGCACTGCAGAGAACCGGAAGCTACCATCAGAAGGTATCGCCAACTGCCACGATGTGTTTGTAAGCCCCGTATATTAAATATCATCTGGACGAGTAGATAACGTTACCTAACGCAAAAAAAGCATGACACAAAATCAGTGCTCCCGTGTCTCCCGAATTCTCTCACGCTCGAGCCGAAAAAGGCTAAATAACTTTGACCAAGTTGAAGTCTGACATAAACTTACAAGTACATATTGACCCAAAAAAATACAAAAAAAAAAAAAAAACAATAAAATCCCATCAAACTAGGTCAAGTTCCTTTCATGCATAAATGATTTTATTTATCGACCAAAAAAATAAAGAAATAAATGATTCTATTTTATCGACATCTTCTAGAGGATCAACATCATGAGCTTCACGATCAACCTTTATCATCCTGTTTAAGTAAAAAACGAAAATTAGTCGTGCAATTAGGTTCAACCTTAAAGATTTATGTTGTATAATTTTTTTTCTTTTAATTTTTAAATATTTTTAGTTTCATTTTTCATTTTTCTTCCTTTTGGCTAGCGGCCTCGCCTAGCCACGGCGAGGCTCACCGGCCCTCGGCCTTGCCAGATCTGGGCTAGCTCGAGCTCGCCCAGCCAAGGTGAGACCGAGCCTCGCTAAGGGCCGACGACGCTTTGGTGAGGTAAAAATAAGAAAAAAATAGGAGAGAGAAAAATTGTTTCTTGGAAGTGTTTCCGGCAACAAGAAACAAGTTTTTCTACTTCTTGTTTCTATTCCTAATATATTCTCGGAAAAAAAAAATAGATTTTTTGTTCCTAGGAACAAAAGTATAAACAAACGCGTTTCTGTTCTTTTTTTGTTCCTCGGAACAAAAGAACAAAAATTGTGTTCCGGGGAACAAAAACAAAACCCAAACAAACGGGCCCTAAAGTGACTAGGATTTATTGTGGGCTTGATGCAGTTTTGATAAAAGTCGGCTTGTCAAGGGTATATCTGATTTGGGCTTAGTTAGGTTAGAATTGAAAAGAGGGGCGGATATAATAGCCCAATTTCGTATCCGTGGCACAGCTCGTATTTGGACTGGGTCCAAGAGCCCAGCCCAAGTCCTTGTTTCCTGAAAATAATATTTTTTAAATAATTGAAAAAGAGGAAATTTTAAACATTGAAAAAAAAAACAAATCGAAATATAGCTTAGAAAGAGGCCTTGATTAGGTTGTTAAGTTTTAGCATTAGTTTATGCTTAGTTTTTTAAGTTAGTAACCATTTAGTTCAGGGATTTTAGTGAGCACTTTGATATAATTTTAGTCTTAGTGGATAAATCTTTTACGTAATGAATTAGGCTGATTTTGATCATAACTCATGGGGTTGCTATCCTAAGATTATGTTATTTGCCCAACATGTATTTAGTTACTTTACTGCACTTTACATTTAATTGTTCTTACATTGCTTTCTTAGATAAATTGATTGCATTTCTTACATGTTGTTGTTGTTTTTTTTTTTTTTTTTTTTAAGTTGTAATTTTCTTGTTTCAGTTGAATGTTTAGGTTAAACTTTAGAGTATGGACAAAATAAGATTGATAATTTTGTAAGAAGACTGCGTGGACAGATTAGTTGACAAATAAGTTTAGATATCGAAAGGGCACTAATTAGATAACTAGTGTAATCACCTACTCTAGATCTCTAATTGCATAAGAAATGAGATATCATTCCATATCTCACTTGGCTCCTAGTGACTCTAAGTTAGTTTAGATTTCAGAGATGGATCAATTTCAATCATAATATTCCAACACCACACGAGGTAAGAGTTTGGGAAAACTTGCACCAATTGTGAATTGCTGGTCCCAACTCGACATTACCTCTAAACTTGTCTTTTCCCCAACAACCATGCCGAGAGGGTTGTGGCATTTCCAAGACTAATTCAAATGGATGACATGGGCTAATTGATGTTTTGTCTTAGATGTGACTGGTACATTTTGCCTAATTTTGATGACCCACTCAAGGAAGGTGTAGTATTAATAGAGTGGCTCATTCTCTTAAAAGCCGCCTTAGTACATTTTTCAATACATCAAGAGATGATATTGTGGAGCTATATTTAATTAAAATAGTAAAAAGTCACCAAAAATTCTAAATTATGCACATTATAACACATTTATCCTCACCTTTTTTTGGTGACACAAAAAATCCCAAATGTGTACTCATGTGACACATTTACCTCAAAGTTATACCAATATGATACATTTATCTCAAACTTTTTCTTGTGATGCAAAAAATCCTAAACTTATATGCATGTGACATATTTACCTCAAAATTTAGGATAAATATGTCACATGAATATAAGTTTGAGATTAAATGTGTCCCACGAATATAACTTTGGAGTTTTTGTATTGTAAATATGTCACATGGGTATAAATTTGGAGTTTTTGGTGTCACAAAAATAGATTGGGATAAATATGTCACAATAGTCATAATTTAGGATTTTTAATGATTTTTCCATTAAATAATAGATGGATGAATTTCAGGATTAAGGGAAAATAAAAGAATGATATTTTTAAGAATTTACAATGAAATATAAATAAGATACATGTTAAAGTATGATGCATATTATACTTTGAACCTCTTGCAACCGTAAACATAAGCTAGGTGATAGTTATATTAGCTTAACAAAATAACAATTGACTGTTTGAAATATCACCAAAGCGCCAATTGTTGATCATTTTTTTTTTTTTTAATGTGTTGACAAATTCTACTAGATATGTTAAATGTTGATTGGAAATTGTCTTGATTTCTCTAGAAAATTTATCTAAATTACCTTAAATTTACCTAAAGAGTCCCAACATATACCAGTTTATTTGATTTTTCTTAGAAAAGTAACACCCGTGATGAAGATTAAAAAAAATGTGAAGTCTACTTTTCATAAGCAAATTTAGCTAGATTGAGTAGATGCCAATATAATATATATTTATCTCATTATTCCTGGTGAACCAATACCGAGGCAATATTTTTCCTTTGTAAATTGTGAAATCATAGGTAACTTATTTTTTTTTTTATATATTCATTCCATTCAATTTAATCACGTATTTGTACAATTTGTGGTAACTAAAGTATACTTTGTCGTGAGAATTTCTCCAAGACTTATGGATATCCATAGAATACTGAAACTCCTTTAAAAATTCATTGCAATTCTTCAATAAATATAAAACAATAGGAATTATCTTCATCAATCATAAAGTGATAGGAATTATCGTCGACAATTTATTTAATCATATTTTGCAATAATTTCAAAATTTTACAATAACAAGCCATTGATTTTGTTTTAGTTTTTGAAGGCATCCTGATTTTTCAAATGCAAACATTTAAAAATAACATCATTAGGGTTATCTACAATTATGCATTGTAAGTAATATGATTGTTGTCAATGAAGATGTTTTTCGCTTATTTATTCTTTGTAAGTAATATGACTATCCTTTTCAAAAAAATATTTTTCAAATTATTAATTTTTGCAAAATAATTATATCGTAAAAATTCATTTTATTGCAAAATTATCATTCCTTCTAGAAAAGTAGGTCCATGTGAAAGCAAACTAAAAACAATCTCAAATATCTTTTACAAAATATAAGTTTATCAGCATAGTGCACAAGGCATCAACTAAGTTTTTAACATTGATGTCTAAGAACACTTTGCTGAACTTAAGTGTGAAGTTAGACAACTTAGATGTGATAAGGGCAATGATAAATCAAGGAAAAGCTTCGTGGGAGGAGGAAACTATAGTCAACACCTACAAATTAGAGATGGCCCAATTTGAAAACTTGAGTATAGCCCACTGTACCCAAGATAAGCAAATAAAGTAGCAAACTGGATAGTTGAGACCCATAGAGGTAATTATTTCCTAAAGTTTGGCTTACTAATCCTCCCAGTACATTATAGGACCTCTCATTGTTTCTGAATATTTAAATATGATTGTTTGTCAATGAATATCTAAATATTGTTTTCCTAGAACATGAATACCTAAATATGATTGTTGTCAATGAAGATGTTTTTCGCTTATTTATTTTTGTAAGTAATATGACCGTCATTTTCAATAAAAATATTTTTCAAATTATTAATTTTTGCAAAATAAATATATCCTAAAAATTCATTTTATTGCAAAATTATCATTCCTTCTAGAAAAGTAGGTCCATGTGAAAGCAGACTAGAAATAATCTCAAATATCTTTTACAGCACAGTGTACGAGGCATCAACTAAGTTTCTGACATCAATGTCTAAGAACACTTTGCTAAACTTAAGTGTAGAGTTAGACAACTTAGATGTGATAAGGCAGTGATAAATCAAGAAAAAGCTTCGTGGGAGGAGTCAACGCATGCAAATTAGAGATGACCCAATTCAAAAACTTGAGTATAGCCCACTGCCCAAGAGAAGCAAATAAAGTAGCATCTGGATAGTTGAGACCCATAGAGGTAATTATTTCCTAAAGTTTGGCTTACTAAACCTCCCAGTACATTATGGGACCTCATTGTTTTTGATTATTTAAATATGATTGTTTGTCAATGAATATCTAAATACGATTGTTTGTCAATGAATTATAATATTCCCAGAACATGAATACCTAAATATGATTGTTGTCAATGAAGATGTTTTTCGCTTATTTATTCTTTGTAAGTAATATGACCGTCATTTTCAAAATAAAATATTTTTCAAATTATTTATTTTTGCAAAATAAATATATCTTGAAAATTCATTTTATTACAAAATTATTATTCCTTCCAAAAAAGTAGGTCCATGTGAAAGCAAACTAGAAACAATCTCAAATATCTTTTATAGCATAATGCACGAGACATCACTAAGTTTTTGACATCAATTTCTAAGAACACTTCGCTGAACTTAAGTGTGAGTTAGACAACTTAGATGTGATAAGGGCAATGATAAATCAAGAAAAAGTTTTGGGGGAGGAGGAAACTATAGTTAACGCCTGCAAATTAGAGATGACCCAATTTGAAAACTTGAGTATAGCCTACTGCCTAAAAGAAACAAATAAAGTAATAGATTAGATAGTTGAAGCCCATAAAAGTAATTATTTCCTAAAGTTTGGCTTACTAATCCTTTTGGTACATTATGGGACCTCATTGTTTCTGAGGCCCCTTTTTTTGGTTATGAAGAAACTATGTCATGTAATGAAGCTCGAATATATTTTCTGACAAAAAAAAATAAGTTTCTGACATGAAATCGGCTTTTTTTTTTTCTTTTTTTACGGGGAAGAAGAAATGTCTCCCATTTGACCCCAAACACTTTGGTTATCTTCCGAGAAGGCGCACGGAAGCCTCTCGACGATAAATCTTGTCGTTTGCCTGACTCGGACAGGTGAGCAAAGAGATAATAAAGCACAAAGCGTAAAGGCGTCTCGAAAATTTTAAAGTCACTTTAAACCCATCTTCCAGGTAGGTCCCACCCCATGTACTGTTTGTCGGCCATGGACTTCTAAGAATTGCAAGTTCCCTGTGATTCTGTTCACTAAGGCACGTCCTCACTTCACTCATCTCGGTTTCTCTCTGCCAGCTGATTCCCCTTCTCTGCCGATCCTTTTGTTGAATCAATCTCCTGTTGCGGAATTTCATCATGAGGCTTATCGGCAAGTTTTTACCAGGTGAGACTGCTTGAGATTTGTGAAAAGTTGGAGCTTTCTCCCCAAATTTTCCTGCACTCTCCCCGTCTGTTTAAGTCCTAGATTTCCTTAATTTATCTCGCACATCCTTCACGCAAGGAACGAAAAGAAAATTTGCATCCCGTGTTGTGTCGCTTTTGTGTTCTCTCTTTTGTACCTCTGTTAATTCATGAGCAAATTACCACGATGGTATACGTTGTTATGTGTGTTCTCTCTTTTGCAGATCGGTTTTTGCCGAAAGAATCACTTCAGTCCAATAAACCATCCAGTATAGAAGAACCCCCTTAATAAAGAGACGTTGAGGGATGTGGGGGTTCATTCCTACCGGCAGGAGCATCCATTGGAAACACAGTTGGCACATTTTCCTAATGAGATAGTCTACTGAAATAGATTCAAAGTGCTCCAAGGATTTCTAATGTTCGAAAACAAATGAACATGTGTTGGAGTTATCTCATATCAATTATGAAAGGGGTTGGTGATCAATTTATATATGAGGAAAAACCACACATTTTGAGTTAACTTTCGGAATGAGAAAGACCAAGATCACCTCAACACGATTCAATCTAGTGTTTTTTTTTTTTTTTTTTTGTCTCTTCTCCATCTAGTTGGAGCTTAATTTCATCCACTATGCATCCAAGGTTGCAACATTTGCTCAGTCAATTTTAATGCCCCATCACAGGTTAGTAGCATATGCTCAACAGTTGTACATGCGGATTATGGGACAACATAATTCATACCTCTACATGGAGAGTTTGCATGTTGGAGTCAGCCACCCAAGTTTGGATTTGCACCACTCCGGGATCCTTGAATAGGGTTAGCGGGGGTAGCTAATGGGCTTGGAACGTCCCAACAGAGGAAGAACATGATGTCCTCAGGGACGTTCCAACTCTTGCCAATTCCCTCTCTGCCTCAAATTGTCCTCGTAAATTCGACCAAGATAACCCAAATCAGGGCTGTATGCTTCTTTTTTTATTCTAGAATATTCCATTCTAATTCTTGTCTTGCACTTCGGAACACTAAATAAACATTAACAATCGAAAATACTGAGGTACTCAGGATAAATGTCCATATATAAATGCTGAAAGCTAAAAGTTTTGTACCTGGAATGCTAACTGACGACATTTTTCCCCGAGTTTTCTCAGTAGCCTTACAGTGGACGTCAAAAAAATTCCGGGAATCACCAACCATGCATTCATTTTTGTCCAAAAGGTCAGCTATGTCTATGGAGTTAAAGCGAAGATGGATGCTCTGGAAGGGAATATGGAAACGGTGTCAGCCAAGAAGGCACACATAGGTGACCAAGCAGAGCAGGAACAGGGGAGACCGGAAAAGAAAAGAAAAAGAGAAGTTGACCTGTGGATGCAGAGAGCAGTATCGCTGGAGGATCAAGTCCACGAGCTAAGACGAAAAGTTAAGGAGGGTACTTCTTTTTGTTAAGTGATCTTGGACCTCTTTCATCCAAAAGCTAACTCAATAATGAGACTTTTTCTCACACTTATAAACCAACTACTTAACCCTTCCACAATTGATATGGGATTTCTCCTCTCACACATCAGGCTACTTACCCCTTAGGCCACAACAGTCCTCTTTGAGTAATTTTTGAGTCTAAACTTATTAATAACCTGGGCTTTGATGCTAGTATTGGGTGATCTTGAGCCTCTTTCACCTCAAAATCTAGCTCAAGGGGTAAAACCTTTCCCCCACGTTTAAAACTGATCACATGTCTCTTCTACAACCGATGTGGGATAAACCCTAATACATTTCACGTCTTACATTGGTGTATCGGCGATTGAAGTGGACAAATTACTCGAGAATGGTAGATTTGGTGACCGTCTCACGCTGGATGTGAAACCAGCTTGAGGCTATGAACTACAACCGAGTGAACTAGTGGGACAACCGTCTTATTTTATATTTCATGTATCTTTATTGAAAAAATATATGCAAAATCTTAAACATGTGCTAGATTACATCTTCGAAGTCAAAGGAGAACTCAACTTTTAAGGAGCAAGCTATATGGATTGTTGATAGCAAGGATCAAGTGTTGTGACATTGAACTATAATTACACTAAGAGAGAGCCACTCGGGAGGTCGAGGAGGATGTAAAACGCAAATGCCTTCATTTATTTGCAAATTGAGGTAAGAAACAAAAATATTTTTAGTGCTTTAACAAGTTCTATTTGATATATTAAATAATGATTGGTATTGTCTTAATTGCTTTGAAAATTAATCGGATTTGCCTTTTTTTTTGCTTCAAATAATTCAAACATATACCGATTTACACTATATTTCTTAGAGAAGCAACATCCTTAGTGAATATAAAAAACATGAGTTGTCGTTATCATTATTAGATGTAACTAGGTTAATTACATGTCAACCTAGAATTTATTTTTCCTTTTTTTTTTTTTGGGTGAAGCAAGAACTAGGTAATATTTGTTGGGAGCAGAAAGAGAAATAGCCTAAAACTTCTGTATATGTACGTCAGGGCGACACGCCGAGTCTCCCCTCCCCCAGTCTTCTAGATATCTTCCGAGAAGGAAAATCCACGAATCGATATCATTTCTACCGTTTCTCTATTATTTGTAATCTACTATGAAAAGGGTATTATGCAATAAGTAAGTTTTGCAACAAAATAGAGATTTTGGTTTTCAATTAATGTGCATTTGTTTCCCCTTAAATTAATGATTTGAAAAATTTTTTTCTTAAAGTGATTTTACGTATCTCTTAAATTTATTATGAACATAAAATATTTTCATCATTAAAATGATTTTTATCTCTAAATAATTTCATCGCTGATGAAAATATTTTTCATAAATTATAATCGTTCTAATGCACCCAAAATTCATTTGATTGCAAACATTATCGTATTTTCTGCAAACTTTGGCTAATGCGATGTAATATGATAACAAAGCTAAGGGTCTGTTTGTTAATGTTCTTTTTTTTTGTTTATTAACAAAATTTATGTTTTTTTTTTTTTTTTTTTCCAGGGAACTAAAAAAAAGAATAAACGTGTTTGTTTGCGTTTTTGTTCTAAATTTATTTTTTTTATTCTAGGAACACATTTGGAACAGAAACAAGAAAAATAAAAAAACGTATTTCTTATTTTTGGAACAATTTTTAAGAACAAATTTTCTCTCTCCTCCTTTTTTTTTTTTTTTTTTTTTTCCTTTGGTCGGTCGGCGGCCTTGGCCATGGCCATGGTGCCCGGCCGTCGAGGGCTGGCGATGTCGTCGAGGGTCGGCGACCTTGTCGGAGCGTCGCCAGCCCCTAGCGAGGTCGAGCGTCGCCAGCCCCTAGCGAGGCTCGACCTCACCTTACTAGGCGAGCTCAAGCTCACCCAAATCCGGTGAGCTCGAGCTCGCCCAGCCACTGGCGAGGCTCGCCAGCCTGGCGGTGGCTCGGCGAGGCCGAGCCTCGCCGACGCGGGGCAAGGCTGGGCGAGCTTGGGCTCGCCCGGGCGAGCTCGAGCTCGCCCACCAAGGCAAGGCCATCGGCCCTTGTTGGCCAATCGCCGGCCATGGCCGAGGTTGGCGATCGGCTAAAAGAAGAAAAAAAAAAAAAAAAAAAAAAAAAAGACAAAAAATAAAAATAAAAATATTTAAAAATATTTTAAAAATATTTAAAAATTAAAAGAAAAAAAAAATAACATAAATTTACTAAACGTGTTTTGTTTATTTTTTATTCCCGAAAAAGTTTACCAAATACGTTTTTTATTTAAAAATTGTTCCCAAAGTAAAATTTTTTTTTTATTTTATTCTCTAAAATAATTTTTTAAATATAAACGCCTTAAATAAATAACCAAAAACGATCGGAAAGTGTCTAAATATTTTCCCCAACCGTGAGCCCGATGGACAAGGCATCGACTTGATTTTGACATGAGATTTACTTTTGCGTGCGTGTGTGTGTGTGTGGTGATAAGGGCGTGGGGAAGTTGCCTCCAATGTGGCCTCAAGACTTTGGCTCTTCTTCCAAGAAGGTGTGCAAAGACTCTTGATTGTCATTCTATCGATTATCTGCCTCGAACAAGAACGCAGCATAACTGTCAATTTTGTAAAATCACCACAAATTATTTTAAAAATTTAAACTATCAAATAAAAATATGATTTATTATTTAAATATTTTAACACTCCCCTTCATATTTAATCCGGACATTTTGCCTAGTACTAGTATTAAAATATAATTATATAGACAAATGAGGCATGAAAAGATTCAAACTAAAGACATTTATATAGGACCGCCATTGCTATTAAATAAAAGGTGGTTTATTATTTAAATATTATAACAATAAGTAGATGACAATAGGTAAGTAGGCTTAAAAATTTTAAACTCAAGGTGCGTTTATTTCTTAGAAAATGAATAATTTAAAAAATATTTTTTTTAAAAAAATTGTATCATTAACCAAAATCAATGAACAAAAAATATTTTCATTATTCACGAAAATATTTATTCAAAAACTAATTATAATTAAAGAAAATATTTTTTTATTGATGAATTATTTAAGTAGTCATTTTTAGGAAAATGTTTTTGAAATTATTTTTTTTTTGCGAAATAAAGATTACATTAAAAAGTCATCTTCCGAGAACGCGGGGGTGGGCGCGGGCGCGGCTGGGGGCGCTTGGCGGGGTGTTTCATTCTTTATATGGTCTTTCATTCCCTCTGCCTGGACTGAAGCTTCTCTCTATTTACCTAAAAAGGGAAAAAAAAACTTCTCTCTCGCTTAGCCATTCTATCATTCCCTCTGCCTGGATAGTCTCTCAAGTCCACCGTTGGGGTTTTTCATTTGAAGGGATATCAGCAAGACCCAGGTGAGACAGCTTTAACTCTCTTCAGATGAGATTTAAGGGCAAAATTTACAGCCCTCTTTCGTTTCCTGAAATTGCGTGCGCTCTCAATGTGACCCAGTTCTGGGAGTCGGTTGTCATTTGATTTGGTAAGACAAAACAAGAGGCGGTACATTTTCCATGGTGCCCACGGCATTTCTCAATCTCTCTCGCTAGTCCCGTTTTCAACCTGTTCTTTTCCACGGTCTGCACGTTGCGCCCATTAGCCCATCAGGCCTTCCTATCCCTTCCCAAAATATCTCCACCCCCCGTCTGCGCCCCTCTTTCGTTTGGGCCGTACGAGTCTGTGCTTCTCGCTTCCTTCTTCGTCTTCGTCTTCTTCATGTCTCAAATTCTCTGAAACTTCAACAACCCATCAATCCCTTCGATCGTCATTCTTGTTCTCGCTCTAGCACTAGGCACCGAGGGCGGTGCGAGGAGGGTTGCCGAGGGTCGTGGGAGGGTTCAGATCTAGCTAGCCTGAGGTTGTGCGATCTTGGCGACACGCCGCTGATGCTTGCCTCTGGTTGCCTTCGGTTGCCTGGTCGACGTTCGCACGAGGCTCGCCCACTCTCGCCAGGTCGCTGCTGGTCGACTGGTCGACCCTTGCACGAGGCTTGCCAATGCTCGCCCGATAGACGCTCGTGCGATGCTCGCCTCTGGTCGCCTGGTCGATGCTCGAGCCAGACTCGCTGGTGGCCGCTACCGCGAGGCTCCGCAAGACTCGCCCGGGCGCCGCTGGTTGCCTGGTCGATGGTCGAGCGAAGCTCGCCGAGGCTCGCCTCTGGTTGCAACCGGTCGCCTGGTCGCTCGGTCGACCTCGTGTGAAGCTCACCTCTGGTCGCCTCTGGTGGCCCGGTCGACGCTCGCCCAGTCGCTTCTGGTTGCCTCGCGGAGGCTTGCCGGTCGCCCCGGTAAGCCCACCCTCTCTTTTTTCCTTTCTCTGAGCAAATACACTTTTGAGGGAAAGGAGGGAGGGAGAAGGACTTGCATTATACCAAAGCTCTCCCAACGCTTCAAAAGACTATTGCATGTGAAGTATTATTGCACCTTACCAGGGTCAGGGTTATTCGGGGTAGTAGCTCATGGGCTTGGAATTTCCCAAAGAAGGAAGAACATGATGTCCTTGGGACGTTCCGACTCTTGCCAATTGCTTCTTTGCCTCAAATTTATGGCAGTGTTGAAAGTGAATAAGTTGCCGTTTCAAATTCCCGCAGGTTTCCCCCTGAGCAAATTCGACCAATACAACAACCCAAATCATGGCTGTACGCTTCTTTTCTTTCTTTAAGGTCTTTCCATTTTCATTCTCGGTCTTGCACCTCGAATACTAAATAACATTTTACAGTTCGGAAATGCCGAAGTACTCATTTATTGGATAGGAGTCAAAATATAAATGCTGAAAGCTAAAAAGTTTTGTGCCTGGAACTGGAATACTAACTGACCACATTTTTCCCCTAATGCTCCATGCAGTCTGACAATGGATGTCGACAAACTTTTGGGATCCCTCATAAATTTCTTGGGTCTTGTTCAAAAGGTCAGCAACCTCACCGGAGTTAAAGCGAACATGTATGCTCTGGAAATGACTATGGGATTGGTGTCAGCCAGGAAGACTGACATAAGTTTGCAACTAGAGCAGGAAGAGAGGAGACCACTAAAGAGAAGGAAGGAAGAAATTGACTTGTGGATACAACATGTAGAACGGTGGGAGGGTCAAGTCCGCGAGTTAGGACGAGACGTCGAAGGGGGGAATTTCTTTACTCTTCTCAAGTTGGCGGATCGGGTGAGGTTCATTATGACTCAAGTGGAAAAATTGCACGAGAAGGGTAGATTTGATGACGGACTCACGGTGGATGTGACACCGAACCGAGGCCTTGAACTGCAACCGGGTGAACTTGTGGGACAAGCTTCCCAAACAAAAAGAAATGAGATCTGGGATTGCTTGATGAAGGAAGAGGTGCTTCGTGTCGGTGTTTGGGGACGGGCGGGAGCGGGCAAAACCTTTCTTGCGGTACACATACATGATCAGATAGTGCAAGGTTGCACAAGGTTCGATGGTGCTTGTTTGGTCGATGTATCACAAGATGGCACTGTTGGCACGATACAAACTGACATTGCGAAATATTTCCGAGTCTTACCGAATTTGATGGGGGAAAGCGCTGTTTACAGGGGCGCAAAACTGAGGGAGGCATTGCGGGGTAGGAGACTCCTCCTTATCTTAGATGACGTTAGGAAATCTTATTCTTTGGAAGAAGTGGGTATAACCCTATAAAGGAATGGATGCAAATTGATCGTGACATCGCGATCGAAGGAGGTATGCGAGCAAATGAATTGCCACAAGCTTGTCTGTATACCAACTCCTAGGAGAAATCTCAAGGGTTGGAAGAAGCAGTGCAAAAACTAGAATTAGAAGGGTTAAGTTGGAAGAGGGAAGGTTTCCCCCGGGGGGGAGCGCGCTGCTTAGGAAGTAAATTTTGACTGGAACGTTGGTGGGGCAAGATCATCTGTGATTTCAATAAGCAACTTGGGATTTGCAGATGTCCCAAGTTAGAGAGGATTTTAGAAAGACCTCTCTTCATCATTTCCATTTAACATAATAATGCAGCATTTTGACAAGCGATGTTTGAACAAGGATATCAGGACTAAAGGGTTTCTTTTTTCTTTTTTGCCTTTATTTTTGGGTGGTTTATCTTGATGGCATTTTCAATGGCTGAGCTTAGCTTGACATTTGTGTATCCACCGAATGACTTTTCCCTTTGCCTATTCATGTTGAAATTCGAGTGCTTTTACTTCTTTTAAACTTATTGTCAAACTCCTCAAATGTGAACATCTTCGGGTGCACTTGACATTAACCACTCTTCATTTTTTTTCTTTTACTAATCTCCATTCTGTCCGACTTTCGAAATAATAACTAAATGCAATAATGAAATGTCTCACTTGCAACTCTTGTTCTCTCAGTGGCTCTGCTTGCCTTTGTTCAACTCCATCTCTGGGAGAAGTGAAAGCAGAATTTCGAGCGAGATAATTTCGACTTTTTCATAATTAATTACGGCAATGGTGAAAGAAGATATGCGCGATCCTATGTCTACTTATGATACAACTCTTAGAGAAATTAAGCCAAAAGGAAAATGGTTTTGCACATGATCTACAAAAGTGATCAACCGAAGAAAACAACCCAAAAGTGGTCCGGATACTACTTAATGGCATCCATGTAATTAACAACAACAATGGGGGTGATTCATAGAGTCTAATTGGGAAGCATTCTTCTATAGTCGGAGAACCAATCATTTTTCCATTTACAATCATTTCCTAAAAAGGAGCCAAAGGTACGACTACGTTCCGCAATTTTCCCACATGCGTTAGCACTTCTCTGGACTCCATGCACCACAGAGAACCAGAAACCTACCATCAGAAGGCGTTAACAACTGCCAAGATGTGTTTGTAAGTCCTATATATTATAAGATCATCTGGACGAGTAGATAACTCAACATTACCTAGCGAAGCAAAGCATGACAAAATTAGTGCTCCCCCATCTCCTGGATTCTTTCATCCCTGATCCAAACAATGCTGAGGGTCTTACCAAGACTAATTGATTATGTTCTTTTGTTCTCTAGAACAAAAAAATAATATAAATTCGTTTGATAAGTTTTTTATTCGCGGGAAGAAAAATACATTTTTTTGTCTATAAAAATAGATTTGGAATAGAATGAAGAAGCAAAAAAAAAATTACTTCTTGTTTATAAGAATAATTCCTAAAATCAAATCTAATTTTTTCTTTTCTTTTCTCTGTTCTTCTCTTTCCTTTTCTACTTCTTCCTTTTAGTTGGCGAGGCCAACCTCATGCTGCTTTGATGAGGTTGAGCATCGCCTGGCCACCGGCAAGCTCGCCGACCCTTGCCCTAGCCTAGTGAGGCTTTGGCAAGCTCATCGGACCTTGCCTAGTCGATCGCCGACCACTACCTCACCGATCTCGCCTAGCCGGTTGCCAGCCACGATAGTGGCTCAACAACCCTAGCCGACCCCCCCACTATTGCAAGCCCTTCTCGGCGGTGACGGGGAGGCAATGGTAGTGAGGGCTCAACCCTCAGCCGCCTCCCTTGGCTTTTTTTTTTTTAAAAAAATATTCATATTTTAAATTTTTTAAATAAATTTAGTTTTAAATTTAATTTAATTAATTTCAAATTAATTTTTTACCGCATCAGCAACAAAATGACATCGTTTTGCATTTGTCTAGTCGTGTCAGCATGCAAAATGACTTCTTTTTGTACTTACTTCGCCAGAAAATCGCCACATCAGCATTTTGGTCGGATTTTTTCACCGTTAGCATTTAAGTGATTCATTTTGCTCTATTTTTGATAAGTGTCACTTTCCTAAGTTTTGACACTAAAATATCATTCCATGCCAAGTTTTGGCACTTCAAGTGTCCAACACTCCTTGAAACTTACTTGTTATAAGCAATTAATCCCCTCAAGAATGAATAGCATTGCCACGACTATCCCCAACACATTTAAAATGATCTAGATCAAATGTGTCTTTAGATTTTAATGTTACACCCTGGAATCAATAAGAATAGGGATGACTCGGCCATCCTTCTACTAGAAGGACACTGCATCAAACAAAAACCAACTTGTTGTCAATATATAGCTCCATCCATATATATATGATAAACCAATGGGTAGAGTTTCTATAATACATCTAAAAAGAATTTGTGCAACTTAGAATTCAGCATACCCAAAAATCCTACTATCAGAAGTCCTGGTGATGACACAAAGGCCATCATTCTATTTGTGGCTAATCGAGGAATTTGTAAAACAAGAGTTAAGCATATCTTATAAGTAAATCAAGTATCCACTACGCAGATATAAAAGCAATACTAAAATTCATAATCCAAACCCAAGAAGGGGAAGGTCGAAAATTACTACTGGATTTACCACGCTGGAGGAGAGAGCAGGGCGTTGGCTCTAAAAAGAAAAGAAGAAATTTGGGGGTTTTCTCAGAGAAGAAGCTAGAAGGAAGAAAATTACCACAAATTCTCCTCAAATCCTTGTTCCTTTCATCTTTCCCGATGCTAAACCTTCATAGCCTCTAATCCTTGTTGGAAACCAGCTCGCTCACCACATACTACAGCTTTGTTCTTGGTCATGATCATTGAAGAGATGAAATTGAAATTGCAGTTGTCGTTGTCAATTTCACCGATCCTAGCTTGTATTGACACCGGAGAGCTTCTCTGTTGCTATACTGACGTCGATTGGCCCTCACTGCTTCCGTTTTTTTGTCATTCCAGATCTGCAAACTCCGTTACTCTACCCCTCTCTGTTTTTTTAACATGAAGCGTGAAGAGCTTTGTTCTCGGTCAAGCTTCATAACCGACATTAATTTCAACCGGAAACTCAATCCACCATGATACTCTGTTTTGAGAAGAGAGTGGCTGAGATGTTGTGCGATTTCTTTCAGAGAAATCGTAATCCGTTTTGTTTGAACTCCTTCTCCTTGGTACAAACATCCTATATTCAGTCTTTTCGAGCCTAGTTGTGATGGAGCGATTACAAAGGATTTCTTTAAAACTGAGCATCTCCTGATCTGTTTGGCAAACTGCCGTGTCGAAATTTTTAGTACAATTAATGGCTACGGTGAATGTTTTTGAGCAATATCTTCTCTGTTTTTTCTGGTGTGCCATGTATGTGCTGGTGGTCAATCAATAAGGCTCGTCGGGCCTTGTGATGATCCTTGAATGAGTCCATACTGGTTTGTCCATAGAGGTCCTTTTCGTGCTCCATCTGCTCAGGTCAACGTTGTCCACCTTATTTGAGAATTCTTTGATGGTTGATGGATGACAGCCGCAACCTGAAATGGCAGGTGACGATGGAAGTCCAGCGAAGGACGTTTACCCGATTCAGTGTGAAGTGAGGTGTTTATGTTATGGTGTTTTGATTGTTGCGAGATGTGAGCGAATGGGGAGGCTTTCGGTCCTACGAGGAAGACGATACAAGCGTCGGTGTTACGAGGCTGGGTGTAGTCATGAAAGTGAGCAGTTGGTGCAGTTTTAATAAAAGTCGGCTCGTCGAGGGTATTTCTGATTTGGGCTTAGTTAGGTTAGAATTAAAAAGAAGGGGGCGGATATAATAGCCCGAATTTCGTATCTGTGGCGCTGGTCGTGTTCGGACCGGGCCCAAAGCCCAGCCCGAGTCCTTGTTTCCTGAATATTAAAATAATATTTTTTTTAAATAATCGAAAAAGAGGAAATTTTAAACATTGAAAAAACAAATCGAAATATAGCTTGGAAAGAGGCCTTGATTAGGCTGTTAAGTTTTAGCATTAGTTTATGCTTAGTTTTTTTAGTTAGTAACTATTTAGTTCAGGGATCTTAGTGAGCACTTTTGATATAATTTTAGTCTTAGTAGATAAATCTTTTACGTAATGAATTAGGCTGATTTTGATCATAACTCATGGGGTTGCTATCCTAAGATTTAATGACAAGGTCATTTTATGTTATCTACCCAGCATATGTTGAGTTACTTTACTGTACTTTACATTTAATTGTTCTTACATTGCTTTCTTAGATAAATTGATTGTGTTTCTTCCATGTTGTTTTTTTTCTAAGTTGTAATTTGCTTATTTTAGTTGAATGTTTAGGTTACACTTTAGAGCTATATTAAACACAAAAAAAATATTGCATGGACACTTAATGGACGACAAGAACTTTAAGAACAATAATTTAGTAAGAAGATTGCATGACAACATTAGTTGACTAATAATTTTAGATATCGAAAGGGCACTAGTTAGATAACAAGTATAATCACCCACTCTAGATCTCTGGTTGCATAAGAATTGGGTTCCATATCTCACTTGGTTCCTAGTGATTCTAAGTTAGTTTAGACTTTAGGAATGGATCAATTTCAATCATAATATTTCAACACCAAACATGAGGTAAGAGTTTGGGAAAAGTTGAGCCAATTGTAAATTGTTGGTCCCAATTCGACATTACCTCTAAACTTGTCTTTTCCCCAACAATCATGTCGGGAGGGTTGTGGCATTTCCAAGACTAATTCAAATGGATGACATGTGCCGATTAATGTTTTATTGTTTCTTAGATGTTACCGGTACATTTGCCTAATCTTGATGATCCATTCAAGAAAGGTGTAGTATTGAATTATTAATAGAGTGGCTCATTCTCTTAAAATTCGCCTTAGTAGATTTTTCACTATATTAGGAGATGATATTGTGGAACTTTATTTAATTAAAATAGTAAAAAAAGTCACCAAAAATTCTAAATTATGCACATTATAACACATTCCTCACCTTTTTTTGGTGACACAAAAAAATCCCAAATGTGTACTCATGTGACACATTTACGTCAAAATTATAATAATATGATACGTTTATCCTAAACTTTTTTCTCGTGACGCAAAAAACCCTAAACTTGTATGCATGTGACATATTTACCTCAAAATTTAGGATAAAAATATCACATGAATATAATTTTGAGATTAAATGTGTCCCACAAATATAAGTTTGGAGTTTTTGTGTTGTAAAGTATAAGTATTGGAGTTTTTGGTGTCACAAAAAAGATTGAGATAAATATGTCACAATTAGACAAAATTTAGGATTTTTAGTGATTTTTTTCCATTAAAATAATAGATGAATGAATTTCAAGATTAAGGGAAAATAAAAGAATAGATTTTTAAGAATTTACAATGAAATATAAATAAGATACATGTTAAAGTATGATGCACATTATACTTTGAACTTCTTGCAACCGTAAACATTAGCTATGTGATAGTTATATTAGCTGAACAAAATAACAATTGAATGTTTAAAAAAATCACCAGAGCACCAATGGTTGATCAAAAATATTTTGAATGCATTGACAAATTCTACTAGATATGTTAAATGTTGATTGGAATTGTCTTGATTGCTTTAGAAAATTTATCCAAATTACCTTAAATTTACCTAAAGAGTCCCAACATATACCAATTTATCTGATTTTTCTTAGAAAAGTAACACCCCTGACGAAGATAAAAAAAAAAATGCGAAGTCTACTTTTCATAAGCAGATTTAGCTAGATTGAGTAGATGCCAACATAATATTTATTTATCTCTTTATTCCTAGTGAAGCAATAGCGAGGCATTATTTTTCCTTTGTAAATTGCGAAATCATAGGTAACTCATCTTTTATAGATTCATTTCATTCAATTTAATCACGTTTTTGTACAATTTGTGGTAACTAAAGTATACTTTGTTGCGAGAATTTCTCCAAGACTTATGGATCCATAGAATACTGAAACTCCTTAAAAAATTTATTGCAATTCTTCAATAATTATAAAACGATAGGCATTATCTTCATCAATCATAAAGTGATAGGAATTATCGTTGATAATTCATTTAATCATATTTTGCAATAATTTCAAAATTTTACAATAAAAGGCCATTGATTTTGTTTTAGCTTTTGAAGACATTTAATTTTCAGATGCAAACGTTTAAAAATAACATCAATAGGGTTATCAACAATTATGCATTTAATCATAAGAGTGATAAGTAATAAGACATTTAACCATGTTCACTTATGAATTGGAAAACTGTACATTATGTTGAAAATATACTTTTCCTCTATGAAATAATATGAGATTGTCGTTTTTATGTTTTATAATTATTTATTTATTGTCTACGTTGACATATCTGTAAAAACCACATGTAACTATTCTAATAATCATCCAATATCACGCATTCGTGAAATAGGGGCTTCGTATTATATATATATATGTTTTTTTAAATATTAACCTAATATCGTTTTTCTGTGGAGATAATTTCTTCATATTATATTTTCTAAGTTGAGTTGTTGTAACGGGGTCATATACTTACTTTGTTTGTTTTGATAAAGTTTCATTTGAGTTCCAAACAGAAGATAAAATAGTCTAAAAACTATCTTCCGTTAACCAGATGTCTGTCCAAGCAACACACTGAGTCTCGATTAGTTCTTAACATGAGACAAACGCGGCCAAAGTAAATGGATTATTAACAGTAGTTTTCCCTCCCATGTGAGTCGTGCAAAAACACTCCAATTTTTACTCTGCCATGATCAGTTCTATCGTTTTACTATAATTTTTAATCTACCATGAGAAGGGTATCATGCAATATGTAGGTTTTGTGATAAAAGAAGAGATTTTCGTTTTTCAAACCAATGGTGTATTTGTTCCTCCTAAAAGCAATTGTTTTGCAGACATTTCACTAACAATAAATTATCTGCATTGCTTAGAATTATTAATTAACGAAAAATATTTATATTATCCAGAACAATCTATGTCTAAGTAATTATGTTGTCGATCAATGTATTTATCATTGATTCATTTTTATTAGTGATACAAATAATCACTTTCAAAAAAATCTTCTTTGAATTGTTAATTGTTCGCCGCATAAACGCATCTTGAAAATTCATTTGATTGTATAATTATAGCATCTTGTGATATGATGATGAAGCAGGAAAGCTAAAGGACAAATAGATATAGTCTGAAATACATAACAGAATGTATATGTTTAGCAGCACAATCACAAGGAACCAACTAAGTCGCATGAAAGCGACTAGGAAACGTCTCCAAAGTGACCCGAAAGGCTATGGCTATTTCCAGGAAGGTGGGTTCAAGACTCTTGATGATGATTCCATCGCCTGTCAGCATCAACCAACTTCCAAGAATGTGTCCCGTAGACCCCGCGCCTCAAGACTTTTGCTTCGGGCATTGACTTCGCCCTTTTCCTCGAATTTGGCTTCTCTCTCGGAACCATCCCTCCCTTTACTCTGCCTGTATAATGTCTTAATTCCGTTGATGAATTAATCTCTCGTTGCGGTAATTTATTTGGAGGATTATCAGCAAGTTTTTATCAGGCGAGACTGCTTTAGATTAGTGGAAACTTGGAGCCTTTTTTTTTAACTTAAATTTTCTGGCGCTCTCCATGTAACTGAACTGGTAAATATGGCCATGCCTAGGGTTCCTTGATTTTTCCGCACATTCTTCACGCCGCCCTTTCTATCCCCTGTTCTTAATCCTCATCTGATGAAAAAGTTCCTCAACAATCACCATGTCGTCCTGAAATTGCATAACATTGACAAAAGGCACATCGATTAGGTGAGATGATGTCAAGAAGAAAAAGATTCAGCCCCATTCGCAATGATTTTTTATATGATGTCACAAAGCTACACGAACTAATTGGTCTAAAGTGATAAAACTCCTCACAGAGTCAATTTTTGATAATCAAAATGATATATAACAAGTTAATTAGAGAAGGAAGCCGACCTGCGTGGGAGAAACGGATTACTTCTTTAGCTATTAAAGGCCCAACTTCACTACATCCTAAGAAGTCTGAAGGAAAATTCCCGGAAAGCCATCAAGTACAGGAGAGTTCCAGGCAACCCAACTCTAGAACATGGCTTGCTTCACTTCTTCCTCTGTCCCATCCTCTGTTAGTGCTTGCTTCATATCCTCACCTATAAATTTATCAAAAATAGATGCCATCAAACTCGAAACTTTTGCAAAGCTTAGGTGCAAGGTGTAAGGACTTTGAATCCGTATGTACCGCTGAACTTGGCTGGTTCCATGCGTAATGTTGGTCAATAGGGCTAGAATGAATGAATCTATACTATAGTCTCTCTAGCATGTAATGTTTAATCACAGTGATCAATTTTTTTTTTTTGATATTTTACAAGTTAGATATGATGCAAAGACTAAATCACTACCAATAATGTATAGTCAGAGCAATCACCTACATTTTTCTTAATACACATTGCACTTCTCACTCTCTCCAGTTCAGTTTTCTAAGGCTTATTATTATTATTATTATTATTATTATTATTATTATTATTATTATTGCCGATGTCCTTCCTTCGGATGACCTTGACACGACATTAAAACTGTCGCGAATTGCCCGTCCAATGTATTTCTTTTAGTCGGAAAAATGCCTCCCTTGTTAAAGCTTGAAATTTTGGCTATTTCCACGAAGGTGCATGCACTAGTCTGACTTGGACCATATTGCGAAGGACCATGTTTGACTTGACTGCACAAAAATTATCCTAAAACTTTGGCTCAACGTGCAATGTAATCCCCAAACTTTTATATTGTTCAACGAGATAACATTGAAGATTTTCACTTAGTTTAGAGACTAGATTAAACATAACAAAAGTCTAGGGATCACATTAAATAATTTAAAGTTCAAGGACCACATTACACATTGAGTTAAAATTCAGAAGTCACATTGAATAAATAAAAAATCATGGATCATGTTATACAATGAGCAAAAGTTCAAGAATTATTTGTGTCATTTTTCCATTGAGAAACTATTATTAGGTAGGACGGTTTGCCAAACCAGCAAATAGCCAAGTTATTCGGCGTAGCGTACATATCTAGACGGCCCGTCTATTGGAAATTTCTTTAAATCTCTCTCTCTCTCTAACCCGCTTTCTCTTCGTTACTTCCCCGTTTATTGTCTCCACTTTTCTTCACCTTTTATCCACTCCCCTCTCCCTCCCTCCCTGCATCTTCAAAGGTCAAACTCCGTGGAAGCGAACTTCGCTACAAAGCCATAGATGCTGGTCTTCACGCCATGCGCTTCCCCATCCCATTGTCTCTCTCCCACCAAGCTCAGCTTTATCAAAGGAGGTGCATCTTTGGCGCTTGCTCATGCTTATTGTTGGGAAAATATGATGAATGATCGGGAAGAATAATGAAGTCAGACTTTAAGAGGTGATAATATTCTTTTTGAATAATTATTTGCCTCATTACGTTGTTAATGATTATTGACAAAAATCCTTCAAGATACAATAATATCTTGATTGAGAATACTAGATAACAATTTTAGTATTTTGCTATAGTCTTTCAAGGAAAATGATTGAAATGGCAATTATATATTTTAAAAGAAAAATCAACATACTTATCTCAATATTTTTTTAACAAGGTAACCCTTCAAAAATGGTTGTAAAGTGAAGACGTACATCCTCAAATGTTATCTTGAAAAAATTAAAATTAAGATTAAAAACAATGAAAAATAATAAAAAATAATTTATTTTTTTAACTTCGAATTTCATAACTTCTAAAAATATTGATTGAACAAATATAACCTTTCAAAAGTTGAGACCCGACTAATAATGATAACCAAGATAACAAAATAATAATAATAATAAAATAATAATAAAAAAATAATAATAATAATAATAAATGAGGATTAGTGCTAACTATTATTCCCGAGAGGCATCCACATGCGGATATTATGAAACCTAGCTCACACAGCATTACCTTCGTTTGAACAAGCTTGAAAATATCCACAAAATTGGCTCACTTTTTCTTAAAAGAAAACCACTATTTTATTTGTTTTACGGAGAACGCTCCACGCTTACAGGTGTTGAGGACACCTTGACACTTGTCAAGCTTCATCCTTGATGTGCATCCGTTGCCCAGACGACAACGTACGAGAAGGAGAGAGGGACTTCAAAAATAATTTCCGAGGGGATGATGAGATAATCTCGAGACCCGTGTCGCGTGCCGAATGGTGCTCTAATTTGCTGGCTCCGCAACATTTGGTCATCGTGTCTTTTTTTTTTTTTTGGTCGAAAGGTCATCGTGTCTGACTCGTGCATTTTCTTGCACGTTTTCTTGGTCCGACTCGGACAATTTACAATCGGAGCCCGCTTTTTCCACGACCGTATGCTCCTACCACAGCCCTTCACTTGCGACGAAACTCAAATAGACAAACTTGCCCTCTATATATTTATGTGTTTAGGGAAGTGTTTTCTCCATAATTCCTTTTTTTTTTTTTTTAATAATCTTTTTGGCCAAACCTCCATCTCCAAAGTTCAGTCTCCATCTTGTCTCGTGTTTTGCTTCGCTGTTGAGCTGAAGAAGGAGGCCTCGATTAAGGGAAGCCAATAGAAAGATATAGCGGCGCATTCAATAAAGTTCCTTATTCCTTTGTTGTATAACTTGTATTATCCAGCCATATACAAACTCATTAAAATTCATCTAATACACTATCAAAAATGCGGAAAAAAGAGAGGAGAATTATTAGTATATTAACTTGCAATCTACAAACCTAATAATTTGGTTCAGGTGCAGAATTAAAAAGCGTATGAACTTAATACTGGATAAACACAGTTGATTTTCCAATCAAGGCTCTCCATTACATTAACAATGTATAAAACTTGATTGTCTCCTTAGTGAAATTGACTTAATTAATTATAATTTCATTTCCTGAGGAATATTTGCTAGGTAAGAAGAATAATGCGAAACAAAATGGAATTGGGTCAAAATAGAGTAAAGCTTGGTGAAAGGGAAATAAGTAATTTCTCAGTTCGAAATTTTACTATTTGTTTCATTGTGACTTCTGTCCTAGAAGAGAGAGATTGTGACAATTAAAAGAAGAATCGAATTAGAGGAAGCTTGGGATTCTGTAGAGGGCGTTTTTGGTCATTTTACTATCTTCATTTTTTTTTTTTTTTTGGGGTACTATCTTCATGTTTAGCAAGCTGTCCTCCTTTACAGGAAGGTGAAAGTTCTCTGATCTCTCTTCGTGATTACATGAGTCAAGTCGCCTCGGTTCGCTCTACTATATAAGCTTCCCCCGCTCCCCTGTTTTCCCCCACCTTGGCTGCCTTCATGTATCCATTCCTTCCTTTGCCTCTTAATTCCGTTCTTGGATTAATCTCTCGTTGCGGTATTTCATTGGGAGGATTATCAGCAAGTTTTTACCAGGTGAGACTTCTTCAGATTGAAAATTTTGAGCTCTCTTTTCTTCCCTAAATTTTCCTGCTCTCTTCATGTAACTGGTGCTGGTACATGGTCATGCCTATTTTTTCTTGATTTATTCCGCACATCCTTCGCACAAGGAACGAAAAGAAAATTTACATCCTGTGTTGAGTTGTTTGTCTGTTCTCTCCTTTGTAGATCTGTTAATTCTCGAGCAAATTAAGATACATCGTCAGGTTTGTTTTTCTTTGCGTTTCTTTTCCTTGCCCAAAGAATTCCTTCGTTCTGATATACTTTCCAGAACAGAACAAAAAGAAAAAGAAGCTTCTAAAAAGAACGGAGAACCATCAATAACCCTGTTATCCCACTCCAAATGGACTTCCCATGCCCTCTGATTCACATTATGTTGAGCTTGGATGTCGCTTCTTGCATGGTCTCCTGTACAACTCCAAAGAATAATTGACAGATTTTGCTGTAAGTCGCCCACCATTAGTAAAACCTAGAATAGTCAACTTCTTATCCCTGCTCAGAGTTGGTTGGATGGGTGAGAAGTCCCCATGAATTTGTAGCCTTGTCGATTAGGCGCTCCACTAACATGCTTTTATTGACATCTACTCCGCCTGCTCATCTTTGATCGGCTTCTCTCTGTAGCCATCTTCATTCCATGTGCTGAGATTTCTTCCGTTATGAACTTGCCGCGTTGCACCCTGTCCGACTATCTCCATTCCTTCTAATAGACTGGCCCATCCCCCAGAAACCCTTGCCCCTTTGTTTAGCTATAAAAAAGGAGCAATTAAGGTAACAGATTCCTTTCAGCACCTTCAGCCATAAAGCATGATGTTCTTCAGTTTTTCTCGAGGCAAATATGAACTATCATTAGCAAGGTCCTATTAACCTAATCCTCCCGTAAATTCGGGTTGAGTAAGACAATGGCAAGTCTTCCAAGGAGTTTACCCTCTTGTCCCCTCTGTCCCCAGTAGTTGTTGAAAATCATGGTATTAACTCATTTCCACCCGTGCATATTTCTGGCCACGCTTTCCCTTAAAAAGTTTATGGCCTCACTTTTAGATATCCCTCAGAGATTCATATTGAAGGAAACCCCAGGAATTTAGCAAAGTTTTCAGCAACATTCATACCTGGAGCATTACACACTTCTTAGTGTTCTGAGAAGATTCAGGACCGAAAAACATCAGATTCTGCACACTGATCTCTTGACCTCGTGCAAGGTTAACCTTCTAAAAGTTCCTTCAATGTCCTACAATTAGAAACAGAAGCTTCTATAAAGAACGGAGAAGCGTCAGTCAAAAAAGAGTGGGATAATTGAGCAGCTCCTTTCACCTTGATACCCTTCATTTTAATGCTGACGACAGCTTTATTGAGTTAGGCAGACAAGCAACCAGTGAGAATTATGAATAGATATGAATATGGAGTGTCTCCCTGACTATTCACCTAAGAAGATCGAATGATGCTGGACTCTTTCCCTTTTATAACTAGTCTATAAGGTAAGTCATGATCCATTTTATCCAAACAGCATCAATACTCTGACCCAAAAAATAAAAATTAGAAAAAGCATCAAAACCCCTTATTCCCATGACTTTTTGCTAAATAACCTCCTCAAACCTGTCATAGCCTTCCCTCGCGAAGCTTGCCAATGATTGCCTAGTTGACCCTCACGAGAGGCTCGCTGACACTTTGCTCGGTTGCCCCTGGTAGCCTGGTCAATGCTCATGCAAAACTCACTGATGCTCGCCTCCGATAGCCTGGTCAATGCTCACGCAAAGCTCACCGACATTGGAGCAAGGCTTGCCGGATCCCCAGTGGCCACCCAAGTTTCGATTTGCACCTTACCAGCGTCAGGGTTATTAGGGGTAGCAGCTCATGGGGTTGGAATTTCCCAGTGAAGGAAGAGCATGATGTCCTTGGGACGTTCCGTCTCTTGCCAATTTGCTTCTTTGCCTCAAATTTATAGCAGGGTCGAAAGCGAATTAAGTTACGGTTTCAAATCCCTGCAGATTTCCTCTTTAGCAAATTCCACCAATACAACAACCCAAATCATGCTGTGTGCTTCTTTTCTTTCTTTAGGGTCCTTCCATTTTCATTCTTGGTCTCGCACCTCGATTACTAGATAACAATTAACAGTTTGGAAGTGCCGAAGTACTTATTTATTGGATAGAAGTCAAAATATAAATACTGAAAGCTAAACAGTTTTGCAGCTGGAACTGGAATACTGACTGGCCACATTTTTCCCCTAATGCTCTCAGCAGGCTGACAATGGATGTCGACCAATATATGGGATTCGTCAAATATCTCGAGTCTTGTTCAAAAGGTCGGCGACCTCAGTGGAGTTGAAATGAATATGGGTGCTCTGGAAATGAATATGAGTATGGTGTCAGCCAGGAAGGCTGACATAAGTATACAACTAGAGCAGGAAGAGAGGAGACCGGGAAAGAAGAGGAAGAGAGAAGTTGACTTGTGGATGCAAAGAGCACAATCGCTGGAGGATCAAGTCCACAAGTTAGGAAAAAAAGTTAGAGAGAGGCGTTCCTATTCTTGTCTCATGTTGGCGCATCAGGTCCGTGGCCTTTCGAATGAAGTAGACAAATTGCACAAGAAGGCTAGATTTGATAACGGTCTCACACTGGCTGTGAAACCGGCCCGAGGCTATGAACTACAACCAGGCGAACTGGTGGGACAAGCTTCTCAGACAAAAAGGGATGAGATCTGGGATTGCTTGATGAACGAAGAGGTGCTCCAAGTGGGTGTTTGGGGACAGGCGGGAGTGGGCAAAACCTTTCTCGCGAAGCGTATACATGATCAGATAGTGCAGGATTGTTCAAGGTTTGATGGTGCTTGTTTGGTCAATGTATCACAAGAAGGCACTGTTGGTATGATACAAGCCGATATTGTGAACTATCTCGAACTAGATTTGACAGAGGTGAGCTGTGTTTACTGGGGCGCAAGACTGCGGGAGGCATTGCAGGGTAGGAGACTCCTCCTTATCTTGGACGATGTTAGGAAACCTTACTCTTTGGAAAAACTGGGTATAGCCCTAGAAAGAAATGGATGCAAATTGATCGTGACGTCGCGATCAAAAGAGGTGTGTGAGCGAATGAATTGCCACGAGGTTGTCCATATACCAACTCCTCCCGATGAGATACCTCAAGAGTTGGTTGAAGAATTGTAAAAACTAGAATTAGAAGGGTTGGGGAAGTTGGAATAGGGGAGGAGGGGGGTCTGAGGGCATTGATAAATTTGAGTGGGATGTTGGCGGGGCAAGATCATCTGTGATTCCATTAAGCAACTCGGCATTTGTAGATTGTCCCTAGTTAGAGAGGATTTTAGAACTACCTCTCTTCATCATTTCCATTTAATATAATATTGCAGCATTTTGACAAGCTTAACGTCTGAACGAGGTTATCAGGACTAAAGGGCTTCTTTCTTCTTTTTTGCCTTTATTTTTGGGGGGTTTATCTTGATGGCATTCTCATTGTCTGAGCTTAGCTTGACATTTGTGTATCCACCGAATGGCTTTTCTCTGCCTATTCATGTTAAAATCCGAGTGCTGTTACTTTTCTTTTGAACTTGTCTTCAAACTCCTCAAATGTGAACATGTTCGGGTGCACCTGACATTAACCCCTCCTCATTTTTATTTTACTAATCTCCCTTTCGCGCGACTTCCGAAATAATAACTAAACGCAACAATGAAATGACTCGACTTTCAACTCTCGTCCTGTAACTCGCTATGCTCGCCTTTATTCAACTCCATCTCCGAGAGAAGTGAAAGTGGATTTTCGAGCGAGATAATTCCGACTTCTTCGAAATTAGTAACAGCAATGGTGAAGAAGATATGCGCAATCCTCCTTCGTTTATCTACTTATGATACAACTCTTCGAGAACTTAAGCCAAAAGAAAAATGGTTTTGCACATAATCTACACAAGTGATCAACCGAAGAAAACAAGCCAAAGGTGGTCCGAGTACCGCTTAACGGCATCCACGTAATTAACAACAACGGTGGGGTGATTTATAGAGTCTAATTGGCAAGCATTCTTCTAATCATCGAAGAACCAATCATTTTCCAATCTAACAATCATTTCCTTAAAAGGAGCCAAAGGTACGACTACGTTCCGCAATTTTCCCACATACGCTTGCACTCATCTTGACTCCATGCACTATATGGAGTACCCAGAAACCTACTATCATAAAGTACTACCATCTGCCTCGATGCGTTCGTAAGCCCTGTATATTATAGATCATCTGGACGAGTAGATAACATTACCTCACGAAGTAAAGCATGATGCAAAATTAGTGCTCCCGTGTCTCCCAAATTCTCTCACCCTCGAGCCGAACAGGGCTAACTAACTTTGAGCAAGATGAAGTGTGACATCTGTAGCTTACAAATGCATATCAACCGAAGAAAAAAAGAACAAGAAAATCCCGTATTGTTAAGAGTATTTAAATAATAAACCACATCTTCATCTAATAGTTTAAGCTTTTAAAATAGTTGACAGTGATCCCACAAAATCTCACATGATATCAGAGTTAGGAGATCCTGAGTTCGAATCTTCCAGGCCCTATTTGCCTCTTTAGTTAAATTTCCATGCTTAGTAATAAACCACGCCTTCATCTAATAGCTTAAGCTTTGAGAACAGTTGCAGTGGTCTCACAAAATCTCACATTTATCATCTGCTGGAGTATCAACTCCATGAACCTCATGATCAACCTTTATCCCTTGCATAAGTAAAAACAAAATGAGCCGTGCAATCAGAATGCCAGAAAAAGAAATGGCTTGCTTTCTGTTCCATTCAAGTGAGTATTACATCTCTTTTAAGCAAAGCAACATATAAAAGCAATACTTGAACTCATCATCCATATACGCAACACGGGGACGAAGAAAATTACCGCAGGAGAGTTTTCTCAGAGAGAAGGGGGAAGGAAGAAAATGACCACGGATTCCTTCTCAAACCTTCATAGCCTCCTATCGTTGAGGAAATCAGCTCTCTCGCTACGTACTAGACCTTCGTTCTCGGTCACAGTCATTGAAGAGATGAAGTTGCAGTTGTCGGTTTGTCTATTTCACCGCCCCAAGCTTGTATTGACACTCTGGACAGCTTCTCTTTTGCTATACCGACGTCGATTGGCCCTTGCTGCTTCCGTTTTTCGTCATTCCAGATCTGCAAACTCTATTACTCTTTCCCTCTATGTTTTTTTAGCCATGAAGAGTGAAGAGCTTCGTTCTCGGTTCTAGCTAACCGACGTTAATTTCAAACAGAAACTTAACCCACCATGATGCCCTGTTATGAGAAGAGAAAAGGTGAGATGTTGTGCGATTTCTTTCAAAGAAATCGTAATTTCAAACTGCTCCTTGGTACAAACATCCCATATTGAGTCTTTTCAAGCCTAGTTGTGAACCTCGATTTGGAGTGACTACAATGGACTTCTTTAAAACTGATGCATATAACCTGTTCGACAATTTCCAGAGAGACCGTCTTATAAGTTATTCTCTGTTTTCGTCCAAATCCGAGCATCTCCTGATCTGTTCTATACATTATTGTCCCGTTTGGTAAACTGGGTTGTCGAAATTCTTAGTGCAATTCACGGCTACTGTGAATGTTTTTGAGCAATATCTTCTCTGTTTTTCTGGTGAACCATGTGTGTGCCGGTGGTCAAGCAATATGGCTTGTCGGAGAAGCAAAGGCCTTGTGATGATCCTTGAATGAGTCCACACCGGTTTGTCCTTAAAAATCCTTTTGTGCCCCATCTGCTCCGGTCGACGTTGTGACCGTATGTGTGAATTCTTGGCTGGTCGATGGATGACAGTGGCATCTGGAAATGGTGGCTGACGAGGGAAGTCCAGTGATGGACGTTTACCCGACTCGGCGTGATGTGAGATGTTCATTTTCTGGTGTTCTGATTGTTGCGAGACATGAGCGAATGGGTAGGCTTTCGGTCCTGCGAGGAAGACGATGAAAGCGTCGGTGTTACCAGGCTGGGCGTAGTTTTGAATGTGAGGAGGATTCGGTGTGGGCTTGATGCAGTTTAATAATAAAAGTCGTCTCGTTAAGGGCATATTCTAATTTGGGCTTGGATAGGTTGGAATTGAAAAGGGTGGGGCGGATATAATAGCCCAATTTGTATCCGAGGCACAGCTCGTATTTGGACCGGGCCCAAGAGCCCAGCCGGAGTCCCTGTTTACAGAATATTAAAATAATAATTTTAATAAAAATCGAAAAAGAGAAAAATTTTAAAATTAAGAAAAAAAATCATTAAATAGCTTAGAAAGAGGCCTTGATCAGGTTGTTAAGTTTCAGCATTAGGTTATGCTTAGTTTTTCTAGTTAGTAAGCATTTAAGTTGAGGGATCATAGTGAGCACTTTCGGTATAATTTTAGTCTTAGTAAATAAATCTTTTGGACAATGAATTGGACTGAATTTAAACATAGCTCACGGGAATTGCTGCCCTATGGTTTAATGATAAGGCCATGTCATATTTTTTACTTGACGCGTATTGAGTTACTTTACTGCACTTTACTTTTGCTCATTCTTTCATTGCTTTCCTAGATTAGTTGATTGCATTTCTTTCATGCTGTCTTTTCCAAGTTGTGATTTTGCTTGTTTAGGTTACACTTTAAAGCCATAATAAACACACACAAAATTGCATTGAAACTTAACGGATGAGAACTTCATGATCCATAATTTAGTAAAAAAATTGCGTTGACTCCTTAGTTGACAAATAAGTTTAGATATCGAAAGGGCATTGATTAGATAACTAGTGTAATTAAGATATCAACTCTGAAAACTCTATTTGTGTAAGCAGTGAGATTTCATCCCATATCTCACTTGGCTACAAGTCAATCCTAATAAGTTAGTGGTGACTCCAAGTTAGCCACAATCGCATTGGGAGAATTGTGACATTACCAAGACTAATTCAAATAGATGACATGTGCTGACTGATGTTTTATTGTGTCTTAGATGTCACTTGTACAATTCCCTAATCTTGATGACCCCCTCAAGGAGGGTGTAGTATTAATAGAGCGGCTCATTCTCTTGCAAGTCGCCCTAGGACATTTTTCATTGTATCATGAAATAATATTATAGCATTGCATTTAATTAAAGGGAAAAAGTTACTCACAACTTTTTTTTGTAACACAATAAGCCCTAGACTTGTATTCGCGTGGCACGTTTATCTCAATTTTTTTTTTTTTTTGCTTGTAACACTAAAAATCCTAAACTTATATCAATGTGACACATTTATCTCAAAAGTTCAGATAAATGTATCACATGAGTACAATTTGAGATTTTTGATGTCACAAAAAAATAACTTGGATTAAATGTGTTACATGGGTATAATTTTGGAGTTTTTGGTGTCAGAAACAAAGTTTGGAGTAAATATGTCACGTTGGTACAAATTCAAGGTTTTTTATGTCACAAAAAAGTTTACAATAAATGTGTTACAGTAAATATAATTTAGGTTTTTAGTGGCTTTTTCCCACTAAAATAATAGATGGATGAATTTCAAGATTAAGGGAAAATAGAAGAAAGATATTAATTTTTAAAGTTTCCAGTGAAATATAAAATAAAATATATGCTAAAGTGTAATGCAAATTATACTTTGAACCTCTTGCAACTGTAAAAATAAGCTACGCGATTGTTATATTAGCTAAACAAAATAACAATTGAACGTTTAAAGAAATCACCAGAACGCCAACAGTTGATCAAAAATATTTTTAATGCATTGACAAATTCTACTAGATATTTTAAATGTTGATCGGAATTATCTTGATTGCTTTAGAAAATTCATCTGAATTACCTTATTTTTCCTAAGGAGTCCCAACATAGACCAATTTATCTGATTTTTCTAAGAAAAGCAACACCTGTGACGAAGATAAAAAAATGTGAAGTCTTACTTTTCATTACCAAATTTAGCTAGATTAATGCCAATACAATATTTATTTATCTCATTATTCCTGGTGAAGCAACACTGAGGCAATATTTTTCCTTTATAAATTTCAAAATCATAGGTAATTTGTTTCCTTCGATTTCCTATTTATTCATTTCATTCAATTTAATCCCGTATTTGTACGATCTTTGCTAACTAAAGTACTTTGTTGAGAGAATTTCTCCAAGACTTATCAATATCGATAGAATACCAAAACTACTTTTTTTCTAAAATGATAGGAAATATTTTCATCAATCATAAAGTGGTAGGAATTATCATCGATAATTCATTTAAGCGGGTGTTGTAATAATTTCAAAATTTTACAATAACAGGCCATTAATTTTGTTTTGGTTTTTGTAGACATTTTTTTATCAAATGTAAACCTTTAAAAATAATACAATCACGCATTTAATCATAAGAGCCATAACTAATTAGACATTTAGCCATGTTTACTTATGAATTGTAAAACTGTATATTATGTTGAAAATATACTTTTCCTCTATAAACAATATATGAAATTGTCATTTTTATGTTCCATTATTATTTATTTATTGTCTATGTAGATATATCAGTATAAACCACATGTAACTATTCCAATCAAATAGGTTGAGGGTTGAGAACTCGTGGCGTCTACAGAGGGCTTGAGCCACTCCATGGCTTGGCGAGGTTGACCTCTCTAGTGGCTAGCAAGGCAGCCAAAGGCAGGTATAGTTGGCGACCGACTGGAGCAAGAAGGAAGAGGAAGGGAAAAAAAAAAAGAGAGAGAAAGAAAGAGAAAGAAAAAGAAAAAGAAATAATAAATAATTTGCACAAATATTAAAAATTATTCACATCAACGTCAATCGTATCACATAGGTTGACCAACATCCATGTCAACAATATCCGACCGAAATTAGTTGAAATGACTGAATTGGTATTATATCAAAAGGTTCAAAATGAATTAGCTCTAAATTGAAAGATTTATAGTTAAATTGATACTATTAAAAAATTTAGAACTTTTCTAATACTTTTCCCAAGTAATTTTGTTGTCAATCAAGGTATTAATCATCGATTCATTTTTCGAATCGTTAATTTTCTGCAGAAGAAATGCATCCTGAATATTCATATGAATTATAGCATCTAGTGATATGATGATGAAGCAGGAAAGCTAAAAAGGCACTAAATATGGTCTCAAGTACCTAATGCAATATACATATGTAGCAGCACAATGCACAAGGCACCAACTAGTCGCCTGAAAGCCACTAGGAAACGTCTCCAAAATGACCCAAAAGACTCTGGCAAGTTCCAAGAAGGTGGATGTAAGACTCTTGATAATAATTGCATCGTCTGTCTGCCTCAACCAACTTCCAGGAAGGTGTCCCGAAAACCCCCGGGCCTCAAGACTTTTGCTACGGGCAATGACTTGAAGTTCTGCTTCTATTGACTTCACCATTTTCCTCGACTTTGGCTTCTCTCTCGCAGCCTTCCCTCCCTTTCCGCCGGTATTGTCTCTTAAATTCATTTTTGAATTAATTACTCGTTGCGGTATTCCATGTGACTTGTGCTGCTAAATTGTCTAACCTAGGGTTCCTTGATTTATTCCACACATCCTTCACACCACTGTTTCGGTCCCCTGTTCTTAATCCTCAACTGATGAAATAGTTCATGAGCAATCACCATGCTGTCCTAGAATTGCGTAACATTGACAAAATGCACATTTATTAAGTGAGATGATGTCAAGAAGAAAAAGATTCAGTCCCATTCACAATGATTTTTTATATGATGTCACAAACCTACATGAATCAATTGGTCTAAAGCGATAAAACTCCTTAGGGAGTCGATTTTCGATAATCAAATTGATATATGAAAGTTAATTAGAGAAGGAAACGGACCTGCGTGGAAGAAACGGATGACTTCTTTAGTTGTTAAAGGCCCACCTTCACCGCATCCCGGAAAGTCTGAAGGAAGATTCCCGCAAAGCCATCAAGTGCAGGAGATTTCCAGGCACCCAACTGGAACATGGCTTTGCTTCACTTCTTCCTCTTTCACATTCTCTGCTAGTGCATGCTTCGTATCTTCAGTTATTACTTTATTAAAAATAGCTGCCATAAGTCGAAATTATTGCACAGCTCAGGAGCAATGTGCAAGACTTTGAATCCATACGTACGACTCCATGAGTAATATTGGTCAATAGGGCCAGAGTGAATGAATCCTTCCTATAGTCTCTGTACTATAATCAGATGCCAATTCGCAAAATTTCTTACGGTTCTCTTAGTACACAGCATTCCTCTCTCTCTAGTCCCGTTTTCTAAGGCCTTTTTTTTTTTTTTTTGGACTGATGTCCTCCTTTCTGATGAGCTTGACACATTGGAACCATCACGAATTGTTCTTTAAATCGTGTCGTGTCAGTAAACACGAGAAAGTATTGTCATAATGAAATCCTCTTAAAGATGTCTTGAATTGAGCACATTAAACAAATACTAAAATTAAAGCGTGTGAGTCTATCTGATAAGTCCATGATGGATTATTTTGTGATCGTCTACGATTTTGTTTAGCACGCTGGCTATACTTCATCCATTTAATACTTTGCATAGGAAAGGAAGAAGGAAGGATGAAGACAAAGAAAGCAACTGATTTTTGCAAACTACCATTTAGGGTGCTTTTGTTTCGCAAAAAATAAACATTTTGTAAAATAGTTTTTAAAATATGATGACTTGTATCCCTCACAAAAGTAATGAACGAAAGAAATTATTATTATAAAAGTATTTACACATAAATTATTATCGATAATTAAAAATGATTTTTATTGATTACTTACTTTAAGCGATATAGATAATTTTTTTAAAAATATTTTTAATCACTTATTTTTGCGAAGTAAATGCACGCTTAATTCCCTTCACGCCAAGTCGCTCTCCAAAAGATGAAGAAGGCAATGGGAGAATTTTCTGACTGAGTATGCGTGGATTTAATTTGGCAGTCCATGTCCTTTGTTGACTCCCCTGCCGCATGAAAAGGGCGATATTTTATTGACTTTTCTTGGCAGCAAATTAAAGGAGAATAGGAGTCTTCTTTGTCCTTTCGGTTAATGCGGCAAGTGAACGAAGGAATCCTCTCGTGCAAATTAAACATAGGCAGGGCGGCCACAAAATGATGACCTCTCTCTCTCTCTCTCATTATGAAAGAGAGACGGAGACGTCCAACAAAAACAGAGCCAAGTCCTTGGTGGCCAAAGAAATAGACGTGACATTCGAAGTTTTTGACTTTCAATAATAATATCTAAGCTGATTTTCATGATCATTATTGTCCGGAGTCAGATGCATCAGGCTTTAAGTGATAGATATTGATATGTAGGTTGATGGTGTAGAGATGACGATATTTGTTTTACCGCTCATTTCCATCAAATTGTATATTTGATGCTATTCAAGTTTTAAATTTACTAAATTGAAATTTTCCTAACATTCGATATCTTTTACTAATAATTCTAGTAAGTTCAAAATATTAGATTTATCAATGTACAGAGCAAACACTAGTTTCCTTAATAATGTACTAATTTATCAAGTGTTTTTGTAACTTAGCAAAATATCTACTTTAAAAACCATAGAGTTGAGCCATTGGTTTATTCTCTAACTTGTGCACATCTTTTTTTCATTTTTCTACCAAGTATTTGAAGCTACATGTCCTTAGTTTGTGACATTGAACTTAGTTTAACCTTCATATCATGTATTACATCATTTATTTAAACTTTTAATGTCTTGATAACTCATCCAAGAAGCTTTATCTTTTTACTACCCTTATTTTGGCTACTTTTAAGGCCACTTCTATCCTTTGAAGTGAAGCATCACAACGCTTACTTTAGTGCCAAAAGTTTTTGTCGACTTTCTTAAGTGTCAAATCAAAGAAAAAAAGATCACTTAAGTGTCCCTGACAAGAAATTTAGGTGCAAAAAAATTATATGGCTTTAATAATTAAAAAATTTATATGAATTGGGCTTTTTTTTTTTTTTTTTTGTGCACTAGAGTGATTTTTTTTCATTGAGATTAGCACCAAAGTAATTTCCTTTTAACAAAGACTAACATTGAAGTAATCACATTTTAACCTCCTACACGATGTTGTTTAAAAGTTACATGTTGATTGGGCACACTGGCTGACCACATAGGATTAAGAAATTAATAAAATATTATCACGTTATATTTCTGGCAACCCAGATTGAAGTTGGCACTTAAATTTCTTTTTTTTAGAGTGGCACTTAAGTGATCAAAAAAAAAAAAATTGCATTAAAGTTAATATCATACACAACTTTTCGCACTTCAAGTATCCTTCTCCCTTTTAAAACCTTTGTTGATTCACTCATTGATCAATGACTTGCCACAGTGTGGAACTTATGCATCAGAATTCTACTATCTTAAAAAAAAAAAATTGATATTAGTCAAAAAAATAAAAAGGAATTTTATGACTAGCAAGTAGTCCCTATTTTAAGGATGGAAGGGCCATGCGTGTGGAATGGTAAACCTGCTGCAAATTTTGTTTTCATTTTCCTTGACTCGTATCATAGAGAAATTTTCTAATATCAGAGCCACGGCATTTTTTAGCACATTTAGCACTTTTTTGGTGAAATAGAAACTAATTAATATGCTTAGGGATTATACATATTTATACTTCTTAATCAACCATTTACTCAATTCTATAATCTTAACCATGCGAAGTGTGACTTGTTTCCTTAGCCTCTGCTACTAATGCATCAGTAAGCATTGGATCCCATAATTGAATTCATGAATTAACCCTTATCAACATTTGAAATTTTTCATGAATTTAAGTTTATCAACATTTAAATTTATGGTACTAAAGTAAACATACATACAATTCTTAAGAGAGATTCTCTATGCCGGAAGTATTTCATAATGGGATTCATCGTAACTAGGTTAAATACTTAATTGTGTTTGTTTTAATAAATCTTCATTTTAGTTGGGAGACAAAAGAGATAAACAGTCTAAAACTATTTCCTATAGACTGGACGTGACGCATATCAGGGCAACGCGCTGAGTCTCTACTAGTTCTTTCACATGAAATACTCCCACGACTTTTAGATGTCTTCCCAATGGCAAATCCAAGATTTGTGATCAGTTGTATCATTTTATTATAGTTTTTATTTTTCCATGACAATTGTATATTATGCAAAAAATATGTCTTACGATGAAAAAGGGAATTTTTTTTCAATTAATGGTGCTATTTCATTTTTTTTAGGGAAAAAAAAATGGATATATTTACTGAAAATCCTAAAATTTATCATAAAAGTGTAATTAAGTCATAAAACTTATAAAAAATACAATTAAATTAAAACTTATCAAATTGATACAATCAAATCATTCCATTAATTTGGCCAACTAAAAATATTAACATGTTTTTTTTTCCTTCTATTCTACATGGCGATGATGTGGCTAAAACATGAATAATAAGACTAAAACAATATCGTTTTGGTCTAAATATGATTTTAAATCCAAATATTATTTAAATTAGATTAAAAAATAAATTTAAGAAAAAAACAAAAAAACAAAGGGAAAACATTAAGAACCTTCACATCCCTCACTTTTGTCATCCCAACATTGCTAGGAAGGGTCGGCGAAAGTGTAGGATAGCCAATCAAAGGTCAATGGGGGTCCTGCCATTTGCTAGGGCCTGACAACCCTCCCAACGCTTGGCTGGTCATTCCCAACATTGCCGACCCTTCTTGGCAAGGGTGAGATGACAGATGCAAACCCCACCTAGTTTCACTTACTTCTTATGTCTTTAAAAAATATATATATTTTGAATGTAATTTAAATAATTTTTTACTAAACATAAAATTTGGATCGAATCTACGTCGTTTTAGCCACGTCAAAGCCATGTAGGAAATAAAATTAAAAAAAAAACCATGTTAGCATTTTATTTTTACAAAAATAGACGGAGTTAAATATCAATTTAATAAGTTTTAGAACTTGATTGTATTTTTTTTCCTTAAATTTTAAAACTTAATTGCACTTTTGTAATAAACTTTAGAATTTATAGTGCACATATCCCAAAAAAATGCCTCAAATATTTTGTTTTTCTGGATAAATGCCTCCAATGTGAAAGCCTAAAATTTTGATCCGTACTTGTCTGACTGACTTAAACCATACTGTGTAAAATCATGCCTGACTAACTTGAAACATATTGCATAGAACCATGTCTGATTTGACACTGTGAAAAAATATTAGGTGAGACAATCTTGCCAAGCCAAAAAATAGTGACGCCATTCAACGTGTGGCATGTGTCCAAACTGACCCCACCTGTCAAATTTTTTTTCAAAATCCCCCTCTGCTCTCTTCGACCTCCTTTCACTTGTTTACTTCTTGGACTTGAACATGTCCTTAAAAGGTTCCCTCCTGAATTGGATATCCCGGGAGGACTCCTTCTCACAAGCCATTTACAGGCAAATGAGGGGTGAGTAGTATGGGATAATATCCCCATTGGGTTCCCCGGCCAACAGCCCCCGAAAGGGGGTAGGGGCCCACACCTGATCCTCGTGAAGCCTTCCCTGGGTAACCAATCCTAGGCGTGGTTCAGGGACATGACGGTGCTTCTCCCCGGGAACGGGGAGGAGGTGGCCGGCCAGCCCGTCTACTGTCTCCACTGCTCTTCACCTTTCATTCATCCCCCTCTCTCTTTTGGCAACTGCAAATCGAATGATAAAACTCCATGAAAGCGAGCTTCACTACGAAGCCACAGACGCTGGTCCTCGCGCCATGCGCTTCCCCATCCCATTGTCTCTCTCCCACGAAGCTCAGGTTCATCAAGCAGTTTCTTGTTGCAGAAGAAGTTGGTGTCTGTGGAAGTATGTGTTGGACTTGGGTCATCTTCCCGCATGAAGGGATAAGATAAGGATAGAGTTAATTGTCTTTGGGTCAATGTGAGAATAACAACCTATAAAGCATTGACATCCTTAGGGAGCTTTCGTGTTATGTCAGATATTTTGACACGTGTTCAATAATCTTCAACACTTTTCAACACCCAATCAACACGTGTTAGAAAATCCGACAGTCAGTCAACTTTCTTAACACTCAAGTTTATGCAAATTCGGAATTCTAAAACTTAATTCCGACACACACATGGTTAATTTTAAAAAATTTCAAAAAATTAAGGGTCAAAACATAAATATGTAAAATAATAAAAATAATAATAAAGGGAAAAAAAAAAAATATATGGTCTTCTCTTCTCTCCGACTCCCACTTCTCATAACACACAATGTACCCCCAAGTTTTTCCTCTTCTCTTCCAACTAGCTCTAGCATGCAAGTTTAAAATGTAGATTGTTTTTCTCTTTTTTCCTTCAAGTTTTATGAATTATTGGAATGAAATTGAATATGTCCAATTGAAACAATAAATGATATTAGTAAGTATTTGATTTTTCTAGTGTAAATTCATTTTAGGTTCTTTGTTAACCATTTATTTATTTATGAATTTGAATCAGATTAATTTGATTAAAATAATCATAAAAATAATAATTTGTCATGTATATATATATAAATATATATTTAATATACAACGTGTCGAAATTGTTTATTTTTAGAAATGACATGTTGGCATATGATGTAGCGCCATGTCATATCATGTGTCGCATGTTAGTGTGAGTGCTATTTAGATAATAACTTATAGTGAGTCACAAATTTTTGAAGGAATAAGCCACATAATAATTATAAAAAATGTTTATTATTTAACTTTTTATGATATAAAACAGATTCTTATTTTTATAATAGATTAAAGGTTGTCATTTAATTTTTTTTTTTTTCATAGGGATAAATTCAAAGGAACATGGGGACCTTGTACAGAAGAAGGAAATTCGCGTAAAAGGCGGTCTTACTCGTGCCTATAGGCTACAGGCAGTGAGGGCACTTGTTCATTCTTGCCAGATCGAGTACCGAGACAACAATGTCCGAGAAGGTCCCACCCAGGTGCAAAGAGGAGTAGCGACGAATGAAGAAGTCAGCTCAGAGAGAGGAGGGAGGAACTTTGAAAATTTTTGGGAAAATCTCAAATAGGGACCCAAAGTGGCCCCATTTTTTCAAAAGAGGACCTGAAGTGGAATCTGTCTCAAATAAAGCCCCAAAGTAGTCATTTAGTATCAAACAAGGACCTGAATTGTAAGCCGGCGAACTGATGCAATTTCAATGCGTATTCTGGCAACCTGGTCTAGGGTATTTTTGTCCAAAAAATATTATCTTTTTGTTTTCCTTCTTTTGTTCATCTTCTTCTTGATCTACCCATGGTGTTGTCCTTGTTCATCGTCTTCTTTGTCGAAGATAGGCATTGTCCAAATCAAGGACATCAGAAGTGGGGAAGGGCCGGCGAAGGTCGTGGGACCGGCATGGGTTGGCCTCACCTGAGGCTAGCAAGGGCTTAATGCCCATTGCCGGCAGCAGGCGTTGGCAACGAGCAAGGGCTTGCAGGCCCTCGCCTGCCCTTACCAGTGGTCGGCGAGCCCTTGCTGGCCTCATTGAACTTACTAAGGACAAAACCGCCCCTGCAATGGAGTCTTCTTCTTCTTCTTCCTCCTCTTCATCTCCGCTTCCCTTGCACGGAGCGACCTGGACGTGCTCTCAAAGCTCAAAACCACCATTTTCGGGCCTCCCTTCGCTGCCATCGGTGACTGGGTCGACTCCTCCTCCTCCTTCTTGCTGCCGCGCTTTTCGCATTGCTCCTTCACCGAAGTCACGTGCGATGTCGACTCGTGGGTCGTCTCTCTCAATATCACATCCGTTGGCCTCTCAGGCTACATCCCACTTGAAATCGGCCTTCTCCGTGACCTCGTCAACCTCACGCTCACCATCGACAATCTCACCGAAACCCTCCCGCCGGAGCTCGGCAGCCCCACCTCCCTCCGATTCCTCAACCTCTGCGGGATCTTCCCAAGCAAAGTCCTACGGGTGATAACCCAGCTCGAAGAACTCCACTTGGGCAATGACAAGTTCACGGGGCCGCTGCCGCTGGAGATGGCGGGGCTCAAGAAGCTAAAGTGGCCTGATCTCGCCGACAATTACTTCACTGGTGAGATACTGGAGGTCTACTCACATATGGGAAGATGAATAGGGGAAAAGGAAAATGAAAAGAGAATATTTTTTGGATGAAAATATCCTGATTAGGTCACCGGAGTATGCATCAGAAATGCATTAGTTCACTGGCCGATGAGTCAGGTTTTCTTTTGAGACTAAATGACTACTTCGGGTTTTTATTTGAGACAAACTTTACTTTACATCCTTTTTTAAGAAAAATAAGCCATTCCGGGTTTTTATTTGAGATTTTCCCAAAATTTTTTGACGAGATGACGTGTTGAATGGCGTGGCTATTTGTTAATTTGGCCTAGAGCACCATGTTGGTTTTTTCCCTTTTTTTTTTTTGGTCATAGCCTAGGGCATCGTGGCATTTTCTATGTCTGACTCAGACAATTCACAATGGGACCCGGTTTCCACGACCAAATATGCTCCAGCCACAGCCCTTTTAACTATTTCCTGAGTAACTCCAAAAGACGAACTTGCCCTCTATGAATAAATGCAACTGTTTTCTTCATAATCCCTTCTTATCTTTTTGGCCGATCCTCCATCTCCAAAGTTCAGTCTCCTCCTTGTCTCAGTCGTTTTGCTTGCCCGTTGAACCGAAGTATTCCTCACACACTCGAATGACAAGTAGCATTACCGAGAAGGAGGCCTCGATTGGCTAATTTTGTCTCTCGAGTGCATAATAAGATAAGTCCCCTTGCTTGTTGTTCATTTAATAATCCATTTACTTGCTTTCCATAAATGTTGCCATGCTTTCTCATTAGGATATGAAATTAAGAGCCAATGGCTCGTTTCAATAGCATGATTAAATCTCTCATGATCTCTCCTTAGCCATCCTCATAATTAAATTAATTTGACATTGAAAAAAGATGAATCAAACGATTAATGCTTTGACTTACTGGAGGTTAGGACTTCTAACGTAGAATCTAATCCTCTACATGTTTTTAGTGTCGTGAAACCCTAAGAGGACCACATAATGACCTTCGGAGAAATTAAGTTCCTAGCTGACGAGTATTATTAAGTCGTTTCGCCCTGAAAGTTTCAATTCTTAAACAAAATTAATGGCTCACAATTTAACCTGAATTTAAGGCCAAACAAGCTTTAGTGCTCTATGTAAAAACTAGATTCATCATGATATTACTTGACAAATGTAATTTTGTAAGAATTGGGGATAAGATTCCATGGACCCACTCGGGAATCAGACAGGACCCACCCAGGAACCAGACTGGATTGGACTAGCGGTCCAGTTCCCAAGTAGATCCGAAAGTTTGGTTTCCAAGTTGATCCATGAAACTAAGGAACGGTTCTGATTCCAATTTTTCAAATCCAAGTTCTTAATGGACAATTCCTGGTTCCCACCTTGGAACTATTCATCCAAACCATGCTCACCCTTAGTGACAACTAGGAAGAATAAAATTAGAAGAAGCTTGGGATTCTGTCGAGGGCATTTTCGTTAAGCAGGTTGTGGAAGAAGCAAATTAGGGGGTGTGGATGAAGCAATCTGGGTGTGTGGGGATACAATTCTCCTCTTCTTCCAGGAAGGTGAGCACCCCGGGTTGACCCCATTGTTATATATATATATGGCATAACTCTGGCTTCTCTCTTGGAGCCATTCCTTCCTTCCCTCTCTGCCTATATTGTCTTTCTAGGCCCATTGTTGAACTGGTAGTCTCTTGTTGCGGTATTTCATTTGGAGGATTATCAGCAAGATTTTACCAGGTGAAACTTCTTTACATTAGTGCAAAATTTGGAGCTCTCTTTTGATATTTTTCCTAAAGTTTCCTGCTTTCTTCGTGGAACTGGTGCCAATAAATCGTCACGTCTATTTTTCCTTGAATTATTCCAAACATCCTTCACGCGAGGACCAAAAAGAGAATTTACATCCTGTGCTGTGTTGTTTGTCTGTTCCCTCCTTTGTAGATATGTTGATTCTCAAGCAAATTAAAGGCGCATTTATTTCGTGGAAAATGAATAATATTATAAACCATTGCTTGTATCACTCGGAATAATTAATCTTAACACTTTATTGGATGATGAAAATATTTTTCTTTAATTCATTTTTATAGGTAATATAGGTGATAAACAAAGCCAAAGATACATTGTTATGTTTGTTTTTCTTTACGTTTCGCTTCCTTTCCAAATGAATTACTTCGTTCGAATAAACTTTCCAGAACAGAACAACCCTGTTAATGGATGAAAAACCTTGACAACTGCTAGCCTTCTGCTTCATTCTTGTTCTGCACCGTTGGTAGCTAGTGCATCGGAAACCCTCCAAAGAAAGTTGTTATGTTTGGGGGAGAGAATCAGCACTCCAAACGGCCTTCCATGCCTTCTGATTCACCATATGTGAGCTTGAATGTCCCTTCGTGCATGGCAACTCTGCACAATCTCAAAGTTGCTCTCCCCTCTGTCCCGCTAGTTGTTGGAAATCCTGTTATTAACTCATATACACACTTCTCTTCCAGATCGAGAAAGAAACAATCATTTCCACCCGTGCATATTTCTAGCCACGCTTTCCCTTAAGAAGTTTGCAGCCTCACTTTTAGATCTCCCTCAGAGGTCCCCATTGAAGGAAACCCTAGGTATTTAACAGAATTCTCCGCAACAGTCATTCCGGGAGCATTACACACTTCTTCCTTAGGGTTCTGGGGAGAATCAGTACTGAAAGACAGCAGATTCTGCACACTAATCTCTTGACCTCATGCAAGGTTAACCTTCTAAAAGTTCCTTATACATCCTCCGGCTGGAAACAGAAGCTTCTGGAAAGAACAGAGAACCATCATCAGCAAAAGAAAAAAAAAAGAGTGGGCTATTTGAGCAGCTCCTTTAAATCTTGACACCCTTCATTTTAATGCAGACAGGCGGCTTTATTGAGTTAGACAGACATGAAATCAGTGAGAATTACGAATAGAAAAGAATATGGGTGGTCTCCTTGTGGAGTAACCTAAGAAGATCTTGTTATGCTGGACTCCTTCCCGGTTATAACTAGTCTTCTTCTTTTACTTTTTTTTTGCTTTTGGTCGCACAGTTATAACTAGTCTATAAGCAAGTCATGATCCATTTGATCCAAACAGCATCAAAACCCCTTTTTCCCATGACTTTTTGCTAAAAACCCTGCTCAAACCTGTCATAGCCTTGCTCATACCAATCTTAGCAGCAAAGCACTCTTTCAGTTCCTAGTCTTTAATCCTCATTTAACAAGAACTTTTATGAACAATCACAGTATTGTCTTGAATAACGTACATGGACAAAGGCAAATTGATTATAGGAGATGATGTCTGGACAAAAAGATTCAGCCTATTCGCAGGACTTTTGCAGGACTCTGGACACAGACCCACCCAAACCAATTGGTCTAAAGTGATAAAACTCCACAGGGAATCGATTTTCCAGAATCAAAAGGATGTTTGTCAAGTTGACTAGAGAAGGATGCTCACCTGCATGGAAGAAACCGATGAATTCTTTAGCTGTTAAAGGCCTACACTGCGTCCCAAAATGTCTGAAAGAAGATTCTGCAAAGCCATTAAGTCCAGGAGTTTTCAGGCCACCAACTGGAACATAGCTTGCTTCACTTCTTCCTCTGTCACCTCCTCTGTTCGTGCACGGTTCTTATCCTCAGTTATATCGTTATTAAAACTGGAAAATTATCGCATTGTTCACAGGTGCACGGAATTTGATGCCATGAATTTGGTGGTCAATAAGGCTAGGGTAAATGAATTGTTTCTATAGACTTAATACTAAATGATGTAAAATCACAGTTTTTACCTATGTCGTCTTTTTCTTTTTGTAATTATAAAAGTTGGATATGATGCAAAGAGTGAATCCCTTTAATTCACCAATATTCACATGCCTCATCATTTGGTAAACATAATTTAGTACGTCTTTCTTATTTCATATAGCATTCTGACTCTCTATAGTCCTGCTTTCTGTGTTTTTCTCTTTTTGTCAATGTCCTCCCTTGTTAATGTCCTTGACATAGTCGAACTATCTTTAATTGCTGTCTAATCGATTCAGCAGCTCGTAAAATGATGTTTATTAAAGAAAAAGACGACTTAGTTCGAACGGCTTGATGACCCCAAATAGCGCCAAAAGCTTTTCCACTTTTTATTCGATTTTCTTATATCAAATAGTCCCTTATTTTCTGTCTATGAGCTAATTCGAGGATAATGTTTCCTTGTGTTCATTTGAAAACTGATCTCAGAAAGATTACTTTTGTATGGGTGGTTATGGCACAACACAATTCATACCACCACATGAAGACTATTGCATGTCGAGCCTCGTCGTTTAGAATCTCCCGCAAATTTTTCCTAGTAAATTCCACCAAGACAACCCAAATCATTCTTGTCTTCTCTCGAACACTAATTAACAATTAACAGTCCGGAAATATCTGCGGAAGTACTCGATTATCGCATAAACTATATAACACTGAAAACTTAATAGTTTTGTACCTGGAATGCTAACTGACAAATTTTTCCCCCTAATGCTCTCAGCGGTCTCACAATGGATGTCAACAAAATTCTCGGAATCGCCAATATGGCCATCATTCTTGTTCAGAAGGTCAGCAATGTCAAGATGTATTCTCGAGGATACGAGAAAGCTGGATCTTGAGATATTTGGTGTTCGGTTAGCTGATATGCGAGTACAACTGACCTTCATTGGCAAAATCAAGTCTAAACGGAATGACGATCCTCCGTTGCAGAAAATCAGAGAAGGTGTAAGAAGTTAAGGGGACAAGTAAATTTCACTATCCACCGTTGGGTCCAATTCGTGGTTGGCTGTGTGATCCTGATGATTCATAATTGAAAAAGCAGGAAACTTACATTCTCAGTACATCCTGGCACACTAAAATGTTTAGGAATTTGAGAGAATACTTATGGTGGATTGACATGAAAAATGATATTAACAAGTGAAAAGTGAGAATTGAGAAACTAGGTCAAGCATATTTATGAGAAGTAACCTATCTGTAACTTGGAAATAAAGGAGCAAGTGTTGTGCCACCGAACTCTTCCTTATGTGATGTTCATTGGAAAAACCACACTCAAAGTACTCGATTGGGAGCTCGAGGAGGTTACAAGACGCAAAAATCTTTATTTGTTCGAAAGTTGAGGTAAGGCACAAAAATATTTTTATTGCATTAAAGAATTTTGTCGGAAAACATTAAATGTTGATTGGCATTGTCTTGATTGCTTTAAATTATTCATTGGGATTACTTTCTTCTTCTCCTTTTTTTTTTTTTTTTTTTGCTTCAATGAGTCCAATCATATAGCAATTCATTTACACCCACGCATGGCTACACTGGTTGAGGTGTACCCCCTGATTTGGCACCACGTTAGGGGTTCGACTCGTTGAGTCATTCACGACTCGCAAAGTAGTTCCGTGATTTAAGTGGAGGGCCCGACGGTGGGTTGTTGGGCCAATCTCTCTTGAGGTATAGTTTGTGCTATGCTCCCGAAGATAAGCTAGGCCGGTGAGCTAGGCCAAATCCTTAGCAAAAAAATAATAAAAAAAAAAGATAAATAAATAAATTTAGCAATTCATCTTATAATTCTTAAAGAAGCGACCCCTGATGAAAAAAAAATATGATAATTTAGTTATCGTTACCAGATGTAGCTTGGTTGATCAGACATCAATCTACTATTAATTTATCTTGTCTTTTTGGGCGAAACAAAACCTAGGCTATATCTATTCATTTTCATCATTTAATTTTATTCATTTATTTATAATTTTTTTCGTAGATCAAAAGATAATTCATTGTAAGAATTTCCTCAAGACTGATCGATATGCATATAATACTGAAACTGCTTCAAAAAATTTCCATAATTCTTAATTCACACTTTGTTCTCATCAAACATAAAGCAATAGGAATTATATTTGATGATTTATTTAATCATATTTGAGTAATTTTAAAATTTTAAATGAACGGTTCCTTAATTTTGTTTTACTTTTTTGTTAACAGTCAACTTCCAGATAAAAATTTCTAAAAGTAATATCATTAGAGTTATCTATAACTACAAATTTAGCCATAATTACATGTTTATTGAAAATATAAATAAATAGTCTTAAGTCTATATAGTCGTCAGAGCTACTTCGCTGAGCCTGAAGTCTCAGGTCGTGCCGTAACACTCCCGAGTCCTTTGGCTCCTTTCCGAGAAGGTGAATGCAAGATTCGTGGAAAGTCAGACAGTTTTTCTGCGATTTTTAATCTATGCAATAAGGAAGTTTTCCTAGAAATCTCCTCATCAATAATAATCTATGTCCAAACATTTTCATCAATTTATTTTTGTAAGTGATGCTAACAATCATTTTTAAGAAACTTTTTCACAAATTAGAGATTTGCTAAATTATCCAAAAATCATAAGATTGCGAAATTATTAGGGAAAAGTATCAAAAAAGTTCTTAATATGTTGCACTCCATAAACCTTTCAATTTTATTAATTAAGTCCTAAATCTTTTGACGATTTATCAATGTAATCCATTTAATCAATTTTGACTTAAAATCACTGACATAAACGACAATCATCATACATGGCATAGTTAGTATTGACTTAGATAATTTTTATTTTTTTAAATTTTCTGAATTTTGTTAAATAGTTTTTTTTTTCTTTCTTTTCCTTCTTTTCTTTCCTTTCTTTTTTTTTTCCCCAACTAGGGTTGGCTAGGTCGTGGTCCGACCCTTGTCGGCCATAGGCAAGGGTGTTGGGCCCCAACCCAGATCCAAGAGAGACCCACAACCCTCACCTATTGGTCAACAAGAACCATGACGCCCTCCCCTGGCCTAGGTGATGGTCACAATGCCATAGTGGCGCAATGGCAAGGGTTGCAAAACCCTTGCCATATCCCTTGTTGGCCACCTGGGCGTCATGGCCCTCGCCTAGATTTGAGTGAGGGCCTAGTGCCCTCACTTGTGGCCAACAAGAACTACAATGCCCCCACTTGGTCTAGGCAAAAGCGTCATGGCCCTTGCTAATCAATGGGCAAAAGGATTGTAGTCCTCTTTTGGATCTAGGTGAGGGCTCGATGCCCTCACCAGCCTACAGTTGGAAAACCATCCATATTAGTATCAACCGTGCTATATAGGAATATAGGACGGTCAATATCCATGTAAACAATTCCCAACCAAAATTAATCAAATGGATTACAATGGCAAATTATTAAAAGGTTTAGGACTCATTTGATATATTTAAAAATTTAAGACTGAATTAGCACAAATGTAATAGATTTATGAATTTTTTGGTACTTTTCCCAAATTATCTTAGCTTTCAGAATAGTTGGTTTATGCAAATATGATATGACCATAAAATTGAAAATAATCTCAAATATTTTTTACAGATTATGCATTTTATCAGCACGATGCCCAGGGCATCAACTAGTTCATTACAGAAAAGCTAACTTTTTGGGTGGCCAAAATATCTTCCAACATGGGCCCTGGACTTTGGCTGTTCTTCCGAGAAGGTGTGTGCAAGACTCGATGATCATTCTATCGCTTGCCTGCATCGGCTAATCGTGCAAAGTAAGTTCATGCCATGTAATTTTCCAGGAGATTCTCCCCGTAGACCCCGGGCCTCTAGACGTTCGGTTCAGGCATCGTCTTGAAAGCACTATACTTCTATTTATTTCCATATTTATCTCGACTCTCTCTCTCTCTCTCTCTCTCTCTCTCTCGCAGCCAGTCCTTCCTTTAGTCTCCCTGTGCTATCTCTCGACTCCATTGTTGGATTGACCTCTTGTTGCGGTACACCATTCGGAGGAATACCAGCAGACCTGGTGAGACTGAGCTAGATTAGTGCAAATTTTGGAGCTCTCTTTCTTTTGCTCTGTTTTCCCCAAAGCTCTCCCAACGCACCGAAAAACTACTGCATGTGGTCAGGCCCTCACGGTGATTCGGGGTAGCTCATGGGCTTTTGAATTTCTCAACGAAGGGAGAAGATGATGTCCTCGGGACGTTCCAACTCTTGCCACTAGCCTCTTTGCCTCAAATCATAGCAGCGTCAAAAGCGAACTAAGTTGTCGTTTTGAATCCCCGCAGGTTTTCCCCTAACAAAATTCCACCAAGACAAACCACATCATGGGCTGTATGCTTCTTTAATTTCTCTAGAGTCCTTCCATTTTCGTTCGTCTTTCCATTTTCGTTCGTCTTGCACCTCATATAGTAAATAACAATTGACAGTACGGAAATTCTAAAGTACTCAATTATCGGATTAAAGTCCAACTAGAAAGCTAATGTTAATATATCTAGATAGCTTACTTTTTTGGATTCAATTTTCTAATCGCTAAAAAGTTTTGTACGTGAAAATACTAATTGACGACTTTTCTCCCCCAATGCTTGCAGCAGTCTTACTATGAACTTCAACAAAATGATCGGATTTGTCAACAATTTCTTCAGTCTCGTTCGAAAGGTCAGCGACCTCAGCAGAGTCGAAGCGAAGACGGTTGCTCTAGAAAAGAATGTGGAAACGTTGTCAGCCAGGAAAGCGGACATAATTTTGGAACTGGAGCAGGAAGAGGGGAGACCCGGAAAGAAAAGGAAGAGAGAAGTTGACTTGTGGATGCAAAGGGCAGTATCGCTGGAGGATCAGGTCCACAAGGTAGGACGAAAAGTTAAAGAGAGGTGTTGCCTTTCTCGTCTCCTGTTGGCGCATCAGGTGCGTGGCCTTGCGACTGAAGTGGACAAATTGCACGAGAAGGGCAGATTTGACCACGGTCTTACGCTGGAGGCGAAACCGGCCCGAGGCTATGAACTACAACCGGGCGAACTAGTTGGACAAGCTTCTCAAATAAAGAGGAATGAGATGTGGGATCGTTTGATGAAGGAAGAGGTGCTCCGTGTCGGTGTTTGGGGACAGGCGGGGGCGGGCAAAACCTTTCTCGCGAAGCATATACATGATCAGATAGTGCGAGACTGTCCAAGATTCGATGGTGCATGCTTGGTCAATGTTTCTCAAGAAGGCACTGTTGGTACGATACAAACTGACATTGCGAAATATCTAAAACTAGATTTGACAGGGGAGAGCGCTGTTTACTGGGGCGCAAAACTGAGGGAAGCATTGCAGGGTAGGAGACTCCTCCTTATCTTGGATGACGTCCGGAACTCCTACTCCTTGGAAGAAGTGGGTATAGCCCTGGAGAGAGATAGATGTAAATTGATAGTGACATCACAATCGAGGGAGGTGTGCGCGCAAATGAATTGCCACGAGCTTGTCAATGTGCCTCATTGGTCAGAGGAAGAGAGATGGCTAGGGTATGAGGCCGTCGATGATTATGCCTGGGAACGTTAGTGTACGATCATCTGCAGTTGCATTGAGCAACCCGGGATCTACAGATAGTGAAAGTTAGAAAATTTTAGAAGCACCTCTCTTCACATCATATCCAATTAACCTAATGTAAATTAGAAGAAATTTTAGTTTTCCTTCTTTTATTTTCCGTATAATTGCAGCATTTCAACAAATTTGATATCTGAATATGGACATCTGGACTTAAGGGTTTCTTCCAGTATGTCTTTTTTTGAGTGAGGGGTTTTCCCTTGATGGCATTTTCATTGACCGAGCTTAGCTTGAAAGTTAGGGGGATCCACCGAATGGCTTCTCTCTTTGCCAATTCACGTTCGAATTCAAGTGCTTTTTTTGTATAGGCCAAAAATAAAAAATAAAAACAACCCAATCATGCTCACTTTGACACATTTACTGTAATCTTTTTTTCTTGCGACACTAAAATTTTTGAAATTTACCATCTCGCGCACCCTCCGCTCTCATCATCCAACCCCATCTATTGGATAAGTGAAGCAGATTTTTGAGCAAGAAAATTACGGCTTATTCGTAAGTAACCACGGCCATGGTGGACAAGATGCATATGCTTCTCCTTTGTATGTGTAAACTCTAACGACTTTTCCCCACATGAACCGGAAGAAATTGTTGCTCATAATCTCCAATAGTAATCCTACATCCTCTGAAGAAAACAGCCGAAAGTGGCCTGAATACCACAGAGTGACATCCATGTAATTAACAACAATGGGGTGAATTTTTAGTCTCATTTGGACGCATTTCAGATTCAATAATTGGAGAACAAATCATTTTCCAATCTATAATCATTTCCTTAAAAGTAGCCGGAGGCACACCTACATTCCGCAATGTTCCCACGTACACATTAGCACTCATCTTGACTCCAGTCGCTACAGAGAAGCAGAACCTACAATCAAATGGTATTACCATCTGCCACAAGATGCTTGTAAGCCCATCATTTTGTAAATCATCTGAAAACGAGTATATAACTATACATTACCTTATGAAGCAAAGCACCACATAATATCAGTGCTCCATGTCTTGTGAATTCTCTCACCCTCAAGCTGAACAAGGTTAACTAACTTAGAGCAAGATGAAGTCTGACATCTCCAGCTTACAAGTACACACAAACCAAATGAAAAGAAGAAGAAGAAGATTTCACCTACCTAGGACAAGTTCCTTTCAAGCATATATGATTCTATTTTCTGAACATCTTCTGGAGTATCAACGCCATGAGCCTCATGGTCGACCTTTATCACCTGTTTAAGAAAAAGAAGGGGAAAAAAAGTCATTCAATCAGAATGCCACGAAAAGAAACGACTTTCTTTGTATTTTACTAGCAGTGACCCATCTGAGATTCAGCAATGTCAGCATACAGATTCTGGTGTTGGACAAACACATCCTGATAGAGTCAAGAAGAGAGGTGATCGAAATTTAAGCAAGAGAATTATTTATCTAGAAGATGAAGATTCCCCCAAAATGGTATGAGATCAACTTCCTTTAGCCTCAAATTAGATGAGGAAATCCACAAAAATTGAGAAATCGCACCAAATGCCCTTAACTAATAAGATGACATTCAATGTTATTTGCTGAGAACTTATTAATTTGGACCAAAAAGAAAAAGGGCAATTTCTTACGTCATCTTCATAACAACAAAAACTTTACTTCTTTGTATTCTCCAAAGAGCTTGAGGATTTACCAACGAAAAGAGAAAGGAAAAGGTCTGGTATACCTTCATTTTATAACCATTCTCAAGAACTTTAAGCTGTTCTAGATCCTCCTCAAGCTGGAGTGGGGTAGGCTGAAGCTCTGGATATATCTTTAGAAACTTTGAATCATAGCTCTGTGGGAGATCAGAAACAAAGATACAACAAAACCCAAATTGAACACTTGTCCTCTCCAAACTAAAGAAGCAAACTGAAAATCTAACTGAATTCTGAGATGAAGCAAATAGGGAAACTTAGGATTGACCTTTCCAGACCTGTTTCATGCATGAGGTGGGTGCTATCGTGACAAATAATTACATATACAGATAATTCTGAGAAATAGAGAGACGAGTATAGGATCTCTACACACAATCATAGTAAAACATAAGGGCAATAACAGGGATAAAATGACACTTGTTATGTGGAATTAACCCCCTAGAGAAGTAAATAGCATAGCCACAATTATCCACGACACATTTAACACGATTTGGATCAAATGCATCTTCAGGCTTTAATGAGGTAACTGCAGTGCTAAATACTGCATCTGTGGCAGCCTGCAAACACCATAAGGGTAAATGACTGCAAATTCATAGAAGAAGGTACTATATCTCATTATAGAAGAAATACTGCAGCTTCAAGAAATCAGAGAATTCAATATCCACATGCAGTGACATTGAAGAGTTAGAAGAAGAAAACTTCAGTTATGGTCAAAGAATTAATTTTTAGCAGTTGGCAGAAACAGTAACAATAAGAGAAGTCCATTAACCTGCAGAGCTTTAACAACCCCATCAATAATCTCAGGTTCGATGAGAGGCTCATCCCCCCGGATGTTTACAACTATGTCATACTTTTTGTCAAGCTTTTGTAGAGCTTCATTGCAGCGTTCAGTGCCTAGAAATAATTACAATAACATAACTACTCTCCAAGTAGGTCAACATCACAACAACAATAACAACCAAAAATCTCACCATTCCGACATGATTCAGATGTCATTATCACATCTGCACCAAATCCTTGACAACATTCTGCTATCTTTTCATCGTCTGTTGCCACAACTACACCCAAAGGAATTAAAAATGAGGAAAAAAACAAGTGCATGCATGCATGACTAGTACGAAAAATAACAAATGAGAGACTACATATGAATACCATACAGAGATGCAGAATTTCAGCATTTGAGTAGTGTGTTGAAAAGAATTACAATTTCACCAATTCTATAAGTTCATAACTGGATCAACTAACTACAATTTTTTTAATGCAAGATCCCATTTTACCAGTTTCTCAAAGTCATACATGGCGAACAAAAACTAGCTGTTGAGCCAAAACAAAAAATGAAAAACCAGAGAGAGAGAGAGAGAGAGAGACGCGCGCGCGCGCGCACACACACAGAAAATTTTGTAGTCAAGTAAGATAGTTAAATATGTAATCAAGTTCAGGAATAAAACACAATATTTTACTGCAGAAGCCAACTAAATGAGTTTTGCCTAAATGAAACATTTAAAAATTAAAACTAGTTGCCAGGAAAATGGTGTAATCCTGATAGATTACTGGTGCATTGAAGAGGAGAAGAAATGCTTTAGGGAAAATAGCTTGGTGCCCTATGTGTAGCATTGAGATCTCAAGAAAAATGCAGTATCTAACTATTGAAAGAAAGGCGAAAATCCTTCATAACACACCAACTTGATGGTTTGTGAAACTATATGGGCAAAAAAATTGCATGAAACAAAAATCAAATCAGATGTACTAATGTACAGGGACCAGATATACCAACATGATCCAAAGAAGCAGCTAGTTTAGCTCTGTCCCACGTTCTCTGCCACGCAAACAAACAGCAGCTCAATGAGCCATATGGAAAAAGAAGAAATTGCTATATAACTTTGAAAATGAACAAATCAATTTTCAGAACCAAATTATTTTATCACAACAGGCTCAGAGAATTGTCCTTCTCCTTATTCATATTGGAAGTCTCATGCAGTTGACATGACTGCAAATTGATCGTCTACATCTAAGAGCCACATCCATCTGCCTTTTGGCCCACAGCATAGAGAATATTTCTATCTACTTTAGTAGAAGTATTACATTTCTATAGTGAGATTATTAACTTAGCAAGAGATTTCACAACTATAAATAAATGGCGTAGGCCAATTAATCCATTCAGTCTTATGTCTATATAATTCGAGATAGCTCATCTTGAGATATCCTTTGTTTCTTTCTTGAGTTGACATGGCTTTTGGAATCAAGTCGCCACTAATTGTTCCTCTCTATTGATCCGTTGCTTCAGTAAGCACCAAAAACTTGGCAACTTTCAAGCATATGCAAGACAGTCTTCTCAAATCCAACTTATTCATGGATATAATCGAAAATTATTCTCCAGCAAGTACTTGAAACTGATAAAGGCAAGGAGCATGTTTGTATTCTTGCCTGCTTGCTTGAATTTTAAATGGGAAACTGGAAAAAATAATGTATACATACATACATATATATATGCAATAGGATCTACCATTTAATTTATTTGAAGGTCTTTATGAAATTTACAAGTTTCCATGTTCTGCCAATGTCTAGTAAATCCATTCATCAAATACACATGAAATTTGACCCTCACTGGCCATTTGAATTACCATGTATCCTGATCACTATGCCAGTCATTCCCTGACAATTTCAAACTCTTATCTTGTATGCAATCGATTATACTCAGAATACAAAATGCTGGAATAGTGATCCATCAAATGAAGATCCATGGGAGAGCAACATAAATTTGTATTTCAGCCAGCATCATCAGAATTTTGTTTTCAGTTACCTTACTATAAACAAAGGAGAAAGACAAACAGATCTGAGGAAAGGAAGCAAAAAAGGAAATGTGAGAAATCAAACAAGAGAACAGATAGGACTATGTAAAACTAGGCGCACAGAGAATTATCCCAAAAGCATAAGATTTCAGACAATTTGCGATATGCACATTGTAACTTTACAGGCCAAGAATGCATTTTTCAACTGAAACAGATAAGTACTTAATTCTACAAAGATCCTCAGCTTATCCATTGAAATTCTAAGCATGACTGAGATAAAGAAAACGGTTTTCTCTAACAAAATAACAACAATTCTAGACAGAGACTTCTCATTATACTCCAGCATCCAAGACTGCCCACTGAGATGGCAATTACATAGCACGACTCGAAACAGAGAGACGGAAACACCGAATCAAGACTGTAATCGGTTTGAACATGAGCAAAGCAATGAGATAGAGTCGATCGACAATTTAAAATGAACCACATTAAAAAAACCTGGATCATGGGCTTGCCCAGAATGGGGACCAGAGGCTTGCCCTGAAACCGAGACGAAGCGAATCTGGCCGGTATGATGCCCACGACCCGGCTCCGGCACTTGGCGAATCTGCCGAGATAAGCCCGAGAGCCGATCGCCGCCGCGACCGCCGCTCCGGCGACGATCCCGTGCACGATCCACGCTTTGGGGGGTTGGATACGAAGAAGACGAAGACCCGGACGAGGAGGAGGAGGAGGAGGAGGTGCAGATCGACATTGGGTTCATGTCTGACCACGCGAGAACGCGACCACGACGATCGTGCGAAGGTTACTTGTCCCGCTGGGTTTGAGAGCCTTTGGAGTTGGCGGTAGTTTAGGGTGCGTTTTTCTGTTTAAAAATTGTTTCAGGGAACAGAAATGAAAAAAGTATTTCGTTGCAGGGAATAATTTTTGAACAAAAAAAAATGTGTTTAGTAAACTTGTTCGGGAATAAAAAATAAACAGAAACATGTTTGGTAAATTTAGATAATTTTTTTATTTTTTCTATTTTTTTCTTTTTCATTTTTCTTTTTTTCTTCTTTTGGTCGGTCGCCGGCCAAGGCCTTGGCCGGCGACCGCCCGGCGAGGCCGAGCTCGCCCGGCGGCGGGCGAGGCGTGGCCTCGCGGCCACCGCCGTCGACTTTGACTTGCCCAGCGGCCGGCGAGCCTCGGCCTTGCCGAGCCACGGCCAGGCGACGCCGGATCTGGGCGAGCTCGAGCTCACCCAGCCATGGCGAGGCCGACCCTCGCCCAGCTACGGCGAGCCTCGGCCTCGCCGGGGGCCGGCGAGCCTCGCCGTGGCTGGGCGAGGCCGCCGGCCCTCGTCGGCCGATCGCCGGCCATGGCCAAGGCCGGCGACCGGCCAAAAGAAAAAAGAACAAGAAAATAAGAGAAAAAAGAAAAAAAAAGTGTTTCTTAAAAGTGTTTCTCTGTTTCTTTTTTGTTCCTGGGAACAAAAGAACAAAAAAGGAACAGTAAACGCACCCAAATGCGTTTGTTCCTTTTTTGTTCTTAGGAACAAAAAAACAGAAAAAGTGTTTAAAAACAGAAAAAAGAAACATAAACAAACGGGCCCTTAAGCTCCGGTTGCTGCCAACGTTGCTGTTAGCTGTATATGCACGTGCGTTGTCTTCGCTGGATTTGAGACTCTAGGGGAGTGAATGATAATCATTATGATCCAGAAATAGGTTTTAGTCTTTAGAAGAGAAATAAATTTTTTTATTTTTATTTTTAAAAGAGTTTCTAAGAAAAAATAATCGTTTGATAATAATAAAAAATTTCTACTCTAAAAATAGAAATTCATTTGATAACGATACAAAATTTTTACTTTTCGGACGCAAGATCGAACCAACGACCGATGGCCGCTAGCAACCAACGACAGGTGGCGGCTGACGACCAACGACGGCGGCGGGTGACCGACAATCGGTGGTTGACGGCGACGAATGAAGGATTGGTTGATGAATAATGAGAAGAATTTCTCATTTCTATTCTAGAAATAGAGAAATAGAAAATTTCTATTTCTGATTTATATTCCAAACTTATTTCTGGAGCAAGAATCTATTTCAAAAATAGAAAAATAGAATATGTTTATCAAACAGATTTCTATGCCAGAAGTAAGTCTGGAATAAAAAAAATTATTTCTGGAACATAAATTACAGTTTGTCATGCACCCCTTAGATAACTCTTCCCTTCTCTATGCTCGTAGCGTGGGCTTGAGTAGATTGCTTCAATCTGGTTGTGATTGGAATGATTTATTTTTTGAAAAATCTTAAATTGATAAATGTATGATATATCACTAAAAACCTCAAAGTTATATTTCTAATGAATTAATTATCAGTTAGATTCCATTAAATTGAATTAATATAATGAAAAATTACAAATCGATACATTTATGACAAATTCCAAAATGATGTGGTAAATCGAAATTTAATGGAAACTAATGGATGATAAATTTATCATAAATATGTCAATTTAGTATTGTTGATAGTCAAAAAAATAGTTTATGATAAATTTATCATATGATAGTAATTTAGGATTTTTTGTGATATTAATCTATTTTCCTTTTTTGTGCAGAAAAATCGAGTTGAAAATGAGCAAGGATGAACATGAATGAAAAACAAAAGATAGATCATCAATTAAAGGCTCGAATTTGGTAGATTTCAGTGTGGATAAATTTTTGACAGTGGTAACCATGCTTGGCTAAATTGCTCTACATGAAGTCCTGTGTTCTCGTGGACAAAATTAGCATACGCGAGCAGGGGAGGAAAAGATAGGGGAGAAAACATATCGAGAACCATCAAGGGAAGAAGCAATTTTGCGGGCGATGGGCTAGAAGCGCGGCCTTACGGGGAGGGCACCATACCGGACCGGTCGCACTTATCGATAGTTCTAAAATCACTCTCGAAAAGTTTTGCACGCTGCATAAACAGAGAGCGGCTCAGAAAGCTTTGGAGTTCCGTCACCTTGTTCTCAACCCGTCCCCTTAAGGACCCAAGGTGAAGACATAAAACAAACTGTGAAACGAGATCGGAAAAAGGAACCGGAGTTAAAAAAGATATATCTTTTTTCTTCTGGGAAGACATGTAAAAGAATAAATTACACCTGCTAAGAGGACTAATAATACAAGAAAGAGATTTGCTATACAACTTGGGCTCATAAAATTATCAATTCACAGCAATCGTGACTGGTGTATTCCCTAGGACTGAAAATCTGCTGTCCTAAGTACTTTTTATTGCACATCTCTGGTTCCGACAGGCTTGTCTCTGTACAGGCAACCGTGAAAAACTTGCCCACAAAGCCTTCTTGGGTGCACAATTACACTTCTGTAAACAGGGAACCTGCTTCCGCAGTGTTGCTCCCTCTCACTCCATCTTGAATTTTATGCCTTTATTTTTGGGGGTTTGTCTTGTCGACTGAGCTTAGCTCGACAGTTGCGTGTCCACCGAATGACTCTTCTCTCTGCCTACTCATGTTCAAATTCAAGTGCTTCTTGTTTATGTTCAGCCCAAGTGATATTTTACCCTTATTGCGAAACTCCTCAAATGTTAACATGTTCGGGCGCAATTGACGTTAACCCCTCTTCATTTTTTTTAACTAATCTCCCTTTTGTCCAACTTCTGGAATAATAACTAAACGCAATAATGAAACGATTCACTTTCGACGCTCGTCCCCTCATGCTCTGCTCGCCTTCATCCAACTCCATCTGTGGGAGAAATGGAAGCATATTTTCGAGCGAGATTATAACGACTTCTTCATAATTAATTACGGAAATGGTGAAAGAAGATATGCGCAATCCTCCTTTGTATGTCTACTTATGATACAACTCTTCGAGAACTTAAGCGGAAAGAAAAATGGTTTTGCACATAATCTACAAGAGTGATCAACCGAAGAAAACAAGCCAAAAGTGGTCCGAATATCACTTAATGGCATCCATGTAATTTACAACAACAATGGGTGATTTATAGAGTCTAACGGGGAAGCATTCTCCTATAATTTGAGAACCAATCATTTTCCAATGTACAATCATTTTCTTAAGAGGAGCCAAACGTACGACTACATTCCGCAATGTCACCACGTCCGTTAGCACTTATCTTGACTCCATGTACAGCAGAGAATCAGAACCTACAATCAAATGGTATTACTAACTGCCACGATGTGTTTGTAAGCCCCGTATATTATAGATCATCTGGACGAGTAGATAACATTACCTAACGAAGCAAAGCATGACACAGAATCAGTGCTCCCGTGTCTCTGGAATTCTCTCACCCTCGAGCCAAGCAAGGCTAACTAACTTCGAGCGAGATTAAATTTGACATCTGTAGCTTACAAGTACGTACTAACCGAGTAAAAAAAGAACAAGAAAATCCCGTATAAATAGGACAAGTTTCTTTCATGCATAAATGAATATATATTTTATCAACATCTGCTGGAGTATCAACACCATGAGCCTCGTGATCAACCTTTATCACCTGCATGAATAAAATGAAAATGAGCCGTGCAATCAGAATACCGGAAAAAGAAACAGCTTGCTTTCTGTTCCATTGGTGCCCGTTTGAGATCCAGTAATGTCAGTATACAGAGTTTTTCGTCAGATGAAAGCATCCTGGAGAGTCACGAAGAGAAGTGATCGAAATTTTGGAAAGTATTTGTCTTGAAGATGTCGAAGTTCCTTTGATTGTTCGTATGCACCAACTAATTATGAAATTGCATCCCGTTTTAGCCCCAGTTTACATGAGGAAATCCACAAAAATAGAAAAATTGCACCAAATACTCTTAACTAGTAAGATGACATGGAAACATTGTATATATCGTTATTATTCAAATTTTGAAAAAAAAAAGGCTAAATGGAAAAATGAATAGACTTATCTTTGATTATGCATTAAACTATAGGATCATAACTAATTGTGTTTTTAATATTTATTCATGAAATGTGCATAATCATGTAATATGACCCTTGAAAAATATTCTGTAAATTTTAGTAGTTAATAGATTAGTTTATTTATGTAATATTCAATGTAATTATTTTATTAGTTATATAGTAGTCATTTATCTGGAAGACATTGTTATAATGCTTTAGTGATGAATTTTTTTATTTTTATTTTTGTGTGGATCCTCTAACATCATATTATTTGTCAAACAGAGGGAATCGTGTCAAATTCCTTTTAGAGTAATTTATTGTTTATTTTTTAATGTTCATTTGTACATAAAATATGCATCATCTTTTTTTGATCGTATTTGTCTCGTTTTGTCAAATATGGGCTATCGTGTCGAGAAATATTACATTGAGACATTGATATCATTTATTGGCGAAATGCTTTGTCATACGGATTTTCATATATTATTCAACTTATTTTGTTCTCATTAACTGAACAGGTTATGAATGATATCGAATGCAGGGCTTTATTCACATCAACTACAAAGTTATCACAATTCTACTAGAGGCAGAGTTTTAATAATAAAAGTTATCAATAATTATATGCTTCACCATATTGATTTATAATGTTTTTCATTGGCTCTGACACCAATTAGCAAATTGCCTTAATGCATTTTTCACTGCATCAAGAGATAGATATTGTGGAACTGCATTTAATCAATATAGTAAAGAGTCACCAAAAATTCTAAATTATGTACATTATAGCGCATTTATCCTCAACATTTTTTGGTGACACAATAAATTCCAAACTGTACTCATGTGATATATTTACCTCAAAGTTATACCAATGTGATACATTTATCCTAAACTTTTTCTTGTGATGTTAAAAAATCCTAAACCTATATGCATATGACATGTTTACCTCAAAAGTTAGGATATATTTGTCACATAAATACAAATTTGAGAATATAAGTTTGGAGTTTTTTGTATTGTGAATATGCTACACATGTATAAATTTGCAGTTTTTGGTATTATAAAAAGAAAGATTTGGGTAAATATGTTATGATAGATATAATTTAGGGTTTTTGCTGACTCTTTTTTCATTAAAATAATAGATGGATGTATTTCAAGATTAAGGGAAAATAGGAGAATGAATTTCTTAGAATTTACAATGAAATATAAATAAGAAGAATTTACAATGAAATATAAATAAGATATATGCTAAAGTATGATGCAAATTATACTTTGAAACTCTTGCAACCGTAAAAATAAGCTATGTGATAGTTATATTAGCTAAACAAAATAAAAATTGAATGTTTACAAAAATCACCAGAAAACCAATAGTTGATCAAAAATATTTTTAATGCATTGACAAATTCTACTAGATATGTTAAATGTTGATTGGAATTGTCTTGATCGCTTTAGAAAATTTATCTAAATCACCTTAAATTTACCTAAAGAGAGTCCCGGCATATACCAATTTATCTGATTTTTCATAGAAACGTAACACCCGAAGATAATAAATAAAAAAAAATGCAAAGTCTACTTCCCATAAGCAAATTTAGCTAGATTGATTATATGCCAATATAATATTTATTTATCTCATTATTCCTGGTGAAGCAACACCGAGGCAGGTAACTTGTTTTCTACATATTCACTTCATTCAATTTAATCACGTATTTATACAATTTGTGGTAACTAAAGTATACTTTGTTGTGAGAATTTCTCCAAGACTTATGGATATCCATAAAATAATGAAACTCCTTTAAAAATTCACTGCAATTCTTTCATAATTATAAAACAATAGGAATTATCTTCATCAATCATAAAGTGATAGGAATTATCATCAATAATTTATTTAATCATATTTTGCGTCAAAATTTTACAATAACAGGCCTTTGATTTTGTTTTAGTTTTTGTAGAAATTTACTTTTCAGATGCAAACCTTTAAAAATAACATTATTAGGGTTATCTACAATTATGCATTTAATCATAAGAGGATAACTAATTAGACATTTATCCATGTTAACTTATGAATTGGAAAACTGGACATTATGTTGAAAATATACTTTTCCTCTATGAACTAATATGAGAATGTCGTTTTTATGTTTTACAATTATTTATTTATAGTCTACGTTGACATATCTCTAAAAACTACATGTAACTATTCCAATAATCATCTAATATCATGTATTCGTGAAATAGGGTCTTCGTACTATATATATAAAATTTTAAATAGTCACCTAATATCATTTATATGTGGAGATAATTTCTTCATATTGTATTTTCTAAATGGAGTTGTCACGACGGGCTCACTTTACTTTCTTTGTTTCGATAAAGTTTCATTTGAGTTCTGAAATAAAGTAGTCTAAAAACTAACTTCCGTTGACCAAATGTCCGAGTCCGAGCAATGCACAAAGTCTCAATTAGTTCTTAACACGAGACAAACGCGGCCAAAGAAAAGGTATTGTTAGCAGTAGTTTTCCCTCCCATGCGAGTCGTGCAGAAACGCTCCAAATTTTAATCCGCCATGATCAGTTCTATCATTTTACTGCAATTTTTAATCTACCGTGAGAAGAGTATTATGCAATAAGTAGGTTTTGTGATAATGGAGAGATTTGCGTCTTTCAAACCCATGGTGTATTTGTTTCTCCTAAAATCAATTGTTTTGCAAACATTTTACTAACAATAAATTGTCTACATCGCTTAGAATTATTAATTAACAGAAAACATTTGTGTTATTCACAACAATATATGTCTAAGTAATTCTATTGTCAATCAAAATATTTATCATTGATTCATTTTTATTAACGATACAAATAATCACTTTCTGAATTGTTAATCTTTTTGCGGAACAAAGATTAAGTCTCAAATACCTAGTACGTGTATAGCTCCTCGTACGCATAAAATCTTTTTTGAGTTTTGTTCTCTAGATGGGTTAGTTTTTAAAATTCATGCTAGATAATTCTTGTTACACAAGTTATTCATTTTTGGAAGAAATAGTTCATAATTTACGCAACATAAAGACCGAAATAAAATTAGAAGGTGTAAAGCACAAATCTTGGGAATTACTTTACTGATATTCGCAGGTTAGTATTTATTTTCTTAATTAAGACAATTTTTTTTTCAAATTAGAAGGAAGAAATTAGACGTTTTTTGTTATATCGACTCAAAAGCCCGCTCGAGATATCTCTTGCTCTCTCTCTTCGCCGTCTGTCAACCAAAGGAAAGAAAGATAAAATAAAACAATAAATAAAGTAAATAAATAAGGGAAAAAAGGAAGAAAAGTTGAAGAAGAAGAGAAACGGTGGGAGAGAATAGAGACAAAGGCAGAAAGAGAGAGATCTGATGGCGGGAGAGAGAGAGAGCAGAGGGAGAGGTGGGGCCCACGAGGCGACGGAAAGGCTTCTGATGACGCGCGGTGGGACCTGGGGCGACACGTGTCGCCCGGGGGAGTGGGGGTGAGATTTCGACAGGCTGGAATCTCGCTCCTTAACCAATAGTGTTCTCTCATTCGGCCTCCGTGGCTGCCGGATGTGCTGTCGAAAAAAGTGTATAGGCGTACAGCTTCGGACAAGCTGCGTTCGGGCGAGTCGATTCCGCTTCGTACAATACCACCAGCGGCGGTTTTCTTTTTCCCCGAGCTTACGTGGACCAATCGCAGCCCCGCCTTCTCCTCGCTCTCTTTGTTCAATGGATTTCCAGTGATGGGCTCCAGCGTATAGATCGCCGACGCGTGGCATACGGATCCTTGTAGGCAATTTTTGGGTGGGGTAATATTTATGTTTGGCAGCACAATGCACAAAGGCCCCCAACTAAGTCGCACGAAAGCGACTAGGAAACGTCTCCAAAATGACCCAAAAGACTTTGGCTATTTCCAGGAAGGTGGGTGCAAGACTCTTAATGATGATTCCATCGCCTTTCGGGCATCAACCAACTTCCAAGAATGTGTCCCGTAGACCCCGCGCCTCAAGACTTTTGCTTCGGGCATTGACTTCGCCATTTTCCTCGAATTTGGCTTCTCTTTCGCAACCATCCTTCCCTTTACTCTGCCTGTATGTCTTAATTCCGTTGATAAATTAATCTCTCGTTGCGGTAATTTATTTGGAGGATTATCAGCAAGTTTTTATCAGCGCGAGACTGCTTTAGATTAGTGGAAACTTGGAGCTTTTTTTTTTTTTTTTTTCTAACCTAAATTTTTCGGTGCTCTCCATGTAACTGAGCTGGTAAATATGGTCATGCCTGAGGTTCCTTCATTTATTCCACACATCCTTCACACCACTCTTTCGATCCCCTATTCTTAATCTTCATCTGATGAAAAAATTCATGGGCAATCTGGAATTGCGTAACATTGACAAAAATCACATCGATTAGGTGAGATGATGTCAAGAAGAAAAAGATTTAGCCCCATTGACAATGATTTTTTATATGATGTCTCAAAGCGACACCAACCAATTGGTCTAAAGCGATAAAACTCCCAAGGGAGTCAATTTTTGAAAATCAAAATGATATACGACAGGTTAATTAGAGAAGGAAGCCGACCTGCGTGGAAGAAACGGGTAACTTCTTTAGTTGTTAAAGGCCCAACTTCACTACATCCCAGGAAGTCTGAAGGAAAATTCCTGCAAAAAGCCATCAAGTACAGGAGATTTCCAGGCAATCCAACTGGAACATGACTTGCTTTCTTCTTCCTCTGTCCCATCCTCTATTAGTGCGCGCTTCATATCCTCACCTATAATTTTATCGAAAATAGATGCCATCAAACTCGAAATTTTTGCAAAGCTCAGGTGCAAGGTGCGAGGACTTTGAATCCGTCTGTACCGCTGAACTTGGCTGGCTCCATGCGTAATGTTGGTGAATAGGGCTAGAGTGAATGAATCCATACTATAGTCTCTCTAGTATATAATGTATAATCACAGTAATCACCTATGTCAACTTTTCTCAATATTTTAAAAGTTAGATTTGATGCAAAGATTAAAATCACTTTAATTCACCAATAATGTATAATCACAGTAATCACCTACATTTTTCTTAGTACACATTGCATTTCTCACTCTCTCTCGTCCAGTTTCTAAGCCCTTATTTATTTATTTTTTTATTTTTTTTGCTAATGTCCTTCATTCCGATGACCTCAACACGGCATTGGAACTATCGCGAATTCCTGTTTCAATCATGTCATGTCAGCAAGCACGACAAAGTATATTGGGAAGTTTTTTCTCCATAATTCCTTTTTCTTTTTGACCGAACCTCCATCTCCAAAGTTCAGTCTCCACCTTGTCTCGTCGTTATGCTTCCCTGTTGAACTGAAGAAGGAGGCCTCGATTAAAGGAAGCAGATAGAAAGATATAGTGGCACATTCGATAAAGTTCCTCATTCCTTTGTTGTATAACTTGTATTATCCAGCCATATACAAAATCATTGAATTTCATCTGATACACTGTCAAGAACGCAGAAAAAAAAATTAAAAAAGGAGCATTGAACTTGCGATCTAATAATTTGGTCTAGCTGCGGAATTAAAAAGTTTATGAATGCAATACTAAACAAACACAATTGATTCTCCAATCAAGACTCTCCATTACACTAACAAGGTATATAACTCGATTATCTCCTAAGTGAAGTTGACTTAAATCATTACAGTTTCATTTCCTTATGAACATTTGCTAAGCAAGAAGAATAATGCGAAACAAAACGGAATTGGGTTAAAACAGAGTAAAGCTTGGTGAAAGGGAAATACGTAAGGTCTCAATTCGAAATTTTACTCTCTGTTTCATTGTGACTTCTGTCCTAGAATAGAGAGATCGTGACAATTAAAAAGAAGAATCAAATTAGAGGAAGCTTGAGATTATGGAGAAGGCGTTTTTGGTCATTCCACTATCTCATGCTTAACAAGCTGTCCTCCTTTCCAGGAAAGTCCAACTTCTGGATCTCTCTCCGTTAAATACACGACTCGAGTCGCCTCTGTTCGCTCTCTTATATAAGCTTACCCAACTCCCCTGTTTTCGCCCACCTTGGCTGCCCTCCTGTATCCATTCCTTCCTTTGTCTCTTAATTCCATCCTTGGATTAATCTCTCGTCGTGGTGTTTCATTGGAGGATTATCAGCAAGTTTTTACCAGGTGAGACTCCTTCAGATTAAATGAATATTTGGAGCTCTCTTTTCTTTCCTCAATTTTCCTGCTCTTTTCATGTAACTGGGCGCCGGTGAATTGTCATGCCTATTTTTCCTTGATTTATTCCACACATCCTTCACTCAAGGAAAAAGAAAATTTACATCCTGTGTTGTGTTGTTTGTCTGTCCTCTATTTTGTAGATCTGTTAATTCTCGAGCAAATTAAGATAAGTGGTTAGATTTGTTTTTCTTTACGTTTCTTTTCCTTGCCCAAAGAATTACTTCGTTCTAATATACTTCCCAGAACAGAACAAAAAGAAACAGAAGCTTCTAAAAGGAACAGAGAACCGTCAATAACCCTGTTATCCCACTGCAAACGGCCTTCCCATGCCTTCTGATTCACATCATGTTAAGCTTGTATGTCCCTTCTTGCATGGTCTCTCCTGCCCAACTACAAAGAATAATTGGCAGATTTTGCCGGAAGTCACCCGCGGATAGTATACCTAGAGTAGTCAACTTCTTATCCCTGCTCAGAGTTAGCTGGATGGGTGAGAAGTCCCCATGCATTTGTAGCCTTGTCGATTAGGCGCTCCACCAACATGCTTCCATTGACATCTACTCCGCCTGCTGATCTTTGATCGACTTCCCTCTGTAGCCATCTTTATTCCATGTGCTGAGATTCTTTCCATTATGAACTTGCTGCAGTCCGATTGTCTCCATTCCTTCCAAAAGACTGGCCCATCCCCCATAGGCTCTTGCCCCTTTGTTTAGCTTTAAAAAGAAGGAGAAATTAAGACAATAAATTCCTTTCAGCTCCTTCACCCATAAAGCATGATGTCTACAGTTATTCTCGAGGCAAATATGAACTATCATTAGCAAGGTCCTATGAAACTAATCCTCCCGTGAATTTGGGTTGAGTAAGACACTGCCAAGTCTTCCAATGAGTTTACCTTCTTGTCTCCTATGTCCCCAGTAGTAGTTGAAAATCATGTTATTAATTCATTCCACCCGCTCATATTTCTAGCCACGCTTTCCCTTAAAAAGTTTACGGCCTCACTTTTAGATCTCCCTCAGAGGTCCACATTGAAGGAATTCCTAGGTTTTAGCAAAATTTTCAGCCAACAGTCATGCCTGGAGCATTACACACTTCTTAGTGTTCTGAGAAGAATCAGGACCGAAACACAGCAGATTCTGCACACTAATCTCTTGACCTTGTGCGAGGTTAACCTTCTAAAAGTTCCTTCAATGTCCTACAATTAGAAACAGAAGCTTCTAAAAAGAACAGAGAAGCATCAGTTAAAAAAGAGTGGGATAATTGAGCAGCTCCTTTTCACCTTGATACCCTTCACTTTAATGCAGACGACGGCTTTATTGAGTTAGGCAGACAAGCAATCTGTGAGAATTATGAATAGAAATGAATATGGAGGGTCTCCTTATGTTTTCACCTAAGAAGATCTTATGATGCTGGACTCTTTCCCATTTATAACTAGTCTATAAGGTCAGTCGTGATCCATTTTATCCAAATCGCATCAAAACTCTTGACAAAAAAAAAAAAAAAAGCATCAAAACCCCTTGTTACCATGACTTTTTGAGAAATACCCCACCCAAACCTGTCATAGCCTTTCCTCGCGAAGCCCGCCACCGATCGCCGAGTTGACCCTCATGCGAGGGTCGCAGACACTTGCTCGGTCACCCCCTCACGGATGCTTGCCTCCGGTAGCCTGGTCAATGCTCATGCGAAGCTCACCGACGCTGGAGCGAGGCTTGCCGGATCGCTATTGGCCACCCAAGTTTCGATTTGCACCTTACCAGGGTCAGGGTTATTCGGAATAGCAGCTCATGGGTTGGAATTTCCTAACGAAGGAAGAACATGATGTCCTTGAGACGTTCCGACTCTTGCCAATTTGCTTGTTTGCCTCAAATTTATAGCAGCGTCAAAAGCGAATTAAGTTGCTGTTTCGAATCCTCGTGGCTTTCCCCTTAACCAAATTCCACCAATACAACAACCTAAATCATGGCTATATGCTTCTTTTCTTTCTTTAGGGTCCTTCCATTTTCATTCTTGGTCTCGCACCTCGAATACTAGATAACAATTAACAGTTCAGAAATGCCGAAGTACTTATTTATTGGATAGAAATCAAAATACAAATGCCCGAAGCTAAAAAGTTTTGTGCCTGGAACTGGAATAGTAACTGACCACATTTTTCCCCTTAATGCTCTCAGCAGGTTGACAATGGATGTCAACAAATTTTAGGGATTCGTCGAAGTATCTTGAGTCTTGTTCAAAAGGTCGACAACCTAAGCAGAGTCCAAGCGAAGATGGGTCCTCTGGAAATGAATATGAGTATGGTGTCGGCCAAGAAGGCGGACATAAGTATCCAACTAGAGCACGAAGAGAGGAGACCGGGAAAGAAGAGGAAGAGAGAAGTTGATGTGTGGATGCAAAGAGCAGGATCACTGGAGGATCGAGTCCACAAGTTAGGACGAAAAGTCCAAGAGACGCCTTTTCTTCTTCGTTTCATGTTGGCGGATCAGGTCCGTGGCCTTGCGACTGAATTGGACAAATTGCACGAGAAGGGTAGATTTGATCACGGCCTCACGCTGGATGTGAAACCGGCCCGAGGCTATGAACTGCAACCAGGTGAACTAGTGGGACAAGCTTCTCAAACAAAGAGGGATGAGATCTGGGATGGCTTGATGAAGGAAGAGGTGCTCCATGTGGGTGTTTGGGGACAGGCGGAAGCGGGCAAAACCTTTCTCGCGAAGCACATACATGATCGGATAGTGCGAGACTGTCCAAGATTCGATGGTGCTTGTTTGGTCAATGTCTCGCAAGAAGGCACAGTTGGTACGATACAAACTGACATTGCGAAATATCTCGAGCTAGATTTGACGGGGGTGAGCGCTGTTTACTGGGGCGCAAGACTGAGGAAGGCATTGCAGGGTAGGAGACTCCTCCTTATCTTGGATGATGTTTGGAAATCTTACTCTTTGGAAGAACTGGGTATAGCCCTAGAAAGAAATGGATGCAAATTGATTGTGACGTCGCGATCGAAGGAGGTGTGCAAGCAAATGAATTGCCACGAGCTTGTCCATATACCAACTCCTCCCGAGGAGATACCTCAAGGGTTTGAAGAAGAAGAAGAAGAAGCGTAAAAATTAGAATTAGAAGGGTTAAGTACGGTGGAAGAGAGGTGTTTTTGGTTGTGGGGTTTGGCGCCCCGGCGTTGATGAATTTGACTGGGATGTTGGCGAGGCAAGATCATTTGTGATTTCAATAAGCAACTTGGGACTTGCAGATAACCCACGCAAGAGAGGATTTTAGAAAGACTTCTCTTCATCATTTCCATTTAAGATAATATTGCAGCTTTTTGACAAGCGATGTCTGAACGAGGATATAAGACTAAAGGGTTTGTTTGTTTCTTCCTTTTTGCCTTTATTTTTGGGGGGTTTATCTTGTTGGAATTTTCTATTACGAAAATGCACGTCGATACTAAAAAAAATATAAACAATCTATTAGACAGAAAATAATAATAAAAAAGCAAAATAAGAACACGCCAAAAAATTTATTATCAAAATTGGCCTAAATCCGGATTACGTTTTCGCAGACAGACACTTCATAAATCTACTAGACTTCAAAGAAAGTTAGAATACACGATGATCTTTCTCAAAATCAGTACACAAAAAAATTGAGAACCCTTATAAAAAAAGAAACTCACTTTTCTCTTTTCTCATTTTTTTCTTAGCGTCTTGCTATCGCTAATATAAATACGTAGCTTTTAATCTAAAAACAAATCTAATAGAAAAGAACAAAAAAGCCCCTAAAAAACGATTTGGCTTTATCTACAATAATCTTCCACTTGAAGGCAAATATACCCAATGCACCAAGCAACTTTGCATCCATCTTCTTCAAAAACTAGTAACCAAAAAACTTGTGTTTCTACGATATCCCTCATCAATTAACATGGAATAATGCCAATGGTAATAGTACTTCTCTATGTCTAATATCTTGATCAACATGTCAATTGGATTCTTCGAGCTATCAAATCTTCTACAACTTTAACTCATTATCTTTCAATGCAAATATGGTAAAATGATAACGCTTCCCAATATGTCTACTCCTTGAGTGATAAGTTACATTCTTTACTAAGTGCATTGTACTTTAACTATCACTCTACAATGTATTGACTGACTATTTTTTATGTAACTTCTCCTTGTAATCTTGTAACCACATGATTGGAGGCTTTTGTGATCACCATGTACTCCACTTATGTCATTAATAGAGCCACTACTTTTTGTAATTGAGATATCTAACTCAATATTGTACTTGTAATTGTAAAAACATATTTAGTGATACTCTTATCATTATCTTGATCACCCAAGTGATTTGCATTTACATAACCTGCAACTCTAAAAATATACCACCATAACAAAAAGGGTAATTTAATGTACCTGCTAGATACCTCAATATCCATTTCACTATATTCCAATGCTCTCTACCTAAATTCTGCATAATTTACTCACAACTCCCACTGCCTATGCAATGTCTGGTCTTGTGCTCACTGTTAGGGGTGAGCATTGGTCCAGAGTCAACCTTGGACTGACCGTGAACTGGCCCAACCCTGCCGGTCTTGGTTTAGTTCCCAGGGAGACTGGGTCGATCCCTAGTCCTAGAATTCTTAGACCAACACTGTGCGAGTCGATCCTCAGTCTTAAGAGTTTCAGGTCGGTCAAATACGGACCAATATATTATTTACAAATTTTTTTATGAAGGGTAATTATATTAAGCTAAAACCAATAATTACATCAAAAACGATATCAAAGCAAACACTCATAATGAACAGAGGCATAATGAGTGGAAGGGTGTCGAGAGAACAAATAAGGGAAGCCAACAAGGCACAAAACGCGGTTAAGCTGCACAACTACAGCCATAACCAAAAAAGGACATAAAACAAAAGAAGGTGACCAGCCGGCAAAACAAAGGCAATCGCAGCCAAAACCAAACAAAACGTCATCGCCTAAATGGAAAGAACGAGACAACCGGCAGGAAACAAGGCCAGCACTGAAACAAACAGCAGCGGCCATTCTACACCACCACTCCAACCTAGAAATATTATGGATGCGCTGGAGTAGAAGAGAAAATGCAGGGGTTTATCCCCCAGCTATGTTGAAGTCTCCTGTTTCTTGAGTTGTCTTCAATATTAGAGAAGGTTAAAGCCTTATCCTTAACCACTTTAATAAGGTGGTTCTTCACGGCCGGAAGCGTGAAGGTATAGTTCCTAAAGAGAATCTCATTCCTATATTTCCAAATAAGGTGGCAAAGAGCCTCAAAAGAGAACCGGGCAATAAAGTGATAGAAGTCCTTTCTGGATAGGAACTTTATAGCCCAGTAGAGGTTGTCAGCCCAAGTCCCATTCCTCCAAGGGAGGTTGCATCTGGCGGCCCAAGAGAAGGCACAACTAGCCGTAATGCTATAATGAAAAAATAGATTATCAATAGAATTCGGAGTTACTTTGCAAAAGGGGCACACCGCATCCCTAATCCTGCTATGTGATAAGAGTAAGGCCTATGTAGGAAGATGGTTCCTGGTTAAAAGCCAGAGAATAAACTGATATCTTGGAGTTATAGCATTGTTCCAGTCTAACAAAGCCCAATCAACCCAAGGCTTCTTTTTCCTAATGAGATGCCAAGCCAAAGCAACCGAGAATAACCCAGACGTGTTTCCTTGCCAAGTAAGACGATCAGGAGCCTGCACTAGAAAGGGAAGGGGATGTTCCCAAGACTGTAAAACTTCTCGCATGGTTTGACCAGCAGGTGAAAAAAGATCAGCCACCATCGCATGCCTAGAAAGGCCAGATCTGTAGATGAAAGAGTAAAAAAACATCAAGTTGAGAGGGCCTCTCAGGTGCTAGTGGTCGAACCAAAAAGAAACAGAGCAGCCATCTCCTAACTTCCATAGAAAAGATAACCGAAAATCAGTCATAAGGTGGAGAGTTCGCTTCCACGCCTAAGAGCAACAGGTGGGTTGTTGAATCACCCAAAAACTCTTCCTTTTGAGGAAGGTCGAGTGGATCCACCTACACCACAAGGATTCCTTATCTGTAAATATGATCCATATGTGTTTCAGCATTATTGCCTTGTTACAATCTTTCATATTGCAAATGCCTAGCCCTCCTTCCTCCTTTGGATAGCAAGCATCATCCCAGGAAACCTTAGCACCACCCCTCCCTAGGCCAGGACCCTTCCAAAGAAACTGTCTCAAGATCTGTTCAATACGATCCAACACTGCAACAGGGATGATAAAGACACTAGCCTAGTAAGCTTGGATTGCATGAAGAATTAACTTTATAAGCTGAAGACGCCCAGCAAACGAAAGGAAATGCTGAGTCCAAGATTGGACTCTTGTAGTTATGCGATCCACAAGGGAAATGCAATCCACCTTGCCGAGCCGGAAGGAGATAATAAGAACTCCAAGATACCGCACCGGCAAAGACCCCTCCTGAAAACCAAACACTAGGAGAATCTCTCTGTGCAAATCTACCGCTCCTCTAGCAAGAAATATCTCTTATTAGAATTAGGCTTGAGTCCACTCCACGAAGAGAAGGTATACAACCCCTCCTTTAAGAGTGAGGTGGAAATCAAGTCAACTTTGCAAAATAGAAAGACATCATCCGCAAAGAAGAGGTGTGAAAGACTCAAAGTCTTGCATCTCCAAAAGAACTTGAAACCCGGTTGCCTAGTGCGAACACTAGTATCTGAAAAAAACCTCCATGATCAAGGTAAGGAGGTAACGAGAGATCGGATCCCCCTGGCGAAGACCTCGGCCACTAGGGAAGAAACCATGAAGTTCTCCATTCAACGAAATGGGAAATTTAGGTGTATGAACACATACCATAATGATCCTAACAAAATGATCCGGGAAACCGAAGGCTTGAAGAACCAACTCCAAAAAATCCCAGTCTACCGTGTCGTAGGTTTTCTGAAAGTCCACCTTGACCGCACACCTGGGCACATAAGGATCAAGATGAAACCCAACAAATAACTCCTGGGCAATAAGAATATTGTCTCTAATTCTCCTGCCTTTGGCGAAAGCATTTTGATAAGGGCTGATAATAACATTAAGGACTGCAGCAAGTTGATTAGCCAAACACTTAGCCAAACACTTTGTAATGCATTTGTAAATAGTATTACAACAGGCAATAAGCCTGTAATCATTAACGGACGTAGCATTAGGAACTTTCGGGATAATTACTAGGATGGTATTGTTGATTTCCTTGATAAGTCTCCCTGTTGTAAGGAAATCCTTGACCGCTTCAGTGACCAAAAGTCCAGCTATCTCCCAATTATGCTTGAAGAACTCAACACCAAAACCGTCTGATCTTTGAGCCTTCCCCCAAGCAAGGGAGAACATAGTTTCCTGAATTTCCGAGTAAGAGAAAGGACGAGATAGAGAACTGACCTGTTCTTCATTGAGAGGGTATCGTATAACCTCTTGAAGATCCACTAATGAGGGTCTAGAAGACAAGGGGTGTGGTGCCAAAAACTCTTGAAAATGAGAAACGAAGGTATGGTGGACCAAGCTTGGGCCCGAGATAGTAGAACCAGTAGAGTCCATAACAGAGAGAATCTTGTTCCTTAGTTGTCTCCTAATAACAAAATGGTGAAAGAATTTGGTATTCTGGTCACCTTCCTTAAGCCATCGAATCTTGGATTTCTGTCTAAAGAATGACTCCTCCTGATTCCTCAATTCCAGAAACGTTCTATGATATGTCTTCTCCAAGTCTGCAAGAAGCTCACTAGTAGGATCCTGCTACAATTCAACTTGGGCAGATAACACTCGCCGCATTAACACTTTCAAAGATATTAGAGAAAGAATCTCAGTTGAGTTGCTTCAAATGGCCTTTAAGGGCCTTCAATTTACTCACCAATCTGTACATAGGAACCCCTTCAGTTGGACTCTCCCAAACTTGAGAGACAATGTTATGGAAAGATGGGTGTTTAGTCCAGAAGTCGAAAAATTTAAAAGGTTTCCTTGAGACCATCGGCTGCAAAACCCTAACCACCATAGGAGAGTGGTCAAAGATGCCAGGTGCAAGGAAAGATGCTTCCGAAAAAGAGAAGTGAAGACTCCATTTGGCATTCACAAGAACTCGATCAATTTTCCTAGCTTTGCGATTAACCCTCGATGAAGTAGACAAAGTAAACCGAAAGCCAACATATCTTAGGTCCTCTAATTCAGCTTGGGTCAAACAAAGATTGAAATCATCAAAGCAAGGAAGCCAGTTGTCAGAGCTACCAATCCGACAACTAGCTTTATAATTTTTTTTATATAGAGAAAACCTTAAAATAAACAGCGTCGACAACATTAAATAACTTTTTAGTGATAAGTTCAAATAATTTTATATTATTCTTTAATAATTATATTTTTAATATCTTTTATAGCGTCAATAGTCATAATTTATAAAGGAGAAAAATATTTTTGTGAGGAGTCCTCACGGTATCCAAAAAGGTATAAACAACTCCTTATGGCATCCTTCTCTAGTATTCGTTCTCTTTTGTCTTATTTGTCCTCTTAGTTTTCATTTGCCAAAATCGAAACAAACAACTTCTCCTCTCACCAATCGACACTCGTCTCACTCACTTTGGGTCACTCGTGCCGCTCGCCACTCGATGCTCACTTGGCTTGTTGCTCTCCACTCGACATTTGATGCTCATTATGTTTGACGCTCACCCCACTTGACCCTCACCACTTGCATTTCTTAGCTGACCTTGCTCATCATCGAACCCATTAAGTCGGTACGGTCACCGGTTGCCTTTTCAAGGAGTATAAAAAATGAAATAAAAAATTATTGGGTAGTTTTTGGTTGACCTTGAAACTAGACCAAACCCATTGGTTCCGTTCAATCCTCAATCGCTTTTTTAAGTAGTACAAAAATGAAATAAAAAATTATCGATTGGTCCCAAATTGACCCTAGAACCAGACCGAACCCATTGGATCGGTTTGGTCCTCGGTCCCAAGCTCAAAAGGGTCAGTCCACGGTCCCAAAAATTAAGGACTAACACTATGCGAGTTAGTCCTAAGGTTAGGAGGTGGACCAGCCCAACCCGGACCATATTTACCCCTCCTCACTATAATATACGTCAAACTCCCTACTACTGACGCATATGAAACTATCGCTATATTATCTTTCAAAGCATGAGTGTTTGGACACATATCTTTCGAAAATTTGAAATAACTCATTAGATGAGTCGCAATCGGTTTTTCCTTGTCCATGTTAAATCTCTTTAACACCTTAGTCATGTAGTTTTCCTATGATGATGATAATTTCATATTTTTCCTGTCCTTGATGATTTTTATGCCTAAAATATTATTGGCATCTCCCAAATCTTTCATAACAAATTGCGATAATAATATATTTTTCACTTATGCAATTCTCTTTATATTAGAGCTAGCTACCAACATGTTATCCACATATAAAGAGAGATACGCAATATCACCATTGTCATACTTACAAAAATAAACACAATGATTAGATTCACAATATGGAAATACTTTTTTTTCGGAAGAGGTATGCTCAAGTGCCAAAACTTGACACGAAATGACAATTAAGTGCCAAAAGTTATAAAAGTGACACTTAAGTGTTTTTTTTTTTTGAAGTGAGACAATTAAGTGTCATCTCTAGTGAAATTTGCCGGAAATCCCATATGGCAATTTTTTATTATTTTTCTTACTTATGTGGCTCATCGGAGAGCGACTCAACAAAGAAACGCAAGAACAACGTCGTTTGGGCATGGATTTGAATTTTAATATAAAAATTAATTAAATTAAATTATTAAAATTATTAAAATTAATTATTAAAAAATTTTAAAAATTATTTGGAGAGAGAGAGAGAGAGAGAGAGAGAGAGAGAGAGAGAGAGAGAGGAAGAAGGCGGTTGAAGACTGAGCCCTCGTCGCCGCCGCCTCCTCCCTACCATCGCCAAGAAGGTTTGGTGATGGTGGCGACCGGGGTCACTGGGCTCTAACCAAGGGCTGGCAACCCCAGTCGACTAACAGTGAGAGCCCACGAGCCCTTGCCCAGATTTAGGGCTAGCTTGCGACCCTCGCCTAGATCCGACGAGGGTCGACGGCCCTCATCCGATCTAACCAAGGGCTGTCACCGACTGGGGCGACCCCTGGCTAGCGGGCCCCCCAACAAGCAGCGGCCCTCACCCGGCCCGACCAAAGGCCGCCACTAGCTAGGGTGACCCCCCAGCGAGGGCCCACGAGCCCTCGCCCAGATCTTAGGTGAGCTCACGACCCTCACCTAGATCTAACGAGGGTTGGCAGCCCTCGCTCGATCTGGCCAAGGGCTGTCGTTGGCTGGGCCGACCCCTTGCAAGTGGGCCCCCCAACAAGCGACGGCCCTAACTCGGCCCGACCAAGGGCCGCCACTAGCTAGGGTGACCCCCCAGCGGGCAACGGCCCTTGGCCCAACCGAGCGAGGGCCACCGACCCTCGCTAGACCTGGGGTAGGACTATAACCCTCGCTCCAAATCTAGGCTAGGGCTCACGGGCCCTTGCCACTAGTTGGTCGGGGTCACTAGTGATATAGCTAGTACGAGTACCTAGAGGGGGGTGAATAGGTATATAAAAATTTTCTTGAAGATTGCACAATGCTTAGACTGAAGGATTTGCAATAATTAAAAATCAATCGTAAGACTGAGTAAGGGAAAGAGAGAATTGAACACGTGGTTTATAGTGGTTCGGCTTGATTCAAGCTTACGTCCACTCTTCTGCACTGACAGCCGATTGGCTGGATTCCATTACGAACAAAGAGATGTTACAGTGTTGATCTTCCTTGATTTCTAGGTGTAGATGATCTACCACACTCGCTCAAGGTGTTACCAAGTATAAACACTCTCTGTGTATACAATTTCGATCGAAAAGTATCAACTAACAATCAAGGTTCTTCAGACTCTGGAATTTTTCTATCGATCACACCCTTAAAACAACTAGAACATCTTCCTTTTATACTCCTTTATGCCATCATAGCCGTTGGCACTTACCAAAGGAATTCCTCCAATCTACCCGTTGGACGGAATCAATCAAGAAGATCATCTGAGCTAATTAAGGAATCTAATGATAGCCCATCAATCCTGTTCGGCCATACAATCAGGATCTTGGTTTCCAAGAATAGAACATTCCAAGAATATTTCGTCGACCATCGGATCTTCAATTGATCTTAGATAAGAATCAAATAATCCAAAATATCTATCCAACCAAAGAATCTATTCCAGAGGATAGGATCGAATCCTCAACCATATACTTCGGCTTTGGATTTCCTTCGTCACTGGATTAGAAAGACTGTCAGTGAGAATAGACTTGAGTCTTGAGTCTCGAGTCTTGAGTCTTGAGTCTTGAGTCTCGAGAATACAAAGTCTTCAGACTTTAAACTGTCGGTCTTCAAATGTCCAGACTAGACTGATATAAATGTTTTGTCAGCTTCAAAATATTCTGGAAAGATTTCTCTAACAATCTACCCATTTTTTATGGTGACAAAACTTTCTTGTAGATTTGAACAACTTTGACCTGCAAACATTTCTCAAGCAATATGGCTAACTCAAAAAGATTAATAAAGCAACCAGACTCTGCATCCACAGAAAATTGGTTAGTCTTTCATGAGTAATACCATATAACAACACTTGATATAAATGAAACCAGTCAAGCATCAAAATCCACAGCCAATTCAGTCAAATTTAAATTCACACCCAAGTTCAAGTTCTCAAGTCATACTCAAAAATAAACATAACCACAAAAGTTTTAAAATGTTGAAAGTTGAAAGTTGTTGGTTCAAATTGATTCTCCCCATTTTTGTCATCATTAAAAAGGGTGAGAAAGGAGTCATGTACGCTTGGGAATGCGCACGATCCGGAAATCTCCCATATTTGGACTACTCCTTCTAGCCTCTTCAAGTCCTCCCTTAGTTGAGCTACCTCCTCTCTTTTGGCATTGGCTTGAAGTTGCAGAGCGAGGTCTTTCATTTTGTCCTCCAGGGTGACTGAGGATGCTTGTCCAACATTCTTCATGGCTTGGATTTCACGAGTCTAGAGCATATATCCGGCCACACATTTCCGAAGAATATCCATGATGCGACGAAAATCTGCAGAATTGTCCGTACGTATGCGGCATGAGCTTTCTCTGATGGAGTAAATGCAGACGATGGCACTTCTGTATAGTCTGGCAGATTTGGTATCGACGTATCACCTTCTTTAGGCAATTGAGAAGCCTGAAATTCTTCTGGGTCTGTTGGAGATTGTCTTGGACCTTCACTAACAGCAGCATGAGGTGAGGACATTTCTTGCTCACCAACTCCCCCTGTCTCTAGGACATCGAAAGGGGAAGAGTGATGATCATGCTCTTGATTTCCCTTCTCTCCAGATTCAGCAGACTTTTCTTTCTCTCCTTCTCTTTCTTCTTCAGCTTCTTTCTCCTTCTCTCTCTGCTCTTCTTCTTTCTCGTTCTTCGAAGTTACGTCGGTTGAGGCACGTAACGTCCGGTTCTTGTCGGTGCTTGGATAGTGGGATCTTCATCCTCTTCATCTTCATCTTCATCCTCCGGGATGAGAGTTCTTTTCTTCTTTTTCAATGGGGCACCAATGGCCTCCTTTCCTTTTCTCTTTGAGGCGATCGAACCGGAGATTTCACTCTGAATTTCTCCATTGCCTTGGAAAGTTCTTGCAGATGCATTTTCGTTAACATCTTCAAACCTACCACCATCTTATCACACGGTCGAACACAAAATGTTTGTGGCGGTTCAATATTCATGTGTCTGAAGATCTTGGTCACCAGACCAGGATAAGGCAATTGTCCTTTGTCTTTCGACATTGCTCTGTACATATGGAAAAGAATAGTGTGCGGGAGAGAGAACTTCCGTCTTGAGTTGATCGCGTACATCAACTTTGCTTCAGAAAGAGACACAGAAGTCTTTGACGTAGACTTCGGTCTGAGACAGTTGATCACAATCTTATGAAGCACAATGTTGATGGCATTCATCCTAGATAGGTAATTTTCTTCTCTACGTCCCTATCTTTGACAAGTTCCAGAGTAGTACGAGCAGGTGAGACTTTGATTGGTAGATAACGTCCTCGTTCAACTCCAACTATGTCCGCCAATATATTCACATCTACCATGTAGACTTGGTCTCATACACTGAATGAAACTCTATTCGCATCCAAAAAGCTAAGATTTGAATAGAAATAAGCGGTCAGTTGAGCATACCCATCCGTAGAGTCAGAGCAAAAAGTCTCAAGTTGAAGCAAATTCAACTTCTCTCTTAAGTTCATGTTGATGGTGTCTAGGAAGTCAAAATCGACACTTCTTGGGTTTATCACCCCTCTTTTCAACAGCCTGAAATACACATTTTTCTGATCCTTTGACTTAAACAAATCCATCCGATTTCCTTTCACCTTTGCTGCCACACCCATTTTGGGTTGAAATTCAAGGAACATTCTGTCATCATCGTTCCCTTCAATCGATTTTGTCGGCATACGAGGGTCACTTGGAATGTTCGCAAGTGCCTCCTCCGCCCTTCCTTTCGAGCAACTCCCAATTCCTCCATTTTCCGCGAAAAAGATACTCATTCCCATAATTTTTGTCCTTAAGGAATTCATCTATATATTTTAATGAAGTACCGGTGCTTTTCAACGCACGATAAAACTTATAGATAAAGGAGGGTCTTTGGACTCTTCGGGTCGGCATCCTCAATTATCTCTTCTTCCGGATGTTGACTCGCACCTTGTGGGGGGGAGGTGTTGAATGACGTGGAGGAGAGCGAATCGGACTTTGTTGCTGACTTGATAAGTCTTCTTCCTCGTAAGATCGAAGTGAGTCGGTCCCTTCTCCATTCTTTGTGGTCCCCTGCTTGCGATTCTTGATGATTTCCTCGAAGAAGACATCTTTCTTTGTCGATTGGAAGATTCCTTCACTTGCTTTCCCTAGAAAAAACAACCACTTTCTCGAAGATGAACAGGAAATAGAAACGGGATCGAGAGGAGAGTTCTTTTTAGGGTTTTGAAGATTTAGGCGAAGAAAAACGTATATATATATAACTTAGTTTTGAAAAGGGAAGTTCAACCGGTACAAGGAAAGTGTACGAACACTTCTTTTCAAAATCAATAACTGCCAAAATTAATCCTTTTTTTAAAAAGACAAGTTTTCGAATTTCACACGGATTATAGAATAACCGAACGAAAGATCGTACCTTTTCGAGTTTAGATAACTAAACGAGAATTCGTACCTTTTAGATAAAATAACAACTTACGAGTCTATAGCCATGCACGTCTGAGTCTGAGGGTTTAAAGTCTGAGAGATTAGAGTCTTAGAGTTGGTGAGTCTTTAGACTTTAACTTCTTCAAGCTTCAAAATGTTGAGTCTTGAACGGATAAAGTCGAATTGATTTTTCTCTAAAGGCTTTGTGAATATATCCGCTAGTTGACTTTTTGAATCAACAAATTGAATCGAGATTTCTCCATTTTGAATGTGATCTCTAATGAAGTGATGTCGAATCTTAATATGCTTTGCTCTTGAATGAAGGATTGGATTTTTGGTGAGATTGATCGCCTTTGGTGTTGTCACATCTGATTTCGTGCATGAGTCTTCAATCCCAAAGTCTTGTAGCTGTTGTTTTATCCATAGAATTTGCGAACAGCAGCTTCCAAGAGCTACATACTCGCTTACGTCGTTGAGAGAGCTACGGTGCTTTGCTTCCTCGAAAACCAAGATACGTCCTGTTTCCAAGCGGTTGATAAGTTCCGAAGTGCTATTTCTATCGACTACGCAACCGGCCAGATCTCGCATCGAGTAACCTAGAAGATTAAAGTCTCCCTTCTTGGGATACCGAGAGACCGATGCTTGAAGATGAGGCAACGTATTTGATAACACGTTTTGCAGCACCGAGATGGGATTCTCTAGGATCGATTGAAACCTAGCACGAGATGTAAACACTAAACAAAATATCAGGTCTAGAAGCGGTAAGATAAAGAAGTGAACCGATCATGCTCTGTCTGACTTTTGATCTACTTTCTTCCCTTCTTCATCCTTGTCTATCTTTTGAGAACATGACATTGGTATGTCGGTCTTTTTGCACTTTTCCAATCCAAACCTTTTGACAAGATCATTTGCATATTTTTCTTGGTGAATAAAAGTTCCTTCCTTCATTTGTTTCACTTGGAGTCCAAGAAAGAATGTTAATTCTCCCATCATACTCATTTCAAACTCATCCTGCCTAGACTTAGAAAATTTCTTACATAGACTTTCATTAGGTGATCCAAAAATAATATCGTCCACATATATTTGAACAAGTAAAAAGCTTTTGTTTTCCTTTTTGATAAACAAAGTAGTATCTACTTTACCTTTGACAAAACCATTACGTAATAAAAACTTACTTGATCGTCGTACCAAGCTCGAGGTGCTTGCTTTAATCCATACAAGGCCTTTTTCGCCCGAAGCGAGTCGGCTTCTTTGGGTCTTCAAACCCAGGTGGTTGTTCCACATAAACTTCCTCATGGATAAATCCATTTAGGAACGCACTTTTGACGTCCATTTGGAATAACCTGAAATTTTTATAACAAGCAAACGCAAGTAATAGTCGAATAGCTTCTAACCTTGCAACTGGTGCGTAAGTCTCGTCATAGTCTATTCCTTCTTCTTGCGTATATCCTTTGGCCATGAGTCTTGCTTTATTTCGTACGACTTTTCCTTCTTCATTCATCTTGTTCCTGAATACCCATTTGGCTCCAATAACAGTTTTACCTTTTGGTTTAGATGTTAATTCCCAGACATCATTAATGTTGAAGGTATGCGAGTTCTTCTTGCATAGCTTCGATCCAACTTTCATCAGATAAAGCTTCTTCTATGCTTTTTGGTTCAATTTCAGAAATGAGAGCCACAGCACTAGATTCTTCACGCCTTTTTGATCTGGTGCGGATTCCTTCATTGATTTCGCCAATAATGAGATCTTTGGGATGACTGGATTTATGCTTCCAGTTACTAGTTGATTTGCCTGGTTGATGATCTCTTTCTTTATTTGAATCTTCATGAGAGTCTGAGATGCTTCTTGAGTTGTAGACTTTGGAAGATCTAGAGAGGGTTCAGATTCTTCATACTGAGTCTGGCTGGATTCATCTAGCGTTGAGTCTTGGAATTTGACGTTCATTGATTCCTCCACAGACTGGCTTTTCTTGTTGTAGACTCTGTAGGCTTTGCTTGATGTAGAATATCCAAGGAAGATGCCTTCATCTGATCTTTCTTCAAACTTACCAACTCGATCATTTGCATTTTTCAAAATAAAGCATTTGCAACCAAACACATGAAAGTATGAAACAATAGGCTTCTTATCTTTGAATAATTTATAGGGAGTTTTCTCTAAAATAGGTCTTAGAAAGACTCTATTTATAATATAGCAAGCGGTTGAAACAGACTTTAGCCCAAAATCGTGAAGAAATTTTACTTTCAATTAAAAGTGTTCTAGCCATTTCTTGAAGAGATCTATTCTTTCTTTCCACAACTCCATTTTGCTCGGAGTATATGGAGAGGAAAACATATGATTAAAACCAGATTTATCACAAAATTTCGTAAAATCTTGATTTTCAAATTCACTTCCATGATCTGTTCTTATACTTGAGATTGCACATCCTTTTTCATTTTGAACCTTTTTAGCAAACTTCTCAAAGTACGAAAAGGTTTCTGACTTACTTGCAAGAAAATATACCCAGGTAAAGCGAGAATAGTCATCCACAATTACTAGACAATATTTCTTACCTCCAATGCTCTGGGTTCTTGTTGGTCCGAAGAGATCCATATGAAGCAACTGTAGTACATGATTAGTAGAGACATGATTTATTGGCTTAAATGAATTTCTTACCTGCTTTCCCAGAATGCATGGAGTGCATAAATCAGACTTTTGGTATGACAATTTAGATAGACCTCGAACAAGCTTCTTTGATGAGATTTTGGCTAATTGCTTCATGTTGACATGGCCAAGCTTTCTGTGCCATAGGACTGCTTCATCTTGAATTGAAATTAGGCATTGATCTTCATTTGGTTTTACATCAAGGAGGTAGATATTTCCATGCCTTCGACCCATGAAAGACTGAGTTGAGTCTTTGCTAATTCCAGAACATACGCCTTCTTGAAAGGAGATCTTGTAACCAGTATCACACAGTTGGCTAATGCTGAGAAGATTGTAGTTGAGTCCTTCCACTAGAGAGACATTGTTTATTGTGAGATTTCCAATTTTCACAGTTCCAAATCCCACAATGCTTCCTTTCTTTGTTTCCTCCGAATGAAACTTTTCCACCATTTACTTGAATAAGCTTTATGAAGCAATTTGAGTCTCGTCATGTGTCTTGAGCATCTGTTGTCAAGATACCACTTTACCTTCTTTTGACAGAGACCTACATTCAAAAGAGAGTCTCAAGCTTTCTTTGGTACCCAAATTTTCTTGGGTCCTTTGGCGTTAGTAGAATGAGCATTATTAGGCCGTACTTTCTTAACGGGCTTCCAAACCATAGGACACTCTTTTTCAAAATGATCCTGACTATTACACTTTGAACATCTTAAAGCATTTCGACCTACAGACTTTACAAAAACTTTCTTGAAATGATTTTTGTAAGCCTCTTTCGACGGTCTTTTCTTAATTCTTTCTTTTACTTTCGGAAAATCAATCAAGGGAATAGTTTCTGTTGTCATACCTAGACCAGACTTATTGAAGTAAGGTCTTTGGATTGAAAGAACTTTTTCAAGTTTTTCGGACCCTATTGAAAATTTCTTTGAAATATTTGATAAGTCAGTTTTTAAGAAAGCATTTTCTTTTGAAAGATTATCTCCATTCTCTTTAAGAGTAGAAATATTCAGGTCTAAACTTTTCACCTTTTCTTCTAAAATGTTTTCCTTTTGTTTTAAAACTGAGTTTTCCTTTTTAAGTTTGGAAATCTTTTTAAGAGAAGTCTTAAGACTAAAACATAGTTCATCAATGTATTTAGAGACTTTGACAGGGATTTTATAATCACTTACCTCAAATTCACTATCTGAGTCTGATCCAGAGTCTGAGTCTGATTGCGCTATCAGACACAGGTTGGCATATTCCTCATCACTTTCTTCACACTCTGTATCGCTCCAGGTTTCGGCTTTAAGAGCTTTTCGAGACTTCTCAGACTTTCCTCTTTTCTTCTTCAGAAGAGGACAGTTGGGTCTGATGTGCCCCTTTTTCTTACACTCAAAGCAAACTACATCTTTGTTTGGTTCCTCATTATCATCAAACTTGGTTTGCTGTTTTTGAAAACTTTGTTTCTTTGAGTTGAACCTTCTTCCTTTTCTATTGAGCTTTCGAACCTTCTAATCATAAGAGCAAGCTCCTCATCGTCCGATCTTCTTGAGAATCGTATCATCGAATCATCGTTAGATTTTAATGCAATGGATTTCTTACCTCTTGGATCTTCGTCTTCATTAATTCGTTCTACTTCGTAAGATCGAAGAGTTCCAATCGGCTCGTCTACGAGATAATGGCATGATTCTTTGCGTCTCTCTTATTGAAGTCTTTATATGATTCCAATCCTTGGAGAGTCCACGCAGTAGCTTGTTCACCTTCATAGGATCGAGAGATTTTCTGTCCTTGATTCGAAGACCATTGACAATATCGTCAAAAACGGCTAAACATGTCGGTTATAGATTCTCCTAGTTTCATTTTGAAGGATTCATATTGACCAAGAAGAATGTTAATTGGTCTCCTTCACTCAATATGTCCCTTCATAAGTGATATGTAATCTGTCCCGAGACTTCTTTTGCTTTGTAACACAAGAAGATATTCCGTTATATTCGAGTTGGTGACAAAGCACAATATAAAGAATAAATTGCTTTAGCATCGAGTGCTTGCCTCTTGTTTATCTCTTCTTGAGACATTCCGCTGGCTTCAACAGTTTCTTTCCCTCTTTCAAATACTGATGCAGCAGTAGGAGTGATTCCTTTTTCCACCACATCCCATTCCAGAGGATCCTTTGACCGTAGAAAAGCTTTCATCTTGTTTTTCCAGATGTTGTAATCATTTCCATCAAAGTAGGGTGGTCTGGTATTGCTTTGCCCTTCCACCAGCCCTGGTGCTAGCATACTCGCCATGGATCTTTTACTCTGAAGTAAAACACTTCAAATAAAGTAAGAACACGAGCTCTGATACCAAATGATATAGCTAGTACGAGTACCTAGAGGGGGGGTGAATAGGTATATAAAAATTTTCTTGAAGATTGCACAATGCTTAGACAGTTGAAGGATTTGCAATAATTAAAAATCAATCGTAAGACTGAGTAAGGGAAAGAGAGAATTGAACACGCGGTTTATAGTAGTTCGGCTTGATTCAAGCCTACGTCCACTCTCGCACCGACGGCCGATTGGCTGGATTCCACTATGAACAAAGAGATGTTACGGTGTTGATCTTCCTTGATTTCTAGGTGTAGATGATCTACCACACTCGCTCAAGGTGTTACCAAGTATAAACACTCTCGTGTATACAATTTTGCTCGAACAAAGTGTCGACTAACAATCAAGGTTCTTCGGACTACGGAATTTTTCTATCGATCACACCCTTAAAACAACTAGAACGTCTTCCTTTTATACTCCTTTATGCCATCATAGTCGTTGGCACTTACCAAAGGAATTCCTCCAATCTACCCGTTGGACGGAATCAATCAAGAAGATCATCCGAGCTAATTAAGGAATCTGATGATAGCCCATCAATCCTGTTCGCCCATACAATCAGGATCTTGGTTTTCAAGAATAGAACATTCCAAGAATATTTCGTCGACCATCGGATCTTCAATTGATCTTAGATAAGAATCAAAGAATCCAAAATATCTATCCAACCAAAGAATCTATTCCAGATGATATGATCGAATCCTCAACCATATACTTCGGCTTTGGATTTCCTTCGTCACTGGATTAGAAAGACTGTCAGTGAGAATAGACTTGAGTCTTGAGTCTCGAGTCTTGAGTCTTGAGTCTCGAGAATACAAAGTCTTCAGACTTTAAACTGTCGGTCTTCAAATATCCAGACTAGACTGATAGAAATGTTTTGTCAGCTTCAAAATATTCTGGAAAGATTTCTCCAATAACTAGCCCTTGGCCAGGACTCGGGGACCCTAGGCGACCCTACCCCCACTTTCACCGGCCCTTCTTAGTGACGGCGGAGGGCTCAGCCGCATTCCTCCTCGTTTTTTTAAAATGTTTTAAATAAATTTAGTTATAAATTTAATTTAATTAATTTATATTAATTATTTACCACGTTAGCAGCAAAACGACGTCGTTTTGCACTTATCTCGAGAAAATCGCCACGTCGGTATTTTGGCCAGATTTTCTCACCGTTGATACTTAAGTAATCTATTTTGCTCTAATTTTGGCACTTAAGTGTCACTTTCCTAAATTTTAGCACTTAAATGTTCCTCCGTGCCAAGCTTTGACTCTCTAAATGTCCAACACTCCTTTTTTTTCCATGAAACCATCAAACTTTGGGTACCATTACCGCGGAGCTTATATCAAGCCATATAAGCTTTTCTTTAAGAGACATACCATATGCTCCTTACTTTTGACTTCAAAACTCTTAGGTTGCACCATGTATAATTCTTCATCTAAGTCACAGTATAGAACGTTGTTTTCACATCTAATTGTTCAAGATGAAGATCCTTCATTGCAACTATGCTCAGCAAAACTCTAATTGATGTCATTTTTACTAAAAGTGAAAATATCTCAGAGTAGTTAAGTAGTTTTTTTTTTTTGGTAAAGTCAGAGTAGTTAAGTAGTTGATCCCTTCTTTTTGAGAAAAGTCATTAACCACAAGTCTTGCCATGTATCTAATACTACCATCTACTTCATTCTTAATCATGCACACCCATTTGTTTAGTAAAGTTTTTTTTTTAGTTGTGGGCAACTTGGTTAACTCCCAAGTTTTTTCTTGAAGTAACGAGCTCATTTCGTCTTTCATATACGCTCCCACCGCAAGTAAGATGTGTCTTTCTTTGTCTAATCATAAGTCTCTAGTTCTCCTGAATCTCTATAATAGACATGGCTTAGAACAGTATTAATTGATAAATCAAAAAATACCCTTAGGCCTTCTCACACTTGTAGACCTCCCCAAGACAAGTAATTTGAGGTCATTAGTTTACTCCGAATCATTGTGTTCCTTTTGAATTGCCTCATCAATGATAATAAGCTCATCTTGAACCTCTCCTCCAAGTGCACTCGGATCCACTGGAACCAGCTTCACGGGCATTGTGTCCAACTCAATATATTATAGTTTCACTACCGTCTCTTACTCCGTGTAACAATCATTGTACATCTTCTTCTTTTTTTCATGAAATACCACATTTCAACTACAAATGACTATGTTATTTTCATAATTGCAAAGGCTATAACCATACTCATCTCCATTGTATCCAATAAAGATGCACTTTTGGGACTTGGCATCAAGTTTCTTCCTATCCTCCATATCAATTAAAGTAACATGCAATACAATTAAACACTTTTAGATGTGAACAGTTAATCTTTTTACCTAACCACTACTCTTGTAATATTTCTCCATCAACGCACTAGATGAACTCTTGTTGATAAAATAAATAGCTGCGTCACCTGCGGCATTCCATATGAGTATCGGGAAACCCGCATGTAGCCTCATATATCTAACATATTCTAGAATAATTCTATTCATTCTCTCCACTACGTTGTTCTCTTGAGGAGTTCTAGGAACAGTCTTCAAACTCGTGTATACCTTCTTGGCTCAAGTATTCTACAAATTCTTTGCTCTTGTATTCACCATCATTATCAAACTTCAAAGCTTTAATTTAATAACCCGTCTCTATTTCTATCTTGGTCTTCTACATTAATACTTTTAATTTTTCTTTAAGAACACAGACCCAAGTCCTCTTTATCGCATCATTAATGAAAATAACAAAATATCTCTTACCACCGTAAGAGAGTTCCCGAGCCGGTTCCCATACATTAGTATGAACCAACTCTAACTTCTAGTTTTTATCTTGTTGTCCATTCAATTGAAAACCGACAGCCTCATGTTTTCCATAAATACAACTCTCATAGAAATATAACTCAACTTTTTGCAAACCCAGAAATAATTTTTTCGAATGTAAGCGCTTTACACCCTTTTTCACAAAGATGTCCAAAAAGTAAACAAATTGCCTATAGCCACTGTAGCAATCATATCACTGATATTATCTCCTTAGAGAAGGTAAAGTGTACTCGTATGATTTCCCTTTGCTACTATTCTTACCCCTGAGGTTATCTTCCACTCTACGCATCCAAAGGTTATTATAAAAACTAGCCGTTCTCTACTTGAGATCAGATTTTTCTTTAATTTGGGAATATGTCTAGTTTTACGCAAAACTAGACGTCCTCCACTTGAGATGTTCATAAACACAATTCGTTTTCCAACAATCAAACACATGTGGCCATTTTCCACAACTACTTGCCTGAATTTTGCACTAACATAATCATCAAATATGTCTCTTCGCAAGATGCAACAGAATGAAGCATCGAAATCAATAAATTATTTGTTTGTCGTCAAGTCAAACACTACAATCAAACACAAGTTCTCTAGTAAAGGTTCATCGCTAACCATATTAACTCCTTGATTCTCAACTTGCTACGTCCTTCTATTGGCTTCACACTGAAACATCCGATGTCTAGTTTGGTGACAAAACCAACACTCATCTTTTGCAAACTGTCTCTTATCCCTTGATTGTGACCTACCACGCCCGCTAAATTTTCTTGTGCTTTTACTTCTTCCACGGTTCTCCACTACTAGTGTTGTTGAAGATGTATATGTTGAAAAATTATCTCCACCTAATACTTTCCTTCACATCTCTTCATTCATGATGCTGCTCATAGCATCATCCAGAGTCAAATCATCCTTCATGGTGCTTGAAATTCCCCACACCATGATATTGAAGCTTTCTAGAAGGGACATAAAAATAATAAAGTTTGGAGTTTCATATTTTAGATTTATGCCTACGGATTCCAACTGACCAATGACATGCGTGAAACTATTAATATGCTCTATCATAAAACCTCTGTTAGATAACTTCACATTAACCACTTTCTTCAGCAAAAATACTTAAGTTGATATGGACGGCTTCTCAAAAATATTCGTTAGGATATCCATGGGTATTTTGTAGTTTTTGCTTTCACGATACAGTACCCTTTTTTTTTCAACCTTAGATGAATCGCACCTAATGCTTTTCAATCAAGAATTTTCGATTGAGCTTTAGCTATCGGATCTACTTTAGCCATCTCAAATTTCCAACTCTCAATGGTGAATCGAGTTCTTTTTTATAAAGACAATATTTGATTTAGAGTCTCCACCATCTGAAATCCTGTCCATCAAACTTATCAATTTTGATTTTATCTTCTATCATCCTATTTGCTTTCAGTCGAATGTCACAGAAAAACCCTCGATGTTCTCGATTAGCTAACCTAGGCTCTAGTACCAGTTGTTATGAAATCACATGCCGATTCCACAAAAATACCGCAAACAATCCACCAGACAGAATATAATAATAAAATAATAGAATTAGAAGAGTATGCCAACAAATTTGCTATTGTAGTTTACCTAGACTTGGGCTACGTCTTCATTCAAAGGCACTCTATGAATTAACTAGACTTTGAAGAAAGTTAGAATACAACGATGATATTCTGTCAAGATCATAACACAAAGAGATTGAGAACCATCACAATAATAATAATAATAATAATAATAATAATAATAATAATAATAATAATAATAATAATAATAATAATAATAATAATAACTCAATTTTTTCCTCTATCATTTTCTTTTCTCTCTATTTTCTTTTTGGCATCTTGACGCTAATGTCAATATAAAGGTGTAGCCTTTAACATAAAAACAAATCTAATAGAAAGTATAAAAAAAAGAGCCCCTAGAAAAAGATTTGACTTCATCTACAACATTTTTAGTGCACCGAGCTTAACTTGACATTTGTGTATCCACCGAATGACTTTTCTCTCTGCCTACTCATATTGAAATTCGAGCACCTTTTTTTTTCTCCATTGTTCAGCACAAGTGCTCTTTTAAACTTCTCATGAAACTCCTCAAATGTGAGCATGTTGGGTGAGAAAGTCGACTTGGGGATGCGAAGAGCACGATCGCTGGAGGGTCAAGTCCACAAGTTAGGACAAAAAGTTAGAGAGAGGCATTTCTTTTCTTGTCCTACGTTGGCAGATCAAGTCCATGGCCATGCGACTGAAGGGGACAAATTGCACGAGAAAGCTAGATTTGATAACGGTCTCACACTAGATTTGAAACCGACCCGAGGCTATGAGCTAACACCAGGTGAACCGGTGGGACAAGCTTCTTAAACAAAAAGGGATGAGATCTGGGATTGCTTGATGAACTAAGAGGTGCTCCAAGTGGGTGTTTCGAACAGGCGGGAGTGGGCAAAACCTTTCTCACGAAGCATACACATGATCGAATAGCGCAAAATTGTCCAAGGTTCGATGGTGCTTGTTTGGTCACTGTATCACAAGAAAAAGGGCTTTGCACACTATCTACAAGAGTGATCATACATCCTTTGAAGAGAGCAACCCAAATGTGGTCCCAATATCACTGGTGTCATCTGTGATATGAACAGTAACAATTGGGTCAATTTTTAGGGTACATTTGGGAACGTTTCTGTTCTGGGGAACAATTTTTGCTAAGAAATTATTTTTTTTTTGTTAACAATTTTTGCTAACAATTTTTGCCGACGCCAGCCATGGCCAAGGCCAGCAACCGACCAAAAGGAAGAAGAAGGAGAGAAAAATAGATTCTAGAAATTATTCCCGGGAATAAAAATCTATTTTTTTCTACTTCTTATTTCTATTCCAAATCTATTCCCGAAACAAAAGTTTTACCAAATATGTTTTTATTTTTTTTTTCGTTCCCAGAACAAAAGAACAAAAAAAGTTGTTCCAAGGAACAAAAACAGATTTTAACAAACATGCCCTTATTGTCTCATTGGGAAGAATTTTGGATTCTACAATTGGAGAATCAATCATTTTCCAATCTATAATCATTTCCTTAAAAGGAGCCAAAGGTACGACCACATTCTGCAACATTCACACATGTATTACTACTAATATTGATTACATGCTCTTAGAGAACCAAAACCTACTATCGAAAGATGTTAACATCTGCCACAAAATGTTTGTTAGCCCTATATTTTGTAAATCATCCGGTTGAGTAAATAGCTCTACATTACCTTATGAAGCAAAACATGACACAAAACCGGTGCTCCATGTCTCGCGAATTCTCTCACCCTTGAGCTGAACAAGACTAACCAACTTTGAGTAAGATGAAGTCTAACATCTCCCACTTACAAGTACATATTAACGAAGGAAAAAGAAAAACAAGAAAATCCCAACAATCTAAGATAAGTTCCTTCCATGCATAAATTATCCTATTTTCTCAACATTTTCTCGACATCGTCTAGAGTATCAACACCATGAACCTCATGATCAACCTTTATCACCTATTTAAGTTCAAAACAAAAACAAAAATAGAGAGAGAAAAGGAGAAAAAGAGTCGTTCAATAAGAACGCAAAAAAAGAAATGGCTTGCTTTGTATTCTACTAGTAGTGATTCCACTGAGATTTAATAATGTTAGTATGTAGATTCTTGTGGTGGTAAAAAGGCATCCTGATAGAGTCAATAAGAGAGGTAATTGAAATTTAAGCAAGAAAAGTATTTACCTTTACGATGAAGATTTCCTCATTTTAACCTCAAATTACATGAGAAATTGACCAAAATATTCTTATTTTGGCAAAAAAAAAAAAAAACTACCAGTTTGTTGCATCATCTTCATAACCACGTCTTAAGCCAAAATATAATCTATGCATGAGGGTAGTGCTAAAATATTTAATAAATATTTAATATTAAATCACTTCATCATTTAAGAGTAAAATTTTTGAATAGTTAGTAGCGTTCCTCTAACATTTCACAAAAATTATCCTATTTTTTTAGAAATGTTGTTTCATGCAATGTGTTAATCAGCACAATGCACAAGGCATCAAGTAGTTTTCGACATGAAAGTAACTTAAAAGTGCATCCAAAATGACTCAAAGACTTTGGCTATTTCCAAGAAGGTGTATGCAGGACCCTTTGATGATAATTTCTCAACAAAGAAGGAACATGTCCTTGGGACCTTCCAATTTGCCAATTGCTTCTTTGCCTCAAACTATAGTAATGCCGAAAGTCATTTTAGTTGTTGTCTTCTATTTGCCGCTGGTTTTGCCCTTGGAAATTCCACCCAAGACAACCCAAATCATTGTTGTATACTTCTTTTTGTTCTCTAGAGTCCTTCCCTTTTCATTCTTATCTCGCACCTCAAATACTAATTAACAATTATCACTTGAAAGTATTGAGTTGCCGAATTATCAAATATAACACAAAATGTAAATGTTGACAGCTAAAAGGTTTTGTACTTGGAATACTAATTTGTCACATTTTTCCCCTAGAGCTCTTGGCTATCTTCCAGTGGATGTCAACAATGCTCTGGGATCGCCACCAATGTCGTAAGTCTTGTTCTAAAGGTCAATGAGGTCCGTGGAGTCAAAATGAAGATGGATGCTCTAGAAATGAATATGGGGATGAGAAAGAAGAGAAAGGAAAAAAAGAGAAAAAAAATTTGGTGCGCTCATTATCCAAATGCCTCATCAAGCTAACTAAAGTGTGTTTTGCAATGCCGGTAAAATATTGAAGCCTTTAATCATTTACTTGAAGCAATTGTCGCAAGTAGAGCTCAAAATTAGGATTTCTTGGATATTTGTGTGGCAAAGCCCGATTTTTGAGTCGTTGAGCTGCATATTTTGTAGAAAATGTACTTTGAAATGTTGTAAAGCTATAGCATCTTATGGATCGTGATTTGAACTTGTTATTTGTCCGGAACGGAATTTTAAATTTAGGGGCGCATTTTGGAACTATAGTGAACAGTAGCTTTGAGCCTTTTTTTTTTTGGTACTATTTTGGGGCAATTGAGTTGCAGCTGTTGTAGTACGTCAAGAGAGCTTTCTAAAGACTGTAAAACAGCTTGAGACGGAATTTTGTGGAGGAAGTTATGGCGCGACAAAACTGGCGCATGGGCCGCGCCTAGCAGAAAACAATGGGTTTCCACTAAATGCGAGCTTTCAGGGCGCATAGGTGTTGTTCAATCAACAAATAGGCCTAGAATAGGCAAGACATTATAAGAATATCATTTTTAGTCAGCTTGTTGATATTGTTTTTCCGTTAATTGTTAGGGATCCGAGTGCATTAGTTCGAGTAAGCATTGTAGTTGATTTTTGACTTTTCCCAGGTAAGTGATACTATTTATTCTTTGTATTTTAAACTCATGTTTTGAGAAACATGGTGGATTATATATTCTGAGTTAATAAAAATGCATCTTTTGTTGCATAAAATAGGATGGAGCTTTCACTGCCATTTTGTTATTAAAAAAGATAATTATCCTTTGAATTGGGTTTGAATGATTGTCTGAAAAAGGGTTTGTAAAATTCTTTATGAAAGAATCTTGAAACGTTTGAAGAACGTTTTGATATTTATATATCAAATTTTGAGTTGTGATATGACTTTCCTTCTGATGTTAGATTATTGGATATTGTGATTGGTGGTTAATGCTTAATGTCTTTATAAATCCTAAGGGATGTGTAGATATGCACATACTAGTCTAGGATATCCTTGTGAGCTGAGCTACTGGCTAATAATAGGTGGAAACCTTACCAGGGGGAATCTTGGTCGTCTTGTCACGGGCGTTATGTGTGACCATGGCTAAACATTTGAGTATAAGTTGGTCAATAGAGTGAACCATTGGCATGTTATTTGAGTTTAGTCAATTGAATAAACCATCGATGTGTGATTTGATGAGATTAATCAATGTAATAGACCATTGATACATGTTTTATGAGATTGACTAACGAAGTGGACTATTGGTATCTTCGATATTTGAGTTATGATTATACATTATGTTAAAATGAGTTAGGATTGTGTTTTAAATGTGCATAGTGATTTCTCAATCAGCTTAGAAAAAATGTGTTACTCACTGAGTCATGGTAGCTCATTCTTCTTATCTACTTATTTTCTAGGTTCTTCAGCGAGCTGCAAGTAGGGGTGAGCGTTTGTTTTGGGGAGAACTTTTGTGTTTAGGACTTTTGGTATGACTTGTATATAGTTGATAAGTTTATAAGTTATTCTTTGCAGAAAGCATATGTTTTGTTTTGGTGGATTATAAAAATACTCGATATTGTAACCAAATGCCCTTTTTGTCAAATGTATATACATACATACATATATATATATATATATATATATGTTGATATCATGTTGAATTTTGGTTATGTTGAGGCTGCGTCCTTTGGTGAAAGAACAGCCGCGTCATGCCCTTATTCTTGTGAATCGAAATGTGATAGGGACGGCGTCTGTCACACCCCGAAACCAACAAGAGGGATCTTCCACCTAAAAGACACAGCTATCACGACCTACCCTTTTCATCCGGAGACAAAAGGACAATAGATTTAGGGGCATTACTTGAAAAACGAGCCTACAACCTTTGATTAAGCTTGGGTTCTTTAAGCCCTTAACCCACGTGACGTTAGGGTATTCAAAGTTAAGCTTCAATTCACACTATGAAGATTTTCAAATAAGGAGTTGCAACTAGCTTATTGGAGATGACTAGAAACCAAATGCATTTGTCAATACACCTCACTTCCTACCCAACCAAAGAATCTAGAGTCAGGAAAATGATTACACTAATCAATTAAATAGTGTCCTTCAATAACTAATCTTTTTCAATTAATAGAGATGTTCATCAAGCAATTTGGATTGATTTTGAACTTATCAACCAACATGTAAGGTAATCATATGGGTGTGAAATCCTTAAAATAATAATCAACAATCAAGGAAACATTAAATAAATTGCAAAGAAAAGTAAGAATCTAATGTTAAGAAATTAAAAAAATATATACCATTTCTAATTAAGCTAGAAACCATAATTAATATATTAGAAATGCACAATCACATAATAGTTGATATGGGAAGGTGCAAATGACAACCTAGCATTTGTCTCTAAGCACACTCAAGTCTTATGATAAATCTCTAAGAACTTGTTTAATTTATAGCACATTTTTTTTATCATGGATTTTCACACATTTTAAAGGAAACTATTCAAAAACTATTTTTTAAGCTGTTTCCTAACCTTTGGAAAAAATGAATTTTTAAAATATTCTTGATTTTTAAATAATAATAATAATAATAATTTTTTCATCCGAAAGTAGGACCCCAGTTCGGATGAGGACAGAAGCCTAGTCACACAATCTTGGGCTCACAGAAAGAAGATGGGCTAGAAGAGTAACCCTTTTTAGAAAAGGACCAAGTGAAGCCCAATTTGCCGAAACTAGAGAAGACCCAAACTCCCTTATCACAAGCCTTGGCCCAGACTCACCTAATTTAAACTGGCCCAAATTCCCTATGGCTTAACCGGCCCAGATTTACCAATCTTGGCTAAGTTCAAACCCATTAATCTCATTTAAACCCAAAGTCCAACGAGCCCACAACCACATCTTCTCACATTTGCTTCTCAAGTGCCTGCATTTTCCTCTTCAGCATTGGTCCCTCCCAGATCCCTCTTTGATCAGACTCCATGCAACAGTCAATCCGCACATGCTTTATCAACTTACTCATATCCATCTCGACCAAAGTTCTCAACCGCGTGTTCTTGACAACAACATTAAGTTTGTACATCAATGCCAACACATGGGTCATCCCCAAGTGTCGTTAGACTCTCAAACAAATGTATCTAATGTTTGGGGCAAAATTTGGCACTATCTTGTTTTGAAATTAATACAAGCCACTATGCTTGATTCCTCTCATTATCACTAAGCACCTTGGATGACCTTTAGCTTTCTACTTTGTGAAGAATACCTGCACTTAATTAAAAATAAGGCATTGGAGGAAATTAAGTTCTTTTTCAATACTAGAACATGTCTCACTTTGGTCAATATCCTCACAATACTATCATGCATTCTAATTCTAACATCGCCAATACGTATAATATTGCACTTAGCGTTGTTCCTTAACTGGACTTTAATACTACCCATGCATTGAGAAGTAGTAAGCCAATTTCTATTTGGTGTAGTGTAAAATGAGCAACCATAATCCATTATCCACATACTTCCCCTACTCTCACCTACTAACGCAGTAGGTACAGGTTCACCAATTTCTTCTACGAATATCCTTACTCAAAATTAAATTGCGAATATGTGGCTAAAAGAGAAAGCCCCTCTTCATTTATTGAGAAGTTAGTGAAATTCTTTTTGTTTTTTTCTAGAAGATTGTGCGCATGCTTACTTTGTTAAATTGTAGCTTCATGAGTGTCAAACATGCGTTCTTTCTACAGCTTTTCGTCGCATCCTTCCTTCTCCTTTTTCATTCAGAAAATTTAGGGGCATATTTGGTAACCATTTTGTTCTCGAAAATAATTTCTGCTTAGAAATAATTTTTTTTTATTATGTTCCATAGATAAATTTCTAAACATTTGAAGGCCTATGGTAACTACCCAAATTTATATTCCCATAATAGAAATGTATTTTGTACGATTTTTAAAAAATTTTGTCACTTCGAATGTCTTTTAATTTTTAATACTCTTATTATATATTTCTCTTTTATTTTTTTCTATTTTTCTTATCCTCTCTTCTTCCTCCCAGCTAGTCGTTGGCCACAACAATGGCCAACAACTGGCTAGACGAGGTCAAGCCTCACCAGTGGCTGAGCGAGGATCACTTGGCCAACAGCAAGGCTCAACCTCCCCAGCCAATTGTCAACCGAGGAAAGAAAAGGAAAAAGAAAAAGAGAAAAGAGAAAAAAAATTGACTCGATTTTGAAGTAGTTCTTGAGATTAAAGAAGCAATTTTTATTTTTATTTTTGCTTCTTGATTTTGTTCCAAATCTATTCCCCAAAAAAAATTTGTTTTTAAAAACAAAAAAAAAATTACTAAATGGATTTATGTTCTTTTTGAGTTCCAAGGAACAAAATAATATAATCAAGCATTATTTAGCACTTTACCAAACGGGACCTTAGTGTAAAGAGTCGGGCCAGCATATAAAATTGCAAATGATCACTTTAACTTGGACTTTATTTAATGTTTGTTCAACAGACTCAAACTCAAAACATATTTTCAACAATGATGTGGCTAAAATGATAGAATATGATATACTCATGATTTTTATGGTGATTTTCTTTTAAACTAAAATAGGAAATCGCCCAAAACATGTGATGACCTAATTTATATTAGGAAATAATTTATATCAAATCCTATTGTAAATGAGATAATTTCCTTAATTAACTATATGATTCCCAGCATTTGCAATTAGGATATTAATATGAATGCAATCTATTCTAAATGCAATGCAATTCTTCTCATTTTTTTTCAAAACAAGAAATTTTTCTAATTAATGACATGCAATATTGGGAAAAGTACACTATCGGTGCCATAAGCGTGTGTACGGCGCTTACTTTGGTGCCAAAAGTTTCTGTCGAATTACTTAAGTGCCAAATTTGAGGAAAAATGAACACTTTGGTGCTACCGGCGAGATATTTTGGCCAAAATGATTACGTAGCTTTTTTATTTTAAAAAAAAAAATTGACGAGACCTTTAAACGACGTTGTTTTCCATCCTCCTTAAGAAAACGACATCATTTTGCCGTCCTAAGTGGATGGCCTCAAGAAAACGACGTCGCACAACTCATTTGGGTTTTTTTTTTTTTGGATTGAAATTAGGGTTTTTTTGTCTAATCCTCGCCTGACGCTAGCTGTCGTCGTAGTAGCACCATGTCCCAATCTTCGTAACATTTCATCAGCTTCAATATCTTGAAATTCTTTGAGCCGGGACTGCGTCCAGCAGCTCCAAGTGGGCGTGGAGGGCGAGCCTCTAGTGGCTCTGGCCTTCGATCGTGAGCTAGTGGCGGCACACAAGGGAGCACCGGCCTGGGTTGCCGAAGCCTAGGTATTGGAAGATGCATGCCAAGCACTCGTCAGGGAGATTAGAGATGAAGAGGGAGAGATTAGGGGCGGCACACTCGTCGGCGGCCTCCCCAAGCACCGGCCAGATCACAGCCTTCGACTTGGCCGCCAAGTGACTGTCGTCAGGGTCGGGGTCGGGATCGAAGCCGCGACTGCCAAGCGCGGGGGCTGTTGAGGACAGCGACTAGCCCATCGCCGTTGGCTTATCTTCTCTCTCTCTCTCTCTCTCTCTCTCTCTCTCTCTCAATTTGGGGATTTAGGGTTTTGAATTAGGGGAGAGACACCAAACAGCATCGTTTTGTTGTTTAAATGATGACTGTACTCTCCAGCGAGCCACATCAACTTCAAAATTTAATAAATAAAAAAAGTGTCATGTCAGATTTCCAGCCAACCGGATAGGAGTTGGCACTAAAATGATCGTTTTTCAAACTTTTTGGCACTTAAGTCATCCAATGAAAACTTTTGACACCAAAGTGAGCGTCGTACACAACTTATGACACTGATAGTGTACTTATCCTTGCAATATTCAAACCCACATAATCCACACATGCACCTCAACCGAAGACAGGAACAATCTTCAATCTTAAAAATCGAACTCTCGATTATATACACATTTAATCATGGAAATTTCCTGTTTGAGAACGCCTACAATCTCACACCAAATCAAAGTTAGAACCAATAGAAATTTGAATCGGGCAATTGAATATTTAATTTGGTTGTGGATTTAAAAATTACCTAGAGTGAATTACCAATTTCAATGAGATCGGAGTTTCAGATTACTGGACTCACCACAATTGCAACTGCTAACCAGGCGTAAACGCCAGTAAACTTATAGAAATTAGTAAATTTGCTGGAAGCTAGCATTGACAAGGAGGCCTCGCCAGGCGCCAAAAAACTAATGGTTGCTGCTAATGTCGTTGGAGGCTCGCCGAGTCGGATTAGGATCGCAACGCTGGGACTGAGCAAAGTAGCTAGCCTTTCTAGTGATGGTTACATTGACAGAGAGAGGACTCAACCTTTCAAACTTCTTGAACGACTTTCTGTACTCCTTTTTTGTATCGTGCATGAAGTGGGGGCGTGAATGGGATGTCCTCCTTTCCTATGAAGAATTCTCTGTGGTTCCTTTTTTAACTAAACGCTGGCTCCTAAGCCCTCATCGCCAGTCCAACAAGGACCGACGAGGGCTTGCGAGCCCTCATCGCCAGTCGGCCGGCATCACCGACCCCTAGCCAAGGCCCGGTGACCCCGGCTAATGCTCCCCCCACCGTCGCTGGCCCTTCCAGATTATGGCGGGGAGGTGGCGAGGGCCCACGAGCCCTCGCCCAGATCCAGCAAGGGCTTACGGCCCTCGCCGTCAGTTAGCCAGGGGCCAACGACCCCGGCCGACCCTCTCCCCTCCGTCGCCCGCCCTTCCCAGCAGCGGCAAGGAGGCGGCGGCGACGAAAACTTAACCCTCGGCCACCTCCCTTTGGCCCCCCCCCGCCTCTAAAAAAAAAAATATTTTTTTATTTTTTAGAATATTTTAAATAAATTTAGTTTTAAATTTAATTTAATTAATTTTTATATTAATTATTTACACTTCGAGAGACAAAACGACGTCATTTTTGCATTTTCTCGCCACATCGGCGTGCAAAACGACGCCATTTAGCACTCACCTCGCCGGAAAATTACCACGTCAGCAATTTAGCCGGATTTTGGTCAGAGTGGCACTTAAGCGATCCATTTTATTCCGATTTTGGCACTTAAGTGTACATTTCCAAAGTTTTGGCACTTAAGTGTCCTTCCATATTAAATTTTGGCACTCTGGGTGTCCGTACCTCTATGCAATTGTAATCTAACATTTTTTTTATCTAGGGGCCAAGGGCTGATCTTAATTTTCTCATCCAATGAATAACTAAATGGAATTATCAAATTTTAGGTGTTAGCATCCAAGAATCAATTTAATAGGAAAAAAAATTGCATGCATTAAAAATTGAACCTTTTCTTCAACGAGAACTACAATGCAACTCTTGACCAAATAATGTTTTTATAGTAAAATAGTGCAGCTTTTACATTTATTATAAGAATTTGACTTTTTTTTTTAAAAAATCGACCGATTCCTAAGGCAGACTCAATGCGATCGATTTGGTTCCTAATTCCAATCTTTTAAAACCTAGAGTGAATTCCTGATATTAGGCCGAGAACCAACTCACCCGGAAACCTATCACCTTAACTTAAATTTTTTTGCCTACAACAAATACGACCAAATTAAGGTCGGTAACAATTCTTTTCTCCAAAAAAGGCTTCTAATGTAAGTTATGCTTAAACACTTGCAAGACTTTTAACAATCTTTTGAGAAGGCTAATCCAAGAATCATGATAAGTTCTGTCGTTTTTCTACCATTTTTAATCTACCACAAAAAGGGTATTTTGTAGTAAGTAGGTAAATGATTGTTGACACCAAAAAATGGCCAGATTTTTTGTTATTATCGACAAGTATCAAACCTAGTCGACAATAGTAGAGTTTGGTCAACAATGAAATAATTGAAAACTTGAAGGGAATCGACATTTGGCTAAGAAAGTCATCGACAACATCAATTATTGATCGAGCCTTTATCAAGACTTGGCGGGTTGACCAAGAAAATCATTAACAGCGAGCAATTGACATGAAAACGTAATTTTTGGGTAGTTATGTTTTGTTGCTCCTAATTTTAAGATTTTATAACTTCTTATTGATAAGTGTTCTAGATAATATGAGTTAGTGGATGACACAACTTTCTTGCAACTGCCATTGAGCAGTTATTTGTTTATTTGAATTCCAAAGTTTTAATATCAATGTGGGTTATAAGTAGCCACATCATACTCTTTGTAAACCCCGATCAATCAATCAATCAAACTCGAGGTTTCACAAATTTATCTTTATTTTTCACTTTTCTGCAATTCAAATATGTTTCAATTCCTACACTTTAGTCATAGTTTCAGATTTCTACGTCATCGATTGAATTCTGATGTCATATCTTTGTCATCTTACTTTGTCGTTGATTAAATCAGCAAAGTGATTTATACTCCATTGTCAATTAAATATTGACGAAGCATATCTATTCCTTGTGATTCCTTAAGACTTTAGTCTAGAATTGCCACAGAACTTGTCTTCTATTAAAAAAAAAGTCAAAGAACAAACCTTAAGGGAAAGTATTTCATCAATGAAACAATTTCAGTGAAACATTTTTGGCACACCCAATGGACTGACTTGTGGTTCAATCTAAGGATTTACAATGGCGAGAACAAGGAATCATCCAAATTCTAAAGACGCAAGGGGCAACTATAATAATGGTAGTGACAGGGTTGCACAATCTAAATTTGCAGTCGTTAACCAAGTGGCAGAAGAAGGCAAACGTGAAGGGGCATGCCTTCCTCGACATCTCATTGAAGAATAGTCAAGAAATTGTACCAAATCCTCACATGCTAGCCACCATGAAGATATTGTTTGAAGAGTAGTTCAATGACATAAGCAATAACATTTTGAGTCACATGTCATAAGTGATCAAGTTGATCATCATCGATGCCATGAATGATGTTTTCTCAAGGCCCACTCATCTAATCAACTACCACTATCAAATCCAGTGGTAAAATGGTCTGTTCTTAGTCCCCTTTTTTAAATTATCGATGCCAACAATGTTGGTTAGAGTAGTCGGCCCCCTATAAGAATAATGTAAAGGCTTGAATCTTCTAATTAAGGTCACATTGATAAGAATTATCAAGTTGGTGTTGGTCAAAATAATCGGATTGATACAAAATTTGGCAAATCAGACTAGTCAATAGGCCAGTCAATTGCCAAACATTGAAGATGTAAGGCCAGTTCCACTCAATGTAAAATATTCCTATAGCCTAACATGCCAATAAATGTTGATAATCTTGCAAGACCAGCATTACCACCAAGGGAGTAAAATGGTAAATTGAATCCATAGTTGAACCTAGCACAATTTGTCGAAGAACTTCACAACAATTGGGGTTGTAAAGGGGCCTTATCATAATAGTTTGTAGGAAATCACATTTTGAATGGGTTGATAACTAGCCTTTTCCTAGAAACTTTAAAATCCCTGAATTTGCCATTTTTACTATCGAAGATGAACAATATAACTATTCACACAATGATCAATTTATAGCTCAATGTAAAGAAACAAGGACAAATGAGTTTTTAAGATTTGGGTTATTTCCTTTGTCTTTGTCAAAAACTACTTTTACCCGGCACATTGATTTACCACCTAATTCAGTGTGTAATTGGGTAGAGATAGAGAAACAATTCCATTCTCAATATTATAGAACGACACTTGAGGCATTGATTACTAATTTGGTCACACTATCAATACAATAATGAGTCAACCAATTAGTTTGTCGCTCAATTAAAAAAGGCTAGAAATAGATGCCTTACTTCACTCTTGGAGAAAGAATTCACAAATTGGCTTTCAGTGGATTGAAATTCAATGTAAAAGAAAAATTCAAAGGCAAAAACTTTGCCAATTTATTTAATTGGCAATGCAAGTGTCTAAGTATGAGCAACTATTTAAGGATAGAGATAAAAGACCACATGAAGAATTTTGCACAAAACTTGACTTTCGTGGAAAGCATGTCAAATGATGAATCCGACCAAGATAACACTCGGCAAAGTAAAATTGAATTGGCCAATGACAAGGGGGCACAAGGTGACTCCTAATAATCTAATTTAAAATAATCGAATGATCCATGAATAATTCCATTCTTTTAATGGGGGCATATGTTGACACCCAAAAATGACTATCTTTCTTGTTATTATCGACAAGAATCAAGCTTAGTCAATAACAGAAGAGTTTAGTCAACAATGAATATAACAATCAACAACTCGAAGGGATTTGACAACTCGCTAAGGAAGTCATTGACAACATCAATTTTCAACAGAAGCCCTTTTCAAGACTTGAGAGGTTGAACTACAAAGCAATCAACAATAGGTAATTGACACAAAAACGAACTACTAGGTAGTTATGTTTTGTTGCCACTAATTTGGGGATATTATAACTTCTTGTAACCACCATTAGGGAGTTATCTATATTCCAAAGTTGTAACCAATGTATGTAATCGTTGTTTGTGGGCTATAAATATCTACATCGAACTCTTTTTAAACCCCAAACAATCAATCAAAGAACCAAAGATTCTTGTATATTTATAGTTTATCATTAGTTTTCCACAATTTAAATGTCTTTGAATTCTTGTACTTTAGTCATAGTTTCATATACTTTTGCATCAATTAAATTTCAACGTTATATCCTTGTCATCAATTAAATTCTGACAAAGTTTTTGAATTTCATCATTGATTAAATTCTAACAAAGCACATCCATTCCTTGTGATTCTTTGAAATATCTATGCAAAATTGCCATAAAACCTATCTCTTCTTATAAAAATTGAAGAATGAATTTTCGTGATTTCGTCAACAATACAATATAGAGGAAATAATGACAAAGGATTAATTTTCTGCATTTTTTTTGCATGAAATCAATGATTTGGAAGATATTTTCCTCAAAACGATTGTCTATATCGCTTATAATTATTGTTGGATAGAAAATATTATCATCACTAGCAACAATGTCTAAACAATTCCATCGTGGATGAGAATATCTTTCGCTCAATTGTTTTTTGTTAGTGATACAAATTATCACTTTGAGGAAAATCATTTCGGAATTGCTGAATCCTGCAAATTCATTTGATTATATGATGATGAAGCAAAAAGAAAAAGGGGACTAGAAATAGTCTCCAGTATCTTTCATATTTATCAGCACATTGCACAAGCATCAACTAGGTTTTGAGGGGGAAAATGCCTCCAAAGTGAATTCAGACTTTGGCTATCTTCTAAGAAAATGTATGCAAGACTTTCGATGATACCTCCATCATTTGTTTGGCTCAGAATCGTGATGCAAGGGATGTTGATGCCATGTGAACATGGGAAGATAAAGCTGAAAAGCTATAAAAAAAATAGTCTCAAAATCTTTTGAGGATATCAGCACATCGCACAAGGCATCAACTAGGTTTTGAGGGGGAAAGTGCCTCCAAAGCGGGAAGATAAAGCAGAAAATCTATAAATAAAAAAAATAGTCTCAATCTTTTGAGGTATATGTTTATCAGCACAATGCCCAAGGCATTTACTTGTCTTTTACCTAAAAGTGATATTTTTTGGGGAAAAGTGCCTCCCATGTGACCCCAAGACTTTTCTATTTCCAAGAAGGTGCATGAAAGACTCTTGATAATAATTATATCGTTTGTCTAGCTCAGACAATTATCCAAAGGTAAGTTGGTGTAATGTGAGCAAGCGGTCGTAAAGCAAAGGGTAACCACTAGGGTTTGTCTCAATGGCCACCCTTTCAACATGGAATGGGGTAGGGGTTCGAATCTCCACTTTTTTAGGGGATTGGAATGTGAACAATTTAGTTTTAAGTGTGGGTTTTAACTCTCACGCCCTACAATAAGGCAAAACAAAAGTCTGAGAGTGAGAATTAGAGTAGGAATAGAATAGGACTAATAAAAAAAAATATGACCCAAGACTTTTCTATTTCCAAGGAGGTGCCCTCTTGATAATAATTATATCATTTGTCTGGCTCAGACAATTATCCAAAGGTAAGTTGGTGCAATGTGAGTAAGCGGTCGTAAAGCAGAAAGGGTAAAGGGGGCTTTAAATTTTAAATTAATAAAAGCCATACTCCAGGAAAGTGGTTCCTCGTAGGCCCCATGCCTCAAGACTTTTGCTTCGGGCATTGACTTAGAAGAGAGGCACAGCTGCGAAGTTTCCTTGCTTCTATTCACCTCACCGTTTTCCTCGAATTTGGCTCCTCTTTGGCAGCCATTCCTTCCTTTGCTCTGCCCATATTGTCTCTTGATTCCATAGTTGAAAAATTGGAGCTCTCTTCTTTTTCCTAAACGTTTATTGTGCTCTCCCGCATAAAGATGGATGGTCAAATAGAAGACTTGGACTTTGGAAAACATCTTGAGATCCCGCAATCTTGACTTTGACGGCTCTAGGGAGGAACTTAAAATTTGGAAAAATTCTGTTATAACAATAGCCATCATTCCAGTATTAAGATGGTTTCTTTTGAAGATTTGTATGATCGAAAATATAAAACTCCTATTTTAAGATGATGTCGGTGATATGAGACTGCCTCGTCCAAAATTTTTTTTAGCTATCAGGATAGAAAGTCCAATTAATTCTACAACATTTCAAAACAACATAGAATCATCAAGAAACGATCATGCAATTCTTAAACGGCATATTTAAATTAATGCGAGGGATCACATGTTCCTAAAATTTTCTTCCACGAAGGATGCTATGAGATTCGACACATGTGACAAATCGAGGATTATTTTCTATCTTGGAGAAGATTGGCAGTGTTGCTTATAAACTTGCTTTGCCGCCAACTTTACTCAATATGCATAAAAAATTTTTATGTATCTTAAAAAAATTACTGTAATTCTTGATTAAAAGTTGATTGTCATCAATTCTAATGTGGTAGGAATTATCTTGAACAACTGTAAAGTGATAGGAATTGTCTTTGATAATTCATTTATCTTGGAATTATTTTAAAATTTTAGATTAAGAGGCCCTTCATTGACATTTAATTGTTAGATAAAAATATTTAAAAAATAATCATCAACTAACTATGCAATAGTCGTATTAACTTATGAAATTTGGGAAACTATATATTATATTGGAAATATATTTTTTCCTCTATAAAAAAATATGAAAATTTCGAGTATATATTTTTTAATTTTTTTCAATTATTTGAGGGTAAATTCTAAATAAATGCCTAAAGTATCATCATTTTCTCAAATAAGGGGCTGGAGTTGATATTATTTCAAATAAATGCTCAAAGTGCTCTTATTTGAGAAAATAATGGCTTGAAGTGGACCTCATATTAAATAAGGGCCTAAAGTGCATATATCAGTTTTAAAGAAAGGCATAAACTCACCAAATGTGAAGGGCAATTTTATCTTTTAATTTTTTAAAAAATTTTCTTTTTTCTATCTTTTATGTTTTTTGCTTTTCAAAAAAACTATAATATATATAGGCGAGAGGGTTCTCCCTCCCGCTGTGGCTACCACCCCATCATCGATGGGGTGGTCATGAAGGCTGGCGAGGCTTGGGAGAGGGCTGGCAACCCTAACTAACCAGAGGTGATGGCCGAAGGGTGGCAATCCTCTCCCAAATCTAGAGGAGGGTCATCCGCTTTCACCTGATTTGGGTGAGAGTCGCCATCCTCTCTTGCCTCTGGTCGGCTAAGGCTATTGGCCCTCCCTAAGCGCCAGCAACCCCGCGGCCTTTGTCGCCACCCCACTAGCGATGGGGCAATGGCCACGAGGCATGAGCAAGCGCCCTCCTACCTGTTTGTTCTTTGTTTTTTCTTCTTTTTTAATTTTTAATTTATAATCTAATTTAATTTAAATTATATTTAGATGAAAATACTCGACCAACCGGCAAAGCTAGGCCCTTATTTAAAACAACAATAATCACTTCAAGCCCTTATTTGAGAAAATAAGAATATTTCAAGTCCTTATTTGGAATTTCCCCATTATTTGATAATATTAATTTATTTGTATAAATAACATCAAGTCGTGGTAATTGGGTCATTATAATTATTTTTTTTTTTTTGTTTCAATTAATTTTCATTCGAGCTTTGAAACAAAAGCATGAATACTATAACACTATCTCTTATAGACTAGACGTATGATAGAGCAACGCGGTAATTCTCAATTAGTTCTTAACATGAAACAAACGTGGCCGAAGTAAGGTACTGTTTGCAATTCTTTTCCCCTAGAAAAGGCCTCTGAGTCAGTTGTGTAGAAACACTCCCACGATTCGTGAAAAATTCCATGGTATTTTCTGCGACTTACAATCTTCCTTGAAAAGGGTATTCCCCAATAACTAGGTTTTTATGACAAAGGGGAGAGCTCGTTTTTTAACTTTGTGGGTTTGTTTCACATGAAATCATTAATTCGGATGATATCTCCGTAAAAACGATTGTATGTGTCACTTGATATTATCAGTTGAAGGGGAATATTTTTAACATGAATAGTAAATTGTCTCAAAAAATTTTATCGTCAATGAAAATATTTTTCACTGAGTTATTGCTTTAAGCAATACAAATAATATTTTATAAATAAATTCTTTTCGAGATATTGATTCTTTGTGAGGGTACATGTGTTTCGCAGAGAATTGAATGATATAGGAAAATACTTTCCGGTTAAACATTTTCGAGAAATATAGTTAGTTTTCTTTTGTTTGGTGATATATGATCAAAAATGCTTTATGTTGTTTGGATATTATTGGGAAATGATTTTAATCTTATAACTTCATTTCATGCAAAAAAAAAGTTCAATTTTGTTAAATTTTTTGAAAATTCGAATTTTTAATTTTTTTATTTCTCTCCTTGTTATTTTTATTTTCTTTCTAAAAATGGAAATTTTTAATATTTAATTTTTTTTTTTTTTCTTTTATTTCCTTATCTTTTTCCCCCTTTCTCCGCCACTACTTGCCGGCAACGGCCACAACTTCACCTCACCAGCTTCAGCGAAGCAGAGCCCACTTGAAATTGGCGAACTCGAGCGAGCCGCGAGCTTGCCGGACTTGACGAAGCTCGACTCGCCTAGATCGATTGAGCCACGAGCTCACTGGCCTTGGTTGAGCTCGAGCTCACCTAGATCTAGTGAGTAGCAAGCTTGCCGGCCTCAACGAAGTTCGAGTTCACTTGGATCAATCAAGCTTCGAGCTCGTCAAACCGTGTCTTGGCTACGCCTCTGGCGAAGGAAGAAGGGGGAAGGAGGAAGGCAAAAAAAAAAGTATAAGAGGAAAGAAGAAAAAAGAAAACAAAACAAAAAGAAAGAAAGAAAAAAAAAACAAAAGAAAAGGAATAATAATAAAAAATCAAAATTTTAAAACATAATTAAAAAATCAATTTTTTAAAATATTTTTATAAGAATAAATTTTTCTATAATCAAGGACCCTAAAACTATGAAACATTTTGGAAAATGTTTTCTAATTCTTTCAAAAAAGGAAATCATTTTTGTGAATTTAAGCTTTTGTAGAAAAATATTTTTCATTAACTAGAAAAATAATTTCTGTTGACTCATGTTTAAACAAACCAAATGCTAGAAAATAAGGAATACGTTTTATGTAAAACAAACGCATGAAAATCATTTGATTGCAAAATTATCCTACATGCTATGTAATATGATGATGAAGCAGAAAAGCAAATAAAACTATATGAGATAGAAAAATATTATCCATGAAAATCATTTCCAAGGTAACTAGTTAGCTTTCTTTTGTTCAAGGTAAATAGTTAGTTTTCTTGCTAGAAGGAAAAATCGTTTTCCCCTAATATAAACTTGTTGTTTTAAATTCACGGAAAACATTTTTCATAGATCAATTCATTTTTGCAATCCATACGTGGGAAAGTCGCAGAATAATTTTCCAAAAGTAATTTTCTATCAAACAAACGACCTCTTACAAATATGTTTATCAGCATCGCACATGGCATCAACCAGTTTTTGACATGAAAGCGACTTTCACATGGGAACAAAGATGCCTCTCATGTGACCCCAAGTCTTTGGCTATCTTCCAGGAAGGTGTACGCAAGTATCTAGAATAATCTTTTTGGACAGCGTGAATACGTGATGATAAAGCAGAAAATGAACCCATCTTCCAAGAAGGCGTCCCCCTTAGACCCCATGCGTCAAGACTCTTGTTTCGGGCGTTGACGAAGACCAGAGCGACCGCGAAGTTTCCTCTGCGCCTATGCACTTCATTTTCCTCCACTTTTGCTTCTCTCTTGCAGCCATTCCTTTCTTTACTCTCCCTATGTTGTCTCTCGGTTCCATTTTTGAATTAATCTCTTGCTGCGCTATTTCCTTTGGAGGGTCGTCAGCAAGTTTTGACCAGGTGAGACTGCTTTAGTTTAGTGGAAACTTCGGGCTTTCTTTTATCCTTCCCTAAATTTTCCTGCGAAATCCACGTCTCTTGCTTCCGATTTTCCTAGATTTATTTCGCAAATCCTTGCACACAAGGAACATGAAAAGAATTTTGATCGTGTCTTGTCGTTTGTCTGTTCTCTCTTTTTGTAGATCTGTTAGTTCATGAACAAATCCACCATTATAGGATACTTTCTTATGCTCGTTTTCCTTTTTTCTTGCCCGAAAAGAATCGCTTCATTCCAATAAACTTTCCAGTACAGAACAATCCTGCTAATGGGGCCAAGCCTTGACATCATCGAGGAAAAGAGACATTAAACGAAGAGGGGGTCCCGGATCTGATTCCGAGAACACATCTTTCTACAAGCAGCAGCTGCCAGTAAAACCCAGTTGGCACTTTTATTGGACTTCCTAATTGACATACTCTACTGAAATAGATCCAAACTGCTCAAAGGATTTCTGATTCGAATACAAAGGAACACAATCGCATCTGCTGGAAGTGGAAATATTGCACTAGAAGGGAAGATATAGCGGTCTCACGTTGGATGTGAAACCGGGCGAAGCCTATGAACTACAACCAGGTGACTTAGTGGGACAAGCTTCTCAAACAAGAAGGGATGAGATCTGGGATTGCTTGATGACGGAAGAGATGCTCTGTACTGGCGTTTCGGGACAGGGGGAATTGGGTAAAACCTCTCTCGTGAAGCATATACATGATCAAATAGTGCAGAATTTTATAAGGCTCCGTGGTGCTTGTTTCGTCACTGATATCAGGAGACTCTGTTGGTACGATGCAAACTGATATGGTGAACTCGCTCAAACTAGATTTGGCAGAGGTGAGAGGTATTTACTTTGGAACAAGACGGAAGGACGCATTGCAGGGTAGGAAGAACAGTTTCATTTCTATGTTCGAAGCTTCATCCTTCGGGTAAGATGACGGCTGTGTCAATTACCCTATACTTGTGGAGGTAGAAGAGTTTATGACATTTGCTGATATCAGAGTTACAAAAAGACTAATCCATTTATAGTTCTCTGTTAGTTGTATTAATGGATCTTTCAATTAAAATTGATAACAGATTGCATAGGTAGCTAAAAGGAGCGTTAATATATATGTGCATATAGTATACCACCTTAGTACCTGAGTTACTCTCATCAGTTCAAATATTGTTGGCACATAAGATGACCCTTTGTTCAAAGAGAGGAGGATTTTTTTTTTCCCATACAATAAAAGAGTACTATTAAACTTTTAATCGAGCGAGCAAATGATAAATATGTCGTATAGAGCCGACCTGGGAGGTTCAAAAACCAAAATAACCAGATTTCTATCAACACTTGTGGGAAACATCACAGTGGTAAATGTCACTGAAATACAAGGGCGTGCTTTGTATGTGGGAACATTAGACATATACCATGCGGTTGTTGTATGCAAAGGGATGCTCTAGCTGATAGTACATCATGCTTTCTATGTGGGCAGCTTGGACACATAACATACACTTGTTCCGTATGGAGGAATGTCCCCACTGTTTGTATGCCACAAGGGAACCAACAAAAGCAGAGTGCGACTAGGAAAGCTTTTGCCACAACGGAGTAGGATGCTGCAGCATAATGCAGTCATTGCAGGTGACAGTTCTATTGAATCGCAATATGCTTTTGCATTATTTGATCTTGGTGTTAAGCAATCCCTTGTTTCTACCAAATTTTGCTGAGAAGATGTGTGCTGATTTTTTTTTTTTTAGCGAATCACATGTTGATACTTGATATTTGTATTGGTGTTTTTTTAGATGTTGGTCGTGTGTTCAAGAAACATGTGCAAAGTGATAGCGTAATATTGCCTATAGATCCAGAGAAGGTAAATATATAGGATTTTGGTGTTATGTAAGAGATAATTTGGGTTTTATCACATCATGCTCCTATTGATCGCCTTTTAAAGAAAGTTGCATTTGACTTTCAAATCATCTTGAATTCTTATTTTCGGAAAACTGTAAAGACACTTTTCCAATAGTGATCTGAGCCTTGCAAGCAAGGCGACTTTTGAAAATGGACTGCAATGGTTATCTTGCTCGTCTAAATGACCAAAGAAATGATGTTATAAAACTGGAAAGTATTCCTATTGTCAGGGAGTTTCCAAATGTGTTTCCTAAGCATCCACAAAGTTTGCCTCCTCATATAAAGATTGAAATCTGCATTGACTTGATGATTGGTACAACACCTATATCTCAAGCACTAGGGGTGAGCATGGTTTCAAGTGGAAGCCGGAACCGAAGAACTAGATCGATGGGAACCTATTTAGTTCTAGATTTCAATGTACATTGGGTAGGTTTCAAGTTCCAAGAATTGGAGAACTTGTTTCGACGGATAGGTTTAAGATTATAAGTAGTTGGAACTTGAACCTGTAACTTGTAACAAGTTTTTATATTTTTCTCGATCTGTGCCTTCATACGATCCTACGATATTCCATGGTCTGATGATGATTGTATAATTTGAAACTTCTAGTTTGAGTTTTCATTTTGTGCTTAACACTTTGTTAATATTTCATATTCATCATGCGTCTAAATATAAGTTTTTTGGTGGATTAGTAATAAGTGGTGGTCATCAAAGGTGTTTGAAATCGTTCAATTAATAATACAAGTGGAATATGGGTAGACTCTGGAGCCTGTAACAAGGTAGATTCCAAGTTTCAAAATATGCAGGGTAAAATCTAAGTTCCAAAAAATGAGGAATCTGTTCCAACGAGTAGGTTTTAGGTTTTATGTGTAACCTATACAAAATCTGTAACCACTCACACCTATCAAACGACATATCATATGGCATTATTAACTAATAGAATTGAAAAGTTGGTTGGGCGAGCTTTTGGATAAATGTTTCATCAGACGAAATATTTCACCTTGGGAAGCTCTAATCTTAATTGTGAAAAAAATGCGGTAGCTTGAGACTTTGTATAGATTACTCGAAACTTTATAAGATGACAATAAAAACAAATATCATTTACATTTAATTGATAATTTATTTGATCAACATATGGGAGGTCAGATATTTCCCGAAGTTGATCTTCACTCTTAGTACCATCAGTTGAAAAGTATGCTTAAAACTACTTCAAATCAAGATACGGTCATTATGGTCATTGTGAATTCTTTTCATGCCTTTTGACTTAACGAATTTGTCTGCTTTTTTCATGGATTTGATGAACAAGGTTGAAGGAGTATTTAGCCAGATTTAAAGTTTGTATGCCACAACGGAACCAGCGAAAGCATAGCGTGACTGGGAAAGTTTTCGCCATAATGGAGTAAGATGCTGCAACAATCAATGCAATAGTTACAGGTGACAATTCTGTTGCTTTGCGATATGCTTTTGCGTCATTTGATCTTTGTGCTACTCATTTCTTTACCTCTACTAAATTTGCTGAGAAGACGTGTTGCCTGATTCTTTCAATGTGAATTGCACGTTGATACTCCTAGTAGTGTTTTTTTAGTTGGTGATCATGTGTTCAAGATATGTGTGCAAATTGATAGTGTAAAATTGCCTATAGATCTCGTAAAGGTAAATGCAAAGGATTCCGATGTTATTTAAGAGAGAGTTTGGTTCATTTCACATTGCGCTTCTTTTGATTACTTTCAAAATTGCCTATAGATCTAGTTGACTTTCAAATCAACTTGAATTCTTTTTTTTTTTTTTTTTTTTTTTTTTTTTTGGGGGGGGGGGGGAACTGTAAAGGCACTTTTGCAATGTTGAACTTAGCCTTGCAAGCGAGGGGATTTTTAAAATGGACTCCTATGATTATATGGATTGTCTAGAAGACAAAAGAAAGCATGCTATGGAAGTGGACAATATTCCTATTGTTAGAGAATTTCTAGGTGTGTTTCCATAGTATCTATCGTGTTTGCCTCCTTATAGAAAGAAAGAAATCTGCATTGACTTGATGATTGACCTAAAGCACCATATCGGATGGCATTCTGAACTAAAATTGAAGACCTAGTTGGAAGAGCTTTCGAATAAATGTTTTCAGCAGACCCAATGTTTCACCTTAGGTAGCTCTTTCTTACTTGTGAAAAAAGACGATACCCTGAGACTTTATATAGACTATTGAGAGCTTAACAAGATGATGATAAAAACATATATCCTTTACATTGAATTGATGATTTATTTGATCAACTTTAGGGAACTCAATTATTTTCCAAGATTGACCTTCATTCTTAGTATCATTAGCTGAAAATAAAAGGATGTCCAAAACTACTTTTGGAGCGAGGAAGGGTCATTATAAATTTATTATCATGCCTTTTGGATTAACAAATGTGTGTGTTGCTTTTATGGATTTGATGAATAAGGAATTCAAGGAGTATCTAGACAAATTTACCTTTGTATGCCACAATGAACCAACAAAAGCAAAGAGTAATTGGAAAAGTTTTCGTCATAACGGAGAAGGACACCACAACATCCAATGTAGTTGTTGCAAGTAACGATTCTATAGCATGCTTTTGGGTTATTTGATCTTAATGCTATACATTCCTTTATCTTTACTGAATTTGCTGAGAAGAAGTGGTGCCTTTTTACTTTTTAATGCGGATTGCATGTAGATACTACTAGTGGTTTGTTTCAATTGTTGATCGTGTGTTCAACAAATGTGTGCAAATTGATAATGTAAAATTGCCTATAGATTTAGTGAAGGAAAATATATAGGATTTCAGTGTTATTGAAGAGATAGTTTGGTTCATATCACATCATGCTTCTCTTGATTGCTTTTTAAAGAAGTTGGCTTTTGACTTTCAAATCAACTTGAATTTTTTTTTGTTTTTCAGGAAATTGTAAAGGCACTTTTGCAATATTAGTCTCAAACTGGCGAGCGATGGGATTTTAAAATGGACTCCTATGGTTATATGGCTCGTCTAGAAGACAAAAGAAGGATGTTATAAAACTGGAAAGTATTTCTATAGTTAGAGAGTATTGTAAAGGATATTTCTATATCCTTTACATTGAATTGATGATTTATTTTATGAACTTCAAGGAGCTCAGGTACTTTTAAAGATTGACTTTCATTCTTAGTATCATCAGTCGAACATAAAAGTATGCCTAAAACTACTTTCAGAGCAAGGTATGGTCATTATGAATTTCTTGTCATGTCTATTAGATTAAGAAGTGTGTCTTCTACTTGTATGGATTTGATAAACAAGGTATGTAAGGAATATCTAGGAGGTACGGACACTGGAGTGCCAAAAGTTGTAACGAATCGACACTTAAGTGCCAAAAGTTTGAAAAGTGACACTTAAGCGCCAAAATCGGAGCAAAATGGATCGCTTACGTGCCAATTCGGCCAAAATGCTGAGAAGGCGATTTTCTAGCGAAGCAAGTGCAAAACGGCATCGTTTTGCACGTTGACGTGGCTAGACAATACAAAAATGATGCCTTTTTGGTGCTAACATGGTAAAAAAATTAATATAAAAATTAATTAAATCAAGTTTAAAATTAAATGTATTTAAAACATTTAAAAAATATTAAAAAACTATAATTAAAAAAGGGGGGGCCAAAGGCCGAGGGCTCAGCCCTCGCCATTGCCAAAAGGGGCCAGTGGCGAAGGGGGGAGGTTCAACGGGGGAGGGTCGGCCGGGGTCGCCCGGGCCCTTGGCCGGGGCCGCGACCCGGCCGACCCTTCCCCTCCATCATCGACCCTTCCAGCGACGGCGAGGCGGCGGTGGCAGCGGCGAGGGCTTAGCCCTCAACCACTTGTCCCCCTTTTTTTCAAAATTTTTTAAGTTTTTAGTTTTTTTTTTATATTTTTATTTTATTTTTAAATGTTTTAAATAAATTTAATTTTAAATTTAATTTAATTAATTTTTATATTACTTTTTTTACCATGTCAGCACCAAAACAGCATCGTTTTGCACTTCCTTCGTCGGAAGATTGCCACATCGGCATTTTGGCCGAATTAGCACTTAAGTGATCCATTTTGCTCCGATTTTGGCACTTAAGTATCACTTTCCAAACTTTTTGCACTTAAGTGTCCCTCCATGCCAAGTTTTGGCACTTGGGATATACTTTGTCCAAATATCTAGATAGATGTACTGTTTGCATGCCACAAAGGAACCAATAAAAGCATAAAGCAACTGGCAAAGCTTTCACTATAATGGAGTAGGATGCTGCAACATTCAATGCAATTGTTATAGGTAACGATTCTATTGCAGTATAATGCTTTTAAGTTATTTGATCATGGCCCTACTTATTCCTTTATCTCTATAAGATTTGTTAAGAAGATGTGTTGCCTAATTTTTTTATGTGAATTGCACATTAATAATCCTAGTAGTGTTTTTTAGTTGCTAATCTTTTCTAAAGAAAGTTGGCTTTTGACTTTCAAATCAACTTGAATTCTTTTTTTCAAGATAATTTAAAGGCACTTTTGCAATATTGGTCTCAGCCTTGCAAGCAAAGGAACTTTTGAACATAGACTGCTATGGTTATATGGCCTGTCTAAAAACAAAAGAAAGGATGTTATAAAATTAGAAAATATTTCTATTCTTAGAGAGTTTCTAGATGTGTTCCCCAGGCATCTACCAAGTTTGCCTTTTATAGAAAGATTGAAATCTACATTGAGTTGTTGATTGGTGCAAGTTTTCCTTTTATAGAAAGATCGAAATCTACATCGACTTGCTAATTGGTACAACACCTATATCTTAAGCACCATATTGGATGGTATTCTGAACTAACAGAATTGAGAACCCAGTTGGAAGATCCTTTGGAAAAAAATGGTTCATAAGACCCAATGTTTCATCTTGGGGAGCTCCCGTCTTATTTGTGAAAAGAGACGGTACCATGAGACTTTGTATACATGACTAAGCACTTAATAAAATGATAATAAAACCAAATATCATTTACATTGGATTGATGATTTGTTTAATTAATTTCAGAGAGCTTAGGTATTTTCCAAGATTGACCTTCATTCTTAGTATTATCAATTGAAAATGAAAGCATGCTTAAACTACTGTCCAAGCAAGGTATGATTATTATGAATTTCTTGTCATGTCTTTTGGATTAAAAAATGTGTCTACTATTTTCTTGGATTTGATGAACAAGGTATTTAAGGAATATCTAAATAGATTTATTGTCTACATGCCGCAAGGGAACCAACATAACATAGAGTGAGTGGGAAAATTTTCGTTGTAATAGAGTAAGATGCATTCAATGCAAATTTTATAGGTGACAATTCTATTGCATCGTGATATGCTTTTGCATTATTTGATCTTGGTGTTATGTATTCCTTTTATCTCTACTGAATGTGCTAAGAAGATGTGTTATCAGATTTTAATTTTTTTCGAATGCGAATTGCGCAAATAATCCTAGTGATATTTTTTTATTATCTAATTGCATGTTCAAGAAATGTGTGCAATTGATAATATAAAATTGCCTATAGATCTAGTAAAGGTAAAATATATAGGACTTTGATGTTATTTTAGAGATAGTTTGATTCCTGTCACATCATACTTTGTTGATTGCTTTTTAAAGAAAGTTGTCATTTAACCTTCAAATCAACTCAAATCATTTCTTTTTTTAGGTAATTGTAAATGCACTTTTTCAATATTGATCTCAGCCATGCAAGCTAGGGCACTTTGAGAATGGACTACTATGGTTATTTGGCTTTTTTAAAAGACAAAAGAAAGGACATTTTAAAACCAGAAAGTATTCCTATTGTTAGAGAGTTTCTTGATGTGTTTCATTGGTATTTACCAAGTTTACCTCTTTATTGAAAGATTGAAATCTACATTGATTTGATGACTGGTACAACACTTGTATCTAAAGCAACATATCATATGGCATTTTTGGACTAAAAGAATTGAAACCCTGTTGGAAGTGCCTTTGCTTAAATGCTTCATTAGATCCAATGTTTCTTCTTGGGGAGCTCCCATCTTATTTGTGAAAAAATAAAAATGGTACCATGAGACTTTGTATAGACTACTGAGAACTCAATAAGATGACAATAAAAATGAATATTCTTCCCATTAAATTGATGATTTATTTGATCAATTCTAAGGAGCTTTGGTATTTCTCAAGATTGACCTTCATTTTTAGTATAATTAGTTGAAAATGAAAGTATGCCTAAAATTACCTTCAAAGCATGGTATGGTATTATGAATTTCATGTCATGCCTTTTAAATTAACGAATGTGCCTTCTCATTTCATGGATTTGATGAACAAGGTATTCAAGTAGTATCTAGACAGATTTACCTAGGGGTGTACAAAAGAACCGAGATCCGCTTGGACTGCCCGAAACTAGACGACAACCGCCCGGAACTGGTGGTTCTTAAGAGAACTAGTCCAGTTTCCGGTTCCAACCAATGGGTACCAGTCTGGTTCCCGGTTCCATGGGCAAATTCACCCACCCGCCCACCCGGACCGAACCGATTATATTATAATAATATATTAATTTTTAATATTAAAAAAATCGAAATTAGCAAATCTAAAATTTAGAACTCCAATTACCATCTTGTCTCAATTCACTACTCTCCTACTCAATCTCGTCCCTTTTAGTTCAAAATCTCCCCGAGCTCCTTATTCCTCTCCAATTCACCTCCGGATCTACTCATCTCCCTTCAAGTCCTAGTCCAAACTTGGTGAAACAGTGAGTTGATTCTCTTTCCCCCCCTCAAACTTGAACTCTCTCTCCATGTCGTCGTCATCCTCGTCGCCACCTCCGCATTCACTATTACTATCGTCTTCTTCATTGTTGGGCTCGTCTCACTTCTAACTCCCCTCTTCCTCCTCCCCCTCCTCAGGCCTCCCCCCGTCATCTTCATTTTCGGGGACAAGGGCGAACTCCAAGTCTAAGAATGGCTCATCATCCCCATTATCCTCCTCATTGTCAGTGTGGACGAAGGAGCGGGAGATGGCGGAGGCAGGGGTGAAGATGGTGGTGGTGGTTGGGACGGAAGCGGCGCGAGGGTTGCAACCGCCACCACTACCGCTCTAGTACTTGAGGAGAATAACACTACCATGGTCGAGAGAGTCAGAATAAGTAGATGTGGGGAGGGCGAAAATGGGAAAGCGTGGAAGTTGGACCGGTTCTAAGGATCCACTCGGGAACCAGTCCGGTTCCCGGGTGGATCCATGCAACTAGTGAGCGGTTCCTGGTTCCAATTTTTTGAAACCGGTTCTTAGCGGGCGGTTCCCAGTTCTAGGTCGGAAATCGTCCACCCGAACCATGCACACCCCTAGATTTACCTTTGCATACAACAAGGGAACCAACAAAAGCATAGAGCCACTATGAAAGTTTTTGTTATAAAGCTGTAGGATGTAGTAGGGTTCACTGCAATTGTTGCAGGTGATGATTCTATTGCATCACGATATGCTTTTGCATTGATTGATCTTGGTGATACATATTCCTTTATCTCTAATGGATGCGCCGAGAAGATATATTGCCTAATTTTTCTTTTACTTGAATTGCATGTTGATACACCTAGTAGTGTTTTTTAGTTGGTGATTGTGTGTTCAAGAAATGTGTACAAATTGATCATGTAAAATTACCTACAGATCTAGTGAAGTTGAATATGTAGGATTTTGGTGTTATTTAAGAGATAGTTTGCTTCATATCTTTATGCTTATCTCGATTGCTTTTTAAAGGAAATTGCCTTTCGACTTTCAAATTGGTTTGAATTATACCTTTCAAGAAATTGAATACACTTTTCCAATATTAACTCAACCTTGCAAATGAGAGGACTTTTGACTTTAAAGAAAATTGTGTCTCTTGATTTCAGTGTTATTTAAGAGATAGTTTGGTTCATATTAGGGTGCGTTTGGTTGAACATTTTGAAAACCCATTAGGAAAATACACAGCAATTTAGCCTAAAAAACTTTGAATAAATATAAAAGTCATTTAGTAAATTATGCTTTGAGAAGCAATTTTGAGAGAAATGTCATTTACTAGAAAACACATTTGAAAAGCCCTTTAAGTAAGTAATATTAGTTTTTTAAATTTTTATTTGTTTAAAATTGAAAAAAAAATATGTGCAACTTTTTAAATATGAATTTTGACAATGATGCTAAAAAATTGAATATATATAAATGCTTAAAAAAATCAAATATAAATATTTATTTTTTTTTAAACAAAAAAAAAAGACCAAACCCTTTGTCGGATCGACAAAGGGCTACAACCGCCAATGAGCTAGACTTGACGCCAACGGTCGTCGATCAAGGTCACCAAGGACAAGTGACTTTCGGCAAGGGTTGTGTGACCTTGGTGAGGCCGCTAGAGGTCACCCAACCTTGGGCAACCCTCAAGGGCCACGCGACCCAAGCGGTCATCATTGTGCAACCTTTGCGGGATCTAGGTGAAGGCCCCTTGAGGTTGCAAGACCTAGGTAGCGATCACTTAGGTCACGCACCACCTAGATTGCATGAGGTTGCGTAACCTCCAATGGCCCTCATTAGGGTTGCGCAACCTTCATTGAAGGTTGCTTGACCTCGAGTGACCTTGATCGATCATTGGTGGCGCCAAATCTGGCTTGTCGACAATTGTAGCCCTTTGCCGAACCAACAAAGGGTTGGATTGATGAAGGGTTATATTTAAATATATATATATATATATATATATATATATATATATATATATATATATATTTATTTATTTATTTATTTATTTATTTAATTTTTTTTTAGCATTTAAAAGAAATAACGATGGCAAAATTGAAAATTTGAAAAATAGGTGGTGGTAGTTGTGGAAGAAAAATGAGTTTCAGCATTTGGTCAAATGTTGAAAGCCCAATGCTCAAGTTCCTACTAGGATTAGGCTTTTTAGCCTTCTCGATACTAGCTTTTAATTGAAAGTTATTTCAAAATGGTTGTCCCAACCGTCAACATTTCCTCAAAGTGCTTTGGAATCCGAAAGTCCATTGAGAATGTTAAACCAAATGCACCCTTATTAAGCTTCTCTCGATTGCTTTTTTTTTTAAAGAAATTGAATAGACTCTTTTACAATATTAATCTCAACCTTGCAAATGAGGGGACTTTTGACTTTAAAGAAAATTTCTTCTCTCAATTTCAGTGTTATTTAAGAGATAGTTTGGTTCATATAATTATGCTTCTCTCGATTGCTTTTTAAAGAAAATTGCCTTTTAACTTTCAAATCGGCTTGAGTTATTTTTTTTTTTCAAGAAATTGAATAGACACTTTTCCCAAATTAATCTCGTCCTTGCAAATGAGGGGACTTTTGACTTTAAGAGAAAATTACTTCTCTCCATTTAAGTGTTATTTAAGAGATAGTTTGGTTCATATAATTATGCTTCTCTGATTGCTTTTTAAAGAAAATTGCCTTTTTGACTTTCAAATCAGCTTGAATAATTTTTTTTCAAGAAATTGAATAGACACTTTTGCAACATTAATCTCAGCCTTGCGAATGAGGGGACTTTTGAAATGGACTGCCGTGGTTATTTGGGTTGTCTAAAGGATAAAAGAAAGATGTTATAGATCTGAAAGTCTTCCTATTGTCAAAGAGTTTCTTGATGTGTTTCGTGAGCATCTACCGAGTTTGCCTCCTTATCAAAAGATTGAAATTTGCATTGACTTGATGACTGTTACAACACCAATATCTAAAGCACCATATCAGTTGGCATTTTCTGAACTAAAAGAATTGAAAACACAGATGGAGAGCTTTTGGATAAATGTTTCATCATACCCAATGTTTCACCTTGGGAGCTCCTATCTTATTTGTGAAAAAAGACAGTATGATGAGACTTTGTATAGACCATCAAAAATTTTATAAGATGACAATAAACAAATATCTTTTACATTGAATTGGTGATTTATTTGATCTATTTCAAGGAGCTAAGGTATTTTTTCAAAGTGGACTTTCATTCTTAGTATCATCAATTGAAAAAAAAAGCATGCCTAGAACTACTTTCAAAGCAAGGTATGGTCATTATGAATTTCTCATCATGCATTTTGGATTCAAGAATGTGCTTATTGCTTTCATGGATTCGATGACCAAGGTATTCAAGGAGTATCTACATAGATTTATTTTATTGGTCATTGATGGCATTTTTGAATATTTAGAGAGTTTGGAGGAACACAAGCAACATTTGAGAGTTGTCTTGCATAATTTACATGAAAAGAAATTGTTTGCTAAATTTAGTAAATGAGATTTCTACCTTTCTTCCATAGTGGCCACGTAATTTCGAAGGATGATATTTTTGTTGACTCAAAGAAAATTGAAGCGGTTGTTCAATGGAATTACCCTACTAATGTTATAGAAGGGAAAAACTTTCTTAGGTTAACTGGCTTCTATAGGCAATTTTGGAGGGATTTCTGAAAATGTGATGCAAACCTTAAAAGGTGCAATGGAATTGAATTTGGGGATCACGTATTCCTGAAAACTTCTTCTACAAAGGGTGCTATGAGATTTCGCATGCACAATACATGAAGTTCAAGATACATGGGACCATTTATAGTCTTAGAGAAGATTGGTGATTTGCTTTTAAACACTTTGTTGCCAACTTGGTACGTACATACTTTCATGTATCATTATTGCGGAAATATTGTCAAATCCTAAACAGGTGCTAGATTTTACATTAAAGGAAAATTAACTTATGAGGAGCAACTATTCGCATTGTCAATATAAATGACAAAGTGCCGCCAAACAACTCTATTCCCTATGTGCAGATGTAATGGCAAAACCACACTAAAATAGAGGCTACTTGAGTGCTCATGGAGGATGCAAAGCACAAATACCCTTAGCCTACATTTGGTTGTTTAGATTTTTAATCCGGATAAAATTGGATAGAATAGAATATGAAATCCGGAGAATTTTACTATCTCTTGTCCACTATTTTGTGATTGCAGTAATAAGGTAAAATATATTCATATCATATCATATATATCATTTAGTATAAACAATATATCAATATAAATGAACCACAAATTTTACAAATGGATATGGTGAAAATCTATCGCGACAATTTTTTCTACTTTATTTTTATTTTATTTATTTTATTTTATTTTAATTTTTAATTAATTTTTTATTTATTTCTTCCCCTTCATCATTCTCTAATAAAATTTCATTAAATTGAAAACTATACTAATATACCTAAAATACTAAATCACCTAAAATATGCAATAAATATATATTTATATATCGAATTTATATTATAAGATAGAAGTGAATTTGAATATATAAAAAAAAAAAAGATTAAATTAGCAAACCAAATTTTTATTTTTTGTTATTTTGAATTTCTTATATTAAAATTCAAATATTATTTATATTGAAATATAATTTTAGATTTGTTAATGTAAGAAAGTTTGTTATTTGAGAAAAATAACTTTCCTATTATAAATATTAAAAATCACATCCACCTTTATCTCGTCTCTTCCATGGAATAATTTTATTCGGCCTATATTCCCTTTATATTCAACTATATCTTATCTTAAGTAAGCACCAAACGCAAGATATGATCAATTTTATTATATTTTGTATTTTATCTTAATCCCTAAATGCTATTTCATTTGAGGTGAGGTGCAAAAATAATTTTAGTGAGTGAATGAGTTCTATTCAATGTGTTAAATGCTGGTCGGCATTGTCTTGATTGCTTTAGAAGATTCATCAGAATTGCCTCATTTTTTGTTTTGATGAGTGCAAGCATATATTAATTGTTCTGATATATTTCTTAGAGAAGCAAAACTCATGATAAAATAAAATAAAAAACATGAAATCTCAGTTATCATTACAAATGTAACTAGGTTGATTAGACGTCAATCTAATATTTATGTATGTTTTTCATTTTTGGTGAAGCAACACCTATGCAATAATTTCCCTTGTATCCTTTAATATCATTTAGTTATCCAATATCGGCTGTCATGATGATATTGTCTAAAATCATTGGTTTGTGTAAATATATTTGGTATTGCATTTTCTAAATGGAGTCGTGCAACTAGGCCATATACTTAACTTTGTTTGTTCCAATAATTTTTCATTTTTGTTCTGAAGCAAAAGGGATAAATAGTCTAAAGTAAGGTACTGTTGGCAATTAGTGCCCCCGCCCTCCCAAAAAAAAAAAAAAGCCTCCGGTGTGACTTGTGCAGAAACACTCCCAAGATTCGAAATAAATCCTATCGTTTTTCTATAATTTTTAATCTGCCATGAAAATGGTATTATGCTATAAATAGCTCTTATGACAAAGGAGGGATTTCATTGTTCAACCAACGATGCGTTTGTTCTGGCTGAAATCAATGTTTGGAGGACTTTTTCATGAAAATTATTGTCCGTTTGCCACTTACTATTATTAGTTAACAGAAAATATTTTCATTATCAATAACAATTTATATATAAATAGTATTGTCGCCAAGAAAAATATTTTGCACTAATCAATTTTATAAGCAATCATTTTTATGAGAATCTTTTATGAATTGTTGATATATCTTGCAAAGAGCACACTCCAAAAATTCATTTGATTACAAAAATATCCTCACCTTCCAGGAACGATGGTTCATGCGATATAATATGATGATAAAGTGGAAAAGCAAAAGGGGACTAGAAATATTCTCAAATATCTTTTACAAATTATATGTTAATAAGCACAGTGCACAAGGGGTCAACCAGTTTTTCCATGAAAGCGACTATTTTGTTTGGTTTTTGGGGCGCGGGGAGTGGGGAGGATCCCTCCCGTGCGACCCTAAGTCTTTAGCTATTTTCCAAGAAGATGTGTGCATGACTCTCGAAGATCATTCCACGGTTTTGTCTGTCTCGGACGGTAATGCAAGGTAAGTTCATGCCGGGTGCGTATGTGATAGTAAAGCAGAGAAGGATGAAGGAGAGAAAAAAAGCAAATGAACTAAAACCATCTTCCAAGAAGGTGTCTTCCCGTAGACATCGCGCGCAAGCAAGAAGACTTTTGCTTCGGGCATTGACTTGAGACTCTATTTCTAGTCACTTCACCATTGCCATTTCCGGCAGCCATTCCTCTGCTTTGCCTACTTGGTCTCTTAGTTCCCCTGGGGAATCAACCTCTGGTTGCGGTGTTTTATTGGGAGGACCATCAGCAAGTTTTTATCAGGTGAGACTGCTTTAGTTTAGTGAATATTTAGAGCTCTCTTTTTTCCTAATTTTTCATGCGCTCTCCTTGTAAACAATACTGGTAAATTGTAACCAGATTTGTTAAACAAAATGGAGTACGTTGCTCGTAGTACTTAAAGCATCTCTCACTCTCTCTAGTCCTGTATTGAATGTTTCTCTTTTTGTTGATGTCCTCGGCACGTTAGAAGTATCTCGAATTGCTCCTGTATTAGCTAGTGAAGTGATGTTTATTGAAGGAAAAAGCAATCTATTTCGAATGGCCTCGTTTCCCCAAACTATGCCAAAAGCTTTGCCACTTTTCATTCGATTTGTTTATATCTAATAGCACCGTGTTTTCAAGGATAATATTTCCTTGCTTTCCTTTGAAAACCGATCTCAAACGGATTATTTTTGTACATGTGGTTACTTGACATAATTCATGCTACGGCATAAAGACTTGAGCATGTGGAGTCAGCCACCCAAGTTACGATGTTGGAAAATGGATTCCCTAATAAAATGGATACTCGAACTATCAAGTAATACTAGAATACAAATGTAGAAACGTGACCAAGAATCCTTGTAACACTGATCATAAAGCACATCATTAAGACGGGCATACCTTTTTTTTCACAGAGATTGATCCTTCAATCGTTAATTGAAGCCTCTGAGTTTTTTTTTCTTGAGAGAGAGAATCTACTAAAAATCAAAATTCGCATAACGCTATCTATTGTCTTTTTAGCGTTCTTTTACATTGCAGTTTATTTCACACAAACATAACCGATTTCTCTTATGGGCCCTTTTTTGAGTTACAAGCCGAGTTTGGCCCAACATGGGTAGCCCAACACCTCTTTATAAAAACCGATCATTCGATTTGCCCCTTATCACGGTCCTTTAATGGGATTGGTGAGGTAGCTCATGTGTTTGGAATTTCTGAACGAAGGAAGAGCACGTGCTTCGGACGTTCCAACTCTTGCCAATTGCTTCTTTGCCTCAAATTAGGGGAGATCCAGGATGGTATGGTTCCCAGCTTTTGTAACCGCTGAACCTGTTAACTGAGAACCGACCCTAATGACTATTCCGGTTCCTTATGCTTGAGAATAATACGTCAAACATATTCCAAACACAAAGACTGATAAAGGAAACAAAGTACTTAGGGGAGATCCAGGATGGGTATAGTTCCCAGCTTTTGTAAGTGACGCTGTTACAGTTCTTTATGCTTTAGGATAATACGTCAGACATATTCAAAACAGACTGATAAAGAAAAAAAAGTAAAAAGAGTACTTAGGGTTAGCGATGAATCTGGTCAATATCAATTCAGTTTCGAGTCCTACCTTGCAAGTCCGTTTCCTAAGTAGAACCAGCTGGTTAAGGACCCTGAACCAGGAATTAAATCAGTCAAGACCAATTCCCAGATTTTAGAATCGAAAAACCGAACCAATCTCCATGTGAGCCAGCTTTAAATCGACCGGGTAAGGCTGGTTAGGCCGATGCTCAGTACCCCTACCTCAAATTATAGTAGCGACAAAAGCGAATGAAGTTGTCCTTTTGATTCCCCGCAGGTTTTCCACTAGTAAATTCCACCAAGACAACCCAAAATCGTGGCTGCATGCTTCTTTTCTTTCTCTACAGGCCTTCCGTTTTCATTCTTGTCTTGCCCCTCGAAATCTAATTAATTAACACTCAAGGTAAACTGAGGTACTCAATTATCGGTAACAGTCAAAAATATAATTGGCGAAAGCTAATGTTGATATATCTAGATAGCTCGTCTGTCTAATTTATATGCCCTTTATATGCTTGTAGTCTCCCTTCACATAGAAATTTACTTCTTTGAATTGAATTTTCTAACCTCTAAAAAGTTATGTACACAGAAGTACTAATTAACAACATTTTCCCCCAATGCTTGCAGCAGTCTTACTATGGATGTCAACAAATGTTTGGGAGTTGCCGATAATCTCTCGAGTATTGTTCCGAAGGTCAAAGACTTCGGCAGAGTCAAAACGATTATGTATGCTCTGGAAAGGAATATGGAAATGGTGTCGGCCAAGAAGGCGGACATAAGTATCCAGCTAGAGCTCGAAGAGCAGAGACCGGGAAAGAAAAGGAAGAGAGAAGTTGATTTGTGGATTCAAAGAGCAGGATCGATGGAGGATCGAGTCCACAAGTTAGGACGAAAAGTCAAAGAGACGCATTTTCTTCTTCGTTTCATGTTGGCGAGTCAGGTGATTAGCCTTTGGACTGAATTGAACATATTGCACGAGAAGGGTAGATTTGATCACGGTCTTACGCAGGATGTGAAACCGGCCCGCGGCTATGAACTGCGGCCAGGTGAACTAGTGGGACAAGCTTCTCAAACAAAAAGGGATGAGATCTGGGATCGCTTGATGAAGGAAGAGGTGACCCGCATGGGTGTTTGGGGACAGGAGGGAGCGGGCAAAACCTTTCTCGCGAGGCACATACATGATCGGATAGTGCGAGACTGTCCAAGATTCGATGGTGCTTGTTTGGTCAATGTATCGCAGGAAGGCACTATTGGCACGATACAAACTGACATCGCGAAATATCTCGAACTAGATTTGACGGCGGTGAGCGCCGTCTACTGGGGCGCAAGACTGAGGGAGGCATTGCAGGGCAAGAGACTCCTCATTATCTTGGACGATGTTGGGAGACCTTACCCTTTGGAAGAAGTGGGTATAACCCTGGCGAGAGATGGATGTAAATTGATAGTGACGTCACGATCGAGGAAGGTGTGCAAGCAAATGAATTGCCACGAGCTTGTCCATGTGCCTCACTGGTCAGAGGAAGAGAGATGGTTAGGGTATGAGGCCGTCGATGATTATGCCTGGGAACGTTAAGAGGGGTGCGATCATCTGCGGTTCCATTGAGCAGCCCGGGATCTGGAGATGTCTCCGGTTCGAGGATTTTAGAAGCACCTCTCTTCACATCATTGCCGTTTAACCTTATGTAAATCACAGGGAATTCTTAGTTTTCATTCTTTTATTTTCCATATTCATTCTTGTTTTGTCTTTTTTTGGGTGGGGGTTTTTCTCTTGATGGCATTTTCATTGACCAAGCTCAGCTTGAAAGTTGGGGGATCCACCAAATGGCTTCTCCCTTTGCTTATTCATGTTCGAATTTAAGTGCTTTTGGTATAGCAAAAAACCAACTGTACTGATTTGACACATTTATCCTAATATTTTTTCTTGTGACACGTTTACCATCTCGCACACCCTCTGCTGTCATTACCCGACACCATCTCATGGAGAAGTGAAACAGATTTTCGAGCAAGAAAATTACGACTTCTTCGTAAGTAACCATGGTAATAGTGGACAAAATGCATATGCTCCTTCGTATGTCTAAGCTCTAACGACTTATCCCCACATAATACATCCTCTGAAGAAAACAAGCCAAAATCGGTCCAAATACCACACAGTGACATCCATGATATTAACAACAACAATGGGGTGAATTTTTATAATCTCATTTGGAGGCATTTCGGATTCGAAAATTGGAGAACTAGTCATTTTTCAATCTATAATCATTTCCTTAAAAGGAGCCAGAGGTACGCCTACATTCTGCAATGTTTCCGCATACATTAGCACTCATCTTGACTCCATGCACTGTAAAGAACCAGAACCTACAATCAAATGATACTACCATCCGCCAAAAAATGCTTTTAATCCCTGTATTTTGTAAATCATCCGAAAATGAGTAAATAGCTCTACATTATCTTACGAAGCAAAGCACCACACAAAATCAGTGCTCTGCATCTCACGAATTCTCTCACACTAAAGCTGAACAAGGCTAACTAACTTTGAGCAAGATGAAGTCTGACATCTCCGACTTACAAGTACAAGGTAACCACATGAAGAAAAAAGAAGAAGAAATCTCACCAACCTAGGACAAGTTCCTTTCGACCATGTATGATTCTATTTTCTGAACATCTTCTGGAGTATCAACACCGTGAGCCTCATGATCAACCTTTATCACCTGTTTAAGCAAAAGAAGGAAAAAAGAGCCGTTCAATCAAAATGCCAGAAAAGAGACAACTTGCTTGTGTTTCAATCAAAATACAAATTCTGGTGTTGGAGAAAAGAGAGTCTCAACTTGAAATTTTGAATTATTTATTTTCATTGCACCAAAAAATGCCTCAAATTAGCATGAGGAAATCCACAAAAATGAGATGACAGCTAATGAGATGACGTCCAATGTTGTTCATTGATAACTTATTACTTTGGCCAAAAAACCAAAACTGGCAATTTGTTTCATGATCTTCATAACAATGAAAACATTACTTCTTTGTCTTCTCCAAGCAGCTTGAGGATTTACCAATCAAAAGAGAGGAAAAGGTCCGGTATACCTTCATTTTATAACCATTCTCCAGAACTTTAAGCTGTTCTAGATCCTCCTCAAGCTGGAGTGGGGTAGGCTGAAGCTCTGGATATATCTTTAGAAACTTTGAATCATAGCTCTGTGGGAGATCAGAAACAAAGATACATCAAAACCCACATTGAACAATTGTCCTCTCCAAACTTAAAGAAGCAAACTGAAAATCTACCTGAATTCCAAGATGAAGCAAATAGGGAAACTTAGGATTGACCTTTCCAGACCTGTTTGATTCAGGGAGATGGGTGCCATCATGACAAACAATTATATATACAGATAATTCTGAGAAATAGAGAGATGAGTATAGGATCTCAACACACAATCATAGTAGAGAATAAGGGTGATAACAGGGATAAAATAACACTCACTTGTTATGTGGAATTAACCCCCTAGAGAAGTAAATAGCATAGCCACGATTATCTACAACACATTTAACACGATTTGGATCAAATGCATCTTCAGGCTTTAATGAGGTAACTGCAGTGCTAAATACTGCATCTGGAGCAGCCTGAAAACACATAAGTGTTAGAAGAAGAGAACTTCAGTTATGGTCAAAGAATTAATTTGTAGCAGTTGGCAGCAACCTTCCATAAGAAATAGTAGCAATAAGAGAAGTCCATTTACCTGCAGAGCTTTAACAACCCCATCAATTATCTCGGGTTCAATAAGAGGCTCATCCCCCTGGATGTTGACAACTATGTCATACTTTTTGTCAAGCTTTTGTAGAGCTTCATTGCAGCGTTCAGTGCCTAGAAATAATTACAATAACATAAATACTCTCCAAGTAGGTCAACATCACAACAACAGCAACAACCAAAAAGCTCACCATTCCGACATGATTCGGATGTCATTATCACATCTGCACCAAATCCTCGACAGCATTCTGCTATCTTTTCATCATCCGTCGCCACAACTACACCCAAAGGAGGTAAAAATGAGGAAAACAAGTGCATGCATGCAGGACTAGTACAAAAAATAACAAATGAGAGACTACATATGAACACCATACAGAGATACAGAATTTTAGAATTTGAGTAGCATGTTGAAAAGGATTATAATTTCACCAATTCTATAAGTCTATAACTGGATCAACTACTGCAGTTTTTTAAATGCAAGATCCCATTTTACTGGTTTCTCAAAGTCATACATGGTTGAAAAAAAAATTAGTTGTTGAGCCAAAACAAAAAATGAAAAACCAGAGAGAGAGAGAGAGAGAGAGAGAGAGAGAGAGAATTTTACAGTCAAGTAAAATAGTTAAATATGTAATCGAGTTCAGGAATAAAACACGATATTTTACTTCAGAAGCCAACTAAATAAGTTTTGCCTCAATTAAACATTTAAAAATTAAAACTAGTTGCCAGGAAAATGGTGTAATCCTAATAGATTACTGGTTCAATGAAGAGGAAAAGAAATGCTTTAGGGAAAATAGCTTGGTGCCCTAGGTGTAGCATTGAGATCTGAAGAAAAATGCAGTATCTAACTATTGAAAGAAAGGCGAAAATCCTTCATAACACACCAACTTGATGGTTTGTGAAACTATCTGGGCAAAAAAATTGCATGAAACAAAATCAAATCAGATGTACTAATGTACAGGACCAGACATACCAACATGATCCAAAGAAGCAGCTAGTTTAGCTCTCTCCCACGTTCTCTGCCATGCAAACAAACAGCAGCTCAATGAGCCATATGGAAAAAGGAGAAATCACCATCTAACTTTGAAAATGAACAAATCAATTTTCAGAACCAAATTATCCAATCACAACAGGCACAGAGAATTGTCCTTTTCCTTATTCATATTGGAAGTCTCATGCAGTTGACATGACTGCAAATTAATCATCTACATCTAAAAGACACATCCACCTGCCTTTTGGCCCACAGCATAGAGAATATTTCCATCTATTTATTTAGTTAGTAGAAGTTTTACATTTCTATAATGAGATTACTAACTTAGCAAGAGATTTCACAACTATAAATAAATGACATAGGCCAATCAATCCATTCAGTCTTATGTCTATATAATTTGAGATAGCTCTTCTTGAGATATCCTTTGTTTCTTTCTTGAGTTGGCATGGCTTTTGGAATCAAGTTGCCACTCATTGTTCCTCTCTATTGATCCATTGCTTCAGAAAGCACCAAAAACTTGGCTACTTTCAAGCATATGCAAGACAGTCTTCTCAAATCCAACTTATTCATGGATATAAATGGAAATTATTCTCCAGCAATTACTTAAAACTGATAAAGGCAAGGAGCAGGTTTGTAATCTTGCCTGCTTTCTTGAAACAGGAAACTGAAAAAACAATATATACATATCCATATGCAATAGGATCTACAATTTAATTTATTCAAAGGTCCTTTGGAAATTTACAAGTTCCTCTGTTCTGCCATCATCTTGTAAATCCATTGATCAAATACACACAAAATTTGACCTTCATTGGCCATTTGCATCATCATGTATCCTGATCACTATACCAGTCAGTGCCTAACAACTTCAAACTCAATTCTTGCACACAATTAATTATAGTTGTAATACAAAAGGCCTGACAGAATGATCCATCAATTGAAGATCCAGGAAAGAGGGCACATAAAAATTTTTAGTTCAGCCAGCATCATCAAAATTTCTCTCTAGTTACATTACTATAAACAAGGAAGAAAGACAAACAGATATAAGGAAAGGAAGCAAAACGGAAATGTGACAAATCAAACAAGAGAAGCATAAGATTTCAGTAAATTTGGGACATATATATTATATCTTTACAGGCCAAGAACCCATTTTTCAACTGAGACAACTATGTACTTAATTCTACAAAGATCGTCAGCCTTTTTTTTTCTTTTTTTTGGCGACACAAATATGTGCTTATCCATTGAATTTCTAAGCATGACTGAGAAAAAGACTGCGTAACAGCTTCTTTCTCTAACAGGTAACACCAATTTCACATGGAGGCTTCCTATTCTTCTCGGGCATTCAAGATTGTCCATCGAGATTGCAATTACATAGCACGGACTCGAAACGAAGAGACGGGAACACCGGATCAAGACTATAATCGGCTCGAACATGGGTAAAGCAATGAGATAGAGTCGATCCACAATTCAAAATGAACCACATTAAAAAAAGAAAACCTGGATCATGGGCTTGCCCAGAATGGGGACCAGAGGCTTGCCCTGAAACCGAGAGGAAGCGAATCTGGCCGGTATGATGCCCACGACCCGGCTCCGGAACTTGGCGGCCCTGCCGAGATAAGCCCGAGCGCCGATCGCCGCCGCGATCGCCGCGCCGGCGACGATCCCGTGCACGATCCACGCTTTGGCGGTGGAATACGAAGAAGACGAAGACGACCCGGACGAGGAGGAGGAGGTGCAGATCGACATTGGGTTCATGTCCGACCACGCGACAGCGCGACCCCGACGGTCGCGCGAAGGTTACTTGTCCGGGTGGGTTTGAGAGCTTTGGAATTGGCGGTAGTTTGAGCTACGGTTGCTGCCGAGGTTGCTGTTAGCCTGTGTATATATGCACGTGCGTCGTCTTCGCTGGATTTGAGATTCTATACAGCTCTTCCCTTCTTTATGCCTGTAAGTTTGTAACGTGGGCTTGAGTAGACTGCGTCGATCTGGCTGTGATTGGAATGACTTAGTTTTCCTTTATTTAATACTATAAAAAATCTTAAACTAATATAGGTATGACAAATCATGAAGAACATCAAATTAATACATTTCTGATAAGTTAATTATTTATTAGTTTTTTGTTAAAAATTAATATCACAAAAAATTATAAACCAATACACCTAAAATAAATTCAGCAAAACTAACGGTGAGTAAATTTATCACAAATATATTAATTTAGATTAAAAAATTAATTTGTGATAAGTTTACTACATATATACTAATTTAGGATTTTTCATGATATTAACTCATTTTTTCCTTTTTATGCAGAGAAATCGAGTTGAGAATGAGCAAAGATGACATGAATGAGCTAAACAAAAGATAGATCATCAACTAATTTGTAAAATTCAGTGTGGATAATTTTTTGACATGGTAACCACGCTTGGCTAAATTGGCTTATATATAGAGAGTAGAATGAAGCCATAATGTGTCATCAAAGAATGCAAATGCCCTACATGAGGTCCTGTGTTCTCGTGGACGGAGTTACCACACAAATACACGAGCGGAGTAGGAAAATATAGGGGAGAAAGCATAACGAGAACTGTCAAGGTAAAAAGCATTTTTGCACGCGATAGGTGAGAAGTGCGGCCCTATTAGCTGCTCGGCGGTTGCACTCCACGGAAGGGCGCTGTACCAGTCCGGTCGCACTTATCGATGGTTCTAAAATCACTCTCGAAAAGTATTGCACGCTGCATAAACAGAAAGCGGCTCAGAAAACTTCGTAGTTCCGTCACCCTGTTCTCACCTCGTCCCCTCAAGGATTCAAGGTGAAGACATAAAACTAACTCTGAAACGAGATCAGAAAACGGAACAGGAGTTCAAAAGGATACGGTTTTTTTTTTTTTTCTGGGAAAACATTTAAAAGAACAAATTACACCCGCTAAGAGGACTAATCATACAAGAAGGAGATTTGCTAAACATCCTGGGGTATAAAATTATCAATTCACAGCTATCGTGACTAGTGTATTCCCTAGGACTGAAAATCTGCTGTCCTAAGTACATTTTTTTGCACATCTCTGGTTCCAACAGACTTGGTCTCAGTATGGGCAACCGCAAAAAACTTGCCCACAAAGCCTTTCAGGGTGCATAATTACACTTCCGCAGTGTGGCTCCCTCGCACTCCATCAAAACCTCCCGTAAATCCATGCACGAATCACCTTAAGATCTTATTATCTGTTCCAATTAGAATCACTGCCTTGATGATGGCTGTAACCATTGGCCTTATACTGACCATGCCTAAAATATTTCTTCTTAGCACTCTTCTCTTTCTTAGTGCCACTCTCTTCGTGCCTAAGATATTTCTTCTTGGCACTCTTTTCTTTCTTAGTGCCATTCTCTTCACGCCCTGGCATCTCCACTCCTCCACCTTCTTTAACCTTCTTGTTACTGGACTTCCCCTTGGGAACAGATTTTCTCTTCTTGGAAGGTTCGCTACCAGATGCAGACACTCCACTGCCCCGTGGCAGTGGCTCCTCCTCATCATCTAACTGCCAGTTGCAAAACATCTCTGGCGGATCTACAAGGTTCAGTTGTAATGATTCCCCAGCCCCAGGAAGCAAGCTACTAAAAGTGACATCTCCTCTAGAACCACCTTTGCGATCAACCAGTACAGGGTCCGGTCTGATTAACAGACCAAGAATGCTCCGGTTGGGCCCAAGGCCCATGATGGCTTTGGTATTCGTCAAAGAAGTGAAGGCCATTGCAAAAGCAGATCTAATCTGCAATTACAAAAATGCATCAGCAAAGATAAACTCTCCCTTTTGAGTCAACAACGCCAAAAGATTATCCCCAGAGTCGACAAGCATAAGTTTGACAGGCCAAAAAACAAGCGAAAGTTTGAAAAGCCAAGAAAAGCATGAATATGAAGCCCCGACAACTAAAGAGACTGAAGAACAGCAACCATAGTCTAGAATTAGTTAGAATCAATCAAACCATTTACCTACAAATAACAATCCCATACACCCACATGCCAGATGGTACACAAACTACCATGAGTAGTATAAGCAGCAGTGAGTATCCTTCCATTTTGTCCATACGCAAAAGTGGACAACAAACTCACTCAACAAAATTCACAGTTATTTGATGGGTATAAAGACTAAACTAGGTGGAGGCATTAGAATCTGGAGATGTAACAATTTGTAAAATATGCTCAAGGCTTCTTATAAAGATAAGGGGAATACGCAGAGATTACGCTTAGAAGTGATTAAAACTACTTAAACACCTTGATTTGATACTCACAAACTTATGGCCACAGTATAATAACAATTTAACTCGAGAGGGTTGGTAGTTCATACCAACAACAAACAGAACAACACAAACAGCTGCTGCCATAGCTGGGAGTTTAATTCTGAATAAAGGAAAAATTGTAGTGCTTAAAACACCTACGGATACAGACTACACTCAACCTTCTCACACAGGAAATGTTGTGCACGTATTTTACTTGGGAGGGTTAGTAGTTCATACCAACAACAAACAGAACAACACAAACAACTGCTGCCACAACTACAAGGTTTAATTCTTAATAAAACTAAAATTGTAGTGCTTAAAACACCCTATGGGTACAGAATACAGTCAACCTTCTCACACAAATGTCATAAATGTATTTAAATTGGGAGGGTTGGTAGTTTATACCAACAACAAACAGAACAACACAAACAACTGCTGCCATAGCTACAAGTTCGATTCTGAATGAAAGTAAAATTGCACTGCTTAAAACGCCTATGGATACAGACTACAGTCAACCTTCTCACACAGGAAATGTTGTACACATATTTAAGTGAACAGAAATTATGGGACACCTAAAATCCAAGAAGTACTCACACAGAAATCAGATGATTCAGGAACAAACCTGGAAATAATTGAAAGAGTTCTTTCCAATGTCATTTTCTGGAGTCTGGATCACACATAATAAAACAAAGTCAATGCCATGGCAAATCCATCAAAAAAAAATATATATATATTTGCTCAGCAAAGATCACCACTTATTATTTGTGAGACACCACTTATTATTTGAAGAACAGATTCTCAATGTAATGAAGGCACCAAACCCGGCCATGTCCATCACCCACTCAAAGATGACACTCAAGGCCCACTTAACTCCTCGAGTTAACTTTGGAGACACAAAAAGGAGAGAAAAGGATCTGGTTCATTCGACCAAAGGAGAAAGAAGAAATAGAAAAGAAGTACCAGGCATGACAGGTGGATCAGTGTTCCCCACCCCATCCCGCACCACTAACCCCACTCCCCATCACCAACCCACACTCCATGCAAGGTGAACTTTCCTCTCCCCACCCCAACCCTGTATTTGATTATGCCAGATGCCCAGCTCCACCTAAATTTTCCATATTAAAAGGACAACCTTAATCTGACACGATCCTAAATGATAAAGATCTTGATGGGGATATCTGGAAATGAATGGTTTAATTAAATTACATCAGGAATATGAAATATCAAATCCACATGAATGTCTATTTTTACAAAATATTTCTCAATTGGACATAGAATTTTACATGACAAAACATGTCTCAAATAATTAACATAGTGATTATAGTCACAGGAGCATAAAACATAAAGAAAGAACTCATTTAGAACTAGCAAAAAAAAAAAAGTGTGAAATGAAAATTAATATGCAGGGCAGGTAGAGGAGGTCCCTGTCATGGAGCAAGGATTCTGTCCCTATCACCACTTCACACCCATGCCACACAGAACACGGCTAGCAACCGCCACATTTGGGACAGGTCTTGCCACCAACAACCCCCACCCCCCACCACCCCCCAAAAAAAAAAAAAAAAAAAAAAAAAAAAAGTGAGGAAATTTTGCAATCCCTCAAAAAGAAAGATCCTGTTCATCTATACTTCTGTAATCAAGCAAAAGCAGGCGGAGCAACCAAATATTGTTTGTCCTGCTTGGGATTAACATCTGCCCCAATAGGCTTGCTCAAGAATGAGAACATTCAAAATTACTGCATAATACTTAAAATGGATCTCCAAGAAGTCCCCTGTATATTTAAACTGAAAAAAAATCAATAATTATGAACCAACCTGTGGATCCTCAATGGAGATTAAGGATGGCCGACCTTGGTTCAAAAACCTGATATGGAAGCCAAGACTCGTGTATAAGAATAGTGTATATTATTTAATAGAATAATTTAAAGACAACACCGATGAGGAAAAGGTAGTTCATCATGATTGGTTACCCTTTGTCTCTCTTCAAATAAAAAATTCCTGCCCCTCTGCAAGATACACCAACATCTGACGTGTTTAGCTTCCGTCCATAGAAATCAAAGAATTGCACCTGGTTTAGGATGGACAGAAACAAGGTTTCAAAGTCAATTAAGATCAAATAGAAAGTTTTGTATTCCAAGCAGCAAAACCTAGAGTAAGACAATTGTCTTGTGCAGGTCGTTGGAGACTGAAAGCTCCATAAATTTACTCATGTATTGTACTTGCTAGAAAGTACATACCAATAGCACTCCCAAATTATGTTCCCGAAAAGCTTCACGCTCATGAATACTCTGTAGCATAAATGGAAAACATAGAGAGGGTTAAATATAAGGAAAAAAGTAATATCAAAAGGCTATCACACTGAGCCAATCATTGCAACGACAGTCATGTAGAACACAGAAGAATCCATAAGCAGAATGAATGATTATAATCAACATATCAATAGAGCTTATCGTCATGGCAATATAAATATTAATTAGCAGGATACAATTGTTTTAACACAGTCTAAGTGACTACAACTAAAAGAAGGAACTTAAAGAAATGACGCAAAAAGAAATTCCTTCCAACTTCTTCCAGTCCTGCCTACTGACTTAGTTACTCAGTTGAAAGCATTCAAATAAAACAGAAGACGTCATTACTATTTAAGAGACAAGCCCATGTTCAAGCGAGCAACATTTAAGCAATTACCTAACACAGCACCTTAATCCACTGAGCTCTGAATGGACACAGGGGAACTGGAAATTGAATGTGACAGAAAAACTCTAGCCTACATTTTTCCAGACTTGATGGTAGAACATATCTCACTGGCTTCCTGATGTCTCTGCTGGACCTCTCCAGATGGTTTGACATTTGTAAATAACATTTTTTTCGACCCTCAACAAGATGACAAAGAAATTGCTTACATTTCAAACAGCAGCTGCCAAATTACATTGCCACTCTGACAGAATGGTCAAGCTACCATTTAGTAGCACAAACATAGAATTCACACGGCAACGTGCTCTTTTAGTGCTTCTAAGAAAAATTGCATAATTTTTTTCTACAGCAAATGACAGGCAGTTTAGCAAGTTAAGACAAGCAGAAAGGCATCAATCTACTCCATCTATTGGAAATGCCAGACACTCAATGTTGTCCTTGAGGTTACCGCACAAGAGTGAGTTCCAGAAGACAACATAAAATTGTTTTTACTGATACAGAAAAAGAACAATTATATTGAATATAATTATTCAAATAGCCATGACCAAATTTTGTATTGGAAATTTTTATCTTAGACAATTCCCATTTTCTGCTGTATTTTATAAGCAAAATACATCATTTAAGAATAGAATTTCCAAACTCAGCAACTGTTGTTTAACATGAGAATATATGGAGGCATCAGATACGAATCTAAACTTCTCAAGATAAAATCATGAAATCAAAAATTGCTTACCCGCAACATTGCCATCAGCATGGTGAGGAGGGCATAAGATCCTATACCCCCGGAATAAACCTGCATTATTCAAGCAACACATTGATTAAACGGTGATCAAAGGCAAAAGAGTTACTGTAACATTTCTCCAGCAAGACATAGTCAACTGGCACCTCATTCAGTTCTCTCTGCTGCAAAAATACTTTCAAGATGAGACATAGAGGTCGCAATGGAGGCCACTTAGATATAGCATCCTGACAGAAAACACGAATTAAATATTTCAAATCCCAAAACATAAAAGTCAGCTGACAAATAAATTCATCCTACCATGCATATAGGCAGTAAAAATGTCTGTACAAATTAGACACATGACAATCATGTATCAACAACTCAAAAATTCAGATCCTTAACTTAATTCATGGGTGGCAATCCCAGATCTAGATTATATCATGATGGAAAACTTTTAGGAGCATCTGACTATTGGAGGAATGTTTTAACATGTCTTTCATTCAGCACTGCGTAATTCTCAATGCTTCCATCATGGTAAAGAAGTTTATCTTAAACAGGCTTGCCACTCTCTAAGCCTCGACAGAAAAATATGGAAGAGGAAATAAGGGATGAACCTTAATGAACTCTGCAGCTTTGGGTCCATTGTCCACATCAAAACTGTAAGGCATATAAATTCACAAGTTCATCAGCAGCAAGAGATCATCGAAAAGAATGCTTCAATGTAAAATATAATGAAGAAAGACTGCATAAGAAACAAAAGCCTCACCCCCACACAGTAGAAATAAAAAAATCTAAAGTATATACCCTGCCAATGCATATCTATATGTCAAATTAGCATTGGCACATTAATCATAAGACATTAAATAGATGGAACCTCCATGTAATCAGAACAACATGATGACATCAGGAAATTACAAAGTTTCAAGCATGCACCAAAATGAAACTTCTGGAGAAACCCTAGAAATCAAAAATGGAATATCTTAAATCAAATCATTGCCAAAACGCTTCTTCAAAAGAAAGAATTGGAAAACGAATTACAATATCAACTAAAAGACAACAAAAAGTCAAAAAATCATGTCACATATTTCTTCACATCACATACATAGGGCCCACAAAATGCAGACAATGATTGAAAACAATAATGAAAAAGGAAATAAACTAGAGGCATACTAAAAGCTTAACTCTACAAAGATTTACCTCAATGCCACAGCTTTTTACCTCTCACTATCTTACATCAACTTGATCATGCACTCATTCATATACAGCACAAGAAGATGCCTGTTTGTTCCTTTCTACCTTGGTTGAAGTTTTGAGTTTATCACTAGGGAAAATGGACGGTTAAACAGACTTTTCATATATTTGGCATACAGGACATTCTATGTCCATGTTCCAATGCCCATACATCTTTCAACTGGGTTTGTACCACAGCCTTCCACATCATGACATCATTTGAAAAATTGGAAATGTGGATTGCATAAAAAAAGCACAAGAGGTTAAATTGAACTAGAAGAGGGACGGAAGTGACTGATTGCAAAGAATATAGTACAACTAGAGACTGCCAGACGGCCAGGTCTAAAAAGTAAACATTTCATATTTGGCATGCATGCTAGATACCACGAATAGGTCCTAAAAGTACAAATAATGCAAATTAACTTCCAAACGAATGATTGAAGAAGAAAATAATTACTTCACCTTATATCGAATGCAACACCACTTTTCTTCTCCACAAATTTAACAATCGGGACACGTGCTTTTGCTATCACCTGCGAAATTTCCAACTGCTTCAGCAACTAGAAGACTGATACTACCAAACACATATAGTAGAATACGACTTTGACATGAACCAAATCTTCAAAAAGGGTTCCAGACCTGCATATTTTTTGCGATACCCTTTTGCGACAATGCCCTGGATAGGGCCTGTAATCCTAATTGTGGAGTTCTGATACCTGAATCTAGGATCACAACCTAAAAATGGAAAAACCTTTAGCTTCCAACAGTCCATAATAACAATATACCTCTTGGAAAAAGAACACAATAAATTCATAAAAATAACCCATATGAAGATGGATGGTATCAGCAGACTAAAACTTAAGTACAGCTTCCAGAGCAACATTAATCCAGCAGGAGAAAAGATAGTTCATAGAAAACACTTACTTACATCAATATCACTGGTTGGAAGATAAAGTCCAGTTCGGAAAGACCCGAAAACCTCTACCTAATAAGCATGAAGGTGAACATAATACACAAAGTTACATTCGTATCAATATGCATGAAGCATGAGCAAGTGTGTGCACGCACACGTGCATGTGTGATTGCATACTTCTTTGGGTGTGTGCTGAGAGAGAGACAGAGAGACAGAGAGACAGAGAGAGTACATTGCAACTAGGCCATATGTATTTAATGACACCAAAGACAGATTTAATAGCTTCATTCCTCGAGGCTTGTTCTTCCGGAGTTGGTGATAGAAAGTCACAGAAATCCACTATCTCTGCAGTGCCAATACCACAGCACAGTTCAGTAGCAATTCAAATTCATTTGCCGACAAGCACTACAGCATGACAAGTTTTTTTTATAGCCAAAACATAAACACGCTTAACACAGAATCGCAACTAAGCATGAATGCAACACACAAAAGTACTAACTAAATCAAAATTTAACTCAAAACATGGGAAAGAACAGCTTTTTCCTCTTAGAACATTATTTGATTGTGCCATAGCAGATGATGGATAGTTTCCTAATCAATGTATCACATGCACCGTCAGCCTAACATAAAATTAACATAAGAGAGGAGTTAACATGCGTTGGGATTTAGTCACGTTTCAAAAACTCGGAGGCCATCCATTCGTCCGCGCTCGCTTTTCAAAGTCAGTGAACCTCATAAGTTGCATCCACACCTACGTGAACTAGCACCAGGGAGACGAAGACATACTGCCAATCAAGCTCAAACTGCAGAACTACCTTTGTGTAATTGAAGCATGGGGCTCTCGAACCTGCTGTTCCCCCGGAACCACCCGCTCTCGAGCCTCGCCCCCGTCTCCCTAGCCGGCGTCTTCGGCTCGGCCACTTCCACCGCCGCCGCAGCAGGGGCGGGGGCAGCCGAAGCCTCGAGCGGCTCGGGCTCGGGCTCGTCGCCGACGTCGAGGGAGAAGTAATCCGGCGCGGCGGCATCGGAGGGATCGGAGGGGAGCGGCCAGAGGGAGATCTCGCTCCTGAACACAGAGTAAGGCTCGCCGTCAACGGGCGTCGAGGGCTCGCTGTCGGCGGCGGCCGAGGCGGCGGCGCCGGAGGACAGAGAGAGCGGGGTGAGGGTCTCGTAGAGGTAGCCCTGGGGCGCGATGTCCTCCTCCATCGGACGGCGGCCGGCGCGAGAGAAAAGTCGAGAGGGTTTCGAGGCGGCGGAGGAGCGATTTAGCGAGCAGAGCAGGATATAGCTCGGCGCAGGTTTTCCGAGCTGTTGCCGCTTCTGCAACCGCCTGCGCTTTTTCCCTTCTTCGTTTTTCTTTTTTTTTGCCTTTTCTGGAAGGTTGAGAGTCTTGTTTAGGGCTTTTCGGTGTTAAAACGGGAAACTGCCGATGGGCTTGGGCTTTTGCAATCGGAAATAATTTGGGCCCACCAAGATTGTGCAATTTTGGGCGTATTTGATAATCATCCCGGTTTTTTGCATTTTTCTAATCTTTTGTTCTTCAATAAAATAAAAAAAAAAGAACAGAAGTCCATTAGATAACATTAGTTAATTTTTCTATTTTCCGAAATAGAAAGTGATTAGAGAGTAAATTTAGAATAAAACAAGAAGTAGAAAAATCTACTTTTCTTTTTTTGTTCTCAACAATTAAAAATTGATTTGTTCCTAAGAACAGGAAAATTACCGAGCGCATCCTTACATATCAATCCAAATTTTTCCATAAATTCCATATACCCGCTGATTCGAATTGCAATAATTACACAAATGATCTCTAAACTTAGCATAATGTACAATGTCGTCCATGAACTCCTTGATTTGTTCAATGTTGTCCTCAAACTTTAGCCTAATGCGTAATGTTGTTTTTGAAATTTAGTTCGTTCAATTTGGTCCATGAACCAAAAGTTCAACACCTAGGTAAAAAAAGTTAAAATTTTAGCTATAAAATTACATATTAGAAAAAAAGTTCAAAGACCATTCAAATTTGAAATTTTCATTTTTATTATTGCCGAGAAATTTTGAAATCTCTAGTGCACATAAAACCAAATCCACAAGAAACATCTGGTTTTTCTGGTTTATAAGCTGAAAGAAACAAGACCAAAGGCATGCATCCATTTCCCCTCACATGGGAGCAAATAAACACGGGCATACGCATGGTTACCGTAGAAATTATTATGGACCTAAAATTCTCATAATGGCACATCATCGACCATGGCTGTTACCATCTGATAAGCTACGGAATTCCGAGACCTCTTGGGCATGATACAAGCCCCGTAGAACCGCTGCTGTAGGAAGATGATAGCTGCAAAAACGAGTCCTCCTAAAGGAATGATCACATCCCATGCAGTCGAATAGAAGTCTCTATCCGGAGTTCCATAAATGTACGACCCGTGGAATTGTGGCGAGTAGGTTCGAGCCCTGTAGAGATCGTACCCGTGCGGCAGCAGCCGAACCAAGGTTGTTCCGAGGTAGAAAGGACCCGAGAGGGCCCTCTCAGATGAGTTCCTGAAAACATTGAGCAGAATCTGAGGCAAGAGAAAACCATCCAAGATAAGTCCTACATAAATTTCAAGCCTCCCAAAATGGAGAAGCACCGGTCATCACTTGTAGAACTTGCAGTATCAATGGCCCTGTCATCAGAACGGCTTCTCCAGCTAAAGATGACAGCCACCAGTGCTCCGATGCCATATAATAGCAAAGAGACGATCAGAGCCTTCTTTTCTTGGAACCACAAGCCGGCCCCGACCCCATCCTTCTTTCTTGCGACCCATGTCCGCAGGAGAAGATGGAACTGCATCAAGAAAGCTATCATCATGGCTACCCTCACCACCACCTCGTTTGTTTCGAGCCATTGACCACTTCCGAGAGAAATGTGCTGCCTGTTCCGATCGTCCAGGAACAAGGCTTCAAAATTGAGCACAAGAGGGAACACATGGCCTAGAGTGAGAATCACGAGCATGGCGATAGAGACGAAGGGAACCACCTCGGGGTGCTTCTTGACGTGAAGGATTTGTAGGCCGATGAAGATACATAAGAATGTACTGGAAGCAAGGACAAGAAAGAGCTCGAGGTCCGTCCCCCGAATAGACCGTCTCAGTTCCTCCATATAAGGAGAATCAGAAGTTACGCTCTGCCTCTCAAAATGAAGAGGATCGGATGGGTTCCTTGTGCTCTCGATGGTTCCCACGATGTGATCTTGCTTTTTCTTTGATAAGGGAGGAAACTGCAGTCTGATTAGGATTTCACAGTCCGGAGATCTGTCAATTTGCTTCTCCCCAGTCAAGACGACACTTTTACATCCCACCATACATAGGTCACCAGTTTCGGCATCGTAAACCCCTTCTGCAGAAATCTTTACTCGAGCATTTGAACTCCAAGATTGATTATAACTGGCATTTTTGCTCTTGCGCTTCACATGTTGCAGTCCTGTGAAGCCAATATGATATGAGATATTGAACCGGGAATTGCTGCTTGAGGTTAAGTGACTGTCGACAGTAGAATTCTCATGCCTGGAAACCGGCATGCTATAGGCATATTGTCCATACATTTGGTTGCCAACAAAGAGAGGGTAAGAATATCCTCTGCCTATTTCTCCTTCGGAATTCTTAACCAACATGTAGAACCTCATATCTCGAGAGTTCCAATTTGGATATTTTTCTCTCCCACTTTTCAGATCACTCTTTCCTGGGCACAGCTTTCTTACTCTCTCGGTTTCAGTATACTCATACTTCAAGTCTGGAAACTTCCGAAAACTGCTTCTAATGCCTCGGAACATGATGTCTGGGAAATAACCCAAATCCTTCTCGCTCTTCTCACTCCATATGTGACCTAAAATGCCATCTCTTTTCTTGATTGACCACACTCCTGGGAACACCAGCTCAATGCGGACTGAACAATCCTCAACGCGAGCGGTTGAGAAAGATCCTGCCACGTTGATTTGACAAGCTTTAATCTGCAGTCGGTTCTTATTCTCGTCCCACATTGCCTCTCCAACCAACATTGAGTTTGGATTGAACTTTCCATAGTACCAGAAGTTGCTATCATTGGAAAATCGCAGCAACACCCGCATCTTCCGTTCACCTTCAGAACAACCGATTCCATCAAGGGACATGATAGGGGGCAAATATCCTGAAGGGCCCGAGATGGGTGTGCAAATTTTGACAGGACTACAATCAGGTGCATATTTAAGATAGAGTGCCCTGCCTAGTTGCCGGAAAGCCGAACAAAAGCTTCCACTTTTGGGTGCTATACCCAGTGGAATATTGCTCTTCCCATTATTGAGTTCCCCAAAAACCAAATTGTACTCGTAATTTCTACTAGGAAACATCAATACCGATATGGCATCGAAATAATTCTTGTCGTCTGGAGGACTCAAACCCTCCAAAATGCCAGTAAATAAGCTAGTGACATCAGTAGAATTACTTACATTATTGAGCTTAAGCACAACATCAAGACTGAGAGGGTCACCTTGACCCGAAAGAGAGGAACCAACCATACAGAGCTTCCCCGAAGATTCCGACCAGAAACCCTCTAATCGGAAAGTGATGGGACCTTTAGCTCCATGCGAAGCATAGGCTGCCTTTACAGGTGTGGCTCCTAAGCATGCCTGATCATACATGTAGTTTCCTCCATCATAGTAGTAGTAACCCAAGATTCCAAATCTCAGGTTTGCTTCGACCTTGAGCACCCCATCGTGATTGGTCTTGTGGACGTCACAAACTAGAAACGAGAAGGAATTGGATTTTGAAGAAGAGGAAGGTCCTAAAATGTTTCCACCACCGGTGTAGTAACCAACTTGGTATCCGGAGAGTGGCAAGGTGGTTTTTGAATACACGTTAGGAGTGGCTTCAGGGACGGTTGAAGCACAATGGTCGGAGTAAGAAATTTGTTTTGCAGATGCATGCCAAGATGGGTTCATGTTCAAGGAGAGAGAGATACACAGTAGAGTGAAAACCCATGCTGGCCTAAAGGATCTAATTTTAATAGCCATTTGGTGAGAAGGAGGAGGGCGTGTGAGAAAGACGAAGAGATCGGTGACAATTTATAGTTGAGAGGAACTTTCGTGAGGACCATATGTTTTTTGGCTTTGTTTACACAAACTTCATCTTCTGATTGGGAAGAGATATAAACCAGAGGCCTACTAGATGAATCATGAGTTTGATTTCCAAGTTGATAGAGACTTCCATATGTTTGACTAGGCATCTGCTACAGTACAAGACATGGCATTCAAAAGATGAGATTTTCACCACAACCAAGGACACTAACTCTTGTGCTTTTTTTTGTTCGTTTGCACAGAGAAGTCAAGGCTTCTAGTGGACGTGTTGGTTGTGAAATAGCTAGTACGAGTACCTAGAGGGGGGTGAATAGGTATACAAAAAATTCTCGAAGCTTGCACGATATTTAAACAATTAGAGGATTTGCAACAGTTAAAAAAAAAATTTCAATCGCAAGACTGAGTAAGGGAAAGAGAGAATTGAACGCTCGGTTTATAGTGGTTCGGCTTGATTCAAGCCTACGTCCACTCTTCAAGACGATGACCGATTGGCTGGATTCCACTATGATCAAAGAGTTGTTACGGTGTTGATCTTCCTTGATTTCTAGGTGTAGATGATCTACCACACTCACTCAAGGCGTCACAAAGTATAAACACTCTCTCGTGTACAATTTCGCTCGATCTCAACTAACAATCAAGGATCTTCGACTCGGAATTTTTCTATCGATCACACACTTAAACCAGCTAGACGTCTTCCTTTTATACTCCTTCATGCCATCATAGCCGTTGGCACTTACCAAAGGAATTCCTCCAATCTACCCGTTGGACGGAATCAATCAAGAAGATCATCCGAGCTATTTAAGGAATCGATGATAGCCCATCAATCGTTCGCCCATACAATCGGGATCTCGGTTTCCAAGAATAGAATATTCCAAGATTATTTCGTCGACTATCGGATCTTCAATCGATCTTAGATAAGAATTAAAGAATCCGAAATGATTATCCAACCAAAGAATCTATTCCGAGGATAGGATCGAATCCTTAACCATAAACCTCGGCTTTGGATTTCCTTCGTCATTGGATTATAAAGATCGTCAGTGAGAATAGACTTAAGTCTTGAGTCCTGAGTCTTAAGTCTTTGAGTCTTGAGTCTTGGGTCTTGAGTCTTGAGTCTTGGGTCTTGAGTCTTGAGTCTTGAGAGAACAAAGTCTTCAGACTTTAAACTGACGGTCTCCGAACAACCAGACTTTAGACTGAAAGAAACGTTTTGTCAGCTTCAAAACATTCTGGAAAGATTTCTCCAACAATCTCCCCAATTGGTATCAGAGCTCGTGTTCTTACTTTGTTTGAAGTGTTTTACTTCAGAGTAAAAGATCCATGGCTAGTATGCTAGCACCAGGCCGATGGAGGGGCAAAGCAATACCGAGACCTCCCTACTTCGATGGAAAGGATTACAACATCCGGAAGAACAAGATGAAAGCTTTCCTTCGATCAAAGGATCCTCTGGAATGGGACGTTGTGGAAAGAGGAATCACTCTTTCTTGCTGCATCAATCTCTCGAAAGAGGGAAAGAAACTGTTGAAAGCGGAATGTCTCAAGAAGAAATAAACAAGAGACAAGCACTCGATGCTAAAGCAATTTATTCTTTATATTGTGCTTTGTCACCAACCGAATATAACAGAATATCTTCTTGTGTTACACAAAAGAAGTCCGGGGACAAAGTTACATATCACTTATGAAGGAACAGATCGAGTGAAGGAGACCAGAATTAACATTCTTCTTGGTCAATATGAATCCTTCAAAATGAAACCAGGAGAATCTATAACCGACATGTTTAGTCGTTTTACGATATTGTCAATGGTCTAGAGAACCAAGGACAAAAAATTTCTGATCCCATGAAGGTGAACAAACTTCTGCGTGGACTCTCCAAGGATTGGAATCATATAAAGACTTCAATAAGAGAGACGCAAAGAATCATGCCATTATCTCGTAGACGAACCGATTGGAACTCTTCGTCTTACGAAGTGGAACGAATTAATGAAGACGAAGATCCAAGAGGAAAGAAATCTATTGCACTAAAATCAAATGATGATTCGATGATGCAGATTCCGAAGATGATATGGATGATGAGGAGCTCGCCCTCATGATAAGAAGATTCAGAAAACTGAATAGAAAAGGGAAGGTTCATTCCAAAGAAACGAGTTTTCGAGACAAGAGACCAAGTCTCGTTGATGATGTGGAACCAAACAAAGATGTAGTTTGCTTCGAATGTAAAAAGAAGGGACACATCGACCCAACTGTCCTCTTCGAAAAAGAAAAGAGGAAAAGCTGAGAAGTCTCGAAAAGCTCTCAAAGCGAGACCGGAGCGTCTGAGTGTGAAGAGAGTGATGAGAAATATGCCAACCCGTGTCTCGATGGCACAATCGACTCGACTGGATCGACTGGATCGACTCGGAGACAATGTGAATTTGAGGTAAGTGATTATAAAATCCCTGTCAAAGTCTCTAAATATATTGATGAGTTATGTTTCGTCTTAAGACTTCTCTTAAAAAGATTTCCGAACTTAAAAAGGAAAACTCAGTTTTAAAACAAAAGGAAAACATTTTAGAAGAAAAGGTAAAAAACTTAGATTTGAATGTTTCTACTCTTAAAGAGAGTGAAGACAATCTTTCAAAAGAAAATGCTTTCTTAAAAACTGATTTATCAAATATTTCAAAGAAATTTTCAATAGGATCGAAAAACTTGAAAAAGTTCTTTCAATCCAAAGACCTTACTTCAATAAGTCGGGTCTAGGTATGACAGCTGAAACAATCCCTTTGATTGATTTTCCGAAAGTAAAAGAAAGAATTAAGAAAAGACCATCGAGAGAGGCTTATAAAAATCATTTCAAAAGAGTCTTTGTAAAGCCTGTAGGTCGAAATGCTTTAAGGTGTTCTAAGTGTAATAGTCAGGATCATTTTGAAAAAGAGTGTCCTATGGTTTGGAAGCTTGTTAAGAGAGTATGGCCTAATAATGCTCATCCTACTAACGCCAAAGGACCCAAGAAAATTTAGGTACCAAAGAAAGCTTGAGACTCCTTTTTGAATGCAGGTCTCTGTCAAAAAGAAGGTAAAGTGGTATCTTGACAGCGGATGCTCAAGACACATGACAGGAGACTCAAATTGTTTCATAAAGCTTATTCAAGTAAATGGTGGAAAAGTTTCATTCGGAGGAAATAGCAAAGGAAGTATTGTGGGATTCGGAACTGTGAAAATTGGAAATCTCACAATAAGCAATGTTTCTCTAGTGGAAGGACTCAACTACAATCTACTCAAAGATTAGCCAACCGTGTGATACCGGTTATAAGATCTCCTTTCAAGAAGGCATATGTTGGAATTAGCAAAGATTCGACTCGGTCTTTCATGGGTCGAAGGCATGGAAACATCTACCTCCTTGATGTAAAGCCAAATGAAGAACAATGCTTAATCTCAATTCAAGATGAAGCAGTTCTATGGCACAGAAAACTTGGCCATATCAACAAGAAGCAATTGGCCAAAATCTCCTCAAAGCAACTTGTTCGAGGTCTACCTAAATTGCCTTACCAAAAGTCGACTTATGCACTCCATGCATTCTGGGAAAGCAGGTAAGAAATTTATTTAAGCAAATAAATCATGTATTAACTAATCATGTACTGCGATAGTTGCTTCATATGGATCTCTTCGGACCAACAAGAACCCGAGCATTGGAGATAAGAAATATTGTCTAGTAATTGTAGACGATTACTCGTTTTACTTGGGTATATTTTCTTGCAAATAAATCGAAACCTTTTCGTACTTTGAGAAGTTTGCTAAAAAGGTTCAAAATGAAAAAGGATGTGCTATTTCTAGTATAAGAACAGATCATGGAAGTGAATTTGAAAATCAAGATTTTACGAGATTACGTGATAAATGCGGTGTTAATCACATGTTTTCCTCTCCGTATACTCCAGAGCAAAATGGAGTTGTGGAAAGAAAGAATAGATCTCTTCAAGAAATGGCTAGAACACTTTTGATTGAAAGTAAAATTTCCTCACGATTTTGGGCTGAAGTGTTTAACCGCTTGCTATATTATAAATAGAGTCTTTCTAAGACCTATTCTTGAGAAAACCCCCTATGAATTGTTCAAAGGTAAGAAGCCTATTGTTTCATACTTTCATGTATTTGGTTGCAAATGCTTTATTTTGAAAAATGCAAATGATCGAGTTGGTAAGTTTGAAGAAAGATCGATGAAGGCATCTTCCTTGGATATTCTACATCAAGCAAAGCCTACGAGTCTACAACAAGAAAAGCAGTCTGTGGAAGAATCAATGAATGTCAAATTCCAAGACTCGGTGCAAGATGAATCCAAAGCAAGACTCGAAGACGAAGAGATCGAACCCGCTCTAGACTTTCAAATGTCTACATCTCAAGAAGCATCTCGTAGTCGGAAGTCCATCATTAAGACGCTCATGGAGAATCAAATATAGAAAGAAATCATCAACCTGGCAAATCAACTAGTAACTGGAAGCACAAATCCAGTCATCCCAAAGATCTTATTATTGGCGAACTTAATGAAGGAATCCGTACCAAATCAAAGAAGCATGAAGAATCTAGTGTGTAGCTCTCATCTCCCGAAATTGAACCAAAAAGCATAGAAGAAGCTTTATCGATGAAAGCTGGATTGAAGCTATGCAAGAAGAGCTCGACAGTTCAACATCAATGATGTCAGGAATTGACATATAAACCAAAAGGTAAAACCGTTATTGGAACCAAATGGGTATTCGGAACAAGATGAACGAAAAAGGAAAAGTCGTACGGAACAAAGCAAGACTCATGGCCAAAGGCTATACGCAATAAGAAGGAATAGACTATGACGAGACTTACGCACCAGTTGCAAGGTTAGAAGCTATTCAACTACTACTTGCGTTTGCTTGTTACAAAAATTTCAGGTTATTCCAAATGGACGTCAAAAGTGCTTTCCTAAATGGATTTATCCATGAGGAAGTTTATGTGGAACAACCGCCTGGATTTGAAGACCCAAAGAAGCCAGACTTAGTCTTCAGACCGAAAAAGGCTCGTATGGTCTAAAGCAAGCACCTCGAGCTTGGTACGACGGACTAAGTAAGTTTTTATTACGAGAATGGTTTTGTCAAAGGTAAAGTAGATACTACTTTGTTTATCAAAAAGGAAAACAAAAACTTTTTACTTGTTCAAATATATGTTGATGACATTATTTTTGGATCCTCTAATGAAAGTCTTTGCAAGAAGTTTTCTAAGTCTATGGGATGAATTCGAAATGAGTATGATGGGAGAGTTAACATTCTTTCTTGGACTCCAAGTGAAACAAATGAAGGAAGGAACTTTCATCCATCAAGAAAAATATGCGAATGATCTTGTCAAAAGGTTTGGATTGGAAAAGTGCAAAAAGACCGACATACCAATGTCATGTTCTCAGAAGATAGACAAGGATGAAGAAGGGAAGAAAGTAGATCAAAAGCTGTACAGAGCATGATCGGTTCACTTCTTTATCTTACCGCTTCTAGACACGATATTTTGTTTAGTGTTTGTATCGTGCTAGGTTTCAATCGGATCCTAGAGAATCACATCTCATTTCGTGAAACGTATTATCAAATACGTCGCTTCATCTTCAAGCATCGGTCTACGGTATCCAAAGAGGGGAGACTTTAATCTTTTAGGATACTCGGATGCGAGATCTGGCCGGTTGCGAGTCGATAGAAAGAGCACTTCCGGAACTTGTCAAGCTTGGAAACGGGACGGTGTCTTGGTTTTCAAGGAAGCAAAGCACCGTAGCTCTCTCAACGACGAAGCGAGTATGTAGCTCTTGGAAGCCGCTTTGTTCGCAAATTCTATGGATAAAACAACAGCTACAAGACTTTGGCATTGAAGACTCATGCACGTAAATCGGATGTGACAACACCGGGCGATCAATCTCACCAAAAATCCAATCCTTCATTCAAGAGCAAAGCATATTGAGATTCGTCATCACTTCATTAGAGATCATATTCAAAATGGAGAAATCTCGATTCAATTTGTTGATTCAAAAAGTCAACTAGCGGACATATTCACAAAGCCTTTGGAGAAGAATCAATTCGACTTCATCCGCTCAAGACTCAACATTTTAAAGCTTGAAGAAGTTAAAGTCTAGAGACTCACCATCTCTAAGACTCTGATCTCTTAGACTTTAAATCCTGAGACTCAATCATTCATCGCTAAAGACTGTAAGTTGCTATTCTATCTAAAAGGTACGAATTCTCGTTTATCTTATCTCGTAAAGGTACGTTCTTTTATTCAGACATAATTAGTGTGAAATTTTGAAAACTTGTCTTTTTTAAAGGAAGTTAATTTTGGCGAGTTATTGATTTTGAAAAGAAGTGTTCGTACACTTTCCTTGTACCGTTTAATCTTCTCTTTTCAAATCCGAGGCATATATAAATACAGTTATTCTACCCCCAATTTTCAAAACCCTAAAAAGCACTCTTCTCCCGATAATGTTTCTACTCTTTGTTCATCGTCGAGAAAGTGGTCATTTTTCTTGGGAAAAGCAAGTGAAGGAATCCTCCAATAGACAAAAAGATGTCGTCTTCGAGGAAATCATCAAGAATCGCAAGCAGGGGACCACAAAGAATGGAGAAGGGACCGACTCACTTCGATCTTACGAGGAAGAAGACTCACCAAGTCAGCGACAAAGTCCGATTCGCTCTCCTCCACGTCATTCAGCATCTCCTAACCCACAAGGTGCGAGTCAAAATTTAGAAGAAGAGATAATCGAGGATGCCGACCCAGAAGAGTCCAAAAACCCTCGTTATCTATAAGCTTTATCGTGCGTTGAAAAGCACCGGTTCTTCGTTAAAATATATAGATGACTTTCTTAAGGACAAAAATTATGGGAATGAGTATCTTTTTTCGCGGAAAATGGAAGAGTTGGAAATTGCTCCGAAAGGAAGAGCGAGAAGAGGCTCTTGCGAACATTCCAAGTGATCCTCGTATGCCGGGACGAATCCGATTGACGGGAACGATGATGACAAAATGTTCCTTGAATTTAAACCTAGAATGGGTGTGGCAAAGCAAAGGTGAAAGGAAATCGGATAGATTTGTTTAAATCCAAGGATCGGAAAAAGTGTATTTCATTTGTTGAAAAGAGGGGTAATCAACCCTAGAAGTGTCGATTTTGACTTTCGGATTCCATCAACTTGAACTTAAGAGAGAAGTTGAATTTGCTTCAACTTGAGACTTTTTGCTCGACTCTACGAGACGGGTATGATCAATCGACCGCTTATTTCTATTCAAATCTTAGCTTTTTGGATGCGAATAGAATTTCATTCGATGTCCGAGACCAAGTCTATGTGGTAGATGTGAATATGTTGGCGGACATAATTGGAGTTGAACGGGGACGCTATCTCCCAATCAAAGTCTCACCTGCTCGTACTACTCTGGATCTTGTCAAAGATAGGGACGTTGATAAGAAAATCATCTATTCCAGGATGAATGCCATCAACATTGTGCTTCATAAGATTGTGATCAATTGTCTCAGACCGAAGTCTACGTCAAAGACTTCTGTGTCTTTCTCTGAAGCAAAGTTGATGTATGCAATCAACACAGGACGGAAATTTTCTCTCCCGCACACTATTATTTTCCATATGTACGGAGCGGTGTCAAAAGACAAAGGACAATTGCCTTATCCGGTCTGGGTGACCAAGATCTTCAGACATCTGAATATTGAACTACCACATACTTTCTGTGTTCGACCGTGTGACAAGATGGTGGTAGGGTTGAAAATGTTAATGAAGATGCGTCTGCAAGAACTCTCTAAGGCAATGGAGAAATTCAAAGTGAAATCTCCAGTCCAATCTGCTTCAAAAAGGAAGGGAAAGGAGGCCATTGGTGCCTCATCGAAAAAGAGGAAAAGAACTCTTATCCTGGAGGATGAGGATGAAGATGAAGATGATGAAGATCCCTCTATCCCAGCACTGACAAGAACAAGACGTTCTGTGTCTTATCCGACAGAACTTCAGCAGAGCAGAGAAGAAGAAGAACAGAGAGAGAAGGAGAAAGAAGTTGAGGAAGAAGGAGAAGAAGAAAAAGAACAGTCTACCGATAAACGGAGAGAAGGGACATCAAGAGCATGATCATCACTCTTCTCCTCTCGATGTCATAGAGACAGGGGGAGTAAGCGTGCAAGAGAGGTCTATACCTCATGCTGCTGAAGATCTAAGACAATCTCCAGAAGACCCAGAAGAAGTTCAGGTCTCTCAATTGCCTGAAGAAGGTGATACATCGATTCCAAATCTGCCAGACCAAATAGAAGCGCCATCGTCTGAGAAAGCCAATGCCAGTACACAGACGGATGATTCTGCAGATCTTCGTAGTATCATGAATATTCTTCTGGAAATGCGTAATCAGATATATATTCTGGACTGTGAAATCCAAGCTTTAAAGCATGCTGGACAAGCATCTTCGGTCTCTCTGGAAGATAAATTCAAAGACCTCGCTCTGCAACTTCAAGCCAATGCCAAAGGAGAAGAATAGCTCATCTGCGAGAAGACCTGAAGAAGCTCAAAGGAGTAGTCCAGTCCATTGGGGATTTCCAGATCGTGCGCATTCCCAAGCAGACATGACTTCTTTCTCACCCTTTTCAATGCTGACAAAAAGGGGGAGAACCAATTTGAACTTTCATTTTTTAATCTTTGACCTTTGTGGTTATGTTTATTTTTTAGTATGACTTGAGAACTTGAACTTGGGTGTGAATTTGACTGAATTGACTGTGGATTATGAACTTGACTGGTTGCATTTATTCAAGTGTTGTTATATGGTGTTTCTCATGAACGACTAACCAATTTTCTGTGGATGCAGAGTCTGGTTGTTTTATTAATCTTTATGAGTTAGCCATATTGCTTGAGAAATGTTTTGCAGGTCAAAGTTGTTCAAATCTTCAAGAAAGTTTTGTCACCATCAAAAAGGGGGAGATTGTTGGAGAAATCTTTCCAACAGGTTGGACAAGGATTTTCATTCATCAAAATGATTTATTATCGTGAGAAAGCATTACTCCTTTGCAATAACAATAGTGATGAATAGTACCACTCATGTCATACCCGAATCCTAACACAAAAGGGGATAACATAGTCGTCCTTCCACCTAAAGCATAGAGCCTCAAACCATCAAAATCCAACTCTCGAAAGTTCCCGCAATAATGCTCTTGCTCTAATAGTTACTAAGTGATGAACTTGAAAAGATTGAAATAGAGAGGAGTGAGCAATCATAACTCAGTGAATAGTACATATCCTATAAGTAGATCAAACATTTACATTACATATTTAGAACTCAAAGACATGACTCATTTATGTTAATCCAACAAATAACAAATTACAATAATAAAATGAGTTATATAATACTTCAACCTAGCTATATCAATAGCATAATTTCATGTTCATTTAATATCAAAACAAATATCACTAGATCAATTTGATAATCGAACTCATCATATCTCATGTTAAGAGTTCATTCCCCTAATCAAACTTGTATCACACATCAATAGTCTATTCCCCACATTAATCTCATAGCACATGACATCTCAAGACCCTAGATGTGACTCTTACGAGCCCACATCATCTTGTAGTACTTATCTCTTGAATAGTACAAGACCCTAGAAGTAGCTTCCACGAAATTACATTATTGTGTATCATTTAATCATTGATTACAAGGCTCTAAAAGTGACTCCAATGAAATTACGTTATCATGTAGTACTTAATCTTTAAACAACACATATCAATAGCATAAGACCCTAGTGGTGGCTCCCACAAAATTATGTTATTGTGTAGAATTGAATCCTTTACTAATCCATGTCATAATTGGTTTCACAAACCAAAACATAGCCTTTCACTAGTCAATTCTCTCCACAAAATCAATTCAAAATCCAGATCATAAATCAAATTCACATATCGAATCAAATCACATTTTACAAACCATACTCAAGTCAACGTAATTCTTTCACAAAAGGGTTCCTTAAACCCAAAATATATTCCATCTCCCAACTCCGTTCATCATATATTTAAAATTCATGTCTCACACTATTTCATAATTCATATCTTAAAGAACCCATGTCATAGATCTGTTCGCAACTTTCACGACACCTTCCATAACACATTCCTCTAATCATTCTCAAAAGAATAAAGAGTAATAAATGCTCAATCCAAAGTAATTTATCAAATATCCTATGATAGTACTTTTACCTTTTAGCCGCTTCACAATGTGCACATAATATACCTTATGTTTTTCATTTTCAAAATATGAGTTTACCAATTAAAATAAGAGATAGCACTACTCATCTGGATATGCCCCAAACCAAACTACAAGGCTCGCTTGAATTATCAGACTCCCAATCTTATCATATAAGCGAGATATGGCATCAAAATCAAGTAAAGCACTATTTCAACAATAGCTTAGCTAAACGAAGCTTAAATTTGACAAATTAACTCCCATACGCTAAAGAATCGCATATCCAAAGCGATTAATCAAGCTATTGGCAACGCAAAGCTTAAGCACAAAATTTGATCATACTATAATTCTCTCCATTGAACCCCGTTTCAAAAGGACTTATAGTCAATGGAAAGTCATTTCAAGGATTACAAGAACTATAGTATATTGACCATCCCAATATCAAGCTGAAAAACCAACAAAATATGGTCTTGAAATTGCTAGACACGCAATATTCATCAAACATGAGAAACTTCGAAATTTTATTTCAAACAAACCGTAAGTTCAAATCAAGATTCATAAAATCTTATGACTCCACAACATTTTAAACTATCATATATATATGTAGCTTAGTGACTCAAAAATCAGACTTTGCAGCTCAAATCTCATAAAATTCCAAATTTCAAACTCTAAATCCAAAACTGCTCTGATTGAAAGAACAAGGGATGCGAGTGCTTACCGAATGTTGCAGTATATAGTCAAGTCAGCCTGGCAAGGTATCCATGACGAGAATACACGAATTCCTCCCTCCCCTTTTTCCTCTTCTTCTCTCCCCAAAGCCCCCTCTCCTGCACTCCTCTCTCCTCCTCTTATTTAAGCCAAGCGTGACTCTCCCCTTTCTTTTACTTTTCCTTTTTTTCTAAGTGGTCCCACCACCTTTTCTTTTGACTTATTATAAAATCTCAAATATCTCCTTTGGATATTTGTATCTTACATCATTCTTTTATCTCTCTATGTCTCCATTTATCTCTTGGCTTAAACAGTGAAGTCCCCTAGACCAGACCAATAAAGTGTCGGATGTGACGAAGTCCGATGACATACCACAAGTTTACCTTTATTTGATAATCAATGTATTTGAGTAAAATATAATGTATACTACGTGTGTACCACATTCAATCAATAATCTTATAAATATTTACTTTAAATTCAAAGCGGTACTTACCATCATAAACACTTCCCAAAACCATAACAAAGAGACGGCCTCATTTATCGATTCATATTAGATAACCTCGTGTCATCATGTTGACCATCGGGTAACTCTGATGAAGAGATTTCCTATTCTTTTCCCCCGTCGCTTAAGCAAGTGCATAGGGCTCGCGGGGGCAAGGCCGGACGCGTACATTGAACAAAAACACAGGATGTCGTTGTCCCCTTTGTCACGAGGTGGATGGCGATGTGTAGGAAGACTTCAGAATTCGAGCTTCGAAGTCAATGTCAACGCAGAGGACGAGGCCTCCTGCGAACGAAACAAGACGGTAAGGAGAAAGCGAGAACTTCTAAGCAACATTTCCAAAAAGTCATTTTGGAGCGGAGCACTTCCTTCGACACTTATTTGACGGAGACCGAGGATAGCCAATAGGGACGGAAGAATCCCATTTTTGCTTCCCTTAATGCCGGACCATGCCTCCGAAAGGATGGTCTCGCAAACGCTACACGTCTCTGGGAGGCCACCAGGAACACGGTTAGATTAATTAAATACTCAAAAAGACCCAGACTCCGAATCTTGTATCGACGATGAAATTAGTTATAATGGCGATGAACCATGAATAAAAAAAAAAAAAAAAAAAGCAAATGGACATTCCAAATCCTACAATTGATTTCTGACAATTATGGTAACAGAGCGATTGAAATATCAGAACATCCAACGCGTTAATGACTATTATTTGACGAAGTATTAGAGGTAAAACCGTACTAATGAGGACTGAAGCAGAATCACAGAATCCTTATGATTCCATCCTCATTTCACTCGGCTGACCCCCAAAAGAGTTTCATTCATCCAGCGAAATATCTTGAACGAATTAATTAAACCATGAAATGAGGGGGTAAAATTAATGAAATGGCTTGCTAAACAAAATGCCGGCGTGATCAGAGTGACCCACTATCAAGAGACACCGAACTGTCACATTCAGATAGGATATGTCATGCTGTCCAAAACTCGTTTACCACTAATACCACAGTAACAGAGGAAACATGCTGGAAAAATGCTCTACGACCTCAGTCCAGGGACATAGATAACAAAGGCCGAAAAAAGCTATCAAACGGCAGAACAATTTAGAAGCACGATAGGAAGGACTGACATAGCATATCAGCAATTGGCCGAACAGAGTACCTTCTATATATATATGTTATCATCAAAGGTGATTTCTATATCTCAACCATTTCTACACCTATGTACATTATCCAAAATCATCCGCAAAAACATCCAGCAAGTTTCTGATCCCTAATCAAGAACCTTAATATGTGTTGCTACCGAAAAAAGATTGTCTCAATCAAGAAGTTATTTGGATATTCACTCCGTTGTCATTGCCAGAGCTGGAGCCGGAGGCATAAATTTCTCCGAGTCCTTGATCCCAGGTCTCCTGATTTCTTCCACCAGAAGGCTAACATGCTTAGATACAGGATCCTTAAAGCGGGGGGGAGCTGGTGCGGGAGCTGCTCCTGTGATCTGCATCAACATCTGTGGAGCTCCTTCCACTCCCTGCGGCACACAGCCCCCTGTGGACAAGCCGGCAAAGGATCCCTACAAAACCGCCCTGCCACCGGCAGATACCAGCTGGCGCCAGGGGCATCACCTTATGGGAACCCGTTCATGGACCCGAACCTGGTACCGTGCTTCCGGACGGCAGACCATTTTAGGAGTGGGTTCATCGACAACAAGGAGCCCCAGAAGGCGCTGTTGACGTATAAACAGAGCGTTGGCATGAGGACGGTCCACCTGCTGATGTATTTGTTCACCGAAACCCACACGAGGAAGATTGGCGAGTTTTTATTTCTTCCAGCCATTCATGTCTCGATCTTGTTCGATCGATTGCGAGGTTTACCTGCGATGGCGTGAGTTTAGCTGTTTAATTTGGAGTTTGAATGGTTTCTCTTAGCCTTGCTCGACCTTGCGCGCGACGACGCCCGTTTTGGTCTCTGCGAGGAATTCGCGTTGTGAGATCCCGTGATTTGTTGCTGAGCCTTACTTGTCGCTTTTACTCTCCACCTGACCGGGCAACCGTGACCACATATTGCAATATGTATGAAATCTCTCTGAAAATCAGCCTTTTGCCCCTTCTTCAACTTTAAGGAGAGGGATTTGACTTAAATCTCTCAATCTACTCCCTTTTTGGTTGCTTTTTCTTCTGAGGAAGCTCTGCTCTCCCAATCTGAGATCCAAGAGCTTTTTTTCTCCTTATCTAGTTTTAGATATAGGGGTTTTGAGCCCTAGCCATTCTCATCTCGGCTGGACATATTAGGCCAATTCTTTTTATTCGATGCAGTAAAGTTGATCATATATCTTGCTAGATGAAGATTATAGATTTGATATAGTAGGAAATCGGAGCCCCTTCTGCGTATACTTTACAAGCCATCAGAATATCTGGAGCGCACTTCAAGAAATGGCCCTTAACAAGGTCCTCGAAATGCTGCAGCCAGAAATGAGAATCATAATGCAGCTAGATTTAAGAGGGACGCATGCATCTCATAATTAGCCAAAAGAATGTCTAGAATCCTAATACAAAATCCAAGGACTCACTTCATACAAATCGCTGAAGATATTGCATTTCAATGCCAAAAAAAAAAAAAAACTTGAAAAAGCAAAAGGGAATAAATGTAGAACATCGCAATAACATGAGATGCAACTTAAATGCGCAAAAAGATTTCGCGGTTGTCCGACTCCAAAGTTTCTTCCAAGATTTTGTAGACGTCGGAGAGGAAATTATGGAAGGGATTCCCACGATTGCGTGCGACGAAATAGCTTTGCCTACTTTGGAAGTTAGTGGGGCTCGAAACCGAATTACCCGGGCCATTATCGCAAACTAAAACCAATAGCTGTAGAACTGCAAAAAGAACCGGCAAACATCCATGATATGACTACTCAGTCACTTCAACGACCTTTTATTAGTACATTGCAGCACTAGATTAAGAGATATTTCAGAAAAAGCAAGATCCAGTGCATCTCTATATTAAATTTCTTACGAGAAATAAGAAACAATACTCCACAGCAAGATGCCCATTGCAGCCGAACACGGAAAAACTAGTCATACAAACCTTCACATATATGCAAAATGAAAGATGACAACTAACTTGAATGAGGCGTAAAGCACCTAACCATAATTGAAAAAAGAACGAATGTTACATTGCTTACGGCACTCCTGTTATTTTGTTACGAGAGGAAAATGTGGTGTCGAATTCATAAATCGCAAAGATACACCTCGAGGCTTTTCCAAAAACATTTAAGACTACTGTTCTTCTTTGATAAAAGAAAAACACTGCAAATACCCGTCGAGAAATCTAATCTCTAGGCCATGGATGTTGAGGATCACACCCAACAGTCCATAACCACAATATTATGCAACAATAGCCAGTTGTTGTTATCTGTATGTTTTCTCAACGAAGAGGGCACATGCGAGAATCTCTTACTATGTCATCTGTTTTATTAAGTTGGTAGCAAAAAAAATAAGGATCCACTGCAAAATACTAAATAAAATCGCGGCCTTCAGTCTCTGATGGTGACAAAAAATAAAACAAACCATGTAACTACTATTGTCAAGCAGATATGCTTGAAATTTAATTTGTTCGATTTGGTCTATGAACCAAAAGTTCAGGTGCCAAGTTGAAAAAGTTAAAAGTTCAAGGATAGAATTACATATTAGGCAAAAGTTCAAAGACCATTCGAATTTGAAATTTTCATTTTTATGACTTTATAGTCGAGAAATATTGAAGTCTCTAGTGCACATAAAACCAAATCCACAAGAAACATCTATTTCACGAACATATTCTATATGGTTTTTCTAGCTTATAAGCTGAAAGAAACAAGACCAAGGGCATGCATCGATTTCCCATCACATGAGAACTAATAAACATGGTCACACGCTACAGACGAAAAAGAAAAAAATACATGGTTACATGCTCACAGCCTAGATATTATTATGAGCTTGAAATTCTTATGCCGGCGCATCATCGACCGCGGCTGGTACCTTCTGATAAGCTACCGAGTTCCGGAACCTCTTGGGCAAGATACAAGCGCCGCAGAACTGCTGTTGCAAGAAGATGACCGCTGCGAAAACGAGTCCTCCTAAAGGAATGACCACATCCCAAGCAGTCGAATAGAAGTCTCTATCTGGAGTTCCGTAAATGTAGGACCCGTAGAATTGTGGCAAGTAGGTTCGAGTCCTGTAGAGATCGTAACCGTGCGGCAACAGCCGAACCAAGGTCGTCCCGAGATAGAAAGAACCTGAGAGGGCCCTCTCAGATGAGTTCCTGAAGACATTGAGCAGAATCTGAGGCAAGAGAAAACCATCCATGATGAGTCCTGCGTAACATTTCAAGCCTCCCAAAATGGAGAAGCTCTGACCGTCGCTTGTAAAATCTGCAACGTCGATAGCCGTGTCATCAGAATGGCTTCTCCAGCTAAAGATGATAGCTGCCAATGCTCCGATGCCATATAATAGCAAAGAGACGATTAGAGCCTTCTTTTCCTGAAACCACAAACCAGCCCCAGCCCCATCCTTCTTTCTCGCGGCCCAAGTCAGCTGGAGAAGACGGAATTGCATCAAGAAAGCAATCATCGCGGCTACCCTCACCAACACCTCGTTTGTTTCGAGCCATTGACCACTTCCGAGAGAAATGTGCTGCCTGTTCCTATCATTCAGGAACAAGGCTTCGAAATTGAGCACGGGAGGGATCGCACGGCCTAGAGTGAGAATCACCAGCATGGCGATAGAGACGAAGGGAAGCACCTCAGGGTGCCGTCTCACGTGAAGGATCTGGAGGCCAATGAAGATGCACAAGAATGTATTAGAAGCAAGGCTGAAAGCGAGCTCGATGTCCATACCCAAAATGGACCGCCTCACTTCCTCCTCATAAGGAGAATCAGCAGTCACGTTCAGCCTCTCAAAATGAAGCGGATCGGATGACTTCCTTGTGCTCTCGATGGTTCCCACGATGTGATCCTGCCTTCTCTTCGATAAGGGAGGAAACTGCAATCTAATTACGATTTCACAGTCCGGAGATGTGTTGGCTCGCTTCTTCCCGGTTGAGATGACACTTTTACATCCCACCATACACAGGTCACCAGTTTCAGCATCGTAAACCCCTTCTGCAGAAATCTCTACTTGATCATTTGAGCTCCAGGATTGATTATAAAGGGCATTTTTGCTCTTGCCCTTCACATGTTGCGGTCCTGTGAAGTCAATATGATATGAGATGTTGAACCGGGCATTGCTGCTTGAGGTTGAGGAAGTGTCGATAGCGAAATTCTCAGTCCTGGAAACCGACATGCTATAACCATATTGGTCATACATTTGGTTGTCAACAAAGAGAGGGTGAGAATATCCACTGCCTATGTTTCCTTCAGAATTCTTAACCAACATGCTGAACCTCATATCTCGAGAGTACCAATTCGGATATCTTTCTCTCCCACTTTTCGGATCAGTCTTTACTGGGCACAGCTTCCTTACTCTTTCGATTTCAGTATAATTATACTTCAAGTCTGGAAACTCCCAAAAACTGCTTCTTCCAGTGCCTTGGAGCTTGATGTCTGGGAAATAACTCAATCCCTTCTGGCTCTTCTCGCTCCATAAGTGACCCAAAATGCCATCTCTTTCCCTGATTGACCACACTGCTGGGAACATCAACTCAATGCGGACCGAACAATCCTCAACACGAGCAGTCAAGAAAGACCCTGCCAAGTTAATTTGACAGGCTTTGATCTGTAATCGGTTCTTATTCTCATCCCACATCGCCTCTCCAACCAACGCTGAGTTCGGATCGAACTTTCCATAGTACCAAAAGTTGCTGCATTTGAAAAACGCAGCAACACTTGCATCTTCCGTTTACTTTCAGAACAACTGATTCCATCGAGGGACATGACAGAGGGCAAATATCCTGAAGGGCCCGAGACGGGTGTGCAGATTTTGACAGGACTACAATCAGGTGCGTGATTAAGATAGAGTGCTCTACCTAGGTGCCGAAAAGCTGAACAAAAGCTTTGACCCTGGGGTGCTAAACCCAGCGGAAGATCGCTCTTCCCATTACTGAGTTTCCCAGAAACCAAACTGTACTTGTAATTTCTCTTAGGAAACATCAATATCGATATGGCATCAAAATAATTCTTGTCATCTGGAGTACTCAGACTCTCCAAAATGCCAGTAAATAAGCTAGTGATATTAGCAGAAGTGCTTACATTATTGAGCTTAAGCACAACATCAAGATTGAGAGAGTCACCTGGACTCGAGAGAGAGGAACCAACCATACAAAGCTTCTCCGAAGATTCTGACCAGAAACCTTCTAATCGAAAAGTGATGGGACTCTTAGCCCGGCGGTGCGGAACATAGGCTACCCTTACAGGAGTGGCTTCTGAGCATGCCTGACCATACCCATAGTCTCCTCCATAATAGTAGTCGTAACCCGAGGTTCCGAATCTCAAGTTTGCTTTGACCTTGAGCACCCCATCCCGATCGGTCTTGTGGACTTCACAAACATGGAACGAGAAGGAATTGGATTTTGAAGAAGAGGAAAGTCCTGGAATGTTTCCGCCACCAGTGTAGTAACCAGCTTGGTATTCGGAGAGTGGCACGGAGGCTATAGTATAGACGTTAGGAGTGGCTTCAGGAACAGTTGAAGCACAGTGGTCAGAGTAAGAGATTTGTTTTGCAAATGCATGCCAAGATGAGTTCATGTCTAGGGACAGAGAGATGCAAAGTAGAGTGAAAACCCATGATGGCCTGAGGGATCCGATTTTAGAAGCCATTTGGTGAGGAGGAGGAGGAGGAGGAGGAGGAGGAGGAGAGATTGTGAGAAAAATGAAGAGATCACTGACAATTTATAGTTGAGAGGAACTTGTTGACAGGACTTTAAGGACTATATTTTTTTGGCTTTATTTACACAAACTTCATCTTCAGATTGAGAAACGATATACGCTTGGGGCCTACTGGATGAATCATGGGTTTGATTTCCAAGCTGACAGAGACTTCCACGTGTTTGACTGTGCATCTCCTCCAATACAAGAGAGGGCCTACAAAAAGATGAGATTTTCACCACCACAGGGGATATTAACTCTTGCGCTTGTTTTTTCTCTGTCTGCACAAAGAAGTCAAGGCTTCGAGTTGATGTTTTAGTTGGACAAGGAATTTCATTCACCAAAATGACTAGCGATCGTGAGAATGCATTATTCCGCTGAAATATAAGCATGAAGGGTCGAATGCGACGAAGCCCAATGTACTTGCTACAAGTTTATCTTTGTTTGATAACTTGTTTATTCCGGTAAAATGCAATTCATATGATGTTCATACCACGTTATCAATAACCGTATAAATTTTTTCTTTAAATTCGCAATGGAATTTATTATCATAACCGCATTTAAAGGCCACAGCAAACAAAGACGGTTCAATTATTGGTTCGTACCAAATAACCTCGTGGCATCATGTTAACAATTGGGCACACTGACCCTGTCGCTTAAGCAACGCATCACATACGGTGTAAAGTCATTTCCTTTTGGACAAAGCACAGGATGTTGCTTATGCAACGCATCACACGCGATTCGATGTTCATGGTGAGAAGTGGGGGACAGTGTCGACAAATGTTTAATATTTGGAATCAACAAGGTGCAGTTAAAAGCCCTTGACAAATAATTAAAAAAGACTGAACTTAGCCGGTCCAACGTATTTCAAGTCCGGTGCAATTAATGTTACAGTCAAAACCTAACATCTCATCTTTAAATAAGCTCTATGGGACCACGCTCGTGCGATTAAAAAGGCATAGCCGTTTTCACGTCCACAATGCCTGGCGCAAGTCTATATAAAGGATTAATCGAATTAACCGTTTCCAATCAACGCCCACGAAACCAATCCGCGCCCCATAAAAGTGACGAAAAGTAGGTACCATCGGCGATCGTGCCCCCATGTGAGGCGTGCGGAGACGCTGCAAAGTCTCTCGAGGCATCTTCGGAGAAGGCAGGGGAGGCGAATGCAGGATGCTCAGAGACACTCCCGACTCTTTTATTAGCTATCTCGAGTCAGGATTCGGGGCAGGTTCGACGGACTCCCTGCTATTTCTAATCTACCATGAAAGGGAGTATAGTATCATACAAATAAGTGGCTTTCCAGTCAGCCAAGAGTTTTTCGTTTTTGAAAGCCTAGAGTTTTTTAATGAAAAAATAATTGTGTGAGAGTTTCTAATATAGTATGAAAATAATAATTTATTTTGAATCACAAAAAATCAAATTATAAATAATTATAAATTATTGTAAAACGCATTTCTTCAAAAATTTGTGACTAATAATAAATCACGATAATCAAAGACTGTTGTGCTAGTAAAGTCATTTTTTAGTGGTCAAAATACGGCACTATCCGCAATTCTCGCCCGCATAGAGACTCCCAAAGTCTTTTCAGCTATACAAGTAGACGGATGCAGGAATTAGGACAGATTTCCTACTATATCAAATCTACCATGAAAGGGATATAATGAAATCAATGGATTTCACATGGGTGGATTGAGACTTTGTTTCTCCAATGATCGATGCGAAGGAAATTTTCTAAAATATGGTAATCTATATCTCTTAAAATTATTCATTAACGAAAAATATTTTCATCATTAATAAAAATCAATGTCTCAACTTTCTCTCTATCAATGAAAATAACTTTCGCCGACTCATTCAAGTAAATGCAAATGAAAATGTTTTACATAACATTTAGATTTTGCAATGCACTTGAGATTCATTCAATTGTGACATGACCTTGTCTTCAAGATATGTTGGTTCATGTGATGTGATGTGATATGACAATGAAGCAAAATAGCTATGTGATATGATAATGAAGCAGAACAGCTAAAGGGATTTGACAATAGTGATGAAGGTTAATACCACCAAAAATCTTAGCAGTAAAATTATTCCATATTAATTTTTTGATTAGTAAAAATCTCGAACTAGTACACATATAATAAATCTATATCAAACTAATTTTTGGGTCATTCAAAATTTTAAATTAATACATGTGTGATAAATTTACCCTCCATTAATTTATGTTAAATTTTACTATGAAATTACTAAGTTAAATGATACATAGCAATAACTCAATTGTCACTTAAAATTCCATAACTCTATCTCTTTGTTTCTTCAATTATCCATAATTTGAAAACAAATATGGCTCATTCTCTGTCTCCCTTAGAGCATAGAACGTGTTCCTATATACTTCGTCGATAGAAATGGAAGATGACACGTTTTTCTACTATCCACTACCAGTTGAAGCTTTGGAACATTCCAATTTGGTAATTTGGATGAGTTAGCCAAACAAGTCTAGAAAAAAAAAAATCAGTTTACCAAATATAAAAATGTGCTCGAACGAGTTCCACTGCCTAATTATGGAGACAAAGGTGACAAAGAAGGAGTGTGCCTTGACGAAGAAGAAGATGAAGAAGCATTGGAATGCTCATAAGGGAGAGAGCCACCGTGGGGCGGGGGCTTTGAATGAGCCCTATTTGTTTACAAATTACGGCTAATTAGAGAGAGAGATGAATTTCCACGTAAACTTGCTATGTCAACTAAGTTATTGTCATCTATCTTTTAGCTCAATAATTTTATAGTAAAATTTGACTGAAATTAACAAAAGACAAATGCATCATTCATATATTAGTTTGAGGTTTTTGATAACCCAAAAACTAATTTAAAGTAAATTTTTCACGTGTACCGATTTGATATTTCAGTGAGCATCCAAACTGAGCACCTTCTCCGTATGCTTTACAAGCCATCAAAATGTCTGGAGTTCACTTGAAGAAGTGGCCCTTAACAAGGTCCTCGAAATGTTGCAGCCAGAAATGAGAATCATAAAGCGGCTAGATTTAAGAGGGACGCATGCATCTCATAATTAGCCAAACGAATGTCTAGAATCCTAATACAAAATCCAAAGACTCACTTCATGCAAATCGCTAAAGAAATTGCATCTCAATGCCAAAAAAACCTGAAAAAGCAAAAGGGAATAAATGCTGAACACCACAATAACATGAGACGTGACTTAAACACGCATTCAGGGTTGTCCAACTCCAAGGGAAAAGTACCCAAAAAAAAATCATAAACCTATTGTATTGGTACAAATTGAATCATAAATTTTTCAATTTGACCAATTTAGTCTAAAACTTTTTTACATTAATACTAATTCAATCCATTGATTAATTTTGGCGGCGGACACTGACATAGATGGCAGCTGGTAACCGAATGCTAACGTGACAATTTTTAATAATTTTTTAATTTTTTGATTTTGGTATTAATTTTTTTTCTTTTCTTTTTTCCTTTTCTTTTCTCCCTTCTTCCTTCTCAATTTGTCCTCACGGTGGCTAGCAAGCCTCCCGCCGTCGGCCCTTGAAGCCCTCATCAGCGGCCGATGAGGGCTTCATGGCCCTCACCCAAGGCTCGCTGGCCACTGGGAGGATAGATCGAGGAGGAAGAAGGGAGAAAAGAAAAAATTATTTAAAAAATTGTCACTCCAGCATCTGGCCACTTTAGCATCCGACCACTAATCGACATCCACATTAGCATCCGACCACCAATTAGCGTTCACATCAGTGATGTATGATCAATTGATCAGATGGACTAAATTGATACCAATGTAAAAAGGTTTAAAATTAAATTGATTCGATTGAAAATTTTAGAATTGAATTGATATCAATGCAATGAATCTATGATTTTTTTGGTAATTTTCCTCAACTCCAAAGTTTCTTCCAAAATTTTGTAGACGTTAGAGAAGAAAATGTGGAAGGGATTCCCAGATTTTGTGCGACCAAATAGCTTGCCTACGTTGGAAGTTAGTGGGGCTAAAAACCGAATAAACCAAGGCCGTTATCGCAAACTAACACTAATAGCTGTGGAACTGCAAAAAGAACCAGCAAAAATCCATAATATCACTCCAGTCACCTACGACAACCTTTTATTAGTACAGTACAACACCAGAGTAAGAGATATTTCAGAAAAAGCAAAGACCTAATGCATCTCTATATTAAACTTCTCATGAGAAAATGGAAACAAGATTCCACAGCAAGATGCCCATTGCAGCCAAGCCAGGAAAAACTAGTCATACAACCCTTAACAAATATGTAAAATGAAAGATGACAACTAACTTAAATAAAGCGTGAAGCACCTGCCCATAATTGAAGAAAGAACGAATGTTACATTGCTCACGGCACTCCAGTTAGTCTGTTACGAGAGGGAAATATGGAGTAGAATTCATAAATCGCAAAGATACACCTCGAGGCTTCTCCAAAAAAATTTAACACTATTATTCTTCTTTGATAAAAGAAAAACACTGCAAATACTCATCAAGAAATCAAATCTCTAAGCCACGGATGTTGAGGATCACTCCCAACAGTCCATAACCCCAAGATTATGCAATTATAACCGGTTTTTTTCCATCTATAGGTTTTCTCAATGAAGAAGACACATGCAGAAATTTTACCACGTCATCTGTTTTATTAAGTTGGTGGCAAAAAAAAAAAAAAAAAAAAAAAAAGAAAGCTCCACTGCAAAATACTAAGAAATATCACCGCCCTCAGTCTCTGATGGTGACAAAAAATAGAAGAGACAATGTAACTACTATTTTCAAGCAAATATTCCCCCACGTCAAAGGTCTAATATAATTCATGTCATTTGATAAGCATACCAAAAAGAGTATGGTAACAAATAAACTCGAGGACTCACATGCAGACTTCCTCACCATATACAATCTGGGATTTCATAGACCTAAAAGTGAAGGAGGGTGAACAAACACCATGTTACAGAAATATTAATATGCAACGTCAGCAAACCCCAGCGTCATATTTGGCATTCACAATTTTGTCTAAGGTAAACAGGTACCACATTTGGCCCATGCAGTTATAAACAAATCCGCAGAATATGCACATAAACAGGTGTTACCTTAGGAGGCTTCTTCATATTATATATCATTGTTCTCAGCGGAAGGATAAATGTATCTTCATTATATGTCATTGCTGTCGATTCTCCCTGCTCCATGTTCATTGACCTCCCATACCCAGGCTCATTAAAATAGGGCTTTGAGTTTAATATGAGCCCCTGTATGGATACCCGAACTTACAGCGCAGTTGAAACGCCAGGAATCCACTTCTCATTCTTGGTGTTGACCAGATCAAGCGCCAAGGAGGCTGAGCGATTTAGCGACCAGAGAAGGATAGATCGGCGCAGGTTTTCCGAGCTGTTGCCGCTTCTGCAGCCGCCTGCGATGTTGCCCTCTTCCCTTTTTTTAACTTTTTTTAGCGCCCTTTTCCGGAAGGGAGGGAGCGTTTCGGGCTTTTCGGTGCTAAAACAGGAAACCGTCGATGGGCTTGGGCTTTTGCAATCGGAAATAATTTGGGCCCACCAAAATTGTGCAATTTATGACCTGATAATCATCCATTTTTTCTATTTTTCTGTTATACTGTTTTCCGAAATAGAAAAAGAACATAAATCTATTTAATAATATCAGTTAATTATTCTATTCCTCAGAATAGAAAAGTGACCAATGAATAAATTTAGAATACAAATAAATATCAAAAAAAGAAAACCTACTTTTTTTTTTGCTCTCAAGAATTAAAAATGGAATTGTTTCGAGAATAGAAAGATTATCAAATATATACCCTTATATACCAATCCAAATTTTTCCATAAATTCCATAGACCCGTTGATTCGAAACGGATTGATTACACAAATGATCCCTAAACTTGGTTTAATGTACAATATTGTCCAAGAACTCTTGATTTGTTCAATATTGTCTTTAAATTTTAGCCAAATGCACAACATCATTTCTGAAATTTAATTCGTACAATTTGATCCATGAACCAAAAGTTTGAAAAAGCTAAAAGTTCAAGGATAAAATTACATATTGAACCAAAGTTAAGAGACCATTCAAATTTGAAATTTTCATTTTTATGACTTTACTGTAGAGAAATATTGAAATCTCTAATGCACGTAAAACCAAATCCACAAGAAACATCACTAACATATTCTATATGGTTTTTCTAGTTTGTATGCTGAAAGAAACAAGAGCAAGGGCATGCATCTGTTTTCCCTCACATGCGAACTAATTAATATGGTTACACACTACCGACCAAAAAAAAAAAAAAAACAATAGATGGTTACATGCTGACAGCCTAGAAATTATTATGAGCTCGAAGTTCTCACATCGGCACGTCATCGACTATAGCTGGTACCTTCTGATAAGCTAACTTGTTTCACAACCTCTCGGGCATGATCCAAGCGCCGCAAAACCGCTGCTGCAGGTAGATGATCGCTACGAAAATGAGTCCTCCTAAAGGAATGATCACATCCCACGCAATCGAATAGAAGTCTCTATCTGGAGTTCCATAAATGTATGACTCGTAGATTTGTGGCGAGTAGGTTCGAGCTCTATAGAGGTCATAACCATGGGGTAGCAACCGAACCAAGGTCATTCCGAGGTAAAAGGATTCTGAAAGGGCCCTCTCAGATGAGTTCCTAAAGACATTGAGCAGAATCCGAGGCAAGAGAAAACCATCCAAGATGAGTCCTGCGTAAGATTTCAAGCCTCCCAAAATGGAGAAGCCTTGGTCATCGCTTGTAAAACTTGCGGTATCGATAGCCGTGTCATCAGAACGGCTTCTCCAGCTAAAGACGATGGTCGCCAATACTCTGATGCCGTATAATAGCAAAGAGACAATCGAAGTCTTCTTTTCTTGGAACCACAAGCCGGCCGCCACCCAATCCTTCTTTCTTGCGGCCCAAGTCAGCTAGAGAAGATGGAACTGCATCAAGAAAGCTATCATTGTGGCTAGCCTTACCATCACCTCATTCATTTCGAGCCATCCACCACTTCCGAGAGAAATGTGCTGCCTATTTCGATCGTTCAGGAACAAGGCTGCGAAATTGAGCACGAGAGGGATCGCATGGCCTAGAGTGAGAATCACAAGCATGGCAATCGAGATGAAGGGAAGCACCCTGGGGTGCTTCTCACGTGAAGAATCTGGAGGCTGATGAAGATGCACAAGAATGCATTAGAAGCAAGGACGAGAGAGAGCTTGAGGTCCATCCCCCAAATCCATCGCCTCACTTCCTCCATATAAGGAGAATCAGAAGTCACGTTCTGCCTCTCGAAATAAAGCGGATCGAATGGGTTCCTCATCCTCTCGATGATCCCCACGATGTGATCCTGCCTTCTTTTCGATAAGGAAGGAAACTACAATCTGATCACGATTTCACAGTCCAGAGATGCATCGCCTCGCTTCTCCCCGGTTGAGATGACTTTTTTACATCCAACCATACATAAGTCACCGGTTTCAACATCGTAAACCCCTTCTGTAGAAATCTTCACTCAATCATTTGAACTCCAACACTGATTACAAATGGCATTTTTGCTCTTGCCCTCCACATGTTGCAGTCCCGTGAAAGTCAAAATGGTATGAGATGTTGAATCGGGCATTGCTGTTTGAGGTTGAGTGACTGTTGACAGCGGAACTCTCATTCCTAGAAACTGGCAGGCCATAAGCATATTGTTCATATGTTTGGTTGTCAACAAACAGAGGGAAAGAATCTCCACTGCCTATTTTTCCTTCAGAATTCCTAACCAACATGTTGAACCTCATATCTTCATTTATCTTTCGACTTAGACAGTGAAGTCTCCTAGACCAAACCCATGAAATTTCGTATGCATCGAAGTCCAATATACTTACCACAAGTTTATCTTTGTTTGATAACCCGCATCTTCAAGTAAAATGTAATTCAAATGATGCTTATACCACGTTCAATCAACAATCATATAAACATTTGCTTTGAATTCACAATAGTAGTTATTATAATAACCGGGTTTGAAAACCACGGTGAATAGAGACGGTTTATTTATTGGTTCGTACTAGATAACCTCATTGCATCAGGTAGAAAAGATTTCCTTATCTTTTTCCCCGTCGCTTAAGCGAGTAGGGCTGGCATGGACTTGGCCCGAATAGTGATTGAACAGTTCAGCAACGCCCCGTAGATGGTGTAAAGTCATTACCTCTTTGGACAAAAGCACAGGAGATGTCGTTGTCTCCTCTGTCACGATGTGTAGGAAGACTTAAGAAGTCGGGCTTCGAGTCAACGTTAACGCAGAGGACGAGGATTTTTTTTTTTCTTCCTCCGAACCAAACGAGGCGGCAAGGAGAAAGCGAGAATTTCAAAGCGACTTTTCCAAAAATGTCGTTTTGGAGTGGAGTCCTGTCTCCTCTTATTCGATAGGAGACCGAGGATAGGCCAATAGGGACGGTAAAATCCGATTTTTGTTTCCCGTAAATGCCGGACCATGCCTCCGAAATAATGGTCCCGCAAACGCTGCCCATCTCTACGAGTTTAGGGAGCATGGTTAGATTAGTTAAGTAGTCGAAGAAACCCCCGGCCTCTGAATTTTTCATCCATGATGAAACTAGTTACAAAGGCAATAAATTAGAATTACAAAGAAAGCAATTGAACGTTTCAAATCCTACAATTGATTTTCAACAAAAACGGTAGCAGAACAATCAATATATCAGAACATCAACACGTTGCCGCTTAATACTTGACAAAGTATGACTAATGATGAATTCCGTGGAAGGATCAAAAACCCCGTATCCCTTCTGTAGAGTGGGATATCCCATAAAAATGCATCGACGAGCACGAGGTCCCATTTTATCCTTAGGACCTACTATGGTGGCGTAGCAAAGACAACCAAAAATCTTCAAATGTCCTAGATCTGGTTTCTTTCCATAAAGCAGCTCAAAAGGTGTTCGCCCGCCAAGAAGTTTACTTGGCATACGGTTTATTAAATAAGCTGCAGTTAAAACACAATCACCCCAAAAAGTGTCTGGAACAGAAGCTTGGAATTTCAAGGCCCGCGCTACTTCTAGAAGATGACGATGTTTCCGTTCTACCACCCCATTTTGTTGTGGTGTATAAACACATGTGCTCTCATGTAGTATTCCATGGGACAATAAAAGAGCAGCACAATCATGGTTGAAAAATTCACTACCACTGTCTGTCCGGATTTTTTGAACATTCTTCCTAAACTGAGTTTTTGATAAGGAAAGAAACCTCTTAAGATGGGACAGAACTTGTCCCTTACTTTGCATGAGAAAAAGCCACGTAGCCCTGGAGTGGTAAGACCATATACTGGTGATGACTAAGAAGCAGTTGAATATCCTTGCGTATCTTCAACAATCTCAACACGTTAATGCTTATTACTCCATATTGGTGAGGACTGAGAAGTAAAGTCTCGGAATCTGTATGATCTCATCCTCATTTTGCTTGACCAACCGTCAGAAGAGTTCATTCATACAGTGAAACATCTTGACCGACTTAATTAAACCATGAAATGAGGGGGTAAAATAATCAAATGGCATGCTAAACAATATGCCAGATTGATCAGAGTGATCCACTATCAAGAGACACCAAACGGTCACATTCAGATAGGATATATAATGCTGTCCACCACTAATACCCACGGTAAGATAGGAAACATGCTGGAAGAACGCTTGGCGACCTCGCTCCAGCGCAATAGATGACAAAGGCTGGAGAAAGCTATCAAACGGCAGAATAATTTAGAAGCACGATAGGAAGGACTAACATAGCATATCAGCAATTGGCGGAACAGAGCACCTTCTAATATGTATGTATGTATGTATGTATGTATGTATGTATATGTTATCATCAAAGGTGAATTCTGTAACTCATCCATGTCTACACCTATGTACATTATCCAAAATCATTCGCAAAAACATCCAACAGGTTACTGATCCCCAGTTAAGAAGAACCTTAATCTGTGTTGCTACCGAAAAAAGACAGTCTCAATCAAGAAGTTATTTGGATATTCACTCCCTTGTCATTGCTAGAGCCGGAGCTGGAGCTGGAGCCGGAGGCATAAATTTCTCCGAGTCCTTGATCCCAAGTCTCCTGAATTCTCTCACCAGAAGGCTAATATACTTAGATACAGTATCCTTAAAGTGGAGGGAGCTGGTGCGGGAGCTGCTTCTATGATCTGCATCAACATCTTGTACGCCACCTTTAAGAAGGCATCCAACCTAAGCACCTTCTGCGTATGCTTTACAAGCCATCAGAATATCTGGAGCGCACTTGAAGAAATGGCCCTTAACAAGGTCCTCGAAATGCTGCAGCCAGAAATGAGAATCATAATGCAGCTAGATTTAAGAGGGACGCATGCATCTCATAATTAGCCAAAAGAATGTCTAGAATCCTAATACAAAATCCAAGGACTCAATTCATACAAATCGCTGAAGATATTGCATTTCAATGCCAAAAAAAAAAACTTGAAAAAGCAAAAGGGAATAAATGCATAACATCACAATAACACAAGATGCAACTTAAACGCGCAAAAGATTTCACGGTTGTCCGACTCCAAAGTTTCTTCCAAGATTTTGTAGACGTCAGAGAGGAAATTATGGAAGGGATTCCCACGATTGTGTGCGACCAAATAGCTTGCCCACTTTGGAAGTCAGTGGGGCTCGAAACCGAATTACCCGGGCCATTATCGCAAACTAACACCAATAGCTGTAGAACTGCCAAAAGAACCGGCAAACATCCACGATATCACTCCACAGTCGCTTCAACAACCTTTTATTAGTACATTGCAGCACCAGAGTAAGAGATATTTCAGAAAAAGCAAGACCCGGTGCATCTCCATATTATACTTCTTATGAGAAAATAGAAACAAGACTCCACAGCAAAATGCCCATTGCAGCCAAACCCGGAAAAACTAGTCATACAAACCTTCACATATCAGCAAAATGAAAGATGACAACTAACTTAAATAAGGCGCGAAGCACCTAACCATAATTAAAAAAAGAACGAATGTTACATTGCTTACGGCACTCCAGTTATTTTGTTATGAGAGGAAAATATGGCGTCGAATACATAAATCGCATCAATTCACCTCGAGGCTTTTCCAAAAACATTTAAGACTACTGTTCTTCTTTGATAAAAGAAAAACACTGCAAATACCCGTCGAGAAATCTAATCTCTAGGCCATGGATGTTGAGGATCACACCCAACAGTCCATAACCACAATATTATGCAACTATAGCCAGTTGTTGTTATCCGTCTGTTTTATCAATGAAAAGGGCACATGCGAGAATCTCACCATGTCATCTGTTTTATTAAGTTGGTAGCAAAAAAATAATAATAATAATGATAAGGCTCCACTGCAAAATACTAAACAAAATCGCGGCCTTCAGTCTCTCATGGTGAGAAAAAATAAAGCAAACAATGTAACTACTATTGTCAAGCAAATATGCTTGAAATTTAATTTGTTCAATTTGGTCTATGAACCAAAAATTCAGGTACCAAGTTGAAAGAGTTAAAAGTTCAGGGATAGAATTACATATTAGGCAAAAGTTCAAAGACCATTCGAATTTGAAATTTTCATTTTTATAACTTTATAGTCGAGAAATATTGAAGTCTCTAGTACACATAAAACCAAATACACAAGAAACATCAATTTCACTAACATATTCTATATGGTTTTTCTAGCTTATAAGCTGAAAGAAACAAGACCAAGGGCATGCATCGATTTCCCATCACATGAGAACTAATAAACATGGTCACACGCTACAGACCAAAAAGAAAAAAGATACATGGTTACATGCTCACAGCCTAGATATTATTATGAGCTCGAAATTCTCATGCCGGCACATCATCGACCACGACTGGTACCTTCTGATAAGCTACCGAGTTCCGGAACCTCTTGGGCAAGATACAAGCACCGCAGAACTGCTGTTGCAAGAAGATGACCGCTGCGAAAACGAGTCCTCCTAAAGGAATGACCACATCCCAAGCAGTCGAATAGAAGTCTCTATCTGGAGTTCCGTAAATGTAGGACCCGTAGAATTGTGTCGAGTAGGTTCGAGTCCTGTAGAGATCGTAACCGTGCGGCAACAGCCGAACCAAGGTCGTCCCGAGATAGAAAGAACCTGAGAGGGCCCTCTCAGATGAGTTCCTGAAGACATTGAGCAGAATCTGAGGCAAGAGAAAACCATCCAAGATGAGTCCTGCATAGCATTTCAAACCACCCAAAATGGAGAAGCTCTGGCCGTCGCTTATAAAACCTCCAATGTCGATAGCCGTGTCATTAGAATGGCTTCTCCAGCTAAAGATGATAGCCGCCAGTGCGCCGATGCCATATAATAGCAAAGAGACGATCAGAGCCTTCTTTTCCTGGAACCACAAGCCAGCCCCAACCCCATCCTTCTTTCTTGCGGCCCAACTCAGCTGGAGAAGACGGAATTGCATCAAGAAAGCAATCATCGTGGCTACCCTCACCAACACCTCGTTTGTTTCGAGCCATTGACCACTTCCGAGAGAAATGTGCTGCCTGTTCCTATCATTCAGGAACAAGGCTTCGAAATTGAGCACGAGAGGGATCGCACGGCCTAGAGTGAGAATCACCAGCATGGCGATAGAGACGAAGGGAAGCACCTCAGGGTGCCGTCTCACGTGAAGGATCTGGAGGCCAATGAAGATGCACAAGAATGTATTAGAAGCAAGGCTGAGAGCGAGCTCGATGTCCATACCCAAAATGGACCGCCTCACTTCCTCCTCATAAGGAGAATCAGAAGTCACGTTCAGCCTCTCAAAATGAAGCGGATCGGATGACTTCCTTGTGCTCTCGATGGTTCCCACGATGTGATCCTGCCTTCTCTTCGATAAGGGAGGAAACTGCAATCTAATTACGATTTCACAGTCCGGAGATGTGTTGGCTCGCTTCTTCCTGGTTGAGATGACACTTTTACATCCCACCATACACAGGTCACCAGTTTCAGCATCGTAAACCCCTTCTGCAGAAATCTCCACTTGATCATTTGAGCTCCAGGATTGATTATAAAGGGCATTTTTGCTCTTGCCCTTCACATGTTGCGGTCCTGTGAAGTCAATATGATATGAGATGTTGAACCGGGCATTGCTGCTTGAGGTTGAGGAAGTGTCGATAGCGAAATTCTCAGTCCTGGAAACCGACATGCTATAACCATATTGGTCATACATATGGTTGTCAACAAAGAGAGGGTAAGAATATCCACTACCTATTTTTCCTTCAGAATTCTTAACCAACATGCTGAACCTCATATCTCGAGAGTACCAATTCGGATATCTTTCTCTCCCACTTTTCGGATCGGTCTTTACTGGGCACAGCTTCCTTACTCTTTCGATTTCAGTATAATTATACTTCAAGTCTGGAAACTCCCAAAAACTACTTCCAGTGCCTTGGAGCTTGATGTCTGGGAAATAACTCAATCCCTTCTGGCTCTTCTCGCTCCATAAGTGACCCAAAATGCCATCTCTTTCCCTGATTGACCACACTGCTGGGAACATCAACTCAATGCGGACCGAACAATCCTCAACACGAGCAGTCAAGAAAGATCCTGCCAAGTTAATTTGACAGGCTTTGATCTGTAGTCGGTTCTTATTCTCGTCCCACATCGCCTCTCCTACCAACGCTGAGTTCGGATCGAACTTTCCATAGTACCAAAAGTCGCTGCATTTGAAAAACGCAGCAACACTTGCATCTTCCGTTTACTTTCAGAACAACTGATTCCATCGAGGGACATGACAGAGGGCAAATATCCTGAAGGGCCCGAGATGGGTGTGCAGATTTTGACAGGACTACAATCAGGTGCGTAATTAAGATAGAGTGCTCTACCTAGGTGCCGAAAAGCTGAACAAAAGCTTTGACTCTGGGGTGCTAAACCCAGCGGAAGATTGCTCTTCCCATTACTGAGTTTCCCAGAAACCAAACTGTACTTGTAATTTCTCTTAGGAAACATCAATATCGATATGGCATCGAAATAATTCTTGTCATCTGGAGTACTCAGACTCTTCAAAACGCCAGTAAATAAGCTAGTGATTTTAGCAGAAGTGTTTACATTATTGAGCGTAAGCACAACGTCAAGATTGAGAGAGTCACCTTGGTTCGAGAGAGAGGAACCAACCATACAAAGCTTCTCCGAAGATTCTGACCAGAAACCTTCTAATCGAAAAGTGATGGGACTCTTAGCCCGGCGGTGCGGAAAATAGGCTACCCTTACAGGAGTGGATTCTGAGCATGCCTGACCATACCCATAGTCTCCTCCATAATAGTAGTCGTAACCCGAGGTTTTGAATCTCAAGTTTGCTTTGACCTTGAGCACCCCATCCCGATCGGTCTTGTGGACTTCACAAACATGGAACGAGAAGGAATTGGATTTTGAAGAAGAGGAAGGTCCTAGAATGTTTCCGCCACCACTGTAGTAACCAGTTTGGTATTCGGAGAGTGGCATGGAGGCTCGAGTATACACGTTAGGAGTGGCTTCAGGAACAGTTGAAGCACAGTGGTCAGAGTAAGAGATTTGTTTTGCAAATGCATGCCAAGATGAGTTCATGTCTAGGGACAGAGAGATGCAAAGTAGAGTGAAAACCCATGTTGGCCTGAGGGATCCGATTTTAGAAGCCATTTGGTGAGGAAGAGGAGGAGAGATTGTGAGAAAAATGAAGAGATCACTGACAATTTATAGTTGAGAGGAACTTGTTGACAGGACTTTTAAGGACTATATTTTTTTGGCTTTTTTTACACAAACTTCATCTTCAGATTGAGAAACGATATACGCTTGGGGCCTACTAGATGAATCATGGGTTTGATTTCCAAGCTGACAGAGACTTCCACGTGTTTGACTGTGCATCTCCTCCAATACAAGACTCTTGCGCTTGTTTTTCCTTTGTCTACACAAAGAAGCCAAGGCTTCGAGTTGATGTTTTAGTTGGAAAAGGAATTTCATTCACCGAAATGACTAGTGATCGTGAGAATGCATTACTCCGCTGAAATATAAGCAGGGATGAATGGTACCGCTTATGCCTCCCTTTGATCTTTGTCTATGTTTGATTTTACATTATTCTTTTGTTTCTCCATATCTCAATTTATCTCTCGACTTGAACAGTGAAGTCCCCTTGACCAAACCCATGAAGGGTCGAATGCGAGGAAGTCCGATGTACTTACTACAAGTTTAACTTTATTTGATAACCCGTATATTCCGATAAAATGCAATTCATATGATGCTGATACCACACTCAATCGATAATCATGTAAATTTCTTCTTTAAATTTGCAATGGCATTTATTATGATAACCACGTTCAAAGGCCACGACAAACGATGAGAGTTCATTTATTGGTTCGTACTAGATAACCTCGTGACATCATGTTGACAATTGGGCACACTGATGAAAAAGATTTCTTAATCTTTTCCTCCGTCGCTTAAGCAACGCATCACAGACGGTGAAAAGTCATTTCCTCTTGGACAAAGCACAGGATGTCGTTGTCCCCTTTGTCACGAGGTGGTGGGGACGGAGAAACGAAGTTAAATGTGTGGATGACAATGTGTAGGAAGACTTCAGGAGTCGGTCTTCGAGTCAACGTCAACGCAGAGGACGAGGATTTTTCCTCCTTCGAACCAAAAGAGACGGCAAGGACAAAGCGAGAAATTTCACAGCAACTTTTCCGGAGTCGTTTTGGAGCGGAGCACTTCCAACGACTCTTACTTGATAGGGACCGAAGATAGGCATTAGGGACGGAAGAATCCCATTTTTGATTCCCTTAATGCCAGACCATGCCTCCGAAAGAATGGTCTCGCAACGCTACACGTCTCTAGGAGTCTACAGGGAATGCAGTTAGATTAGTTGAGTCCTCAAAAAGACCCGGACTCCGATTTTTGTATCGATGAGTAAATTAGTTACGAACGCAATGAACTGCAAATACAAAGAAAGCAAATGGACGTTCCAAATCCTATAATTAATTTCTGACAAAAACGGTAGCCGAACGGTCGATATATCAGAACGTCCACCGCATTAACGCTTACTATTTAACCAAGTATGAGAGGTAAGACCGTACTGATAAGGACTGAGAAGCAGAATCGCAGAATCCTTATTATCCCATCCTCATTTTACTCGACCGACCACTAGAAGAGTTTCATTCATCCAGCGAAACATCTTGAGCAAATTAATTAAACACGAAATGAGGGGGTAAAGTTAAATGGCATGCTAAACAAAATGCCTCGAGTCGACTTATCAAGTGTAACATCTCAAATGGCATGCTAAACAACATGCCGGAGTGATCAAAGTTGACCCACTATCAATAAAAACCAAACTATCACAGTCAGATATGATACATCATGCTGTCCAAAACTCGTTTACCGCTAATACCACAGTAACAGAGGAAACATGCTGGAAGAATGCTCTGCGAACTCGGTCCAGGGGAATAGATAACAAAGGCCGAAAAAAGCTATCAACCGGCGGAATAATTTAGAAGCACAATTGGAAGGACTAGCATAGCATATCAGCAATTGGCCGAACAGAGCACCTTCTATAATTAATATATACATATAAATATATATGTGTGTGCGTGTCATCATCAAAGGTGAATTCTATAACTCATCCATATCTACATCTATGTACATTATCCAAAATCATCCTTGAAAACATTCAGTGAGTTACTAATCCCTAATCAAGAACCTCAATCTGTGTTGCTACTGAAAGAAGATGGTCTCAATCAATAAGTTATTTGGATATTCACTCCATTGTTGTTACTGGAGCCGAAGCCGGAGGCATAAATTTCTCCAAGTCCTTGACCCCAGGTCTCTCCAATTCTTTCCCTAGAAGGCTAATATACAGATACAGCATCCTTAAAGCGGGGGGAGCTGGTGCAGGAGCTGCTCCAATGATCTGCATCAACATCTCGTAAGCCACCTTTAAGAAGGCATCCAACCTGAGCACCTTCTGTGTTCGCTTTACAAGCCATCAGATTGCCTGGAGCGCACTTGAAGAAACGGCCCCTAACAAGGTCCTCGAAATGCTGCAGCCAGAAATGAGAATCAAATTGCAGCTAGATTTAAGAGGGACGCATGCATCTCATAATTAGCCAAAAGAATGTCAAAAATCCTAATACAAAATCCAAAGACTCACTTCATACAAATCGCTAAAGATATTGCATTTCAATGCCAAAAAATCCTGAAAAAGCAAAAGGGAATGAATGCAGAACATCCCAATAACATGAGACGCAACTTAAACATGAAAAAGATTTCAGGGTTGTCCAACTCCAAAGTTTCTTCCAAAATTTTATAGACCTCAGAGAAGAAAATGTGGAAGGGATTCCCAGATTGTGTGCGACAAAGGGCTTGCCTACTTTGGAAGTTAGTGGAGCTAAACACCGAATTAACCAAGGCTGTTATCACAAACCAACACCAATAGCTGTAGAACTGCAAAAAGAACCAGCAAGCATCCATAATATCATTCCAGTCACCTTCAAGGACCTTTTATTAGTACAATACAACACCAGAGTAAGAGATATTTCAGAAAAAGCAAGACCTAGTGCATCTCTATTTTAAACATCTTATGAGAATATAGAAACAAGATTCCACAGCAAGATGCCCATTGTAGCCAAGCCAGGATAAACTAGTCATACAACCCTTAACAGATATGCAAAATGAAAGATGACAACTAACTTGAATAAAGCGTGAAGCACCTAACCATGATTTAAAAAAAAAAAAAAAAAAACGAATGTTGCATTGCTCATGGCACTCCAGTTAGTCTGTTACGAGAGGGAAATATAGTGTAGAGTTCATAAATCGCAAAGGTACACCTCGAGGCTTCTCCAAAAACATTTAAGACTACTGTTCTCCTTTGATAAAAGAAAAACACTGCAAATACCCATCGAGAAATATCTAATCTCTAGGCCATAAATGTTGAGGATCACACCTAACAGCCCATAACCCCGAGATTATGCAACTGTAACCGGTCATTTCCATCTATATGTTTTCTCAATGAAGAAGACATATGCAGGAATCTTACCATGCCATCTGTTTTATTAAGTTGGTGATGAAAAAAATAAAGCTCCACTGCAAAATACTAAGAAAAATCACCGCCTTCATTCTCTGACGGTGACAAAAAATAAAACAGACAATGTAACTACTATTATCAAGCAGATAGATATGCGCCCCCCCCCCCCCCCCCCCCCCGCGCCCTAAAACAACGTCAAAGGTCTAACATATCACATATCATTCAATAAGCACACCAAAAAGAGTATGGTAACAAATAAACTCGAGGACTCACATGCAGACTTCCTCACCATATACGATTTGGGATTTCATAGACCTAGAAGTGAAGGAGGGTGAACAAACACCGCATTACAGAAATATTAATGTACAACGTCGGCAAACCCCAGCGTCATATTCGGGATTCACAATAATCTATGTAATTGTCTAAGGTAAACAGGTACCACATTTGGGCCATGCAGTTATAAACAAATCCGCAGAATATGCACATAAACAGGTGTTACCTTAGGAGGCTTCTTCATTATATGTCATTGCTGTCGATTCTCCCTGCTCCATGTTCATTGACCTCCCATACCCAGGCTCATTAAAATAGGGCTTTGAGTTTAATATGAGCCCATGTATGGATACCAGAACTTGCAGCACAGTTGAAATGCCAGGAATCCACTTCTCATTCTTGTATTGACCAGACCAAGTACCAAGAAGGCTGAGGCACACCTTCCCACAGTTATACAGATTTGGATTGATGCAAAGCCTACCAGAATGATAGCGAACTTTCTGAAATTGAGATCCTTAGAATCAGTGTACAGCACACACTAAAAGATAAATTTAAATATAGAACTCTTCTTTCAAACACATACTGGAGGTCCATTAGGATAATCAGAAGAAAAGAAACATCAAAGAAGAAAAGACCATCGTGGTAAGGGGTGCCTTCAGCTCCGATCATTACAGCCCTCAAGAGATCCATCCACCTTCTTTAACCTTCTTCTTACTGGACTTCCCCTTGGAAACAGATTTTCTCTTCTTGGATGGTTCACTACCAGAAGCAGACGCTCCACTTCCCCATGGCAGTGGCTCTTCCTCATCATCTAACTACCAATTGCAAAACATCTCTGGCGGATCTACAAGGTTCAGTTGTACTGATTGCCCTGCCCCATGGAGCAAGCTACTAAAAGTGACATCTCCTCTAGACCCGCTTTTGCGTCAACCACTACAGGGTCTAGTCTGATTAACAGACCAAGAATGCTCGGGTCGGGCCCAACGCCCATGATGGCTTTGGAATTCATTAAAGTAGCGAAGGCCATTGCAAAAACAGATCTAATCTGAAATTACAAGATGCATCTGCAAAGATAAACTATCTCCCTTTCGAGTCTACAAAGCCAAAAGATTATCCCCAGAGTCGACAAGCATAAAATTGACAGGCCAAAAAACGAGCAAAAGTATGAAAAGCCAAGAAAAGCTGAAGCCCCGACAAATAAAATGACTGGAGAACAGCGACCATAGTCTACAATTACTTATAATCAATAAAGACTGAACAATACGGAGGCATTAGAATCTGGAACATATAACAATTTGTAAAATATGCTCGAGGCTTCTTATAAAGATAAAGAGAATATGCAGAGATTACACTTAGAAGTGATTAATACTACTTAAACACTTTGATTTGATACTCACAAACTTACGGCCACAATATAATGACAATTTAAATTGGGAGGGTTAAAATTGTATTGCTTAAAACACCTATGGATACAGACTACAGTCAACCTTCTCATACAGTAAATGTCGTACACGTATTTAATTGGAAGGACTGGTAGTTCATACCAACAACAAACAGAACAACACAACTGCTGGCATAGCTACAAGTTTAATTCTGAATAAAAGTGAAATTGCAGTGATTAAAACACCTATGGATACAGACTCCAGTCAACCTTCTCATACAGGAAATGCCGTACATGTATTTAGATGAAGAGAAGTTATGGGACACCTAAATCCAAGAAGCAATCACACAGAAATCGGATGTTTCAGGAACAAACCTGGAAATAATTGAAAGAGTTCTTTCCAATGTCATTTTCTGGAGCCTGAATCACACGTAATAAAATAAAGTCAATACCATGGCAAATCCATCAAAAAGAATTTTTTTGCTCAGCAAAGATCACTACTTATTATTTGCGAGACACCACTTATTATTTGTAGAACAGATTCTTTATACAACGAAGGCGCCAAACCTGGCCATGTGCATCACCCACTCAAAAGCGGCACTCAAGGCTCCCTTAACTCCTCGAGTTGACTTTGGAGACACGAAAAGGAGAGAAAAGGATCCGGTTCATTCGACCAAAGGCGAAAAAAAAAAAAGAAATAGAAAAGAAGTATTAGGCACAACAGAGCGACTCAATGCGAGGTGATCCCCATCCCGCACCACTAACCTCACTCCCCATCACCAACCCACGCTTGGTGCAAGGTGAACTGTCCTCTCCGCATCCCAACCCTATATTTGATTATGCGGGGTGCTCACCCCAACTAAATTTTCCATATTAAAAGAACAATCTTAAATCTAACACAAGATCCTAAACAATAAAAATCTAGATTAAATTTAAGTGCGATTACTCTATGTATTTAATCGTTATTTATTTAGTTAATCGTAATTATTTTAGTTAACATTGATTAATTTTTAATTAATTATACGTTGGCGAATTAATCAAGTTTATTTTAATTAATTGCAATTAGACTAATTATTCATAATTAGCATAACTAATCGTGATTAGCTTAATTCATGATGGATTAGCCGTTAAGTAGAATTTTATACTCATTTCTCTAGATGAAATTATGCATAACTCCGGTTGTTTGCACGTGTGATACTGTGCTATTAATTGTTCAATTATACATTTTTATTTACTATTTTCAAATGAGGTTTTATGGGCAAAAAAATAATAAAATAAGAGGAGTCGAGTTTGGATGCCGAATTTTATGTGCTAAATAAAATAATGAGATTTTAAAATAGAAGCATGCAAAGTTTGATCGATTAATTTCAAATACGTAACCACGTACGAATATTTTATCGAAATTTTTAAGTCTAAAAATTGCCATAGTTGATTATTTAGAAACGAACTCTTTTGTTCCCGATCAATTAATGGCAATAAGAATCGGCTTGATTGTTGATGTGCTTAAATTGTCATTTAATCGTACTTATCAACCAACGAGAGTTTGGGGGCGATGTCCGATTTTTTTGAATGCCTAGCTGAAATTCGGATGCTAAGTCGCAGTTGAGGCCAGAAAGATGCTCCTTTCATGAATACCGTCTGGACTGAAGTTCGGACTGTTTTATCCTCACAATCCTTGAGTGAACAACTGTGAAAAATTTAAAGCAATGAGACATTCTTTTATGGAATGCCGTCTAGACGAAAGTTCAGATAGATGTTTTCTTATCCTTTATAGTGCTTAAATAGATAACTATGAGAAATTTAAAATAATGTGACATTTTTTTATGGAATGCCGTTTAGACGGGAGAAAGAAAGATGTTTTCTTATGCTTATAGTGCTTGAGTAGATAACTGTGAAAAATCTAAAGTAATGAGACATTCTTTTATGGAATGCCGTCTAGACGGGAGAAAGAAATATTTTCTTATGTTTATAGTGCTTGGGTGGACAACTGTGAAAAATCTAAAGTAATGAGACATTCTTTTATTGAATGCCGTTTAGACGGGAGTTCAGACAAATGTTGTTTTATCCTTGCAATGCTTAAGTGGACAACTGTGAAAATTCTAAACTAATGAGACATTACCGAAAAACTCTCCAGCCAAGGTTGTCAGTATTTGTTAATTTTAATTTAGCCTTAATTGCAATTAAAGATGGTTTAAATTAAACTTAAGTACAATTATTATAGGTAATTGCGATTATATTAATTGATCGTGGTTAGAGTAATTAATTGAGTATAGTTTAATTAATCTTGATTTCTTTAATTAATCGTAATTTATTTATTTAATCGTTATTTATTTAGTTAATCGTAATTATTTTAGTTAACGTCGATTAATTTTTAATTAATTATACGTTGGCGAATTAATCGAGTTTATTTTAACTAATTTCAATTAGACTAATTATTCATAATTAGCATAACTAATCGTGATTAGCTTAATTCATGATGGATTAGCCGTTAAGTAGAATTTTATACTCGTTTCTCTAGATGAAATTATGCATAATTCCGGTTGTTTGCGCGTGTGATACTGTGCTATTAATTGCTCAATTATACATATTTATTTACTATTTTCAAATGAGGTTTTATGGGCAAAAAAATAATAAAATAAGAGGAGTCGAGTTTGGATGCCAAATTTTATGTGCTAAATAAAATAATGAGATTTTAAAATAGAAGCATGCAAAGTTTGATCGGTTAATTTCAAATACGTAACCACGTACGAATATTTTATCAAAATTTTTAAGTCTAAAAATTGCCAAAGTTCATTATTTAGAAACAAACTCTTTTGTTCCCGATCAATTAATGGCAATAAGAATTAGCTTAATTGTTGATGTGCTTAAATTGTCATTTAATCGTACTATCAACCAACGAGAGTTTGGGGGCAATGTGCGATTTTTTCAAATGCCAAGCTGAGATTCGGATGCTAAGTCGCAATTTAGGCTAGAAATATGCTCCTTTCTTAAATACCATCTGGACTAAAGTTCCGACTGTTTTATACTCGCAATGCTTGAGTGGACAACTGTGAAAAATTTAAAGCAACGAGACATTCTTTTATGGAATGCCATCTAGACGGAAGTTCAGATAAGTGTTTTCTTATCTAACTGTGAAAAATTTAAAGTAATGAGACATTCTTTTATGGAATACAGTCTAGACAGAAGTTCAGATAGATGCTTTCTAATCCTTCTAGTGCTTGAGTGGACAACTGTGAAAAATCTAAAGTAATGAGACATTTTTTTATGAAATGCCGTTTAGACAGTAGTTCAGACAAATGTTGTTTTATCCTTCCAATGCTTGAGTGGACAACTGTGAAAATTCTAAATTAATGAGACATTACCGAAAAACTCCAAAGCCAAGGTTGTTAGTATTTGTTAATTTTAGTTTAGCCTTAATTGCAATTAAAGATGGTTTAAATTAAACTTAAGTACAATTATTTCAAGTAATTGCGATTATATTAATTGATCGTGGTTAGAGTAATTAATTGAGTATAGTTTAATTAATCTTGATTTCTTCAATTAATCGTAATCTATTTATTTAATCGTTATTTATTTAGTTAATCGTAATTATTTTAGTTAACGTCGATTAATTTTTAATTAATTATACATTGGCGAATTAATCGAGTTTATTTTAATTAATTTCAATTAGACTAATTATTCATAATTAGCATAACTAATCGTAATTAGCTTAATTACGATTAATTCAGATAAGTGTTTTCTTATCCTTCTACTGCTTAAGTAGATAACTGGGAAAAATTTAAAGTAATGAGACATTCTTTTATGGAATACAGTCTAGACAGAAGTTCAGAAAGATGCTTTCGAATCCTTCTAGTGCTTGAGTGGACAACTGTGAAAAATCTAAAGTAATGAGACATTCTTTTATGAAATGCCGTTTAGACGATAGTTCAGACAAATGTTGTTTTATCCTTGCAATGCTTGAGTGGACAACTGTGAAAATTCTAAACTAATGAGACATTAGAAAAACTCCAAAGCCAAGGTTGTTAGTATTTGTTAATTTTTCTTTAGCCTTAATTGCAATTAAAGATGGTTCAAATTAAACTTAAGTACAATTATTTCAAGTAATTGCGATTATATTAATTGATCGTGGTTAGAGTAATTAATTGAGTATAGTTTAATTAATCTTGATTTCTTTAATTAATCGTAATATATTTATTTAATCGTTATTTATTTAGTTAATCGTAATTATTTTAGTTAACGTCGATTAATTTTTAATTAATTATACGTTGGCGAATTAATCGAGTTTATTTTAATTAATTTCAATTAGACTAATTATTCATAATTAGCATAACTAATCGTAATTAGCTTAATTACGATTAATTCAGATAAGTGTTTTCTTATCCTTCTCGCTTAAGTAGATAACTGGGAAAAATTTAAAGTAATGAGACATTCTTTTATGGAATACAGTCTAGACAGAAGTTCAGAAAGATGCTTGCGAATCCTTCTAGTGCTTGAGTGGACAACTGTGAGAAATCTAAAATAATGAGACATTCTTTTATGAAATGCCGTTTAGACGATAGTTCAGACAAATGTTGTTTTATCCTTGCAATGCTTGAGTGGACAACTGTGAAATTTCTAAACTAATGAGACATTAGAAAAACTCCAAAGCCAAGGTTGTTAGTATTTGTTAATTTTTGTTTAGCCTTAATTGCAATTAAAGATGGTTCAAATTAAACTTAAGTACAATTATTTCAAGTAATTGCGATTATATTAATTGATCGTGGTTAGAGTAATTAATTGAGTATAGTTTAATTAATCTTGATTTCTTTAATTAATCGTAATATATTTATTTAATCGTTATTTATTTAGTTAATCGTAATTATTTTAGTTAACGTCGATTAATTTTTAATTAATTATACGTTGGCGAATTAATCGAGTTTATTTTAATTAATTTCAATTAGACTAATTATTCATAATTAGCATAACTAATCGTAATTAGCTTAATTACGATTAATTCAGATAAGTGTTTTCTTATCTTTCTACTGCTTAAGTAGATAACTGTGAAAAATTTAAAGGAATGAGACATTCTTTTATGGAATACAGTCTAGACAGAAGTTCAGAAAGATGCTTTCGAATCCTTCTAGTGCTTGAGTGGACAACTGTGAAAAATCTAAAGTAATGAGACATTCTTTTATGAAATGCCGTTTAGACGATAGTTCAGACAAATGTTGTTTTATCCTTGCAATGCTTGAGTGGACAACTGTGAAAATTCTAAACTAATGAGACATTACCGAAAAACTCCAAAGCCAAGGTTGTTAGTATTTGTTAATTTTCTTTTAGCCTTAATTGCAATTAAAGATGGTTCAAATTAAACTTAAATACAATTATTTCAAGTAATTGCGATTATATTAATTGATCGTGGTTAGAGTAATTAATTGAGTATAGTTTAATTAATCTTGATTTCTTTAATTAATCGTAATATATTTATTTAATCGTTATTTATTTAGTTAATCGTAATTATTTTAGTTAACGTCGATTAATTTTTAATTAATTATACGTTGGCGAATTAATCGAGTTTATTTTAATTAATTTCAATTAGACTAATTATTCATAATTAGCATAACTAATCGTAATTAGCTTAATTACGATTAATTGATAAGTGTTTTCTTATCCTTCTCTTGCTTAAGTAGATAACTGGGAAAAATTTAAAGTAATGAGACATTCTTTTTTGTGTAATACGATCTAGGATTTAAGTTGAAATATGCTTGCGAATCCTTCTAGTGCTTGAGTGGACAACTGTGAGAAATCTAAAGTAATGAGACATTCTTTTATGAAATGCCGTTTAGACGATAGTTCAGACAAATGTTGTTTTATCCTTGCAATGCTTGAGTGGACAACTGTGAAATTTCTAAACTAATGAGACATTACCGAAAAACTCCAAAGCCAAGGTTGTTAGTATTTGTTAATTTTTGTTTAGCCTTAATTGCAATTAAAGATGGTTCAAATTAAACTTAAGTACAATTATTTCAAGTAATTGCGATTATATTAATTGATCGTGGTTAGAGTAATTAATTGAGGATAGTTTAATTAATCTTGATTTCTTTAATTAATCGTAATATATTTATTTAATCGTTATTTATTTAGTTAATCGTAATTATTTTAGTTAACGTCGATTAATTTTTAATTAATTATACGTTGGCGAATTAATCGAGTTTATTTTAATTAATTTCAATTAGACTAATTATTCATAATTAGCATAACTAATCGTAATTAGCTTAATTACGATTAATTCAGATAAGTGTTTTCTTATCCTTCTCTTGCTTAAGTAGATAACTGGGAAAAATTTAAAGTAATGAGACATTCTTTTGTGGAATACTGATCTAAGACAGAAGTTGAAATATGCTTTGCGAATCCTTCTAGTGCTTGAGTGGACAACTGTGAGAAATCTAAAGTAATGAGACATTCTTTTATGAAATGCCGTTTAGGCGATAGTTGAGACAAATGTTGTTTTATCCTTGCAATGCTTGAGTGGACAACTGTGAAATTTCTAAACTAATGAGACATTACGAAAAACTCCAAAGCCAAGGTTGTTAGTATTTGTTAATTTTTGTTTAGCCTTAATTGCAATTAAAGATGGTTCAAATTAAACTTAAGTACAATTATTTCAAGTAATTGCGATTATATTATTTGATCGTGGTTAGAGTAATTAATTGAGTATAGTTTAATTAATCTTGATTTCTTTAATTAATCGTAATATATTTATTTAATCGTTATTTATTTAGTTAATCGTAATTATTTTAGTTAACGTCGATTAATTTTTAATTAATTATACGTTGGCGAATTAATCGAGTTTATTTTAATTAATTTCAATTAGACTAATTACTCATAATTAGCATAACTAATCGTGATTAGCTTAATTACGATTAATTCAGATAAGTGTTTTCTTATCCTTCTCCGCTTAAGTAGATAACTGTGAAAAATTTAAAGTAATGAGACATTCTTTTGTGGAATACGATCTAGGCGAGAAGTTGAGAAAGATGCTTTCGAATCCTTCTAGTGCTTGAGTGGACAACTGTGTGAAAAATCTAAAGTAATGAGACATTCTTTTATGAAATGCCGTTTAGACGATAGTTAAGACAAATGTTGTTTTATCCTTGCAATGCTTGAGTGGACAATTGTGAAAATTCTAAACTAATGAGACATTACCGAAAAACTCCAAAGCCAAGGTTATTAGTATTTGTTAATTTTTGTTTAGCCTTAATTTCAATTAAAGATGGTTCAAATTAAACTTAAGTACAATTATTTCAAGTAATTGTGATTATATTAATTGATCGTGGTTAGAGTAATTAATTGAGTATAGTTTAATTAATCTTGATTTCTTTAATTAATCGTAATATATTTATTTAATCGTTATTTATTTAGTTAATCGTAATTATTTTAGTTAACGTCGATTAATTTTTAATTAATTATACGTTGGCGAATTAATCGAGTTTATTTTAATTAATTTCAATTAGACTAATTATTCATAATTAGCATAACTAATCGTAATTAGCTTAATTACGATTAATTGAATAAGTGTTTTCTTATCCTTCTCTTGCTTAAGTAGATAACTCGGGAAAAATTTAAAGTAATGAGACATTCTTTTATGGAATACGATCTAGGCGAAGTCAGAAAGATCTTGCGAATCCTTCTAGTGCTTGAGTGGACAACTGTGAAAATCTAAAATAATGAGACATTCTTTTATGAAATGCCGTTTAGGCGATAGTTAAGACAAATGTTGTTTTATCCTTGCAATGCTTGAGTGGACAATTGTGAAAATTTCTAAACTAATGAGACATTACCGAAAAACTCCAAAGCCAAGGTTGTTAGTATTTGTTAATTTTTGTTTAGCCTTAATTGCAATTAAAGATGGTTCAAATTAAACTTAAGTACAATTATTTCAAGTAATTGCGATTATATTAATTGATCGTGGTTAGAGTAATTAATTGAGTATAGTTTAATTAATCTTGATTTCTTTAATTAATCGTAATATATTTATTTAATCGTTATTTATTTAGTTAATCGTAATTATTTTAGTTAACGTCGATTAATTTTTAATTAATTATACGTTGGCGAATTAATCGAGTTTATTTTAATTAATTTCAATTAGACTAATTATTCATAATTAGCATAACTAATCGTAATTAGCTTAATTACGATTAATTCAGAATAAGTGTTTTCTTATCCTTCTATTGCTTAAGTAGATAACTGGGAAAAATTTAAAGTAATGAGACATTCTTTTATGGAATACAGTCTAGACGAAAAATCTAAAGTTGAGAAAGATGCTTAAACGAATCCTTCTAGTGCTTGAGTGGATAACTATGAAAAATCTAAAGTAATGAACATTCTTTTATGAAATGCCGTTTAGGCGATAGTTTAGACAAATGTTGTTTTATCCTTGCAATGCTTGAGTGGACAACTGTGAAAATTCTAAACTAATGAGACATTACCGAAAAACTCCAAAGCCAAGGTTGTTAGTATTTGTTAATTTTTGTTTAGCCTTAATTGCAATTAAAGATGGTTCAAATTAAACTTAAGTACAATTATTTCAAGTAATTGCGATTATATTAATTGATCGTGGTTAGAGTAATTAATTGAGTATAGTTTAATTAATCTTGATTTCTTTAATTAATCGTAATATATTTATTTAATCGTTATTTATTTAGTTAATCGTAATTATTTTAGTTAACGTCGATTAATTTTTAATTAATTATACGTTGGCGAATTAATCGAGTTTATTTTAATTAATTTCAATTAGACTAATTATTCATAATTAGCATAACTAATCGTAATTAGCTTAATTACGATTAATTCATATAAGTGTTTTCTTATCCTTCTATTGCTTAAGTAGATAAGCGGGAAAAATTTAAAGTAATGAGACATTCTTTTGTGGAATGAGTCTATTAAGTTAGAAATATGCTTGCGAATCCTTCTAGTGCTTGAGTGGACAACTGTGAAAAATCTAAAGTAATGAGACATTCTTTTATGAAATGCCGTTTAGCGATAGTTAGACAAATGTTGTTTTATCCTTGCAATGCTTGAGTGGACAACTTGAAATTTCTAAACTAATGAGACATTACCGAAAAACTCCAAAGCCAAGGTTGTTAGTATTTGTTAATTTTTTTTAGCCTTAATTGCAATTAAAGATGGTTCAAATTAAACTTAAGTACAATTATTTCAAGTAATTGCGATTATATTAATTGATCGTGGTTAGAGTAATTAATTGAGCATAGTTTAATTAATCTTGATTTCTTTAATTAATCGTAAGATATTTATTTAATCGTTATTTATTTAGTTAATCGTAATTATTTTAGTTAACGTTGATTAATTTTTAATTAATTATACATTGGCGAATTAATCGAGTTTATTTTAATTAATTTCAATTAGACTAATTATTCATAATTAGCATAACTAATCGTAATTAGCTTAATTACGATTAATTGATAAGTGTTTTTTATCTTTTTCTACCGCTTAAGTAGATAAGCGTGAAAAATTTAAAGGAATGAGACATTCTTTTATGGAATCTGATCTAGAGAAGTTGAGAAAGATGCTTTGAATCCTTCTAGTGCTTGAGTGGACAATTTGTGAAAAATCTAAAGTAATGAGACATTCTTTTATGAAATGCCGTTTAGACGATAGTTCAGACAAATGTTGTTTTATCCTTGCAATGCTTGAGTGGACAACTGTGAAAATTCTAAACTAATGAGACATTACCGAAAAACTCCAAAGCCAAGGTTGTTAGTATTTGTTAATTTTCTTTTAGCCTTAATTGCAATTAAAGATGGTTCAAATTAAACTTAAATACAATTATTTCAAGTAATTGCGATTATATTAATTGATCGTGGTTAGAGTAATTAATTGAGTATAGTTTAATTAATCTTGATTTCTTTAATTAATCGTAATATATTTATTTAATCGTTATTTATTTAGTTAATCGTAATTATTTTAGTTAACGTCGATTAATTTTTAATTAATTATACGTTGGCGAATTAATCGAGTTTATTTTAATTAATTTCAATTAGACTAATTATTCATAATTAGCATAACTAATCGTAATTAGCTTAATTACGATTAATTAGATAAGTGTTTTCTTATCCTTCTACGCTTAAGTAGATAATTGGGAAAAATTTAAAGTAATGAGACATTCTTTTGTGTAATGATTCTAGATTATAAGTTGAAAATATGCTTGCGAATCCTTCTAGTGCTTGAGTGGACAACTGTGAGAAATCTAAAGTAATGAGACATTCTTTTATGAAATGCCGTTTAGGCGATAGTAAAGACAAATGTTGTTTTATCCTTGCAATGCTTGAGTGGACAACTGTGAAATTTCTAAACTAATGAGACATTACCGAAAAACTCCAAAGTCAAGGTTGTTAGTATTTGTTAATTTTTGTTTAGCCTTAATTGCAATTAAAGATGGTTCAAATTAAACTTAAGTACAATTATTTCAAGTAATTGCGATTATATTAATTGATCGTGGTTAGAGTAATTAATTGAGGATAGTTTAATTAATCTTGATTTCTTTAATTAATCGTAATATATTTATTTAATCGTTATTTATTTAGTTAATCGTAATTATTTTAGTTAACGTCGATTAATTTTTAATTAATTATACGTTGGCGAATTAATCGAGTTTATTTTAATTAATTTCAATTAGACTAATTATTCATAATTAGCATAACTAATCGTAATTAGCTTAATTACGATTAATTCAGATAAGTGTTTTCTTATCCTTCTCTTTGCTTAAGTAGATAACTGGGAAAAATTTAAAGTAATGAGACATTCTTTTGTGTAATACAGTCTAGACAGAAGTTCAGAAATATGCTTGCGAATCCTTCTAGTGCTTGAGTGGACAACTGTGAGAAATCTAAAGTAATGAGACATTCTTTTATGAAATGCCGTTTAGACGATAGTTCAGACAAATGTTGTTTTATCCTTGCAATGCTTGAGTGGACAACTGTGAAATTTCTAAACTAATGAGACATTACCGAAAAACTCCAAAGCCAAGGTTGTTAGTATTTGTTAATTTTTGTTTAGCCTTAATTGCAATTAAAGATGGTTCAAATTAAACTTAAGTACAATTATTTCAAGTAATTGCGATTATATTAATTGATCGTGGTTAGAGTAATTAATTGAGTATAGTTTAATTAATCTTGATTTCTTTAATTAATCGTAATATATTTATTTAATCGTTATTTATTTAGTTAATCGTAATTATTTTAGTTAACGTCGATTAATTTTTAATTAATTATACGTTGGCGAATTAATCGAGTTTATTTTAATTAATTTCAATTAGACTAATTACTCATAATTAGCATAACTAATCGTGATTAGCTTAATTACGATTAATTCAGATAAGTGTTTTCTTATCCTTCTCGCTTAAGTAGATAAGCGTGAAAAATTTAAAGTAATGAGACATTCTTTTGTGGAATACTGATCTAGACGAAGTTGAGAAAGATGCTTTCGAATCCTTCTAGTGCTTGAGTGGACAACTGTGAAAAATCTAAAGTAATGAGACATTCTTTTATGAAATGCCGTTTAGACGATAGTTAAGACAAATGTTGTTTTATCCTTGCAATGCTTGAGTGGACAATTGTGAAAATTCTAAACTAATGAGACATTACCGAAAAACTCCAAAGCCAAGGTTATTAGTATTTGTTAATTTTTGTTTAGCCTTAATTTCAATTAAAGATGGTTCAAATTAAACTTAAGTACAATTATTTCAAGTAATTGTGATTATATTAATTGATCGTGGTTAGAGTAATTAATTGAGTATAGTTTAATTAATCTTGATTTCTTTAATTAATCGTAATATATTTATTTAATCGTTATTTATTTAGTTAATCGTAATTATTTTAGTTAACGTCGATTAATTTTTAATTAATTATACGTTGGCGAATTAATCGAGTTTATTTTAATTAATTTCAATTAGACTAATTATTCATAATTAGCATAACTAATCGTAATTAGCTTAATTACGATTAATTCATATAAGTGTTTTCTTATCCTTCTAGTGCTTAAGTAGATAACTGTGAAAAATTTAAAAGTAATGAGACATATTTTTATGGAATGTCATTTAGACAGGTGAAAGAAATTTGTTTTCTTATGCTTATAGTGCTTGAGTGGATAACTGTGAAAAATCTAAAGTAATGAGATATTCTTTTATGGAATGCCGTCTAAACGAGAGAAAGAAATGTTTTCTTATGCTTGTAGTACTTGAGTGGATAACTGTGAAAAATCTAAGGTAATGAAACATTATTTTATGGAATTGCCGTTTTAGACAGGAGTTTAGACAACTGTTGTTTTATCCTTGCAATGCTTGAGTGGACAACTGTGAAAATTCTAAAATAATGAGACATTACCGAAAAACTCCAAAGCCAAGGTTGTTAGTATTTGTTAATTTTAGTTTAGCCTTAATTGCAATTAAAAATGGTTTAAATTAAATTTAAGTACGATTATTTCAAGTAATTACAGTTATATTAATGAATGGTGGTTAGGGTAATTAATTGAGTATATTTTAATTATCATGATATTTTTTAATTAATCATTATTTATTTAGTTAATTGTAATTATTTTAGTTAATGTGGATTAATTTTAAATTAATTATATGTTGGTGAATTAATCGAGTTTATTTTAATTAATTGCAATTAGACTAATTATTCAGAATTAACATAATTAATCGTGATTAGCATAATTAATCGTGATTAGCATAATTAATTGTGATTAGTTTAATTAATGATGGATTAGCCATTAAGTAGAATTTTATACTCGTTTCTCTAGATGAAATAGTGCATAATTACGGCTGTTTGCGCGTGTAATGTTGTCCTATTGATTGCTCAATTATTTATTTTTGTTTACTATTTTCAAATTAGATTTTATGATAAAAAAGTAATAAAATATTAGGTGTCAGGATTGGACGCCGAATTTTACGTGCTAAATAAAACTATAAGGTTTGAAAATAGAAGCTCGGAAAGTTTGATGAGTTGATTTCAAATATGTAACCACGTACAAATATTTTATCGGAATTTTTATGTCTAAAAATTGTTAAAATTGATTGTTTAGAAACGAACTCTTTTGTTCTTAACCAATTAATGGCAATAAGAATCGACTTGATTGTTGATGTGCTTAAGTTATCATTTAATTGTACCCGTCAGCCAACGGGAGTTAAGGGCGATGCCCGATTTTATTTCGAATGCTTGAGATTCGGATGTTGAGTCACGGTTGAAATCGAAACGATATTTTTTTATAGAATGCCATCTAGACGGGAGTTCAAATAAATGTTGTTTTATTCTCGTAATACTTGAGTGGATAACTGTGAAAAATCTAAACCAATGAGACATTGCCAAAGAACTCTCTAGTCAAGGCGGTTAGTACTTGTTGATTTTAGTTTAGCTTTAATTGTGATTAATGATGGTTTAGATTAAATTTAAGTGCGATTATTTCAAGTAATTATGATTATATTAATTAATTGTTGTTAGATTAATTAATTGAGTATAGCTTAATTTATCTTGATTTATTTAATTAATCGTAATTTAGTTAATCATTTTTTTTTTGTAAAAGGTAAGAATATTTATTTAGTCGTTATTTATTTAGTTAATCGTAAACATTTTAGTTAGCATCGATTAGTTTTTAATTAATTATACATTTGCGAATTAATCGAGTTTAGTTTAATTAATTACAATTAGACTAATTATTCATAATTAGTGTAACTAATCGTGATTAGCTTAATTAATGATAGATTAGTTGTTAAGTATAATTTTATACTTGTTTCTCTAGATATAATTGTGCATAATTCCTGCTGTTTGCACTTGTAATGTTGTGTTATTGATTGCTCAATTATATATTTTTATTTACTATTTTCAAATGTGGTTTTATGAGCAAAAATATAATAAAATATTAGGTGTCGGGTTTGGTTGCCAAATTATACATGCTAAATAAAACAATGGGTTGATTTCAAATACGTAACCACGTACGAATATTTTATCATAATTTTTTAGTCTAAAAATTACCAAAGTTGATTATTTAGAAACTAACTCTTTTTGTTCTTGACCAATTAATGGCAATAAGAATTGGCTTGATTATTGATATGCTTAAGTTGTTATTTAATCATACCCGTCAGTCAACGAGAGTTTGGGGGCGATGCCCGAATTTTTTCGAATACCTGGTTGGGATTCAGATGGTGAGTCGCGATTGAGGCCAGATGATGCTCCTTTGTGGAATGTCGTCTAGATAGGAGTTTAAATAAATGTTATTTTATCCTCGTAATGCTTGGGTGGACAATTGTGAGAAATCTAAAGAAATGAGACATTTCTTTATGAAATGCCGTCTAGATGAAAGTTCAGACAAATGTTGTTTTATCCTCGCAATGCTTTGGTGAAAAATCTAAAGCAATGAGACATTTCTTTATGAAATGCCATCTAGACGAAAGTTCAGACAAATGTTGTTTTATACTCACAATACTTTAGTGGATAACTATGAAAAATCTAAAGCAATAAGACATTCTTTTATGGAATGCCGTCTAGACGGGAGTTCAGACAAATATTATTTTATCCTCGCAATGCTTGAATGGATAATTGTAAAAAATCTAAAGCAATGAGGACATTGCCAAAGAACTCCCTAGTCAAGGCGGTTAGTATTTGTTAATTTTAATTTAGCCTTGATTGTGATTAAATATGGTTTAGATTAAATTTAAGTGCGATTATTTCAAGTAATTACGATTATATTAATTAATTGTGGTTAGATTAATTAATTGAGTATAGTTTAATTAATCGTGATTTATTTAATTAATCATAATTATTTTAGTTAACGTCAATTAATTTTTAATTAATTATACGTTGGCGAATTAATCAAGTTTAGTTTAATTAATTATAATTAGACTAATTAATCGTAATTAGCGTAACTAATGGTGATTAGCTTAATTAATGATAGATTAGCTGTTAAGTAGAATTTTATACTCGTTTCTCTTGATGAAATTGTGCGTAGCTTGTGATGCTATGCTATTGATTGCTCAATTATAGATTTTTATTTATTATTTTTAAATGAGGTTTTATGAGCAAAAAAATAATAAAATATGAGGTGTTGGGTTTGGACGCCGAATTTTACGTGCTAAATAAAACAATGAGGTTTTAAAATAGAAGTATGCAAAGTTTGATAGGTTGATTTCAAATATGTGACCACGTACAAATATTTTATCAGGATTTTTAAGTGTCAGTTTCTATTCTATAGACAAGTTTATGAACAAAAAAATGCGTTTGAGAATGATTCAAAATTTATATTTCTGAAATAAAATTTCATTTGATAATAGAATAAAATTTCTATTTCTAGGAGCGGTAACGATCGGCGTTCAGTGGCTGTAGTCCGACGTCCCACGATCTGTGTTCGCCGTCCGATGTCCAGTAACCGGCGGCGAGCGGCCGAAGTCTGGAGTCTAGCATTCGGCGCTATAGTTTGGTGACTAGCGGCGAATGACCAAAGTCCATAGTCCGATGCCGGAGTCCAGCGACCGGCAACCGGCATCCAACATCTGGAGCTTGATGTCCGATGTCCAACATTCGCAGTTCGGCAACCAAAGGCCAACGGTAGGTGGCGGGCGGCCGACATCTGGCAACCGGTGTTAAGCAGCGGATGGTCGGCGGCGAACATCCGATGGTTGGTGGTGAACCTCCAACATCCAACGATTGGCGATAAGTGGCCAACGAACGATGAATGTTTGGCATTTGGCAACGGGCGGCCGACGTTTGGTGGCCAGCAGCCGACGTTCGATGGCCGACGATCGTTGGCTGGTGGTTGGGGCCAGTGGCGAGCAACTGACAATCGGCAGCGAATGTCCGGCATCCCATGGGCGGCAAGTGAGCAACGGGCGGTAACAAGAGTGAACGATGAGAAAAGTTTTTATTTTTCATTTTTGTTCAAGAAATAGAAATGTTAAAAATTTTAACTTCTAATTTCTACTCCAAATCTATTTCTAAAATAATCTGTTCTAGAAATAGAAAAATGAAATTGCGTTATCAAACGAATTTCTATTCCAAACCTTTTCGAGGGAACATAAAAACAGAGAAATTGAGAAATTGAAATGTTGTTATGCATGCCCTATGTTTTCCAAAAATTAAAATGTACTTGCAATTTCTCTCAGGAAACATCAATATCAACATGGCATCGAAATAATTCTTGTCATCTGGAGGACTCGAACTCTCCAAAATATCAGAAAATAAGCTAGTGACATTAGCAGAATTGCTTACATTATTGAGCTTAAGCACAACATCCAGATTGAGAGACTCACCTTGGCTCGAGAGAGGGGAACCAACCATGCAGAGCTTCCCCGAAGATTCCAACCAAAAAGTGATGGGACTCTTAGCCTCCTGCGAAACATTGGCCGCCCTTACAGGAGTGGCTTCTAAGCATGTCTGACCATACCTATAGTCTCCTCCATAATAGTAGTCATAACCTGAGATTCCGAATCTCACACTTGCTTTGACCTTGAGCACCCCATCTCGAGCGGTCTTGTCGATGTCACAAACTTGAAACGAGAAGGAATCGGATTTCGAAGAAAAGGGAGGTCCTAGAATGTTTTTGCCGCCGATGTAGTAACCAGCTTGGTATCCGGAGAGTGGCAAGTAGGCTGAGGAATACCCATTAGGAGTGGCTTCAGGGACAGTTGAAGCAGAGTGGTTGGAGTAAGAGATTTCTTTTGCAGATGCATGCCACGATAGGTTCGTGTTCAAGCAGAGGGAGATGCACGGTAGAGTGAAAACCCTTGCTGGCTGGAGGGATCCGATTTTAGTAGCCATTTGATGAGGAGGAGGAGAAATTGTGAGAGAGACGAAGAGATCACTGACAATTTAAAGTTGAGAGGAACTTGGTGACGACTTTCAAGGACCATATTTTTTTGGCTTTGTTTACATAAACTTCATTTTCTGATTACGAAGAGATATAAGCTAGAGGCCTACTGGATGAATCATGAGGGTTTGATTTCCAAGCTGATAGAGACTTCTATAAGTTTGACCGTGCATCTGCTATAGTACAAGACATGGCATACAAAGGATGAGATTTCCACCGCTGCAAGGGACATTAACTCTTGCGCTTGTTTTTTCTTCTTTTGCACGAAGAAGTCAAGGCTTCGAGTTGACGTTTTGGTTGGATAATGATTTCATTCGCCGAAATGACTAAGATCAAGAGAATGCATTATTACGCCGCTGAAATATTAACAGTGATGAATACCACTGCTCATGCCTCCCTTTGATCTTTGTCTGCGTTTGATCTTGCATTATTCTTTTGTTTCTTCATGTATCAATTTATTTTTCGACATATCTCATTTTATCGATTTATCTTTCGACATATCTCATTTTATCTTTCGACTTAGACAATGAAGTTCCCCTAGACCAAATGCATGAAGCGTCGGATGCGGCCCAGTGCTATGTACTTACCACAAGTTTACCTTCGTTTGATAACCCGTGTATTCGAGCAAAATGCAATTCATACAATACTTATACCACATTCAATCGATAATTGTATAAATATATACTTTAAATCCGCAACAGAATTTATTATCATAAACAGCATTCCATAAACAAGGCCAACAGGGACAGTTCATTTATTGATCCGTACAAGATAACCTCGTCGCACCATGTTGGCAATGGGGTTCACTGATGAAGAGATTTCCTACTCTTTTCCCCCCCACTTAAGCAAGTGAATAGGACGTCGTTGTGCCCTTCGTCACGAGGTGGTGGGGACGGAGCAACGAAGTTAAAATATGTGGATGACGATGTGCAGGAAGACTTCAGAAGTCGGGCAGAGGACGAGGATTTTTCCTCCTTCGAGCCAAACGAGACGGCAAAGGAGAGAGCGAGAATTTCAAAGCAACTTTTCTAAAAGGTCCTTTTAGAGCGGAGCACTTCCATCTACTCTTATTCGACGGAGACCGAGGGTAGTCAATAGGGACGGAAGAATCCCATTTTCGTTTCCCCTGAAGCCAGACCGTGCCTCCGAAAGAACGGTCTCGCAAACGCTACACGTCTCTAGGAGGCCCAGAGGGAACACAGCTAGATTAGTTTAGTACTCCAACAGACCCAGACTCCGAATTTTGTATCGATGACGGCAATGAACTACAAATACAAAGAAAGCAAATGGACGTTCCAAATCCTATAATTGATTTTCGACAAAAACGGTAGCAGAACAATCTATATATGAGAACATCAACACATATCAGAGGTGTGACCATACTAGTGAGGACTGAGAAGCAGAATCTCGGAATCCTTATGAACCTATCCTCATTTAACTCAACCGACCACCAGAAGAGCTCATTCATCCAGCGAAACATCTCGACCAATATAATTAAACCATGAAATTAAGGGGTGAAATTAATCAACAGGCATACTAAACAAATGCCTCGATTCATTTTATCAAGTGGAACATCCCTGGAACATCTCACATGGCATGCTAAACAAAACGCCAGAGTGATCAGAGTGACCCACTCTCAAGAGACACCAAATTGTCACATTCAAATAGGATATATCATGCTGTCCAAAACTCGTTTACCACTGATACCACACGATAACATAGGAAACATGCTGGAAGAATGCTCTGCAACCTCCGTCCAGCGAAACAGATAACAAAGGCTGGAGAAATCCAGCAAACAGCAGAATAATTTAGAAGCACGATATGAAAGACTAACATAGCATATCAGCAATTGGCGGAACAGAGCACCTTCTATATATATATATATATGTTATCATCAAAGGTGAATTCTATAACTCATCCATATCTACACCTCTGTACATTATCCAAAATCATCCGCAAAAACATCCAGCACGTCACTGATCCCTAGTCAGGAAGAACCTTAATCTGTGTTGCCACTGAAAAAAGATGGTCTCAATCAAGAAGTTATTTGGATATTCACTCCGCTGTTGTCGCTGGAGCCGGAGGTGGAACCGGAGCTGGAGGCACAAATTTCTCCAGGTCCTTGATCCCAAGTCTCCTAAATTCTTTCACCAGAAGGCTAATATACTTAGATACAGTATCCTTAAAGCGGGGGGAGCTGGTGCGAGAGCTGCTCCTATGATCGGCATCAACATCTTGTACACCACCTTTAAGAAGGCATCCAACCTGAGCCCCTTCTGCGTATGCTTTACAAGCCATCAGAATATCTGGAGCGCACTTGAAGAAATGACCCTTAACAAGATCCTCGAAATGCTGCAGCCAGAAATGAGAATCATAATGCAGCTAGAGGTAAGAGGGACGCATGCATCTCATAATTAGCCAAAAGAATGTCTAGAATCCTACTACAAAATCCAAAGACTAACTTCATACATATTGCTAAAGATATTGCATTTCAATGCCAAAAAACTCCAAAAAGCAAAAGGGTATAAATGCAGAACATCACAATAACATGGGATGCAACTTAAACGTGCCAAAGATTTCAGGGTTGTCCAATTCCCAAGTTTCTTCCAAAATTTTGTAGACGTCAGAGAAGAAATTGTGGAAGGGATTCCCAGGATTGTGTGCGATCAAATAGCTTGCCCACTATGGAAGTTAGTGGGGCTAAAAACCAAATTATCCAAGGCCGTTATCGCAACCTAACACCAATAGCTGTAGAACTACAAAAGAACCAGCAAACATCCATAATATCACTCCAGTCACCTTCAACAACCTTTTATTAGTACATTACGACACCAGAGTATGAGATATTACAGAAAAAGCAAGACCCAGAGTATGAGATATTTCAGAAAAAGCAAGACCCGGTGCGTAACTTTTTATGAGAAAATAGAAACACGAATCCACAGCAAGATGCCCATCACAGCCAAGCCAGGAAAAACTAGTCATACAACGCTTAACGGAAATGCAAAATGAAAGATGACAACTAACATGAACAAAGCATGAAGCACCTAACCATAATTGAAAACAGAACAAATGTTACATTGCTTACAGCACTCCAATTATTCTGTTACGAGAGGAAAATATGGTGTAGAATTCATAAATCGCAAAGATACACCTCGAGGCTTCTCCAAAAACATTTAGAACTGTTGTTCTTCTTTGATAAAAGAAAAACACTGCCAAGACTCGTCAGGAAATCTAATCTCTAATCCCCGGATGTTAATGATCACTCCCATTAGTCCATAACCACAAGACTATGCAACTTTAACCAGTTGTTTCTATCTATATGTGTTCTCAGTGAAGAAGACAAGTGCGGTAATCTTACCATGTCATCTGTTTTATTAAGTTGGTGGCAAAAAAAAGAAGGCTCCACTGCAAAATACTAAGAAAAATCGCTGCCTTCCGTCTCTGATTGGTGACAAAAGGTAAGACAATGTAACTACTATTATCAAGCAGATATCCCCCCCCCCCCCCACCAACATCAAAGGTCTAACATAAGAACATATCATTCGAGAAGCACTCCAAAAACAGTATGGTACCAAATAAACTACAGGACTCACATACAGAATTCCTCAACATATACACTTTGGAATTCCATCGATGTAGAAGTTAAGGGGGTGAACAAACACCATGCTACAGAAATATTAAAAACGCAACGTCGGCAAACCCCAGCATCATATTTGGCATTCACAATAGTCTATGTAATTGTCTAAGGTGAACAAGTACCATATTTACCATGTAGTTATAAAGAGATCTGCAGAATATGCGCAAAAACAAGCGTTACCTTAGGAGGCTTCTTCATATTATATATCATTGTTCTCAGTGAAAGGATGAATGTATCTTCATTATATGTCATCGCTGTCGATTCTCCCTGCTCAGTGTTCATTGACCTCTCATATCCAGGCTCATTAAAATAGGGCTTTGAGTTTAGTATAAGCCCCTGTATGGATACCAGAACTTGCAGTGCAGTTGAAACGCCAGGAATCCACTTCTCATTCTTGTGTTGACCAGACCAAGTGCCAAGGAGGCTGAGGCATACCTTCCCACAGTTATACAGATTTGGATTGATGCGAAGCCCACCAGAATGATAGTAAACTTTCTGAAATTGAGATCCTTAGAATCAGTGTACAGTACACACTAAAAGATAAAATAAATATAAAACACTTCTATCAAACGCGTACTGGAGGTACACCAGGATAACCGGAAGGAAAGGAAACATCAAAGAAGAAAAGACCGTCGTGGTAAGGGGTGCCTTCAGCTCCGATCATTACAGCCCTCAAGAGATCCATTCGTGTTTCATAAACCCTTACAAAAATGGTATCTGTAAAGGTAATAACACGAAAGAAAAAGAGTCAGAACATGGTCTCCACTGCTGCTGAGGCAGCAAAAGCCAATAAGTCCCACACACTTGGCCAGCTTCATTCTTTGTCTTTGTTTAATAAGTAGTACAGAGAACTTTGTCAAAACAACTATTCAGGTAAATCAGTTCTCAACTTCATTTTTACCACAGGTTTGCCTTTGCCAAAAGCAAATATATGAGATGCTAATTGCTATTATGCTGAGTCATGCAAATAATATGAGCAACAACAGAACATTGAAGAATTTATTTTAGAGAGTCTTTCCCCTCAAAGGGACAATTAACCACAAAGATCCCAAGAAAGAGGTAATTACAACAGTGAGAGACACGACCCCAAACCTGGCAAATCCTTCTCAAGAATCTTCCACTCCTCCTGTATTCTCTTCGCCCAGTTTTTTGGAGGCTGTGAGGCTGATGAAGTTAGAGAACCGTATGACTTACAAATTTTCATCGAAAGAGGTACTTAAATATGTTTTAGAGTACTCACTTGCTTTGCTCCACAACTATCACTTGTATAATGATGATCAGAATGATCTTGAACAGTGTCGAATTGTTTAAAAAGCTTCAGCTTTCTCATAACTTCCTCTTCAAAACCATCACCCTGATCTTCTGTCAAATCATCAGGAAACTTGCCGTCTTCCTCTTCCACGGGAAGGATATGTACAGAGGATTGCAAAGGCGACACATAACTAGTATATGCAGAATGTTTATATGATTGACCCTTGGGATGCTTAGGATGGCCCATCATCCATGAACCAAATGGTACTGATCCAGAAGAAGGGCTGTGCGTGCCTGTTTGAGCAGGGAATGGAGGGACAAATGAATAGCTTGAACCGCTAGGATTGCTTCCACTGGTGTTGATAACTTCGCCCCATAAAGGAGGCTCAACTCCAGACGGAGGCTTTATAAGATCAAATTTATTTACAGCACTGGATTTGGAAGAACTACCAGATGCATCTGGCGTCTTCTTATTTCGAAAAGGCTCAAAAATGCGCCGAGCTTTAAATGATTCCAATCCAAATGGCAAGGTCTTGGAATTGCCACTACGTTGTGAAGAAGCACGATTCTTTTTACTTTGGCCATTCTGTGTGATTAAGTAGGGTGCTGATGTATCCATTGAAGTAGATTGACTCGCTGAGTCAACTTGGCCTGGCAGACCATGAACAACTGAAGTATGGTTCACCTGAGTTTGCACAGGCTCGGTCAAGCCAATATGTTCCATCCCCTGGAGGTTCAATGAGGCATCGGTTTGTATCAGAGAGCTTGAACCATTCAAACTACTGCCACCACTGGACTTGTCTTCATACTTGGAGAGATCCGACAACCAAGGTATAGGTGCTTCCACGCCTGGAGGTATATCCATATTATCAAAATGAGCTTGAAGTGTATCGTATTCATCAACATCCAGTACTTCTTCAAAAAGGTCCATGTAATCATCCTCATAAGAAGTAGGATCATAAATTTGGCCGTCCAGATTTACAAAGGAATGTGAATCCTGCGCTAAAGCGTCAAGCGGAATGCCCCCATTGATTGATCCATCAGCACTACCATTGACACCGTGAACAAGAGGGGTGCCAGCATCCTGTTGAATCCAATATTTAAGTGAAACAGAGACATAAGCCAAAGAATTTCTACAAACATCAAGCTTTCGGACGGGTCAATTTCACATTGACTAAATCAAATTACCACTTAGGATCCCCCAGTCACTAAGCTTTAAAAAAATATTCTTAGAAAATCACTCAAGTTCATTATTTCATATCAAATCATTACATCCAGTTTATTGAGTTTCAAATGACCGTCACCAGGCATAATACCAGACTGAACAGGGTGCTCAAGTGTTGATGTGGCAAACTTAAGCCCTGAGAACAAAAAGAAAGTGACGGCCACCCAAATCCACCTGCCAACAATAGATTTGACCTTGGGGGTGCTGTCAAAAGAGACCAAGTCTGACAAACAACCGGATTTAGGGTAGATTTGGTCTATGCCTTTTGCCATTTGGTATAGAAATGAAATATGAAGCCCGTGGACTAATAGCATCAAATTAGAATTCAGCAATCCAAGGAATAACTGAACAATTCAATAATACAGAGTGCAATTTGACAGAGGTAGAATAGGAAACGATGTCATATGTCATCATAGAAAAGGTTAAGAACTAAATGACAAGTATCACATACCACTGGTTGACCATTGCAGTAATCATCAACATCGATCACTGCTTTGCCTTTCCTCATGGCATCAACTTTTTTATCAATGACCACAAGATCAGCACAATCATCATCGTTGTCAATATCAATTACTTCATGAAAAATAGCCTGCACAGAAGTTTATGCGAGAGCAGTGTCAAATATCAATTACTTCATGTAACATGTCCACTCTTAACGATAAGAACAGTGTCAAATAGCAGTACAAAGAAAAAGCCACTATAAATACTATGTTCCTAGAAAGACAAGCAATTTTATGCTGTTTTAAAACGAGTAACCAACTACCACCATTTTTTTTTTTTAGCAGCTTTGACATAGAAAGATGAATAGATAGATGCAACTTCATTGACATTAAAGGATTTAAGGTGAAGCACTTTAATACTTCGATGAAATGAGGCAACCAGGCTACAGGAGCTAGAGCATATGCACATTGTTGGATTACAAAATCTTGGTTGCAAATCATTTGCGAAAAGCTTCACAGTTTTGTTACACACATTTATATATCAATAGAGTAGCGCACGTTGGAAAGATGATGCTTCCTGCATTTGGCTTTATGTTGGAAAACATCACAAAAGAAGTTCCATTTGCCTAGAAGTCAGAGAGATGAAACCTTACTTAGGTTTAAAAAGATTTACTATTCCTTCTGATGGAAACTTAAAAGACAAGTATTTAGGTCTACAGATCCACCAACATGCTGCTTATATTGACTTTATACATTTTAACCAACAATTAGATTAACCCTCCCCATTCCAAGGCTAAACGCAAGACCTTAGTCCTCAAAGATATTCAACATCTCAATCCAATTTCAAGAATAGGCACAAGTACAAAGGACATCATATTATAAAAGGAAAACGAATTTCAAATAGTCCAGCAGACAAAGTAAATAGCCAGTGTTATTTCCCATAAAAATCTGGAGCCAAGAAAGCTCAATAGAAGTTTTCTTGGAGAGTCATTGACAGGCTTGACAATTCCATGTCCCTGATTCTCTTATGTGGACAATAATCTAGTCAACCACAAAGAGATTCGCACTGAGAACTTTCCTTTTACCAAAACCTAGCAAGGGATTAGTCCCTTTGCATTCCATACAGTTCCACAACAAAGACAAACACTGAGAAGGGTGGCTCCGATGTTTAAGCCCTACAACATCTCACAACATCCATTCTACGTCTTCGAAAAGGAAAACCCAAAATTACCATCTAGTATCACTCGAGACATTGCTAACTCAATTTTTACTCAACAGGATATATTCAGAACAAAGATGGATGCAAATTTCAGACGATGTCCCATATATGCTAAGACCACAAACCAAGAAACTGAAGAAAAGACAAGGTTTTTATCCATCGAACCACTCAATACCAGCAGGTAATAAAAGACTCCACAGCAACCGAAGCTGAAACAATCCACATTGAAATAGATGCTCGAGGATTCAGGTGAATTCACACTTTGCGGAATGGAAGGAAAGCCTAAATTGGCTTCTCTACGTTTTAACAGCATTTTTGCGAATCTCCCCTTCCAAGGTAATGGTTGATATCATCCATTGGGAAAACCCAAAATAACCACCTTGCAACGTTCCTAACCCATATTTCAATCAACCAAGACATAAAGGAAACACAGATTGACGCTAAATTTCGATCATTGCACAGCATCTTGTTCACCCAGCAGCTGGAAAACAGTAGCATAAAAAACTAAATATAAAAATAAAAAATAAAAATAAAAAAGGAATTCCACTCACTGGTCGCGACCCCAAAGTCCCAAAACCAACCACTCGACAAAGGTCACACGACACTCTCGGAGTGATCGAGGCGACCCAAAATCGAGCAGAAAAACGACGATCAGGCGAGTAATCGCGCTGATCGAAGGCGAATTTCATACTGCAACGAACCAAGAAAGGAGAAAAAAAAAACTTTATTTTTTTGTGGTGGTTTGCGATTTCGATCGAACCTCTTTCTGCTTGGGCTCCTTGGAGGGGCGAGGAGCGGGAGGCGCGATTTCGACGACGTCGGGGTCCATGAACGCACCTGGCCTCGAGAACGCTCGCTTCCTGTTCGGTCAGTCAAGACACCAAGACAGAACGAGAGACGGAGACAAGAGACAGAGACAAGAGAGAACCGGTGAGAGAGAGGACCAGAAATTTTGATCCGACACACTGAAGCAAAGCGAGAGAGAGAGAGAGCGCCCAGCGAGTGTGCGTGCGTGCGTGGGCGCGTGCGGTTTCGTGCGCTTGCGTGCGGGCGTTGGACTCTAGCGCGCAGAGTAATAGAGAGAGAGAGAAAGAGAGAAAGAGAGAGAGAGCGACTTGGGATTGTGGGGAATGAGGGCATCAAGCGGCGGCGGCTGCATGAAACGGCTCGGCGATCGGCGGCCCGAGCGGGCGGAGGAGGGGGCCGGGGCGGGCTGGCGGGCGGGCCGGCGGCCGTCCACGGGGAGCGTCCCTTCCGGTTCCGCGAAATTCGATTCGAAAGGGGGGGGGCCTGCACAATTCTGTTGCAAATTCTAGAGAGAGAAAGGGAAGGGCTTTTCGGCTTCGCGCGTGTTTGGGTCGTTTGGGTTTTTCGGAGCCAAGATCAGAGATAGAGATAGAGAGAGAGAAGACGACTCCAAGCAGAGGTAGAGAGAGAAATAGAGAGAGAGAGAGAAAGAGTGGTTTGATGAAACCCACTGCGTCTTCTTTTCTCTCTCCTCCCCCCTCTCTCTCCTCTTTCCTTCTCTGTGAATTTCGCCCCGTTTCTTGTTTCGCGTGGAAGCCCCGATCCGCTGCGCCCCCGCCCACGCTCCCGCGCGTGCGACCTCCTCGACGCCCGTCTATCGTACCCCGCGCGATCCCCCCCGGGCCGTCGATCTGCGTGACTGCTGACGCCCCGCCGTTGACGGGAACCCTTGTTTTTCCGATTTTATCCCCGGCGGGGGGTGCGCGAGGGAGGTGATCTGTCCTCCTGCGCGAGCAGGGCGTCGCCTTTTTTCCTGCCCCCGTGGATGACGTGGATTTTTGAATTTATCGCAGGAAAAAAAGATAAAAGGTTAAAGATTTACATAATCTCGTGTGATTTTCCGAACCGGATTATCGGGATTTCTCGATATATGATCATTAATCATCAGCCGCTTGATTGGAGATGATTACGCAAGGAGCGTGGGGGAGTGGGGGGCGTTGCGGATGCGCTCAGCTGCGGGGGTGATGTACCGGATCGAAACCCCAGACTTGGCATGCAAGTTTGGGTAAATCTTTTAGAGATATGTGTATAAAATGTCCGATTTTTTCCTCTTTCTTTTTCTTTTTTTCCTTTTTTTACGGGAAATTAGAGGGCGACGCGTGTCTCGCCTCCTGCTGACCGTCGGATGCGCTCGGCACCCCACGCTCACGCCACTCGCCATCGACGGACGCGATGGCACGGAGGGGTCGGTGGGGCCCCCTCCCCGGGCCCGCCGAGCGTAAGAATTGAAAAAAAAAAAAATTGGGCCGGGAACGGTCAAAGACGGACCGAATTTTTTCCACGCAAGGAGAAAGGATTCTAGGTGGGGCCCACCGAGGTTTTTCTTCGATGACTATGATGAATCGGATAATTTTTTTTAATTTTTTTTTTTGGCTTCTGGGAATAATCCAAAATATATCTCCCCCGATTTTTGAAAGTATGAAACGAATATGGAGAGAAAACGCTCGCGTAATTTCCCTTTCAAATCTGCCTCTGTTGACGCAAATCGTGCATCGAGTCAAACGTTTCCGCTAGAAAATAATTATGTGATTTCGGCCATTTTGTTTTCGCGACGATCAAATATTATGACCTGGACAATGATTTCGTGTCCTTGAAAAGCAAATCCAAAAGGATCTGCTATTAGAAATTGATGTTGTACTCCTCGTTCGAATTTGATTTCCTTGGCAAGTAATTAAGATGGGTCCTGGAAAATCTATCACTCACATGATTTCCTTACAGCTCTCCTTCATCCACTCAACTCACATCAAGTCAAACGTTTTTCTTAGGAAAATTGATGCAATTTCTAACAAATTGGTCTAGCCCTTAGTTTTTGCGATGGATGATTAGATATTGATTCATATTGTCTTTCTTGAGATCAAAAAGTTCTATGATTAAAAATTTAGAAATAGTTGCCACCCCTTGTTTGAATTTCGATTTCTTCAACGGGAAATCTTAATGGGTCTCGAAGCATCTATCTATATTCGGTTTAGGAAGGGTTAAAAGAGATTTCTATGATTATGAAGTGAGATGTGATGATGTGATTTGGGCGTCTTGTAATTTTATTTTTGATGGAGCCCACGTCGTTTTTGTATCGGCACGTAGGATGGTTCTTGCAAACTCCTTGTTTTGGGTCGAGGGGAATTTGGAGGGCTGGCATTGGAGTGAGTCCAGGCCCATTGGTCCAGCTAAAAGACAGCTTTGGGCCCCAAAAAAGTTGACTGGACAACATAAAATTTGTCTAGTGAGTGGTCCAGAGGCCAAGATTCATGGACATGATAGTCAACCCAAACCCAATCATCAGATTTGCCAGAGACTCTGCCAGTTCATAGAGAGTGAGATAGGGTTGAAATAAATAAATAAATAATTCCATTTTTCACTATCATTAAATTGGGGGTAGCAGCCCACGCTTCATTTGACCGTGAGAGCGGTGAGTATGTTGATCTTGTGCATACACATACACTCTTATAAATCTGTTAGTAAAGACGACATAGATTGAACATTTTGAAATATTACAAGGATCTCCGATACTTTATCATTTATATCAAGTACCCTCCCTATATTTCAAAACCGACACTTTGAATTTTCCTAATTTAGGAATACCTATTTACCTTAATGTAAATCCGAAATCTGCATTGATAAAGTTAAATCCAATGATGAGGACGTGGTAATTCAAAACTAAGGACAACAACTCGTTATTTTATGCATGGGCATGAGAGGCAACTTGAATCCAATACACTTTACCAAAAAAAACTTGAATCCAATACAAAAAGCTAGGATGGTATCACATATTTCAAATAGTGAAGAAGTTATTCGACATGGAGAATAAAGATGATGATACTTATGACTTTCTTTTCATAAAATAGTTTCTATTGGAATACAACTAATATCAGAGATGACATATTTCAATATTAGAGTGAAAGTGACAATATGAAATTACGAGGAACGGTGGAGGAGAACCTCTCTCGAATTTTCTCGGTTGCACTAGTACGTTTGTGAAATTATATTTTTTTCTCAGTTGCATGGAGCGGGAGTGATAAAGACTAGAGCAAAGGGAGACATTATTCAATCACCGGACTTGGGAGGTCTTATCTTTCACTTATTGATCCCACCAGTCCATGATAATCATGCTTAATCTCCAGCCTATGGTCTCTATTGTCAAATGAATCACATCACAAGAAAAGAAAACCAGGGCTTCATTGCTTTTTAAAAACAATCAGATCAGAAAATAAAGCTTCCAATTTTGGGCAGAGCTTTTATGGAGGAAGAAATTGATCCCTCAGACCACCTTCTTTCTCCAGTAAATCGTAAGGATGTGTTCTGAACTGATCATTCTATCTGATAGAGGGAGTTCTTGGTGATTAAACGGTACCGTGTCGATCATTTTCTAGGGAGGTCTCAAACTAGACAAGCATTTTCGGGCCTAGATCAAATTGGAGTTTTCTCGAAACGAATCGATACGAAAAGACAGTAAAGTTCAGATAGGATGGCACAAAGATAAGAGTGCCAAATGCTCAAATGCTTGGGAATATATCTTTGCTTTGCTTTCTTGGCAGACATTAGAGGTTTTCCTAGAAAGAAATGGTTGGAGACATACCCATGCGTTTGCACAACATCTGTCTTATCTTAGATTCCCTTATTTGTTCACCTCAGACATCTTTTCATGTTGCAGGAGAGCAAAAGCAGCAGAATCGACGCCACGGTTGGACGGATAGAACAGAACTCAACTCGAATTTATGCTTTACGTACGTACCCAACACAGCGTTTGGAAACCATGTTCTCTTTGCTGTTTGATTTAGGCTTGAGTTCAAAAGGACAAACAGAGAAAAGCCAAGTCCCCTTTTGATGGCCCGAAGGTACCAACATAATGATAATTCATCGCACTGTAAACTATCCGAGGTTCGACGAACTTCAGAGTTCATCGACATGCACAATAAGCTTGTTCTATGACCGATTTACCCAATACAAAACCTACGTAAAGCTTCTTAATTTTCATGAGGTAGCACAACCAATTCATACAATGGGTTAAACCAATTAGAACGATCTTGTCCTACGAAGCTATGTAACACAAGACTGATCCGAGTCGTTCCGTATTCACGCCAGTTCTACAGTATGCAGACAGGGAACAAGTCTTCTTCCTCCATTGAAAAATCCAAACCAAGCAAAAATCAAGCTGGCTCTTTGCTGGTTTTGACAAAGTGGAGAGTTCATCAACATGCACAGTAAGCTGGTTTTGACGAAGTGGATGGCCAAACTCAGACAAACCCAAGTTCATCGAGAAAGTGAACGTTAGTTTTTTTATATCCTTATTATAATAGGCCAAAAAAGCTGGTTTTGACAAAGTGGATGCCCAAACCAAGAAAAAATCAGAGTTCGTCGACATGCACAATAAACCTGTCCTTTGACTGACGTGCCCAATACAAAACCTATGAAAAGCTTCTTTCTATTCATGAGGTAGCACTACCAATTCATCCAATGGATCCACCTATTAGAACGATCTTGTTCTATGAAGCTTAGAATACAAGATCGATCCAAGCCAATGTACTTTCACTGTGAGCAAATGTCCATGTCTGATCTCTCAACACCTCAAGAATTCTGATGTAGACATGAGAGGAGGAAAGGAGGCCAGCCCCTCCATTATTAAGATTCCTTTGGGTGGCTCTTCAATGGCGTGTGCTGCTCTCACGCCTAGTTTTGGTCCCACACCGGCCATTCCCGTGGCCCCACATCGACATGAACCTCCATTGGAGCCTCTTGATCACCCATCTATAAATACCGAGGTATGGCAGAGCTTGGAGATATAGCAAGTCACATAGCAAAACAGATAACCTCCACATACAAGTTTCTAAGCTCGTCTCTCGTGTTCAAACTCAATCACCATGTCGGACATGTGCGGCAACTGTGACTGTGCTGACAAGAGCCAGTGCACGTAAGTATTCTCTATACTATTTCCAAAGCACTCCAATCTCTCAAAAAACTGAAATCAGTAGGCGTACTCATCATATGCAAGCATGGCGTGCTCGGCTTTGATAATCCATGATACAAATGAAACATGTGGATCCGTCTGAAGCTGTGATATACAGGATTCTGCTTTCCAAATATCTGTACTTTGTGTTTCATCTACATAGAATTGGTTATTAAGCTGGAAATAGGAAGCATATTAATGGAAGTTACGTATGTTTTGTGTTTATACTTGCAATAAAAACATTGTGGTTCTTGATTACAGGAAGAAGGGAAGCAGCTATGCTGCTGATTTCGTGGAGACTGAGAAGAGGTAACTGTTCTGCCTTGAGGACTATAGTTTTTTTAAGGGGTTATTTCAAATGCAATCTCCAATACCTGGACTGAGTTACACAAGTCCTCATTGAAATTCCTAGCCAGTAAGAACCTGCTCTTAGGGAGGACATGAGGAAGTCATATAATATGTAAACGGATAGGATCCATGATTTCTAACTCCCAAATTTGCCAGGATTAAGTAAGATAGTTTTAGTACTGCTATAGGCGGAGACCCATATTTATGAGAACACACCCTTGCAAAGCACAGGAACAACAATAAACGAGTAATATCATCGACAGCATATGCAAAACATCTCCTTCTACACAACTCTAAAGAAGAAAACCTGAGATTTCAGACTTGATGATGAAGAAAGGATTCGAACTTTTTCCATCTTTTTTGTCCTGAAAGATGAATTTTAACCTGGCATAAGTGCCTCACAATGGATCACTTTCCTTTTTACGTTATTAAGTATCACCATATCAGTTGTTTCAGTTTCTGATGGTTGCCTTACTGATGCAGCCACATCGAGACTGTCTTCATGGATGCTCCGGCTGCTGAGAATGATGGCAAGTGCAAGTGCGGCAGCACCTGCGCCTGCACCAATTGCACCTGTGGTCATTGAGCACAGAAACCCGATGTTATATGCATGTGCTGTGAAAGTTACCTATAATGTGGTTGTGATGTAATTTTAATGTTGTCCTCTACTGTCCTTTGTGCTTCTTCCATGGCATCTGCACCGTATGCATCACGGTGCAGATGCCTCGCTAATAATGTCATGTAATACCATCTTTATGGCTCAATCATAAATGAACTAATATTAGTATAAGCTTGACTTCTCCCTTTACTTGATTAGTTAGTACGATTGCCTCTCGATTTGTTAATACGATATTTGTCCCCGCGTGATGAGTGAGCATCTATGGTGATGTGAAGGCTGCTAAAATTCAAACCTTAAAGGAATTTCACATACATAAGACGAGCAAGATCATGCTATCAATTATTATTACCAAAGCACATGATGGTAATGATCAATGAGCGAGAATCAGGAGCAACAGGTGATGGTTTCAAAAACTTTGGATGCTTCAGCTTGAGCTTTTCATGGCCCACATCAAGTCAATTGAATCATCTGGAAAGCAAATTTGTGGCTGCACAAGCTAAATTTCAATTAAGAGAAGGACAAAGCAAAGAGACCAAGGAAGATATAAAAGAAAAGGAAAGAGCTATTTGTTAGCATACCCTAATTACAAGTCAGACATGTCAATATGAAAGACAGAGGACATATAGTTATAATTAGCCAAACAAAATCACATTAATTTTGACGGAAGGTGAAAATATGAATGATTTTCCCATTAAATGATGCCTCATCTCTCCTGGACTAGATGTAAATCCACCCAGAAAACTCGTGGGAACATGTGAAGAAGTCGGCCAGAACAACTGCTCCGCAACAGGAAAAGATTGTTATCAATCAAAAGCAAAGCAATAGCTCAAGTTTACATTACTTCATAAGCACACCTCAGAGAAAAAGCAGAAAATAGATAGAAACATGAGAGAATAGTCTGGGTCTGAATTTCATGATCAGGCAATCAACCGTATTGTTCCATTCAGAAACTCAAACTGACAAGCTTATATTTATCAAACCGAAAAAAAAAAAAAAAAAAAAAAAAGGTGTAAAACCATATATAAAATGCATTTTCTCTCCATCAATGTTTTGTAAATAATATCAGCTCATTCCATACATCTTCAGCATAGCTGCTTTAAGATATGAAAGCCCTCCGCCCAAAAGCAGTCGAGATGAGACTCAAATACTTTCTGCGTGCATCTTCTTCACCATGCTGCAAATTGCATTCATCTCTTAGCCATTTCAGTGTGAAGACCAGAATAGTATCTTTTTCTTCACTAGATGCTGCTGGCTGCTCGAACTTGGTCATGTTTTGACCCTGTGAGGCTCAGGCTGAAGAAGTACTTCATAAGGAAATTCCATCCATCAATGAACTTGAGAAACCGAAAAGCAATGACAAACTGTAGGCAGATTTCAAAGTTAACAACAAAAGGAAAATAGATATGTGCTGGCTATACTAGCTACCAATTTACAATTCCAGACAAAAAGGAGGACATATCAGAAATTGAAGCAACTGACTTGAGAAAGGGGTCCCCTTGTCCTCTAGAGACTAGGAATATTTAAGCAAACATTTTCAAGTACATGATTTTTTGCCCCATAAAAGAGATTATGGTACTTAGAAAAAATTTATTGCTAAGCTTAACATCTACAAACTATTCAAAACATACTGCTAATAAAATAGAACAGATGACGAAAGATTGCATAATCAAGCTCAATGGAACTTAATGATCACCCAAGATGAATTCAGGCTTAGTCCTTTTCCTGGCTTGAGCCATAGATATTGAACTGGCACATGCTATGGCTCTCTCTCTCTCTCTCTCTCTCTCTCTCTCTCTCTTCACAGACAGAGCGAGTTCTCTTGTGATTTGCTTCTCAAAAGAGCCCCGCATTTGTATGAGTACTTTGTTAACAACTGAAATTGTATGACAGAATTGGGTTGAAGTGGTATCAGTCTGGATAGCAAGAAGAATGTGGATGACTGCTCCATTGGATGGATAATTTCAATGAATTAGTCTTTTTCCTTCTCAGCCTTCTTCCCCTCTTCACTAAATATGAGGATGCTAGATGATTCAGGTTGGTACCTGGGAAATGCACGATCCTATGACCCCAGATGAATGGTAAGCTGTTACGAAATTCCCTGTTATTTCTTCCTTGCATCTTATGAATCAATCAACTGAAGAACGTCCAAGATGAACCTAACTTGCTTCACCTGAGAGTTCTGTTTACAAACTGATGAAGACAACGGGAGGCCCAATCAATGGCTTAAATGGAGACAACCAATCGTTGGTTTGTACTCCACAACTAATTAGTCTAAACATAACTTGCCATCCCTAACATCCACCATACTTCTCTACGACAAGAATGGGCTAGTTCTAGTTTGACAGCTCTAGACCAAGAGGTAGCAAATAAAGGCCAAAAAAAAACAAATGCGAATATTGTAACCATGATAATCTGTTCCCAACATGTCCAACGCAATGTTTAAAGTGGCTGTCTGCAATTGGAAGCATTTACATGAAAAGGCCAATCACAGCACTCATTATTTTGGAATTGTGTTATCACATTCACCTTGCTGAGTGAAGAAGCTAAATTCCTAGTTCCCACTGCTTCATCCACCATGTTAAGGAAAAGAAAGAATGTATAACACCACCACGACACACATGAAAAATACAATCTTTGCAGGTAAATGGCTAATTTTGTATTGAGGTGGACAAAGGCATGACAGAGAATGTTTTAACAAAGAAGTCAATCTGAATGTACAACAACTCCAATTGAGGAAACAAGCTTTATCCTCTTGGATGACTTAAAAGCAAACAGGCAGAACTGCACAGATTACCCTTATCTCTGCTTGAAAGATTCAAGCAACATCAGCTAAAGCACGAAATCACCAACAGCTGGTGAGTTAGGACATTATTCACTCATAGCTATTATCTGTGAGTAAGATCTACAAAACAATTTCCCAACGTGAAGCAAATGATGGCACACTCCAAACTCAAACCTCTGACCCATCTTCAAGATAACGAAAATTAATTGATCCCTGAGATTTTTGAGACACCTGTGAACAAGATGAAAACACGGGCATCCTCCAGCTTGTGTGGAATTCCAGCAGAAACAATTGCCTAATGAAAATTACATAACCAAAATATCCAGGAATTACAATCACACCATATGATCCTACTTTTCGTTCTTTTCCAACTCCCCTGCATTGTTTCATGCCAGAAGCAGCATAACTGGGAAATTGTATAAGCATTTTGCAATCACGGTCAATGCCTACAAGGGAATTTTCGAAGTCCCTCTCATCACAGCACAGACAATCCAGTTTCCAAGCTAATCATACTTTTCCCTCCATGAGTACACCAAATAGAGGATCCAGGAAACTGCTAACGCAATATCGCCAACAACCTTCCTTGGCCACTCGTCAGCAAGTTCATCCACCTTCCTCTCAAAGTAAAACCTCCAAACAGCGGTCACAACATGGAGGAGCACACACCCTTTTGCAAAGAAGCTCTGGAACTCCCTGTCCTTAACAAATCCCACCATGATTAGTAGGAAGCCAACAGCCACAAGCAGCAAACCCGAAAAGGAATCTGAGGTTTTGATCAAGAGTTGATCATGCGGTGTAGATCCTTGAAGTTTCATTGCTGAAACCTCGGAGGAGTAGAACATCATAAGACCTCCACAAGCTATGGCTACCAGAGAATGGAGTGCACAGATCAAGAAAAACCCAGGAGAACCCATCACTGGATAAACACTCACAGGTCACGAGTCACAAACAACCCTGTATCTCCTCAGACACCCACACAAACTAACGAAAGTGGCAGGAGAAACCAACAAACCACATAAACCCTATTCATCCAAAACAAGAAAGGCCACAAAGATCCCAACTTTCAGCCCAGAATTCAAGCACCACACGCTTATTGCCTCCATCGCCACACGGCCAACGTTCCTGTAACAAGAATCAGAAGCTCAAACGACAAACAAACACAATACTCCGGCCTCACGAGCATCATTCAAGAGCCTAGAGTGACATACACGTGACAAAAATCCCATGAATTTCATAGAAAAGAACCGATGGATGACTCCACATACCGGAGCTGAAACAACGACCTTAGGTACGGACCACGATCATCCCCACAAAATCGCATCTTTAAGGAGAGAGAGCAACAAATTATCAAACTTTCAATTGAAATTCAGACTCCGATTGGCAAGTCATTCCAGTCTCATGATGATTATAACAGAGAGAGAGAGAGAGAGAGAGAGAGAGAGAGAGAGAGAGAGAGAGAGATTACCCAGATGAACTCTCGAACGTTATGTCCTAACGTATTGCCTTCCCGACCGGAACCTGAACTATCTTTTCCCCGTGGATGAGCAACTAGAATTTAATTATTAAGAAGAAAGCATAACTGCCTTCTCGATGGCAAGGAGAGATCGCTTTTCACTTCTTGAAGCCTTCCGCACACAAAAGAATGCCGTCCTTTTCACGGTCATTTCCTTGCTTGTCCTGCTAAAGAACTTCAGGGCTGCTTCATCATGCCTACTTGGACCAATATTATAACAACCAGAAAAATGAAGAAGTCATGACGGCATAAGACATAGGAAGTTGCCAAGAAATTTATTGGAATTTGCCAATTTCGGAAAACTTATAGACAATGAAAGCGATAAAAGAAAAAAAGAAAAAATTGTAACTTTCATATTTATGAGAGACATGAAGTTGATGGGCGGGGCTCAGATTTATCTGACCTGTTCTGTAGATACAGCAATGCTCATTAATGGGGTATTGAAGCATTGGGATCGTGTAGGCCACCAGCCATCATCAGTTTTCAGATTTGTTGGTGAATATCCTTAAGAGTACTTATAATTCTCCAACAAGTGATTTGTTTAATCGACAACAATAAATACAAAGTCCTTCGGGGACTTCAACAGTTCTGCGTAGGATGGCGTTTCATTGGTCATTGATTATTTGATTCTTAACCCTCAGCTGGATGCACTATGATTTCCTGATAAACAAAGAATTATGCAGATTCTGAGAGGCTCCCTTTCTCTTCCCCCGCACTCTTTTGGTGATAACATCGTAATTTGCCCACAAAACGATGAGTCTACCAGTTATGGATTTATCAGTCACATTTGTCACTGCCAGGGTTACTCGGTACCAACCGAGCGAAACAATTTCTTTACAGTGACAATCCTAATATGAAAATGAGAAAAGCACTTTGGTATCGACGGGCAGGTGGTATAATATTATTTGGAAGAAAGTGTATGTACAAAAAAATGAGAATAGATATTGACACTTTCAAAAATTTTGAGCTTTTCCTAGCTCCGGAATCAGCCTATGCCTCTTTGAAGAAATCCTCCTCTCCCAAAATATATAAATGAACGAATGAATCAGAATGTACACTAAGTTCAAAAAGAACTTCTGTCCCTAGTGCCTGCAGTGACTTTCCGGTGCCGCCTCCTATCACTCTTCGAGCGCTTGCTGCTAATACCCTTTTTCACAGGAGCTCTTCTTCCAGATGTACTGATGATGGTCGAAGACAGTCGAGCTCGTATTGTGGGACTTGCTGGAGGTGGCATCTGCTCCAGCAGATCTCTGTGGTATGCCTGCCAATGAAAGTTGCTGTGTTAAGATGTCAGGTAATGTCCTACGAACTTAAGTTAGCACAAAGTACATAAAGATTCTAAATGAGCTGATCCAACAGACAGGAATAGCACGACTATCTGTCTTTATCATCCATGCATTAGCTCACTTATTGACTATAACCTTCAATGAACCATAAACACAGTAAGAAGAGCTTCAAACCTCATCAAAGGTGATAGGAGTACCCCTGTTTGAAGATGCTCATTGGAGCACATTACCCTTTTCTGTTCTCTTCTGTATATTTTTTAGTTAAATAGGGTGGGAGGGAGAACTGTAAGCTGAAAGTGGAACATAGTTTGTAAGGAAGATTGAGCTCTCTCAACTTAGGCCAACCCTTGGCCTCCTATTAGTGCAAATTCCCCAAACAGATGTAAAATGTAAGCCCTCACCAGTAAAAGACAGAGTGCAGAAGGAAGAAGGACAAGAAACAGTATTCCAGTCTGATTTCATTTCAAAAATGTGAAGTGAATAATATTTTACTGTATATACCCCATCATTGATCATCAATGAAAGCTGCCATACCAAATAAATGGATTAGCCTCTATAAAGCCCTGAACCATCACAGATGAACCAAGCTATGAGTTCACTTATCGTAACTACATGAACATTGACAGCATAAATGGTGGTACCTGAATCACAAAGTTCCGCCTTTCACAATCCAGAAACATATTGATGGACCAATCAGCTTTTGCCATTATCTTGTCCCTCACTGTGGAAAAACTTAATTGATCCCTGGCAGTAAATCGATCGACTTCATTGAACCATAGACAGGTGAACAGATTTGTAATAGGAATATGTTCCCTCATGATCACACACCCCTCAGGAACATCTGCACCAACCCAACCATCCATAAAATCATAAATACGCTGATACAAAATCTCACCAAAATCATGGGGAAAAAATATCTAGGCATCCATCCCAATAAATAAAATGCAACAACACATACCACTAGTTATAGGGAGCTTGGCTGCAGAATATGGAGTCAAGCCCTCTCTTTTATAAAATTCTATCTGAGAATCAATAGAGGCATTGTCATACTTTCCCGCAGCTTTATTAGCCTCAGCCTCTTCGAAGACATCAAAGCGCCTATAATGTCTAGAAATTGCAAAACTAGCATTTTCGCGCCATAGGAACCTGAAAAGGATAAACTTCTGCATATTAAAATAATAATTAACAACCTGAATAACTTCAACTTCAGAAAACCCAACCGAGTCATACGCAAAAGTAATTGAATCCTTTGTCATACACCTACATGCACCCTAGGTGAGAGTTTACACCATTCTCTCAATTACTTTTGGTAAAAATGGAAAATGGAACTTGACCAAAAGATTCGCAGGTTACTGACAAGTATATTTTCAACGAAGATGAAGCAAATCACCCCAAAAGAACAAGCTGCTTTACTCTCACTTCAACACAACTTAGAAAATGATCATCGGCTTCTGTTTTGCAACAGAAAAAGGGTAGTTTCTAGCTTAAGAAAAGGTTTTAATTGATGGAAGGCAAAGTCAAAGACAGATAAAAACTGCTGTTTTTAAGGTAAATTCCCCCCCCCCCAACCCCCACCCCCACCCCAAAAAAAAAAAGTAAAGAAATGGAAAAGATAGTTGTATTATCATCTCTTCTAGGACTCAAGATGAGCTAATAGAATAGTACTGCAAAATGCCTCCAAATGAACTAGAGGCACTTGCTGCTGACTCGTTGCCTGCTCATGATAGAATTGACCAGCTGGACTACAAGATCCCATGATTCTCCAAATGTCTCACTGAATAGGAGATCCACTTTTGTATGTTCAATAAGTAACGAATTTTAATGATAGGAAGATCTTGCAGTGCTCAATAACTACAAAAGAACTACAGTCCCTTGCCAAGGAAAGTACTTTAAAAGGATAAGGGATTAAGGGACCAAAAGCAAATGGAAACAGCCTTAATATTAATATTGAAAGATCCGGTGTTTCATATCTCATCACTTTGGGGTTAGGACTTTGCATCCCTCAGGTATAAATCAATTGATTCTTGCCTTACTAGCTGCACAAAGAAGCAATTTCTAAAAGGAACACATGACAACAGTATACAACACTTTAGCTCGACTAACTAATGGCGACAAAATATTGAAATGTTATCTCAGATGCAACAACACAATTTTATCTTCCCTTATTCTACCGTCATTAGCAGCAAAGATGTCAAAAGCAACAAAAGATAATTCCCTATGTTCCTATCACCTTAAAACTTCTCATGAAACTTTCAAATAAAATTGCTTCCTATTACACTCAGTTATAGATCAACAACAACTGTCGGTAATTGGAGGAAAGGGAAAAAAGGAAAAGGAGAAAAATAGAATTCTCCAACATGTTGAAGCTGAAAATTTTCCAAGCTTATGTTTCTAGTGAAGATACAAACTAATGCATTCTAAGAAATTCTAACATCAAACCTACAGTTATATGACCCTCTAAGGCTTTAACTTACTCAAACTAGCAATTACATTTGCTATAAAAGTTTCAATAAAGTTTTGTGTAGGGGCAGTATCCCATTGGTACCTTCTTAATGAAATCTTACTTATTGTTCCCAAAAGAAGTTTCATTAACACCACACTGGTACAAAAAGCCTTATTTCCACACCCCCCCCCAAAAAAAAAAAAAAGAAAAAAATACATTAAAGGAGGAAGTTCATGAAAATAACTGAAAAACAGTGCCACCCACAAGAAATGTTGTTTACTGCTTCAAATGTCAAAGATATCCATCAAGCATTACACATAGCACCAAGGAAGAAACAAAGCCGTATTGGGACATGGAATTGGGGCAGAATAGAATCAGAATTCCAGCTGCCATCCCCCTTCTATAGCTTGCAGAAGCTTTCCCTAGAAATGGGCAGACCAATGGGAAAGCCAATTCTATTGCACGAATATAATGTATAGCCAAAATCTTGCCAAATATTTCTCTTGCATATCTGACATTTGTCTCTACTAACTTTTCCGTTCCAAGTCATATCTCTATCACAGCCAAACATAGTTGAGGTATATCAATTCCATTGCAGTCCACAGTAATTTCTTCCTCCATTCTGTTTTCACCCCCATTCCATTTGTTTACACTAGATATGAGGTTCATAACATGTGGAGTCAAAAGAAATTAGTCGATATAAATTATAGATTAGAAGATGGAGCTGCTCTAAGATCTCTATTCGCACCACCAGATGCAAAGTAGCAACCATATAACAGGCATTAAAAATAGCATCATCTATACCCCTGAGGACCTCGATACAAAAACTTCATGGACAGAAAATAAAAAGATAAGCTGGAATTACCTCTCAAGAATTTGATAGGGATCCACGACAAGCTGGAGCTTTCCATCAACCCAAATGGAATAGCGAACGTTAGGGAAGAGCCTGTGCAAAAGAAGCTTTGGGACCTGCCAACTTACATGCCAGGTCAAATTTAGCAACTGAATCTTAGCATTTCCAGTGTAAACAGTAAAAGCATCCCAAAATTACTTCTCTCAAGCAGATGACTAGTTTCTGATTAAAAAACCATATCATACTAGATAGCATGACAAGCCCCCAAAGGAATCCAGCCTTCATACACAATATCGACCATTGCCTCAAACTAACGTAAACAAAGGGACCATTGTCGTATGCAATCACCAGAACTTTTTCTTAATCTTAACTTTTGTAAATGCAGGGGACTTTTAAATGAACAATGATGCTTTCAAGATTGAGAAAAAAACTTAGACAGAGACTTCATAAAACACTAAAGCAAATAGTCTGATAGAATAGCACTCTGACCTTTCCATTACGCCTTGCATCAGCATAAGGGATGTTGTGAACCACTATAATTTTCCACAATCCAACCCTCCTGCTACTATTGAGCACACTAGAATTCTGCATGTATGCCTCCGTCTCTTCATCAATGAACATAAAGAAAGGAATATTTTTCTTTGCAGCTTCACTAATATTTCGAGGTTCTTGGATTATGTCGTAATTTCCTAGGAAAAGGTAAAAGAGACAAGAATATGAGACAGTCGACATATAAAGTACAGAAGTTTCAATGACTACTGCACGGGACAATACCAAATATAGCTGATGCAACAATGACATTGTGATATTGCTCCATCTCCTCCAAGTCAGCTTCATCAATATCAAACCCAGTTTGACGACCAGGCTTATGTCCTTTGACGAATCTGCGCATCCGCGAGATCGCTTTAGCAACAAAATGCCACCATGATGATGATATTTTAAAGGATAAAATAGTTTACGTCATATAAAACATTTACAGATATTCAGTGCAGCAAAACTGAAAAGCAGTACAACAACCTACCCACAATGCACTCTCATAGACTCCTTTATATCAAAGGAATCATCTCTTTCCGTTAGAGATGGATATCCTCCAAAATCTGAACCTCCATGCTGTTCAGATTTGACTGGATCTTCATCATGAATGTACGTGAGATTTCGAAGTACTGGAGATATTGCTGGGGAACTCGGCATGCTAGCTATTGCCTGCTCCACAGGGACGTAACATACTGGACATGCTGACATTATAGAGCAAGAAAACAGAATTTGTATAGTTAAAACATGTACTAACTATTTCTTCAGTTAAGAAACTGCATAAAGATACTGCAGAGGCAATGTCCTAACGAGAGTCCACTCTAATTCATATAGGAATTTCATTACAAAGGAACAAGAAAAGAATTAGGAATTACGCCGGGGTCCAATCCGTTTTCCATCAGCAGGAGGTGGCGGAGGAAAAGCAAAGTTTTTGCATTGATGGCCCATAGGGACGGAGCCAGATTTAGGTGAAGTCGGATCAGAACGAGAAAGAGGATGAGGACGAGCACGCCTGTGTGAACGAGCAGGTACCGGAGGAGGTTGAGCTCTACTTCGACTGCCACTTCGGGACGCGGTCTTCCGTCCAAGGGAACCTCTGCCCTTTTGTCTATCTTCTACCCTGGGGAGATGCATTACAACGGCATGGCCCATACCCTTATTGACAAAAGGTATCATGCTCTCCGTATATTGATCTATTATAGGACCGCTGCCTTCTGTACTTTGCAAAGTAAACGGCGAATGTGTAAAACAAATGTACGCTAAAGTTGATAGCATATTACGAGCGAAAAGGAGCTGAGTGATGGAAATAAGCAAAGAGAAGGCAAAAAGCCAAATAAAAAAGGCAGGATCACGGCATATCGAAAAAGCCCATCAAGAACAAAGTCCCTGGGTTGGAATGAATCGGGATGCACCACGAGAACTGGCCAAACAACAAGCAGACACATAAGCACCCACCGCCACCAACGCAATGTAGAAAAGAATGACAACCGTCATTTTCAAACGACAATCGCAGAACGGAGTCAACTCGCGAAACCTCGTCACGGAATAGTAAAAGTAAACAGACACCGGAAACGGATGAGAAAATTCATGCTCGAACTGCAGGCGCGAGTCGCGATCTCCGGATAAGGGGGGGACCAAGAGCGAACCTTTATTGACCGTGAAGGAACCCAAGACGAAGACGAGGAGGGCGAGAGCGACCAGGAGCATCATCGCGACCCGCTTCCGGCCCAAGTATCGGCGGACGAAAGGCAGGAACTTTTCCTTCTCCCGGTAACCGGGCAGCCCCAGCTTGTAGGGCTTCCGCAGGAGGACCGGCGCGGCGTGGTTCTGCAACGCGCCGCCGCCGCCGCCGCCGCCATTGGACAACTGCTGCAGCGATCCATAACTCCCGGTGCGGATGCCGAATGACACGCCAGTCATTTTACCTCTGGATCCGCGCACCGGCGATTCATCTCCCCTCTCCCCGCTCCGAGCGCGCTACCCCGATCCAGGCCCGCCCCAATCGCTCGTCGAGCCCGCGCGTTCCAGATCGCCGGAAGCCGCGGCGATCTCCGGCTGGCGGAGGAGGCGGAGCGAAGAAGATTGGAGGATGCGGATGCGTATGCGGATTCGAATCGAAACCCTAGGCTGATGCGGAAAGCGGAAGACGACCTCGCGCGTCCGTGCTCGGTTCCTCTTTTGGTTGACAGCATATTTGCTTGTTTTGTTTGAAAAGCTGATTTCTTTCTTCTTTTTTTCTATTTTTACTGAGGATCAGTAAATTTTGATTATCCAGGTTTCATTTATCCATGAATATTTTATTTGACTTTACAATAAATTTTGTTATGTTAATCTACAAAGCAGCAAAAACTTATTTTTGAACACTTTTTTTCCCCACTGATGGACATGTTTATTACATGAATGGCTAGAATTATAAGGATTTGCCTTTCTTTTTTTTAATGAAACATTCTTGTATCTTTCTTGTGAATGATTTCGTTTTTGTCAAAAGCAAATCCATGTTTAGCGCGTCAAAATCTCACTCCATTCATCGAAGCAACAATGTCGGGTCTTACCGTGCCATGAGTTTTTTTATCGCATGGGTCCCACCACCTCTCCCTCTCTTAATTAATTTCAATTTCACCTCCCTTTTTAGTTTTTACGTTGCGACACAAGCCTTTTGTTGCCCGGGCCCCACCTCTCCCTCTCTCAATTGATTTCAATTTCAGGCCGACTCTTTTCTCCCTTCGCGTTCACGCAACCATTTCGACTCACAATGGAGCCTGCCGTTCGACCAATCACACTGCTGCCTCCACGTCCACCTCGTCCGTTACTTCCGCTGTCCAAGAACCACGTCATCGCTTCCACATCCGCCACTCCCATTGCCTCCATGGTTTAATGTAATCACGCTGGAATCCTGCTCCAACCTAATATTTTCTCCATCGATGAGAATCCATCAAAATGATACTTGGATCGATGGAGGCTTAAGACACGTTTGATAACGATTCTGTTCTCGGAAATAGATTCTGATCAAAACTGAGTCTTTTTTATTATGTTCCCGATAACTGATTCTAAGCATTTTAAGCTCGTTTTGAGAATCGTTCAAAATTTCGATTTTGGAATAGAATTGTGTTTGATACCGTGCTCATTAATTCTATTCCAAATCAATTTCTTTTAAATTTTAAATAATTTTTTCTTTTTACTTTTTTTTTTTTCTTTTTCATTTTTTCATTTTTTTTCTTTTCTTTTTCGCTTTTTTTTTTTCTTTTTCTCATCTTTTTCTTCTTCTTGTGGCCAATCGCCGGACCGCGGATCGGGCCAAATGAGGGCCAGCGACCCCACTAGAGCGTCGCCGGCCCTCGTCGGTCGAGCCTCACCAGCAGTTAGGTGAGGCTCGCCTGGCCACCGGTGGGGCTAGGCGACGCAAGGCTTGCCTAGCCCCTACCCAGCCCCAATGAGGCTCGGCGTCGCCAAATTTGGGGAGGCCGAGTCTCGCCGGTGGCTGAGCTTACCTCCAGCGAGCTCGTCGGATCGCCAGACGGCGGTAGGCGGCGGCGGCGAACTGCGGACGGTGGCAGGCGGTGGTGGACGGCGATCGTGAGATGGCCGAAGGGAAAAAGAAAAGTCATTGATTTTGATTCTTAAATTTGTTCATGGAACAAGAATCAACTTTTTTTTTTTGTTATTGATTCTATTCCCAATCTGTTTGAGGAAACAAAAATTTTACTAAACGCGATTCTAGACATAAACTGATTCTTGGAACAAAGAATCATAATTTGGCCATGTTTGGATGGTTACCAAACAAGGCCTTAATGTAATCACACTAGAATCCCACTCCTACCTAATATTTTCTCCATCGATGAGCTCCCACCAAAATGATACTTGGATCGATCCATCATGTTTTGAATTGCTTCTCCACTTGATCTTTCGCAAACACACACGTACACAAGTTATCTTCTAGGTGTTACACACAGAGAGAGAGAGAGAGAGAGAGAGAGAGAGAGAGAGAGAGAGAGAGAGAGAGAGAGAGAGAGAGAGAGAGAGAGAGAGAGAGAGAGAGAGACTCGAAATTGAAATCAAGAGAGAAAGAGGTGGGACCAAGCAACATAAGGCTTATGGTGCATAGCAAAGCTCAGATAACATGTGTCGCCAGGTGAATGGAGTGGGATTTTGGCATGCTGGAATCCCAATCCTACACGATGTTTTCTTTATTTTGCCATAACTACTAATATATCTAGTCGATAGATTGGTTGAATGGGATGGAGGGAGACATTAGAAGCATACAAAATCTGAAGTTGCATCCGTAGAACTTTCAGAGAATGATGTGGACATTTTCGTATATTTGTAGCTTCGAGGCTCGTTACCACCACGGCCAAATCTAATTTTGAGGCTTGTGGCCACCATGGCCACTCAAGCTCGAGGTCAAAGCTCACTATCGTGGTCGTTTTCCTCTTGAAACTCGCAATAGCTATGGCCAGATCTAGCATTAAAGCTCGCAACTATAGCGATTAGCTGCTCCAGCTCAAAATATGCAACCGTGGATGTTGACAATTGAAGCTCAAAAACTTGTGGGCCGATGGCCAATTTGGCTTTGAAGCTCGCGACCATGGAAGAGCTCGGGCTCAAATGAAGAAAAAGATGCTAGACCAGGGTAAAAAGAAGACGTCGACTTGGCATCTCTCTCATTAAAAGGTAATAAAGTCCCATCATCTTGAAAAGATAATAAAAAGAAGTAAGTCGGTATTTTCCTTTAAATAAATTGGAAATAATGAATTAAAAAGATTGTTTGCATAAATTTAACAAGTTTTATGACTTAATTGTCTTTCTCAAAACTTTTACGACTTAATTATACTATAACAAAAGTAAGGCCCTTGAGCAAGGATATCAACACAAACAAAAGAAAAGGGAACACGAAGAGATAAAACAATTTCCTCTCCTCTAAACTTAATTTGTTCTTACCTTCAGTTTGTTTGTAAAGTGCACAAGAGAGAGAGAGAGAGAGAGAGAGAGAGAGAGAGAGCCAGTTATTCCATTCAATGCTACGTCGTTCTAAGTCACATTTGATTGTTTTTTTCACTTTGGACTTAACTCTCTGTAAAAAGCCACGTCTAATTTGTTATTACCAAAAGAAATCTACATGAGATTTGCCGGTACATATATTTATTCATAATTTTAATGAGTGTTATTATAATTTTACTTTCTCTAAATTAACATCATTAACTTATAATTGATTTTCATCGGTTACTTTTTTTTTTGGGGGTAGGTATTTTCATCATTTACTTCAAAGATTGACTTCCTGGCCCAAAAAGAGAAAAAAATATCGGCTTCAATAAGTCGATAGACATATTTGTACTCCCTTATTACTATGTATCGACTTGTGATGGGGTCCTTATTAAATCTCCTACGATTTCATGTGGATTCTCATGTTGACAAGTTATGATCCTAGCCAATAATACATTCCAAACTTGATCAATGAAAAGATAGATCCCCTCCGACCACGTACGATTTGCCCTTGTCATTTCGCGCCAAAGATTGATATTACGCCAAACCACGCGGGCCATCTGAAATCTAGCGAAGCAACCAACACGCAAACCCCACATTGTAACGTCGCCATAAATCAGCGAAAGGGCAACCAAAAAAAAAAAAAAAAAAAAAACAGAAAAAGAAAATCTCATCGAACGTTGGAGTTTCAAGCGCATGGATCTGGTGAACGCCAGATGGGCCACGGAAGTGCGTGGGAGACATGAAAGCTAAGATGGGCCTCGCTGGGGCCCAATAAGCTGTTCTCTTGTCTCGTGGAGAGAAGACAGCCCCCCATGAACTTCATGCACGGATCATCATGTGGTTAACTGTTCCCAATTTCGGTTGATTTGGACAGCTGCTGATCGGTCCTAGGTCGACATTGGAACCGCCCGATCTCTCTCGAGGTCCTATGGACAGGATAAATCTTCTCGATCTCCACATTTAATATCACGTGTCGGGCCAACATATTTGCTAATTTGATTTCTCGATAGAATTACACACTCAAAACACAATGAAATAAATAGTAAAAATGAAAAAGAAATCGATATGCAGGATTTATCCTAATTCATCATTAATTAGTATCCCACGGCTTTTTGCTACGATCATTAATTTCAAATGAAATATATATTATATGCATGATAGTTATTTATAAGTCCAAGTCTAATCTATTAATAAAATATGAATTTAAATTATAAAAACTTTCTACATCTCGGGGATGTTGCATTCATGACTTTTGTTGAGGCGCCCCACATCCACGCATCCTCACTAGGGAGTATGACTCCCACCTTTTCTGGTCGGTGGGGAATATAAATCACGCCCCAATAATTGCAAGTTCTCAACGCTAATTCTTTTTCGAGATGAGTTTGTCTAAAGATAAAGAGAAATGCCCTCTTTTATCGCTCGCCAACCAATTTTGAATTGTGGATGTGCATGAATCAGAATGTGGTCAATGCATGTTATGGATGTGGAAAACTTTTAGGACGCATCAATACATTTACTGGTCATTGATGAAATTTATACATTCTTTACACGCACTGCTCCTTAATCTAATCAACGGGTAAGCGACTCAATTACATTCGTATTTGCTTGATTAAGCAGTCTCTAAAAACGAATGGAGATGAGAAAAGCAATTACCAGGGGAACGTAAGGCGATCTACGATTTGCCACCTGATTCTTTTCAGACATTTAATTCGATGTTCATTTATTAGCACACGAATTAAGGTTTTCTTTATGTACCCACCTTTTCATTCTCTCTCCCCCATTTTTTTTCTTTTTTTTTCCTGGGTGGGACCCTCTCCCGCATTGACTACCAACCCGTTAGACCCCCTGCGTGCAAATATTCGGCGTAAAATGTAAAAATTCCACATTTAATAATCTCCTTAAAACTGTGAAAGTTGTCCTATCCCATTTGAAGGTGTGTTTGTCCCATTGAAAGCGTATTACGCAAATTAATCTTCCCAATTTTTACTTATTTGGTAAGTTGAATACGATCAATCAAGGGAAAAAATACTAAAATTAGAAAAGTAAATTCTCAATTCCAAGTGGGGGAAATCATCTTCAGCGCGTTGCCAAATAAATAAACAAATCCGCACTCCGACAACGCTTTTCCACGGGGAGTCTACGGGGGAGTCAAAAAGGGCACTCCGATCCGAGTCACCGGCCGTCATGGACGACGCATTTTTGAAAACGAAAGCACTGGCGTCCATGCGCAAGCAATCTCGTAATCTAATATCCTTTCCTGCCCTTTCCCCTTTTTCTTTACACGACGGATTGACTGGGTATCGTCGTTTCCCGACACAAGAGAAAAGCGAGTCGGGGTTTTTATTCAGTTCCAGATGCGTGCCCCCTCATCGGTCAATGCAATGCAAAGGTTACATCCTAGGAATGATGACGATGACGATGACTAGGTTCGCACGATGTCACTTCGGTCGGGGACCCGTCGTGAAGCCAACCCGTCTTCCCCACTTTTTGCTAATTTTTTCCCCTTCTTTTTTTAATATATAATGGGGAGAGGAGTTGACAATTTTTAGTTCCAAATTCCCCGGAAGGAACGCTTTGAGAATCCGAAGAATCAAGCGTTCGAGCAAGGGCACTGTCTTTATCCAAAATAGCCACCACCTTCCGTTTTCAGAATCATGTAATGACATCTAGGACTTTTCTCCCGAGAGCATTGGAGGGAAAATTTACCCAAAAAAAAAAACCATTAAACTTCTTAATTCGATTAGTCCTAAATAGTCTGTCAATGTAACTCTTTCGGCCAAAAATCATTAACATAAATACCAACCGTCTTACGCTATGATGTGGACAATTTATACTACTTTTATCATTATTTTTTTCTTTTACATCACGCATTCGTCACATAAATCAACAAAGAACATAGAGGCCTTGCTAAAGGCGGGCTTCGACCGACAGCATCCCCCACCACGTTGTTGACACTGGTGCTTCCTTCGCAATCCCTCGGAGAATCGTTCTTTTGGGGAGCCGACGGTCGAACAAATCCCAAAGAAATAATGGATCTACCTAGTTAATCTAAGCCTTTTTTCTCAGACAAGACATCTCATGGAAAGATTAGGTTAGTTTGCTTCACGATCACGATGCAGCACGAGCACAGACGATCCGTCGCCTAGAGAGCAAGAGGGACCATCGAAGATGGGCCATTTCGGAAGCGATCGAGTTGGCTAAAAGATTCATGATGGAGGAGGAGGAGGTGGGTAAATGGAGGAGATGATGATGATGATGATGATTGTATTTTTGCTAGTTTCAGCACATCCACCTTTGGAAATCGCCCCATTTGACGACGACGACGACGACGACGATGATGATGATGGCGATGCGCTTGATAACCACTCGACACCGCAGTTGCGCGATCCCTTCCCGGCGTGGGGCCCGGGGGGGAGTTAATGGTCGGGTCGGGTGGGGGCCCATCGTCACCGTCCGCTCGGGGATTGGATAATCATGTGGGAAGATGGGGTAATTTTCACCCACCTAACTCCATTTATGGACCGAACAGCCAAAGGCAAAAACAGGAGAAAATTTAAAAAAGGGAGGGGGAGGGGGGGAAAAGGTGAAAAGAGTGGAGCGGGAGGAGAAAGGGCAACTGGGCAACGACCTTCGTGTTTTATTGCTGGGGCCTGGGAGGACCAGCGCCGGTGGGGACGAGGGGAAGTGGCAGCGGCGGCTCACGCGCCTCGCGAGTTCCGCTGGACCCCACGTGCCGGAGTTACATTTTTGAGAAATGATACATCATAAAAATTAAAAAAAAAACTCAAAAACTTTGGAATGCGAAATGGTCCATGATACGCTTCGACCTAGCATGTGATTTTCTTTGGAGGAAAATTAAAAAAAAAAATCATAAACATATTATATTGATACCAATGACTATTCAATTCTAATTTTTTTAATTAAATTAAACTTAATCTTAAATTTTTTCACATTAATTTCAATTCAATCCATTCTACCAATTTAAATTGAAAATTACTAATGTAGATAAAATTTATAATTTTTAAATAATTTTTTTTCTTTTTTCACTATTCTTTTTAATTTTTATTTTTTTAATACCCTATTGGCCAACAAGGTCACTAGCCACGAATGAGGGACAAACACCTAGTTTGGGTGTGGGTTACGACCCTCACTTAGATTCAAGTGAAAGCTCACTAGCCACAGATGCCCTAGCCTAGATTTGGGTAGGGGCCTAGCGCCTTTGCTGTGGACAATAAGGGTGTGATGGCCCTTACCCAGACTAGCTTGTGGTTGATGGCCTCATTGGCCAAAGGGCGAAGAAAAATAAGAAATAAATAAAAGAGAAGAAAAAAATAAAAAAATTGGAAAGACATTAAAAATTATAATTAAATTTCCATATCGGTGCCGATCACGCCATGTGGGATCACTAGAGTTCATTTTAGCAATTTTCAACCTAAATAGATATTATGAACGTAATTTGTATCAATATGAAAAAAAATTATGACTAAATTGATTTGATTGAAAGGTTGAGAAATGAATTTATACTAAATAATAAATTTAAGACTTGTTTTTGCACTTTTCCTAATATTTGGGCATTTTGTGATTACGAATATGCTATTCGCTTGAGATGGGGATTTTGATTTTGGCAGTATGCCTCATATAAATTTTGAAACTAACTTTTCCAATGACTTTAGTAAATCGAAATGGGATTCTAATTCAAACTAGTAGCACGCATACTTGGATCCAGCTTTGATTGGGAAAAATAGATATTATGGAGACGTGCAACTATTAGATATATTAATCAGTCCACGGTCTTAGAAGAAAGTTATCAAATGCGCATTGTACCAGAAAATGATGATTGGGCAAGCACCAAGATGGGCCCGCCAAGTTCGGTTGATCAATCACAAAATGAGTGAGTTGGGGCAAATAATTCATATATTAGACTCGGTTGAATTATCTCGATTTGCTCATGTCCATACTAGTTAGGTCAATTTTATGAGATGAGATGCAATGTCACTTAACCATAGATGGGCGCGGATAAGGATTGGGATGCCCGGTGCTTTAGCTGACTAGCAAGTTTCACCAACATTGCTAAAAGCGAGAAAAAGGTCGAGTGACGCGGTGAACAGTGAGTGAATAATTCGGGCACGAGAACGATGTCCGGAGGGCCACCGAGATCAGCGAGTGACGGCCACTCTCGGTCAACCGCGCGTGGCGGGGGCGGCGGCTAGTGGGGGGAAGGACGAGAATGTCTTAAGGGAGGGACATCGGGCACTCTCCACTTTACACTTCACTCTCTCTCTCTCTCCTCTCTCTACACTTTCTCTCTCTTCTTTCTCTCTCTTCTTTGCGTCTCGCTGAGAAAGCTGCACTGTCTCCTCCTCAGCTCCGCTAGTTTTTTTTATTAATCGCGCCCGCGACATTATCGTAAAAGTGCCGGGCTTTTCATAATTCAACATGCATCTCCAGCATCCGACACATTAGAAAAATCTCTCCTCCTTCCTTCCTTCTCCCCCTTATTTCCAGATTTATTCAATCGCCTCTTCACCTTCTCTACTGCAGGCCAAAAAAAAAAAAAAAAAAAAAAAAGAAGGACACAAACACGCTCACTTACTCATCAGTTACTCCTCAACAACGTGTGTGTGTGTGTGTCTCTCTCTCTACCTCTCTCTCTCTGCACGCCTAGATCCATGCCTCCTCCTCCCAATCCTCGAAACCCTAGAGCGCTACCTCTCCTGGGCTCTGCTCAAAATCCAATCTTTCCCCCGCGCGCGCTCTGCTCGGCGAGATGATGGGTCGGACGGGCTGCTGCGCCGGAATGCGAAGGGCCACTGTCGAGGTACGGCTTGTTTCGCGCTCGTTCCCTTCCGAAATTTTTCTTTTTTTGGGTCCCCTGTGGAGATTCTGAGGATTTCTGACTTTCTTTCGTCCGTTGCGATTCGGATGGATGGAGCAGTCGCGGTTCTGCTGCTCGGGAATGTCGATTTCCAGCTGAGGCGTTCGTTTGGTCGTCACGGTGGTTGTTTGCGGATTTAGGGCTGGGCACTTTGTGGTTAGTTTTTCCCGTGCTGTTTGATTCGGGTTAAATTGCAAGGTCTTGTAGCGAAGCGCGGTTCGTTTTGCTGGATACGCATTGGTCATTTCACGCGGCTCTCCTGTCCAAAATTCGGGCGATTTCCATAAAATGGTAGCCCGGATTTAAGGGTTCGGGTTCTGATTTTGGAGGTCTTGGTTTTCAGTGCGAGGGTTGCGCTATCATGTTAGCTCGGTTACGGATGGTCCGGAAATGCGACGAGGTGGATAATTGGTAGTAGCTGGTGGATTCACTTCAGCAGCTCTTGTACAATTTTGCTTGAGTGTGATTGTGTTTGTAGAAAGAAGATGATTTAATTGCTACTTCAGGGCTAACTATTGATTGGGAAGAAGGGTGTTGTTGGGGGTGGTTTTGGTGCATAATGGGTTGCGTTTGCTGCAAGCCATCTGCCATTGAAGATAGTAAAGAGAGCCCTCGGGAACGGTTATCCAGCAAAACGTCCTCGGACTTGCGGCCGTCGAGGACAGTTTTGCCAAGGAGGGAGGAAGGTTATCATCGAGTAAAGGACAGATACGGTAGTGGTGATGATGGGAGAGCAATATCAATTGACAAGCAAATGAATGGGTCTTTGAGGCTGCAGGCTGATAATCTTGAGAGAAGCAGGGAGAAGATGGAGCACATTGTCACTCAACATCCTTCTACAGGCAGCGTTCCAAAGGCTATGGAAGGAGAGCAAGTTGCGGCAGGGTGGCCCCCTTGGCTTGCCGCAGTAGCTGGAGAGGCTATCCGGGGGTGGGTGCCACGAAGGGCTGATTCTTTTGAGAAGCTGGATAAAGTATGCTTCTATCTCTATATGCTGGTGAAGTTAGGCCTGCTTCGTTTCTTTGCTTGCAAAAGGCATATATTAGTTAGTTTAATCATTATTCTTTGCAGCACTTTCTCTTTCTTTGTAAAGTGAGATCACCTATTGGTTGAGTTAGCCGCCTTATCCTGACACATGTTATTGTAGATTGGACAAGGAACGTACAGTAATGTTTACCGGGCTCGTGATCTTGATCAGAGGAAAATTGTGGCACTGAAGAAAGTAAGATTTGATAATCTGGAGCCAGAAAGTGTGCGATTTATGGCAAGAGAAATCCACATTCTCCGCAGGCTTGATCATCCGAATGTGATCAAACTGGAAGGTTTGGTTACGTCGAGGATGTCCTGTAGCTTATACCTTGTCTTTGAGTATATGGAGCACGATTTGGCAGGTTTGGCTGCCCATCCTGGTCTGAAATTTACAGAAGTGCAGGTACACTTGCTAGCAATTTACACCAGGAACTTAATATTTTATTGGTTCAGTTTCTCTCTATATGCACCAGAATGTTGATGTTGTTATACTGGTGTTTATGACGATGCTGTACTAGACCATGACATGTTAATTTTTCTTTCTGTGTGACATTTTTCTTTCAATTACTTGTGCACAGGTCAAATGTTATATGCAGCAACTGTTATATGGACTTGATCATTGTCATAACCGTGGAGTTTTACACCGGGACATTAAAGGGTCGAACCTTCTTATTGATAACAATGGGATTTTGAAAATTGCGGACTTTGGTCTAGCTAGCTTTTATGATCCTCATCGGAATCAGCCCCTGACGAGCCGTGTCGTGACACTTTGGTATCGGCCGCCTGAGCTTCTGCTTGGAGCCACCTACTATGGGACTGCTGTTGATCTTTGGAGCACTGGCTGCATACTTGCTGAGTTATATGCTGGCAAGCCTATCATGCCTGGAAGAACAGAGGTACTTGTCTTTGTTTTGTTCCTAGGATTATTGAACTTGTGTCTATTTTCCTTTATCTGATTTATGATATTGACGAGAGTCCCTAGATGCCATCTACCCTTGGTTATTAAGCATTTTAGTCCCTCCTGCATGCAGAAAGTCTGTGTGAACTTCATGCTTTTTCTAGGGTTTGGGTTGCATGTATACTGGAATAGGATGCCTATTTTTAAACATACTTTCTTGTCTTGACAACGTAGAATTTTTCCAATTGACTTTGTTGGGAAAAGATTGCTTCAACATGCCTTATTATTATTATTATTATTATTATTTTTTTTTTTTTTTTTTACCTTTCTATGCTTGTGTGCTACACATTTATTTTTAATTGTTTTGCTCATAGGTGGAGCAGCTGCATAAAATTTTCAAATTGTGCGGCTCACCTTCCGAGGACTATTGGAGAAAATCTAAGTTGCCTCATGCAACTATATTTAAGCCTCAGCAACCTTATAGACGTTGTGTGGCAGAAACATTTAAGGACTTTCCTGAACCAGTACTCGACCTTGTGGAGAAGCTACTCTCAATAGATCCTGCTGACCGTGGAAGTGCAGCTTCTGCACTCAAGAGTCAGGTAATAGAGATTTTTGTTAGATGGATTCAAATAATCTTTCACCATGTCATGATTAATGGGTCTTGATGGTTTGTTAGGTTTGGTTTTGAGCTGTTGTTGGCTGCTCCGTATTTTCTTTTCTTTTGTTTTAATGTATTTATCGCTTTCTAGTTACCCGATGTTAATGCTTTCCAGAATTATTTTAAATCAAGAACAAATAATTGGCTACATGGAACTCCAATGCTAACTACTTTTCTCACATATAGTATCTTTTCTATGTACTCATTCTTTCTTTCTCCCAGTTCTTCACTACAAAACCACTTCCTTGCGATCCTTCTAGTTTGCCCAAGTATCCTCCCAGCAAAGAATTTGACGCAAAAATTCGGGATGAGGAAGCAAGAAGGTGACTATTCTTTTTGTATTGTTGCAGTTTGTATGGTCATTAAAGGGTGCTCCGCTTTGTGTTACTGATGGATAGTTTTTGTCTATTAATCCATCTGAGATGCTATTGTTGCTTTATGGTTTCTTCCAAATTTATCCTCCTACATAGGTCTGTTTTTGGGAATTATTAAAGTGTGTTCTGATTGTCTAGGTAATTATCTCTGAAGGATTAGGATGAAGTAGATAATCAATTACCGGTTCTTCTACTTTGACAGTACTTTAGTGTATACGGCTGGAGTAAATTTGAGGACTGTTGCTATAGGCAGAACATTTGTCTCTAAAGCTGCTTTTTGGCCTTATAGTTAGGGGCTTTCCAAGTAGTAATATTGGACTGACGTATGGTAAGGCTAGAAAAGTCTCCAGTGATGAGTTTGTAGCTTTCTTCAATTTGTGTTAGCATTGGTCATGGAGACTCCTTAGAGATCTCTTGTCTCTGTACTAAAGTTTCTCATTTTATCCAAAACAATTTGGGCTTGCTGAATTTGGACTCATATGCTTATGACAGTTGGGGGGATGACAGTTAGTTGTTCTTGTTTATGCTTCTAACTATTTGAATTTACGTGCTTTATGGTTGAGCTACTCTGCATGGAACAACTATTATGTTCTTATCAACCCAATAATTAACTAAATGGAGTTCAGTGCCCATTATCTTTGATATTTGGATTTAGGATTGACATATCTTGACTAGTGGCTTTGAAATATCCTTTTTCATATGGGCAATAATCTTCTATTGAGCTAGTACCACAATTTTCTTGGTTCTCATCATTGCTTATGCTCTTACTGCACCTTTTATAAGCAACAGAAGATGTTGCTGATTATCCGGCTTCCCTTTGTATTGCTAGACAAGGAGCAGCAGGAAATAGGGGCCAAAGGCTTGATCACGAAAGAAGGGGAGGAAGGGAGTCACGAGCTGTCCCAGCACCTGATGCCAATGCTGAGTTAGTGGCATCGATGCAGGTCACTCCTCTGAAATTTGTTAGCACTTTCATATATAGTTGATATGTAATGAAGATGATTCCATCTAATGTATGCAAACTGAAGGGACAAAACTGGGCATAAGGTTCTGAAATTCTACAGACAAGGCTAGATCTTATATATGACTTTTAAAAGATGATATATTGCAAACTGAAGGGACAAAACTGGGCATAAGGTTCTGAAATTCTACGGACAAAGCTAGATCTTATATATGACTTTTAAAAGATGATATATTGCTTGAAAGTACCAGAACAGGGGATGTCCTTAATGTTTCGACTTATGAAAAACTGAAAATAGGTTTTCTAGAATCTTACTACGCAAGAAGGAGCTAATAGTGTGCCTGTGGGTGGGTGAATTTGGTCAAAATGTGAGCAGTTTTTTTAATTTGGCATATACCTTTCTTTTTCCATTTTGGGAGAAAGTCTAATACATAAAGTAACAGACAAATACAAGCATCCAATTTTTCATTGAAACAACCTTGCATCTGAATCTGGGACAGTAAAAGTTATGTGAACTGTCATGTGTAACATTGATTCGTATGATCCTTTTCAGTCATATAATTTGTATGATCCTTCCACGGACAATTGTTCGCTGAAGGAAGAACTAGATGCTGATAGATGAACCTTCAAAACAACCATGATATGAGATTTCATATCAGAGTTACACCTCCTTTGATAATTTTGATGTATGTCATTTTTATCATGCCATCACAGCGTCAACTACTACAGTATGATGGCATGGTCTGTGAACAATAAAGAAATCTTGCTTGAACTAACAGTGCTGCTAGTTCAAAGTAACTCTTTTATTTGTTCTTTCCTTTTTTTTTTTTTTTTTTTTTGGAGGGGGGCTTGGTTGGGTAGGGTTGACTATTAAAGGGACTGCTTTCACCCTGTGACAATATATCTAGTTAATTTAATTTCCAACCATCTTATGCTTTCTACAATAACTTCACATCATATGAGATGGTTTTATTTGCAGAAGAGGCAAGTCCAATCCAATTCTAAGAGCCGAAGTGAGAAGTTCAACCCCCATCCTGAAGAAGTTGCTTCTGGCTTCCCTATCGATCCACCAAGACCATCACAAGCAGCAGAAAGTGGCATTGATTCTCAAGGACATCTTCACAAGAGGGCCTCTCATTCCGGGCCACTGTCTCAGAGGGCTGCATGGGCAAAGGAGGGAAAAAGACACGATGATGCTTCAAAAAGTTTTGCTGGTGCTGACCAAGTTGTCACAGGTATATCAACTGCAAGGAGGAGTTTGCTATCGGACGACCGAAGAGAAAGGTCTGGCCCTTCACATTCTGAAGTTCCCAAACTGATCGGAAGGTTTCCTGGATCCTTCAAGGAGGCCTCGGAGTGCTTGATCCAGCAGGATCAGAAGAATAACATCCATGGTTTATCTGGTTCACGCCATAAAGAAGATGGAAGAACCAGTGACAAAGATCCCATTCTTGTGAGTAGTTGAACTTGTCATATTCTCTCTTTACCATAATTTTGGTTTCACAAAACTTCTGGTCTATGATGAGTCTTGGACTTAATAACTTCATAGTCGAGAAAATCCAAATGTTTTTAACCGACTTTGGTTATCTATCTATTTCGATATCTATAAGTGGTTTTTGTTGTATCTCAAGGCCAACTCATTAGATTTTGCTTATGTTTGAAAGGTCAGTTGCCTGCCTTCTTATGCAACATTGTTAATGAGGTCTCAACTCTCTTTTTTTCCCCATATTGATGACAGCTCGGCTATGGGTCCAAGGGCAACAAAATTCACTACTCTGGGCCATTGCTAGTACCGTCAGGCAATATGGACCAGATGCTGAAAGATCATGATCGCCACATTCAAGAGGCTTCCAGAAGGGCACGTATAGACAAGGCAAAGGCCAGAAAGATTCAAGTCGACGGGAATCAGATATTGGCCAGTTCGTTATTTGTTTCTGGTCGTTAAATCGGACAGGTTTTAGCAGTCAATAACGAGAAGCACTATCTTAGGTTGCTGCAGTATCAGATTAGGAGTTTTTGTAAATGCGTTCGTGCAAGTACATTCTCGGGCTATTTTTGGTTCGAATAGTAGTTGAGAAATCTGTATTGCTGTTCAACACGTGTAATCTCATTCTACTCCGTGATTGTAATATCCTCCAGATAATTCATTCTTGTAGAGATGATTGGTTAGCCATAAGCTGTGTAGCTTTGTATCTTCATGGTTCGCAGAACTGGTCCCTCATATGCTGTCAATGAAGAGAATGTTTCTAGTGCCAGCACAAGAGATAAAAGCAGAAATCAGGCAGATGATTTTTTCTACTTCTGTTTAGAACCTGATGCGTACGACTACACTGACTCTAACTAATGTAATGAGGTTGTTTAGCTATAAATAGCTCGCGCAATGAGCGAACAATCAAAACTCTGCATTTAGCAACTGACATTTGGCAATGCTTTATGCCCAACATAATCATCCTTATCATTGTGCTGAAAGTCCACAGGAGCTCAAGTTGCCGTTTCATGATACTGCTTTACTTTTTTGAACAGGATGTCCAGATCACTATTCGGATACTATCACATCATGTGCTCAATGCAAGTCTTGAAATAAAGGCCTATGCTCTTCATGGATTTGGATGTTCAGGAATGCTTCAGCAATACTATGTTCACCGTCAAAATGAAATGGGGAAAAATTTGTCTTCTCTTCCAGGACGGTCAATTTCAGTGTCATTCGCTAGCAGAAAAATAATACAGTGTTCCAAAATCCTCTGCAGGCTAAGGCTCCATCATCCCTAGAACCTTGTAGAAATTATTACACATAAATATTATAGAATCTGTATAGCTCTATCGAAATGTAACCTACAAAAACAGGTGTTTAGGAGGCAAATGTGTAATAGTACTGGTAGCTCCGAGCCTAGTTAATATAGGATGCCACTAGTAGAGACTTCAGATCTAGCCAAAGTTCCAAAACTCTTCCCTTCCAACAGTCATTCCAACCCAAGAACTCAGCTTCGCATTTTTTACTCTCCTCTCTTATCATGACCCCCATAGGAAACCAAGAATTGTTTCTGATATCTATTTACACTGATCTCGACCGAGCTTAGCTGCCATGACTAGCTTAGAAATCAGAACACGGAGCCTTTGAGCTCCAGGACCAGGTTTAAGCTTTGTGGGATTGCCAACCTCTGAACACTTTGGTTTGCCAGAGCACCAACCACCAGGGGTGAAGCCACCCTTCTTCCGACCAAGTAATTCCTTATCGATCCTATCCAGGACAGCATCATCTTGCTTAAATTTCCGAGCAAAGGCGGCCCCGCTTGAAATCATTTTGCCCGTATCATTGATAGTGAGTGTGTGTGGATGCTGCCTTGGAGGATTGTCCCAGGAAATATAATGCAGATCATGGTTGACAGCAGTCTGAACAAACTCGGGAACGTTGCAAATGACGGTCTGGAAATACCCTTCAGGAGAAGAGACGAAATTCGTGTAGTACATGAGCAGGGTCCTTGGCAGATTATCCCAACCCCAGATGCAGTACTCCACAAATGATCGTGAGAGGACCATCCATGCCGAACCTGCAACCGAACTTGGAGGGTGAAATGGTACCACAAATACAGAGCTTGGTAATATGAGCTTGCAACGAAATGATACCGCAAATCTGAAACCAATGCCAGACCTTAATTTGATGTTTCAATATGCTTAAACACTTTTGAAGCTTCAATTACATAGTTTCGAAAAAAAGGAAACTAGTTAGTCCATTTGCAACGTCAAATTAGCACACTCACTTATCAGCAAGAGATGCAATTAAATCCATTAACTGTCACATATATAACTAAGTAGAACCCACTTGTTTGGCTCACATGATCAACCAAATCATTACAGAATGCGTGTCTGTGGACTATACCAAAGCAATTCAGGAGACCACATCTTAGTTAAACTTGGGGACATCACGCAACTCGGGAGGAGGATAAGATGCCATATTTATTATTGAAGACCATAAGGAATGTTACATATTCGACAATGTTCCATCAGGGCAGTCCATTTTGATAGGCAACTGTGAAATCCTCACTTTCAACATCCTTCCAAAAAGGATAGGAGAGAAGAAATATCAGATGAGATATAGGCTAACTTCCACAGTAACAAGGATAAGTTTTGATCCCCCACCCCTAACAGCAAAGGAAAATGAGAGAGAGAGAGACAGAGAGAGAGCTGATCATGTTGTCACTAACCAGTAAACAGTTTAAACGCTGTTGGCAAAGTTCTTCTAGGTGTGACCCAAAATATGTCTGATTTTGTCGACTTGTATAAACCAGGGTCTACCATCAAAGGCATGGCTCGTTTATCCCTGGTTGAGACAACCAAATATAATATCAGACAATTAATACCGAGTACTTGCATTCACAAATGTGTGCCATGCACGCGCACAGGGAGAAGGGGGGGGGAGAGAGAGAGAGAGAGAGAGGGAGAGAGAGAGAGAGCTCACTCCTTCCAACCTAGCTGGCTTGTGTGCTCGATGAAATTCAGGTTCCGGTTCAAATTGGAAAATGCAGACAGCAAATCTGCAAATCACAAATGAATCAATCAATCAATCAATCAGTAGTTCTAAGACATCTCATCACATTCTCCACAATGACCTTCAAACAAGCAGTAGCTGCACGACAAAGACTAACCATCTTGAGTTACAAGAGGATAATCCGAAGCACTGAGGTTGATGAACCAATCCCAGTCCTTACTCTTCTTCAGAAGAATGGCACAGGCATGAAGGGTATTAGCAACCATGGTCGGTCCTCTGTAGGTAACCATGTTTGCTTTGGTCGTCATGTGAACATTCCCAACTTTGGAAAATAGTGGATCCTTTTCAACCCTTGAAGCAAGCTGCAATCTCTCCTCTGCCGGTGACTCGAGGTCCAAATGGACAACATACTGGTTCAACGGATGATAAAGCGCATGAAGAGTTCTCCAGAGCTTATCCAAATCGCCTCTTGAACCAGAAATCAGATATGCAAAACGGGGAACTCCAGGAGCAGAAGGAGGCGGTGGCGATTGCGAAACCTTGCTCTCGGCAAATACAGGGTTCGTTTGGTTTGTGGATAGACGGGATGGGAAAATCGAGAAGATCGAATTGATTGTATGAAGCGAAGAAACAAGACCCATGTTTAAGGAAGTGGCAAGAAGAAAGATGCATAGTACAGAGCTTATAACAAGCGGGAAGACCCATTTCTTCTCCATATTTAACGAACCCATCAAGGGCGAAATTTTCATCATTTCAAATTGGTGTTCATCGCATCCCAGTTTCTGTCAGGCAACACATCTAACAGGTGGAAGTCGGATCAAAGAGGAAACGGCTACCAACATAGAGCTAGAACCAGCAAATTTAAGGAACAAACCTTCCTCAGATAGATCTCCAGATTCCAGACTCTGGGGTTAAATTTATCCCAATCGGCACAGCACCTGTCAAAAATAACATTCCATCGCTAAATCTTGTCGCGAGAGTGAAGGTTTCGTGAGAAAACTAACGTAAGCATTGGAATAACTTAAAATTGCCCATCAAGATGTTCAGCATCATTATATAAGCGGGACGCGTCAATAAATAGTATCATTAAGGACAAGCTACGCATCAAGAAAATCGACCACTTGCCTGCACAAGGAATCAAGGCAGATATATATATTAAATAAAGAAAGGAAAGAAGAAAAAACAGAAGGAGATTAATTGAATCCTCGCCATCGGTTATTTAATTAGTTTCCTGACGTTCGAACAAGCCCCCATTGAAAGTGACCAAATTAATGCCAACCCAAATGCCGGATCTTTAATAATCTCGACACGGGAACAACAACGCGATTTCGTCAAAATCTGGCTCCCGCAAAAATCCTTCATTTTATAGTCCCTCGCAATCTGGAGACGACGAAAGTGAAGTCATCCCCTTGGTATAAACAAGGACCCACGTTCACAATGGCATTAAACAACGGCAGATCCGGGGGAAAATGGAAAAAGAAACGGAACCCAGATCCCAAAAACGAATCTTTAGATCACCCAATCGCGAAACTGGAGAGACCCCATTGAGTGGGGAGGCGCCAATGAGCGCGAAGCTCAGCTAGAGAGCTGAGAAACGCGTCGGCAGGAAGGGGGGAGGAAGCGCAGGAGAGACGAACGGGACAACTTACGGTTGCCAGGCGCGAGTGGCCGAGTGGAAGGAGGAGAGAGCATGCGCGGATCAGTAAAAAAAAAAAAACAAGATGGGAGGATGAGATCGAGGAAGGAAATGGGACTAAAGAAACGGGCTTTGGGATGTCGAGAACGGGATTACCTGTTTTACGCAGAGAGCCGTGACTGCACGTCCACAGAGAGAGAGAGAGAGAGAGAGAGAGAGAGAGAGAAAGGGGTAGAGAGAGAAAATAAATTATGCCAAAAAGCAAGATTCAGAGAGAGCAGAGAGAGAGAGAGAAAGTCACGGGGGTGAGGAGGAAGAATGTTATTTAGCAAACGGATCGCAGCATACGGTACCAATCAAAAGCGAGATAAATGCGTATTCTTGAATTATAATTCTTTTTTTTTCCCCTCAAAATCTTATTTTTTCGACCCGATATAATCGATGCATAAAATATTCTGAAAAATCGAGCCCGACCCTTGAAAGTTAAAGAAAGAGAAAGAATGAAATGGGAAGAAAGATTGAAAATTTGTGTAATGAGGGGGACGTGTGGAATGAGTTGTTTGGTCAGTTGGCGAAGGATTTCTCCATGTTGGGATTTTTATAGTACAAGGGGAGACACGCAAGGAGTGATGTGATTTGGTAGGTACACGGGGCTCCGACTTATATTCTCGTGTCCGGATTCTTGGGTCTGTCGGTCGTTTCTGTTATTATTCAATTCGATCGCAATGATGCGAACATGTTGGCAAAATCAGGCCAGTTCTGACCAAAAAAAAAAGAAAAGAAAACCCAAACTTGACTTTTTGTATGAATTGGTACATGAGATGTGGTTTTAGGCAAGGGGGAAGCCGAGGCCGAGCTCCGGTATCAAAATTTAGGGTTTTCGGAATTTTTTGGCGTTGATGGGAATGGAATGTTTGTCCTGTAACCGGGATATTGACGATAGAAATAGAGACTAAGAAACAATTTAGAAAATATGGCGAACGAACCTATCACGAGAAGGGTTGATTTTGAGCTTGGCGTGCTCCACAATTCCTTGATAACCCATTTTACGGTGTCTTAGATCGTCGCTGAATCAAACAAAGTTGAAAAATAATTCTCGACGTGTCCGACTTGAAAGGGATTAGTCCATCGAGCGAACATAATAGCTCCAACTCCACAAATCCTTTCTTCTTTTTCAAGATAAAAATCTCGTTATCGCATCAAATTTTGATCCTTTACTAAAATAAGAAAATTCAAGGTGTTAGAGAGTCAAGATTTGTATCGAAGATTAATAGCAAATTTTCTGGAGGGTTTTTTTAAAGCATATCTCAAACAACCAAAATTTAGTAAATCCAACACGCCGAACCTATCCATATTGTTAAAACAATGAATCTCGTGTAAAAGTTAACGGCACACGCACCTAATCTAATAGTGCAATTAGGTCTAGAATTTACGTACTCAACTCGAAATTAGACAATGACATGGATGGGAACAACCATGGGGCTAGATACAGGGTGCCCAGCAGCTAATCAACCTCCATTCATTACCTGAATTAGAACACAAAACATTCAATGCAATTTCCTTTATTTTATTCGACGCATCACCACATATATATAATAAATTTACTATGGAGGGGCCCCAGCACATCTTCTCACCTATCATTCTACAAACCAACAAACGAGTCACCCCTTTGATTTTTTATTTTATTTTTTATTTTTGGAAAAATTGGGGCGTCATGAGATATTGATGAAAATGGTTGGGACTTGGGTTGAGCCCGCCATCGAAAATACTGTCGGCTGGGCAGCCCCCTCCCCCTCAATTCCACGTGGAAAATGCCGTCATCTCCTTTCGTTGTCTACGCGTTCTTCGAGGACTCCGGAAATCGCCATCTTAGAAAAAAGCAGCTTTAATACGAAGATGGCGGCATGATTTAAGTAGGGAAAAAAGAGCTTAATTTATATGAATTCCTCTGGCAGACGTCCACGTAGCAATGGAATCCGTTAACGTTCCTGCTTTTTCAGTACATCGCTTTTTCTTAGACAAATTTTTAAATAACGGGTGGGCCAAATAGGATAGAATAGATTTATATGCATATCAGGTACCATTCATGTTTTTAATAAAAACTCATATCCAAATTAAGATAAAATGCGACGTAACTAAAGGCAAGAAAGAATAAAAAAGAGTCATAGAATTGAGTTTAATTATGTTATAAATCTATTTACAATATATTCAACGCTCATATTATGTTTCAACTCATTTATGATCTATTTAATACCTATATGGATTAATAAATCTTTGACCTATTTGACGGACTTACAAATACCTTTAAAAAGGTCAAATTATACTCACTGTTACACAAATAACTTAATTTTTTTTTTGTGTCGCTAAAAATCTTAAACCTGCCCATTATGATATAAATAACCCCATCTTTTTTCTGTGTCATGAAAAAACTACACACACATTAATTCCATCCAAGGTATATAGGTCACACTAGTATTAGTTTAAAGTTTTTTATAATACAAAAAATAATTTGGATATTTGTGTCTTCATATTGGAAAATTTTAAGTTTGAGGCAGTTGTATTATACTAAATATAATCTGGGATTTTTTTTAATGATATTAACCCCTTTTTTTTTATTAATGTGTAACTAATAATTTAAGGAAAAAAAAGACGTCACTGATGAGGCATGCGGTTTGACAATACTCGCCAGCATGACTGGACTAATAGATATGAATATATACGTGCGTCCATATGTATGTGTTTATATTATATAGTCAATCCTAGCACGAAAGCTAAGTTGCGCTGCCGTATGAACGTGGCGAAGAAGAGGACCACAACGTGTCCATCCAAAGTCCGAGAAAGGGAGGAATAGAAAAGTCTAAAATGGCGGATCATAAGTTGGGATTTACACGACCGAGATGAGCACGGAGGACTTATCAAATTCGATTCCAGAGGAGGGATCGCATTGCCAGTCAACGTCCTAGTTCTTCCGCATTTTAGGACACTTATCTAGCGGACTTTCATCGATTTGACTTGACCAGATATAGAAGATAAAAAAGGCGTCAGGCGGGTTGGGAATTCTTTTCCCACTTTAAAATTGTTCAGATCTCGTCATAAGAAGCTTTTCTTCACGCAATCGAATCATCGAATTATATATCTATTGTGGTGGAATTCCTACCCCACCGCGTGAAGTACTTAGAATGCGAGTATCTCTTGGAAGATCATGTGGTAAAAGAGATACATAATGTACTTTACCCTTTGTAGGTAGGATTCTAGTCCAATTGTAGCTCACAACTCGATGTGGTCCTAAAATTGATTTTGTTTGTTTGTTTGGATAGTCCTAAGATTAGTTGACATTGATTTTAGGTGCTTTCGCTCTTAGTGTTTGAGCATATTATGTGGGGAATAATTCTATTTTTATTGATGCAATTCGGTCATCCTATGAAAACTTAATAAATATTCTAGCGTAATAATTAATTATCACATTGGGCATTTTCAGGAGCACGTATATTCTAAAAAGTCAAAGCAAAAGAGTTGTCGATAAGGATCACCTATCCTTATCAGTTGTCACGACAACAATACGGGTAATGACCCTCACCAAACTTAGGCAAGTCATGCAAGTTTGCTATAGAATCCTAGAAACGATGTTTAGCAAGGGTCGGCCCCTTGCCGCCGCTTGCGGGATGAGGTGGCCTACACGCAACAGCGAGGGTTCTTGGACCCTCCTCGATGGCTGAGGGTGCTCGTCCCACCTAGCCTTCCCCCTCATCTCTCTCCAACATTTTTTCATGATTTTTTATTTTTTTTTTTTTTTTTATGTATCATTATTGCACATCAAGAATTAGTCCGGGGAATGTGTAGGTCCTGAGTTGAACGTGAATTGTTGCGTCAACGTTTTCGTCAAACGGGAGAACTAACAAAAAAACAATAAATAGGGGAAGTCGCTATTTCCATCCCATTCATTCATTGCCCATTGAAAGAAGGAATTCCCATCTAATTGGCTTATCTTGTCCCCCAAACCTTTGTTGGACATCTTATCCGGCGATGTGGACGGACCTCCTTTTGAGTTAATGAAATTTCCCTTTTACAGCCGAAAAAAAAAGAGAGGCCAAAATATCTTTTAAATTAAAAAAAAATCAATTTTTGGGCACTTATTAAGAAACCGTTTGAGGTAAGCATGCCATTTTCCACGTACTATTATTTTTTAATTAATACTTTGGAAATCGATGTATTAAAATATTGAATATAATCATCAAGGGCCACTATCCAGTTCATAAGACCTAGTAGTCTTAGGCTTAGGATTGGTCTAGATTCACTCGTGATTTGGAACCTATTCTATTGGAACCAATTTGCTTATTGTTGGAACTTGACACTAACCATGTCAATCAACTCCTAGGCTTAGGATTGATTTTGGGGTCTATAGAGGAATCCACCAATTTCTTTTTTCTCTTTTTAATTATTTTTCCTTTCGTTTTGTTTCATTTTCAGTTATGGAAAATGAAAATGAACACAATAACAAAAATCCAATAATTCATAAAAGATAAACACATACAATAAAATAAACAATAAAATTTTTAAAACAAATAAACACGATTTATCTAGTTTCTAGTTCTTAGTTTGGTTTTTCGGTTCGTTTTTTAATTAGAAATTGAGAATCGAACTTATAGTATTAATTCTATTTTAAAAAATATCAAGAATCAGACCAATAATCACAAGAATCTAATCGGACTGATAAATTATGGCGGATTTGGTTTAATTCGAGTTCTTTCTTGAACCTATGCTCACCTAATCCTATTACGTGTGAGCGGCTTAAACGCAGAAAGGGCATCGATGCTTCCTGCCAACAATAAGTGGCGAAAAGATACCCCTACTGTTCCGCGAAATTACAAAATTACCAATCACGGGGAGCTCGTTGCCGCCGGCCCAGTTCTCTCGCAGCCGCAGTTCGCGATTCCGTCGGAGTCCAGCGCTCGTCGCCGGCGGTCAATTCGCCATTTCACCACCAACTTCTCCTCCATCACTCCATCCTCCCAAGCTCTCTCTCTCTCTTTGCGCGAGCTGTTCAGGAAAATTTCGTCTGGCGGACTCGGACCTTTTTCAAGCTTCGTTTCTTGCACACTTGTGAAGCTGAGATTTTTAATGTGAAATTGCGCGAATTTTTCGTCTACTTGCGAACCTGGAAATGCTGAGGTTCAGCTTTAACGTGGGTAATCGTTAGAAATCAACCTGGGGATCTAATTCGAGCTGATTTTGCTGAATATAATCAAATTGAATTAGTAAACGTGAGTGTTCTTCTGGGTTTTAACTGTTATCTGCTCTTACAGTATTTGCAGCGAACCTGTTGGTGAGCATGTGCTGGTTGGCCAATGCTTCAGACGCCAATATAATGGCTGGCTGCAACCCATGTATAATTTGCATTTGCTGATGATCATTTGGGTAAGGGTAATGAGGATGTCATGGTTTCTTTGGTCTCAAAACTGGGATCTGTGCTTTGAATAGTGAATACTTCTCACAGCAAATGACTGGAAGACATCATTTTTCTTGTGAGGGGAAGTCGAATTTCATACCGCCTAGAAGGGTCGCCTACACTGATCCCCCTGCCCTTTCTAACCGATAAAGAAGAGCCGAAAAGACCGAAGCTCTTGTTCTTTTTAGTTTCAGTGTCCTTGCCTCTATTATCTCTCAAACGGTTGTTCTGTTCTGGAGATAAATAATTGAAATATCAGAACCGGTTGTTCTGTCATTTTTTGCTCGGTCACTGGTTGGCCGTCACGAAACATTGTTTAGCTTTAAAGTAATTAAGTCCTCGATAGGAGAAATATGCAACATAAAGCGGGAAACATGAATTATTATCTGAGGTGAGTAGTCAATTGCCATGGTCCATGGAAATCAATTATATATACAAACATCCGAAGTTTCCAAGCTGACCCGGTTTCTGCTTACAAGGATCGGTTAGAATAGGTTATTCTCCTGTTTAGTCCCGGCCACCTAAGCCATGGGTTTCGACCCCAATTCTTGATTGTTTTATAATGCTGCTAAACTTGCTTTTTTTTTTTTTTTTTTTTTTCCACCAATGAGCTTTATCAGTTTTTCTTTCTGCAGGCATTTCTTTGTAATCCTTCACATTTCATCCATGCGATTGCTGGCTTAAGTTTGTGGAATTGATCCTCTAGCAAAATAGTAGTTGGGAATGGGAACTGAAGAACCGAAAGACCCTTTGAAGGGGATGGACTGGAAAGCCATCGGCAGTGACCTACAGAAGGATCCTTCTGCTAAACCAATTGTAAAGAAGCGATTGCCAAGAAAGATTAGGCAAATACCGGACTATTATTTTCTTTCTTGAAGATCTTTGGCCTCAACTATTGCCTTTTATGGGGCATGCATTGCTGGTGGAATTGGTGCTGGAATGCTGCTGGAGATCTGGATAAACAAGAAAATCAAAGGTGAGTGATATTTCATTGATTTCTTCGTTTGTCTCACAGATGCTCAGATCAGACAATCGTGGTCCTAATTTCCATAATTTCATTGAAAATAATAATTTCACCTACTGAGGAAAATATCCTGCCACGATGTGGAATCTAGCCTGGAGCCTTTTTCTGTCAAATGACCTCATCTCTTTGCACTTGATGTATGGAACATAGCTGGTTTACTCTTGAATGATTTAAGTCTTAAACAGGAAGAATACATGGGAGGCAAAGCTGAAAATGGACAGTGATAAGGACTTGCTTTCTTTTTGATGCATTGCATAAGAATATGCATCACCAGAATTGAGAATTTCCAAGACTTTGCGGTTCTTTTAGAATACATAGTGTCGGTACGATTCTCGTCAGGCAGATCTCCGGCCTTCGCATGCTCGAAGTGCTCTCGGCCGTCAGATGTTAACAACTTTCTATGGACATGTACTTGTGTACTTCATATTATGTTTTAATCTATACAGCAAATTCGTCATGCCATTTGCACAATGGAATAATTGCTTTATTACTTCCACATTGCAGAGGATGGAGGCATGATTTGGGAGTTCAACAAGTAGAGGCAGTGTGGCGTGCTTGCTTGGCAAATTAATCAACACGGTTGAGATCATGCATGAAGTGTAAAGTGGTTTTACCTCACGTGAAGCTGATCATGTGGAGTGTACATGGATTCATGGGATATGGGTTTCTTCTGAGTAATAAAGTTCAATAACAGGATCGTGAGATCCACCAAAGAAGTTGGTACTTTATGCAGACCAAGTTATTATGGATTGCATTCGTTTTCAATTCAGTATTTTTTTGCCAATCATCGTAACACCTCGAGTATGACAACATGGAGGGATTGCGAAATGATACCTGAGACGAAACACGGTGCAAGAAATCTCCACTTAAGTACTCATCTTAGGAGTTTCACCCTTGTGCTTAGGCACGAGTAGTCACTAACATGGCTGTGATAGTGTGATGTCTTGAGATTGGTGAAACATATATATAGCACCTTCTCGTTTCAATGCTAGTGCTGCTGCCATATGAATGTCTGCTTTTCTCTTTCTTTCTCTTTCAATCAAGCAGAACATGTCCCGTGGGTCCTTCATATTAATGGGCATCACATAAACCTACCTGCGCTCATCTTCCAACGACCATCGCCGATTCATTAATGATTCAGAGGTTTGGTGCGATCTACACCTTCCAATTATTCCTCCCATTGTGTTGCGGTTGTCCTGTCTGTTTCTCAACCAATTGATTGTCAAGATTGACCTCTTTTCTCAATGGATCGGTGGCCATTCGGACGGATTCGTTGATCATGCAATTAAATATAGTGTGTACGGTTTGAAGGTTGATAACTTATTTCGGGAGACTAGAATACGAATCGTCAACGAGCTTCATATGAATAAGCGAGTTTCCTTTTTTGAGAAAAGAAGATGCTATTATTACAGAGTTCGATAAGTCGAGTGCGTAAAGTCGATTATGTAAACAAGTTGGGAATTTGATGAGTTGTGTGTACGGCGAAAAAGCATGACTGAGCTTTCGCATCTAGTTAAGAAGGCTTACCTGAATGATCAGAAAAGATTTAGTACCTAATTGGGTTTTTGTACGTGAGCTTTTCAGCTAATCAAAAGAGATCCCGTACCAAATTGGATTGTCAGTTAAATTTTCAGCTTTAGTTACGGATTATGAAATTTCTTGAGTCCTGTCAAGTCGAGTGTGTGCATTTGCAGATGCGAGAGCTTGATAAATAGGGAGTACGAGGAAGGAACTGGGTCGAGATTGCTCATCTTGTCACAAGGCCAAATGACTAAATTAAAAACCAAGGTTGGACCAGGAAGCGTTTGTGGTCTGGATTAGACGACTTTGAGAATGGACATTAGTACATTACCTTGCCAGCGGACTTCTGATTTTGTATGGATCAATGTGGAGCAAGGCATGAGATTTTGGGCCTTTTGAGGAAGGCCTCTTGGCTCACGAATAACGTGAACCATAGCTACTTATCAAGTATGGAACCTTGGTCTATCTGACTATATTCTGTTGAGGTTATCTCGGACTTTGGCGGTCGGTTTATAAATGTAAGAGAAACTCTCTCCTATATGGTTGTTGGGTCTTGACTTGTTTGTTACCTAAGAGATACGGGTTGTTGCTACTCTAACATGACGGGAAGATGGATCTCAAGCATGAATATCAAGGACAAGATGGTTGTTGGGTCTTGACTTGTTGGTTACCTAAGAGATACGGGTTGTTGCTACTCTAACATGACGGGAAGATGGATCTCAATCATGAATATCAAGGACAAGAAGAAGAAATTATGGTCGTCATTGAAAGACTGTGAATAAGGAGTTAAAAAATTTCAACATGGATAAGGCAAAACCGATCACAACTCCTCTAATAAGCCACTTCAAACTTTTCGAGGATATGTGTTAGAATACTCAAAGATGAGATGGTGGTAGTCAAATATGCATCCACATTGGAAAGTTTGATGTATATCATGATGAGCATAGGACCAAACATTGCATGATAGTGGGAGTTGTGAGTTGATATTTGCAAAACCAGGCAAAGAGCATTGGAGTGCACTACAATAGATATTAAGATATCTAAGGCATACCCTCTCACAAACAAACGCTGCTGCCAATTCAATGGAAGTCTAGTCTCCTTCAACACAGTCATCACTTAGCAAGTATGCAGTTTAGTGGAAACAGAGAGACATTTAATGGACATTAACAAGTCATGAAGAAAGAGCCTTTTGTAATGGAGATTTCTCTCACCAAATCATAAAAATTGTGAGAAATCAACCATCTCTTAAGCATTAGCCATCAACACTTTTACAAACAAAACAAAAGGGTACACACAACTACATTTTGCAAAGACAAAAAAGGGTAGAGAAAAGCACAAAAGCACCTACTATGAAGCCCAGCCAGGATGAATAGGTGCCCCGAGAGTCTAGCAAAATTCTCCTCTGCAAATGCGAGTAATACATCGTCGAAGCTACTCCACAACACCTCACAGGCACGTTTTTCGGTGATTACATCTTCGAAATCAAACACAAAAAATCGATTAGCAGACCTAATCAATGTTCTCGAGACTGCAAGCAATTTTTTTTTGGTAAAGGACTGCATACAAATTTTGATGTCTCCTAAAATCGATAAATAAAATCCTTGCCAAATCTTTATGTATGGAAAAAAATTGGCAGGGTACCTACCAAGGGCTAGCTAAGTATGTACATTGTTCTTATATCCACAGGAAAGACGACCCTTGCCCATAATTCTCCAGGCACCGGCAATGTTACTAATCAAATAGCTAGCAAAATTTACCACTGCACTAAGCCCCATTAACTTCAAACAGAGTGTCTTAGTCAAGTACGATAATCTGCTGTCATCCCTCAACTCATTAATTGTAGATCCTGAGCCTGTTCATGTGTTAGTACCATGTAAAGTGGCGACAATCCATTAGTAGAGTGCTCATGGAAGCTATTTAAATTGGCAGGCAAACTGATTTTATTATTATCAAAGTTAACTCTCAGTATGGCCATTGACTTTGGGTCATCATTTAGAGGATCGAAAATGACCATGAAATTCCCAAATGCTAAATCGGGCTTCAGGAACAGATCCACCAGCAAATTGCTGCTTGCCCCGATATTTCTCTGCACAAACTTTCTTGGAGTGGTTTCCCAATCCCTGGCAGCATGAGAAATGTGTGAAGCTTCTTTCAAGCCACTCAAGAAGGCACCATGCATGCTAGTTGGGTACTGCCCACTTGTGGCTTCCCCAGCAAAAAAAAGGCCGGTTCCCCACGCTCTCTCCAAGTACATCATAATCTCTACTAGACGAGTTCACTCTTACAAGGGAATATGAACCATAAGAAAGAGGATCGCTTCCCCATCTTGTACATATAGATTGTATAACCTCCGTGCATGACAATCAACCTACGTAACATAAAAAGGAAGGCAATTTACTCACCTGAGGTCCTAGGTGAGTGTTGTCATGGTTTGGTGAGGTCTCGGAAGTCCGAGGCTGCGGCTAGCATTGTGTGTATTTGACATTGAACGAGTGAAATAAAGAATGACAATTCATGGTTGAATCAGCATACAAAACCACATCAAAATCAAATGGTTATGACGACAAAGTAAGAGTTGAAGCTCCAATTTCACTTCCGGGTGAAAAAACTAGAGATACTTGCCCTTCTTTGTCATGAGCCTATTAAGTTTACATCAAATGTCGAATCTACACAAGATGCAGTTGCGGAAAATCTCCTCTCGAGTCTTCTTATGAATCTGACCTTTGTTTAAAAACTCGAGGTTGGACGATCATTTTTAATGGTAAAGGTTTTGATGAATTCAACGCGAAGTGCATTTGATCAGTAGCTAATTACTATATCTATCAGACGATTTCTTTTGGGGATCATGTTATTAAGGTGATTAACCAAACAAGAAAGAGATCCTAGAATAGGAAGGTTTCAGATTTCACTACTGTGATAAGTCACCAATCTACTAACTATCCCATCAAATAAGTCGAAGATTCGTTAAACTACGAAACCTCATTTTGCCGTGATGTGATATATTTTCGATGTGAATAAAGTACCAAATGAATGATTGAGTATTCCTTCAGTTGTTGAGACATATCATTATGTATGAAAGATGGCCAATGGGTTCAAGGCATAACATTGGTAATGCTATGTAATCTTTTGTTTACCAAGGGTTTGAATCCCTCTCTTTATGCACCTTGAAGTAATTGACCATTGATACTAATCACAATGTATCAAAGAAAAACACATACCCTAATTCCAAAAGTTAAAACTTTCTTTGATATGTATTCCCTATTTCCAAGTCCCCACTCGAAAATTCTGATCGGAGGGAATAAATAACCTAGTGCGATTTAATTGTCCTTAAATCGGCCCAGTATGGGTTAGTAACAACTTATGAATAAAATCTTATGTTCATGATTGACTAGGGAAACAATTTGCGATTGATAGGGCTCGAGTGAACCGTAGTCAAGCATAAGTGTCATCTTGCAAGAGAAAAATTCCGTATTCCCAGAGTCATATGTTAACTCATATCATGAGAACATTTAGCATTTTACCCATAGTGAGGGTCGTGATAATTGTACTTTCTTATAATAGATGCAAATCAAGCAATCATGAGATAATTAATTTTTTTTTTTATATGCATCTCGAGTAATTCTTCATATAGAAAAAACAAAGAAGTAAATTTAAATGCAAATTTCGTCCTTTCGAGGATTAGTAATTCTGGTCAATGATTTGGGAACACCGGATGGTTTTTTTATGGAATCAATTTTCGGAAATTTTGAACGCAAATAAAAATTTTCTTTTTTTTTTTTTGTGTGTTTGGTGCTCTTTCTTTTCCGGGGGGTTTCCGGGGGGGGGGGGGGGAGTGATTTACATAATCCAATGATGGTCTGTGCTCGTTTGAAAAAGAACGGTGCAGATGTGCTGAGCACGAAAATCGAGGGAGCACTATCAATTTTAGGGTTTTTTTTATACCTATTAAAAATTGAACTCAAACGTAGCCTGTAAGCCATCGTGGTTTCTTTGTCCTCTCATCTTGTCTCTTCCTTATTTCCTCTCGCCATATCCCACCTCTCCAAATTTCCATGTGAACGAGATTGAGATCGAGGGAGAAGAACTCGAGCGGGCAGTTGAAGCCGGGCCATGGAAATTTTGCTGTAACCGGAGTCGAGGGCGTGTGATCAGGGGCTGAAGGAACATATCGACGCCAGAGATTAGCAACTGGACCGGAACTTCAGTCCTCCTCATTGTACGTTGTCTTTCGGCCTCGTTATGCAATTGCATGCCTGTCTGAATTTTCTGTTGCAACTCGTGACGCTCTATTATAGGATTTTTCTACTTAAATTTCCAGATCTTCTTTATCTGTAAGAAACATAAGACACTTAAATCGTTTAATCGGCCAAATATGGAACAGAAAATAAGCAATAATCATGTCTGGTCTTGTGTCTGGAGCTTTTTCCCGGAAGGCGTTCTCTATCAAATAAGATAATTAATGTTCCCGTTGAGCAAAGAGCGAAGATTTTTATTGGTTTATCAACGCCAAGTTACATAATTGGCTTGACTGATGGCTTCCACTTCAATCGTTCTCAACTTCAACTGGGGTTGAAAGCCTTTGGTCAAGCCAAGCCATACTAGATGCGGGCAAACTGGATAGTTTACCGTCCATCTTTACAATTGATTGGCATAAAATAGAAAATAAGCAAACTGAAGAACTTGAGGGTGCAGCTTAGCCGGGGCCATGAAATAATGTTGAGAGAGAATCTTAGATGTAGCAGCAAATTATGTGATGTTAGGAGTTTGGAAACTTCCAAATAATCAAATTGGACAATTAAGTTGGGTTTTGGTGAGCTTGACTCAAAATTTCACTTTTCATGCTCACTTCACCAGAACTTTTATCCTTACAAATCTCCAAATCCCTGTCCCATTTTTTCATTATGAATCTATGATTTCACATATAGGTTCATATAGGTTGAAATTTTGAGTTGGTAGAACAATTTGCTGCATCCGAGTCATTCACAGAAAAACTAAGCCGGGCTTGTGTATAAGAAGCAAACGACAGAGCAATAGTTTTTAATCTGAAGAGCAAAATTTGAGCATTGTTTCCTGTCTTTTCAAAAGAAGTTCCCAGGGTCTTGCTTGTTGGTACCCAGTCACTTGAAACATATCTGTTCACTCTTCTGTGGGTTACAGGCGAAATGCCGAGTGCGGCATTTAAATTATGGGAGCTTGTTGAGTTTCTGCCTAATAAATTGTTGTTGATTTGTCTGGCATGCCATTCCCACTGAATAACCCAATGCAGAGGATTTGTCTAACATGCCACGCCCACTGAATGCAGAAGAGGAAGAACCCAATACAGAGGTTCCCCAAGGTATGTGCATCTCCCAATTCCCCTTTTGTAAAAGCTCGTGCAGGATGCTTAAGAGTCAGTCATTGATAATTAATAGATCTTTGAAAATGGACAGAACAGTGCTCCTAAGTGTGACATTTAAATTTTGAAAAGCAATGGCTCTCTCTATCCCCTTAGATCACCTGCATAAAGAGCATCCGTTTTTAAGACAGAAGCAAAATATAGTTTTCAATCTGAAGAGCACAGTTTGAAAACTGTGCCCACTGAATGCCAAAGAGGGAGAACGCAATATGGAGGTTCCACATGGCATGCATGCATCTCTAAATTTGCCATACGTTGAAGCTTGTGCAGGCTGCTTTATTTGTCTTCTAATCTTCACCTAAGAAAAGGGATATAGGCAGGATGCTCAGATTTCTAATAGTTATGGAGAAACAGAATAGTCAGGAATTAATAGGAAAAGAGGAGTTTTAGAGTCGGTCATTGATAATCACTAGATCTTTGAAAATGAAAAAGACAAATATTTTGAAGTTTGGCATTCAAATCTTGAAAAGCCATGGCTCTCTGTCTCCTCTGATCTCCTACATGAGTATTGGCGTGTATATGATTAAATTATTTGTCAAAGATAATTCCTATGAATTTTAATTTTAAGTCAATTATTATGTGGGGTCGCTAGTGTTTTACTATTGTGACATGAATGCCTACATAACATATCAATTATCATATGGAATGTTGTATATAATATTTTTGTTTGAAAAAGTGAATACAAAGTTACAATTTTTTATATCTGTATGTGTAACATATCTATAAAATATATCTCGGAAGTACCTAATAGTGATTTTCACTTATAATTGAGTTTAGGTGCGAGAACGCATGTTGCACCAGCTAAGAGTCAACGAGGTACCGGTAGGCTTGCCAACGCGGATATGACATCTCTCAAAAGAAAGTTGGAAGAACTCATCGGCAGTCGCCAAGCGGACATGAACAAGCTAAAGTCGAAGTGGATGAGAATAGAAGAGCAATATTGGAGTGTGGTGCAGGCAATTAGAGAAGGAATATCTTTTCCACCGGAGAAAGTAGCAGAGGTGGAAGGGTTGAGCAAAGAAGTTGAACAGATTCTTCCAGTTCCAGGAAGATTTCAGCAAGAGGCAATGGCACTTGTTAGATCTATCAAAACATCTCATTTGGTGACAATAGAAGAATTATTAGGCAAAAAAACTCAACGGAAGGTGAAGGAGATGTTTTACACTATATTGCGGAATGAGTTTTTCATACTTGGTGTTTATGGTATGGGTGGAGTGGGCAAGACGGCCATTTTGAGGCATGTCTATATCAATCTCCTTGATTTTCTTCCGTCATATGTATTCTGGATTGCTGTACCTCAGGATTTTAGTGTTTATGCGCTACAAGAAGAGATTGCCAATGCGGTTGGACTAGACAATCTTTCAAATGAGAAGGACGTGAAGAGAAGGGCGGGCCTATTGTATGGACATCTGAATGCAAAGAAGGCATGCATCCTACTTTTAGATGGCCTTTGGAAGCCCTTTGAAGTTAAGGATGTGGGTATTCCAGTTGAAACGGGAAAACTAAAGTTGATAGTGACAACTCGATCACCAGATGTGTGTCGTATGATGCTCTGTCAAAAGCAAATTAAGATAGAGCTTCTCGATATGGAAGATTCTTGGAGGTTATTTTTAAAGAAGCTTTGCTTTGCGGGAGAACTCCCTCGGGAAGTTGAACAAATTGCAAGGTCTCTTCTTGATAGGTGTTGTGGTCTGCCACTTGGGATCATTGAGATTGCAACTCGCATGAGAGGGGTAAAGAAAGAGCGTGAGTGGAGAGACATGTTGGGAAATTTAGAAGAGTCCAGGATGGAGCTTGACGTGTTCAAGCATCTGCAGCTCAGTTACTTGAACTTGGGTGATGAACAAGTGCAACAGTGTTTCCTGCATTCAATATTTTGTTATGGAAATCTCCTTTCAGAAGCTGACAGAGAGTATTTGATAGAGTCTTTTATAGAAGAAGGTTTGTTAGGTGGAAGTGCCACCAGGCAAGGGCTGTACAATCAGGGTAACGATATATTGGATAAAATAGAAGGGGCCGGCCTGTTGGATCCTGAAAAAGGGCATCGGTATCTACACCCGTTGACAAGGGACATGGCATTGCATGTAGTGCGGAGCACAACTCACATGGTTAAGGCCTATATGGGGTTGAAAGAAATACCGGAGGAAGTATTCTGGACTGATCGTCTAGAGAAAGTCTTTTTACAAGGCAACAAAATAGAAGAAATGCCATACAACGTATCACCAAATTGCCCTAAACTGACGCGGCTGTCTTTGTATGACAATTCGACCTTGGGAGACATCCATGAATCTTTCTGTAGACATCTAAAGGGGTTGACGGTTCTAGATTTGGGCCGCACTGGAATCACGAAATTACCGGACTCCATCTCCCAGTTGGAGAGCTTGGAAGCACTATTACTGCAAAGTTGTTTCGCATTACGCTTTATTCCTTATGTTGGAAAGTTGGGATCCCTAAGAAAGTTGGACCTCAAAGGGTGTGAAAGTCTTGAAGAAGTGCCAGAGGGCATGGAGATGTTGGCAAACCTGAGGTACCTCGCCCTAGATGGCACAGAGATAGAGACATTACCGGAGGGAGTGTCAGGGAAGCTGGTGAACTTGCAATATCTTGCGATTAAAAAGCTAAGGGCAGGAGAAGAGGTAAAATTACTGAAGGTGGAGGAACTTCATTGTTCTGTTTCCAATGTGGAAATGTTCAATGCATGTGTGGGGTCTCTCGAGCGAAATAGTAGCCAACGGTACAGGCTTGTGATGGGTGCACCAGAAAATTTCAGCCTTTGGTGTGGGAGGAAGACTGAGAGGTCTTTACTCATTGATAGTTGCGACCATATCGCTGTGAGTATAGATGGAACAAGTGGTGATGGCTGTGCTCTGCTTCCAGAAAGTGTGCAATCATTGGAATTGTCCGGGTGTCATGAAATGAAGAGAGTGATGGAATGGGAGTGGCTGACCACTCTCCTTCCAAATCTGAAGGAGATTAGAACAAAGAGTTGTGAGAACTTAGAGGAGATAATACATGGCCCATTGCCAAGCGGAGCCACTTGTCGCCTTACATATCTTGAAGTAAATTGTTGCAACAACATGAAGAGGGCGCTGCTGACGCAAGACATGGTGCTCCACCTCCCTTTCCTCCAAGAGATATTAGTCAAAGACTGCAAGGGCATAGAGGTGATAATGGGCACTGTTGCCAAAATGACGCACTTTTCCTTCCCAAAGTTAATGAACCTTGGTCTATGTAATCTTCCGGAGCTGAAGAGCATATGCGATGGGACCACGAGATGCAATTCCCTCCAGTTGATATCTATTCACAATTGTCCAAAACTGAAGGGGATTCCTCTGCAGCTGCCTGTGCTTGACGATGGACTCCCTTCTCCTCCCCCTTCTCTTCAAGAGATTCGGATAAATCGGCAGACGTGGGAGTCACTGGAGTGGGATCATCCCCTTGCCCATTCTACACTTGAACACTTCATCAAGTTTCTTGGTAAGTCCTGCACAAATTTTACTTCTTTTATCCTTTCCATCTCCCTTTGGTCCCTTCTAAGGATTGGTTCTCCCGCAGTATGGGTTGCTTATTTTATTCCTAACTTTAATAGTGAGTGTTATACCTCATAACTGCTCAGAAACTAGCAATTAGGCCCGTGCTACACCCTGATAAGTGAATTCCATTACAGCTTGAAAGTGCAGCATACTAGTCATGTTATTATTGAACCTTAGTTGTTTCAATGATGTTCAAGAATTTAAAAAAAAAAAAAAAAATCTCCCTTAACTTTGAATAATAACAATGCTTCTAGTCCTCGCTCTCTCTCTCTCTCTCTCTCTTTTTTTGGGGGGGGGGGGGGGGGGGGGGAGAATTTAAAAGATTTTCTCACACCGGTTTTCTAAAAACAGGCCATTCTGAGTATACAAAATTTTGCATATGCTGATATGCAAATCCCTCTGTTATAAGTGAGCAGTTTTTGTGGTCACAAAATGATCACGACATAGAGATAAGAAATGATTAGTGGCTGCAGAATTCTCGTACAATAAAATTGAAATTCATCATGGCATCCTTGTTGGAAGGATGCTAAAGCCTAGTAAAAGTAGAATTTGATTGGGAAGTTCTACTTTATTGGTTGGGATAGTTTAAGAGAGCATGTTAAATGCTTTTTACGTTTCCTTTTTGTTGTCTTTTCTATTTTACCTCATTCGGTACTTCTATTTGCACTTTCAAGTCCTCTTTTTACTTTTTAAATTGATCACTATTCTTCGGGAATACTTTTCATGGACTTTGTATTTCCGATTGCGTATTTGAACTTATTGAATTCCTTTATGTTTAATTTGATTAGGTTAGGTTGGCCGGAGGAGTCTCTAATTTCTTTAGATTGTTTACATTCTCTCTTTAATTTGATCAAAGAAGTCTCTAATCCCTTTAAATTGTTCTTGGAGGAGAGAAATAAATGAGGGGCTAGCTATATCTAGAACCTTGTGAAATCTATGAGGGCTGGTCTTTTGGAAGCACAAATATTGGACAGAAATAAGATGGGCGTAGGTGTCAACAAGCGAATTGGCCACAGTTCAAGTTTTTCTAAGCTCTCTCAAAATGCACCGCAATCTGTATATAGATTTCTCGTGAATAGTCATGCGGTACACAATGATATTGGGTATGAGTACGAGAAAGGTCCTTGGGCATCAGTTGCTCCCCAACTACAAAAAAACTACTCTCCCGCTCCCTTTCTCAACTGATTTTGAGTCCTTTGGACCCACTTTGCGAGCGACTAACAAAAGAATATTTCTGCCCCCAGACTGATGAAGCCGTGGAGGATCCCGTTGAGTATGAATCGTCTTCTGATGGCAGTGGACTCAACGCCATTGCTACATCATCCTGCTCGATTGATGTTTAAAGTACCTCTGAACCTTACGATGACATATGCTTAATTTATGCCTTATTTTATAATCTATGTTAACTACGTCTTGTTTCTGGATTCTTCAGTTTGTATTATCCCTTATTTCTACCTCGTGAAACATTTATCTTTCCATCCCCCCCCCTCTCCCCCCGGGCCCCTTCTTCCTCCTTCTCCGACGAATCTTATATAGAATTGTTCTGGATATGAATTTGATGGTATACTACTTAAGGTACAATCTACTGTGGGAGGTGTTCTTGGTTTGGAGCAGACTAGTGGCTATTTCATTCGACACGCTTTAATGGCATCCGCAATGTTGACCGTCTTAGAAATCATCTGAGCATCCAACTTGTGACTGATGCTTTCGAGAAGGTTTTCATGCAGAAACCCATTCTTGTCCACTGGTTTTAGCAGGGAAATCCTAGCACTTAAATTCAGAACACATAGGAAGACACCTGACGAAATCAAATAAACACGGACGTCTTGGCACGATGAGGTTTGTACCTCTCTGGCTGAGGAAAGTATAATGGGCCCTTGTGAGTTTATGGACAGATGGTATCTACGGCGAATGTTTAGTCAAAAGACTTGACGTTTCGAGCGTCCCACTAGACCTGGCTTCATTCAGTTGAGTCTTGAATATTTAGTGCATGATAGTGTTGACCATCGGTGCGATCTCCCCAGTGCGTATTTCCAGCCTGCGCAACGAAGGCAGAAGCAGACGGAATGATGACGGAATGACCATTGGTGCGATCTCCCCACGGAATGATGACGATCAGAAATTCTGATTTTTGTGTTATTGTTGATGTGGTGAACACCATGGTAACCGGGGATTAGCTTGTGGACCAAGAGCGTAGGGCCTGGTAAATTGATTTTGTGTCCGAGACATAATTTGTCTGCGCGAGTTTCATGCTTGAGACAAAAAGGGAATGAGCTGCTAAATCGACCAACGGATCATCCGGAGGATGGGCTGGTACTTCACTGAAATAGTGTAATTGTCTCGGGAATTGCATGATTTCCCTATATCCGCGAAGAGTCTATACTGAAAAAGTCATTCACAAGGACCTGAAAACAGGCAGTGTACTTTCTGGGCGCTATTCTGAATCTTAAATTTTCAGACTTGGGATTGGCAACGGGAACGAAGCAGAAAGGACAAGTACAAATAATGATACTTAGAAAGTCTGCAGCTTGTTCTTAGAAGATCACTGGTAAACTTTAGGACAGTTTTGAGACATGACTGTTCGATAGGGGCTTTTGCTGCCAACATATGCCTTGGGTGATTTAGAGTGAAATCTGATGATTGTGGATTTGGATTGCTTTTGTTAGAGATAGTAGTAAAAAGAAGTAGGAAATTTAATTAAAGTCATCACCGTAACCATTTTGGACATTCAAGGAGCAAATATAAAAGTCATGATTGTTCTTTCTTCTGGTTTGTTAGTTTCTTTGATTTTGTTAACCCCTGGGGATTTATTTTCAAGCTATAGCTTCTGGTGCTGATATTGAGCTGAATGGGACGGGATTAAATGCGACTATAGAAGAAAGAACGGTCGACAGAAATGTGGAAACTTGGAATCTGGAAGGGAAATAACCTTGTTTGTAATGAAAAAACAGACTAAGCGGTCTTCATTCAGACATAGCCTTTATATGAAGACAAGGAATGACATTGTTCTTTCTTTCTTGGAAATCATAGTAATAATGATTCCAAAATTTGCATTATCAAAAGACAAACTTTACGAGCACACATGAAGTCAGACAAATGAGCAATCTATACATTCGCAGCGTTCAATATCGTTTGCAACAAATCCGATTGTACGAAAGCGCATCATGTCACGGACCAAGGAACGTCACGTCATCAATCCAAAGGGGCTCATCAAGACCATTAGTTTGTAAGGGGATTTATTCTTTGCCCTCGGATTAGTTCGACGGGGATTGATGATCTCAACCATTAGATGAGATCAATCTCCACCGTTTCACTAATGTGACGAGGGTCAACATCCTTCACAATCAGATTAAGCACATTTCTACCATTGAATCGATTAGATGAGAATTGATATCCCTATCGCTAGATAATGTAGAAGACCAATGGTTTGTGATTAGAGGACTTTTGTATAAATAAGGGAGCCCTCTCTCCATTTGTGTCATCAACTTCATTTGAGTATTACAAGTATCTCTAGAGCTTCTCTCTCTACTTTCTCTCTCTAGAAATTCCTTTCATTGAGTGCGAGAGTGTGAGTGAGAGCAAGGCTTACTTAGACTTGACCAGGTGATTCAGAACTCTAAGTGCCTTCGCGATCGAAAGAATCGTCTTGTGACAATTGCCCATTGAATTCCAAGAAAATATAGAATGGAGTGATAGTAGGATTTGATCAATGACCTCGGAACCATCTAGGTCAAACTTAAATTGTATATTTTGATTGCTAAATCAGAAGAAGGTTGATGTTAGTCGTAGAAAAAAAAAATATGCAGAAATTCTTGATCTGACTTTAGTCTCTAGACTAGAAGAGATTCTAAAATAGTGACACATAGCTCGTCTTAATGTACACGCCACTATTAATGGTAATCTTCTTGATCTTGTAGGAACCTGAAGATAGACTTCATCTTAACCTTCTGCCTTCCCTGATTTGAAATAAAAATGGATTTAATTATGAGGAGCACAAAAGATTGGTTGAAGTCTTCAATCAAATGCAAAAAATGCCATTAGCGACGTTCCGCCTTTTCAGCAACTGTTGTGTCGTTATCGTGATAAAATGACGTCATATTGCTTGATGATGATAATTGATTTTTACTTTTCCTTTTTGGATTATTATTATGGGAAATGGATGTGGAACGTTGACAGACACAAACTCCTCATCCACTGCTATCTCCCTTCTTCTCTGATATTTTCCCACACTTTCTCGCTCTCTTTCCCTTTTCCTCCCTTCCCTTTTAAGTTCTTCATCCATTGTCGACACGCGACTCCATAGCTGGGTTCTGCACGGCCTGGCAGGATGTCAAGTGTACCATGGATCTCTTTGTGTATGGTTCCCTATCGTTCCATTTCTCTTCTGCACAAGAGATTTAGACCCTGCTTTTGCATGTGCATGGCCGAGCGGGCGTGGTGAGGTAGATAAGGGAAGAAAAAGAAGTACCGTACAGTCATCCGAGTGCTGACCGAGCCAACTTGAAAATATAGGCTTGCAAGCTTTTGAATGGGCTCTGGCCTGAGCCATGATAGCTTCTGTGAAGCTAGTTGCAAATTGTTTCACGTATACATGTCAGTATACGTGAAACAAATAGGTGCTACTTGAATCGTTCACTTTTTCATATTTTACCTGGATTTCTGATCTTTTTAACTGCAAAGAATCACAAAATAGCGCACACTAATTTCCATCTATTTTTATCCTTTTTTTCTCCATGGTTCTAAGAAATCTATTGTGAGTTGCCACATTTTTCTTAGGCAAGTGAGTGGACAAACTTAGACTGAAACAACTAGTCTTCCCCTCCATTTCATTAATTAATATCTGTCTTGAAGTCACCAAAATACAAATCATCCTCCTTACATTTTATTTAAATGTCACTTTGCATCCTTTATTTCTAAATTATCAATATTTTGCACCTCGAGTTAAAGCTAGAGGAGAAAAACTCCTGCTTTGTCCTTGGCTGCCACCCGCTCTCTCGTAAGTTAAGATAAAGTGCGTTTGAATATGATAATGGATTGATCTCTCGAGGGATCATAGAAGCTCCAAGCCCAGAGGACGACAAGGCAAAATTTTTCCTCAAATATTGTCACATGTGTTGCCACATCATTAACTAACTAAATCATAATAAGCATATGGCTGTGCAATCTAATGTTCTTTTCTTCTTCTTTTTTTCATTATTTAACACGCGAATGAGAGAGGAATTATCGTAAAGAAGGTGAGAGAATTGAGAATAGAATACAAGGTTTGGTTGAGCTACGCAACTAGCCGCCTTCCAATTGATCACACCATCTATCCTTATTGTATAACGATACTACCAACTCGTCCACACGAAATTCTTGGAACCATAAATTGTTCTGGCAAAATCGAATGAGAAGCGATTCCACCTCCTCAAAATCACTAGGACACAAGCAATTCCTTTGTTAATGACCTGTTTAGTCATTTTCTTGTTTTCGTCCCGGCTAAACCACTACATAGTGGTAGGTATGTAATATGAACAATCCTGTTAACTTTTAGGTTCTTCTTTTTAAGATTTTTTTTAATAGTGAATTTTTACTTTCTTGCTAAAAATTCAAATATTATATAAATCTAAAAAGTTTTGAAAAAGTATATGCAAATCTGGTTATTACCAGAGAGTACGTCACTCTCTTGTGAGGGAGGATAAGCAGACAATATGTCCCTCTTTGAGAGCGAAATACTCTCTAGTTATTAGGAGAGAGGATGTCCCTCTCCGGTCATTATGAGAGAGCGACATACTCTCTCTAGTTATTATGGGAGAGGATGTCCCTCTCTGGTCATTATGAGAGGGTGACATGTCACCTACCATATGATGGATGATTTTTATTGTTTAATGACCATGTCGGATGCCTTACTTGGTGTTGATTGTCGCGACCAAATTTTTTGGGTGTGAACCACTTAGGGTTTGGCTAATGGATTGTTATGCCTAGACCTAACTCGGGCTCTCCCAAACATATGTTAATTTGCGACTTATGTTCAGATTCTTAACATGAAGATAGATTTTATTTATGAGTCATCACTAATCTATTTTTGATGGGTCGATTAGAAACCCAAGTAAAGTAACGGGAGTTTTACCTTACTCTACGAACCATAGACTATGAGTACGGAAACTTTGTTACACTAGATTTCTCTAATACCCTTTCGCTACCATTCTTTTATTTTCAAAAATATTTTTGCAAGCAACTTAAATTGATTTTAAATTTATTTCCCTAACATGTGAGGTGATCATGTAGGTGCGCAATCCACCAATTTAACACCTAGATAAACAATGAATAAATTGCAAAAAAAACTTACCTCAAAGCAACGAAAGCATCTGCAATATTAGATTAGAATCACATCAACAACTCTAAATATGATTTCTAATTAACACGCAATTTTTTTTTTTGTTTTTACTTAATGAGAATCATGCAATATGCAATGCAATATAACTAAATGACCCAATTCTAATGACATGCAATTTCTAATTAAATTGACCTAATAACAATCTTTAAATGACGTTCATTTCATGAATCTAATCCTAATGACATGCATATGATATTTTTTCTTTTTTTCTTAAAGAATGCAATTTATCATATGAAATAAAACTAATTTATTCTAAGACATTTTTTGTTTTTTTTTTAAAAAGAAATTCTGAATTAGATAAAATGTGAAAATTATCTAGCTAGATTAAGATCCTATTCAATTTGTATTAGGAATTAGGCTAAGCCAAATCCTAATTTAAACTAAAATATTATCTCAACCCAAATAATTCTAAGGTGCAATCTATTTAAGAAAATACCTAAACTTATAATAAATTAAGAAAAATATTATCTAGAATTAAACTGAGTGCAATTTTACCCTAATATGCAATGACATACAAAAAGATGCCCTAACTCTACATGACATATGCATGATGATTTTTTTTTTGTGTTTTTGTTTATTAATTTCGAAATTAATAATTGCCAAATAATTAAACAATGCAATCCAAGTAAAAAAAAAAAAATAGCAACCTAAATTAATTGATTTGATTTTTATTTTTATTTTTATTTTAAATAAAATTTAGAATAAAATTTCTACTCCAAACATGCAAACCCTAAAATAAGAAATAAACCTAATTCTAGCCTATGTTTTTGATTTTTTTTTTTTATTTTAAAGAAATTTAACTTAAGTAACACGATAGCAAATCAGAGCAAGATGATATCCAAATTGACGAATCATATCTCGCGCATGAGATTGGGTTAGTTAATTTTACATAAAATTGCAAATCGAATCTCGGGCGGGAAATCGGATTAACAATTTTTTTAAGTGATTGCGAGTCGAATTTCAAATGCAAAAATCGGACTAACAATCACAAATTTCACAGGCTATTTCTTGGCGGATAATTCATCATTGCATCAAGAAATAATTATACTAAAAAAGAGCAAATAAAATAAAATAACAAAAATAACAGAAATAAAATGAGATAAATAAGTAAAAGAAAAACTACCTAATTTTTCTTTTGTTTTTTTTTTTTTTTCCTTCCAAGCAAAGCAGCAACGTGATGGTCGCCCCGGTGAGGGGAGTTTCACCGTCGGTCGCCGGTCGTCGGAGCTCCGGCAAGGAGGACCAGCAGCGAGCGGATCGGTGGCGAGCGGTGGCGTCGCGAGGAGCAGCGGCAGGCGGCCTCGCTCAGGCTGAGGCAGAGAGCGGAGCGCCTCGGCTCGGGCTCGGGCAGAGGCGTCGGATCGCCGGCAAGTCGCTGACCGGAGTAGCACCGGCGGAGATCTGCAAGCACAGACAAGACGGGGACAACAGCAGTGTCGTCGGAGCGGGGGGGCTGCGATCCGGCTCAGGTCCGGCTCCGGGGGAGGCGCAGCGACGACCGGCACGGGGAAGAGGCAGTAGGAGGCTCGCGGGCTGGTGGGCCGCCAGCGAGTCGGGGGCGAGGTCGGTGGAGCGGCGGTGGCGTCGAGGAAGGACGGCAGAGGTCGCGACCGGAGCAGGGAATGCCGGGTGCTGGGTCGCGAGCAGGCACGGCGTCGAGGAGCACCGCAGGCGTCGGCGAGGGCTGAGGTGGAGCGATAAGACCGTCGGTGCAGCGTGGCGGTGGCGAGCGGACCAGTGAGGTGGTGAGGTGCGGTGGTGTCTGGCGTCGCGGTACCGGCACAGCGGCCGGACGGAGCCGGCTGGCGCGTTCGAGCTTCTCCTTCGCGAAGAAGACGACGCGGTGGCCCCTTTTTTTTTTCTCTCTCTCTCTCTCTCTCTCTCACGTCACTCACCAGTCATCTCTCTCTCTGCAGACCGGTCGCTTTTCTTCTCTTTTCTTTTTCCTTCTGACTTTTCCTTGACCTAGAAACCGAGAGAGGCCCCCCTGTCCTTTTCGTACGGAATGTCTTTTATCGGCCCAGAAATTGTATCTTCGCGATATATTTTATTTTTTATTTTTTGCTTGCTCATGATACCTCTAAATATGTCGTTGAAATACACGCTCCGCGCAATATTCCCTTTGTATTTCTCGCATATTTTATCCAGAAAAATTTCCTCTTTGCACAAAATACACCCCTCAGTGTATATTACCTAAAAATATGAAAAATTTGAACGGAATATGTAAAAAATCTTCCCTTCACCAGTGACCTAAAATAAAACAAAATAAAAATAAAATATTTCTAAACTATATGCCATGTGTGTTTTATATATATTTGAAGAAAGCAACCAGCAAGAGCAAATAAAAGAAACTATTGTCCATCACAGGTGTCATATACAAAACAAATCTTATTCTCAAACCCACATTTTGGTGCCACTTTTTGTCCCCATAATGGGGGAAATATTGGATGCCCGAGTTGTGCCCCTCATCTACGCTAGGTCATCCACACTAGTTCACTTGGAAAAAGTATCAAAAATGTTATATATCTATTGTATTTGTATTAATTTAATCTTAAATTTTTTCAATTTGACCAATTTCGTCCTAAACATTTCCACGTTAGTACTAATTCAATTTTAATTTAGGTGACTGTCCATCCCTCCTTTTTTTTTTTTTTTTTTGGTCAGACATCCCTCCTAGTTGACATGGTGACATTTTTAATAATTTTTTAAATATTTTTCTTCCTTGCCATTTTTTTCCCTTTTCTTTATGCCGCTTGCCCAAGCGAGGCCAACCCTTGCCAACCATGGCCGATGACTCATCAATAAAAAGAAAAGGGAAAGAAAACATAAAGGAAGAAAAAGAAAGAAATTCTATCTAAAACCACGTGCGGAGTATAGAAAAAATTTCTATTTCTATACTCGCGATGGCAACATGCTTTTAATAGGTGTTATATTTCAAATAAACCAATGACCATGACATTCAATTAACAAAAGGTAAATGGCCAATTTAGACAATGCTTTTAATCGTTCACTATGCAATTTTCTAAAATCTTGGAAGCTACCCAATACGGTCTTAAGCTTTGAATTTCAGGGACTAATAATCCTCGGGCTAAATAATAATCCAAAAACATCACTGAAAATTTCTTAATCATCTCCATTATAATGGATTTCTCCACAGTATATTGGCATTGGTACCCACTGGTAGGAAGTCCCCGAATGGGGATACCCTAGACTGGGTTGCAATGGAAAAAATTGCCCCATTGCGTGCTGATCATCCGACCTATGACGTTATGCGCTTGATCTTGTGCTTCTGAGGTCGCTGCATCCATAGGCAATTGAGGTTGATTGTCAGCCATGACGATATGGAGATCTCCCTCTTTTCTTTTTCCTTCGTATGTTTCAATGTGATTTCCTCAAGGTGTTGATTCTTGCGTCGGAGTGCTAATGTGTTTTGCAAGTTAGCTAGATTCTTCCGGCAGACAATCAGAAGACTAGAAGAGGATGAATCAAGGCGGAAGAAGCGGATTAAAGGTGTGTGACCCGCTTTGATACCATGTAAGAAGATGAAAAAGACGAGAGGAAAGGAAGCGAGAGGGGAAATTTTCTCTTCTATTTCAGTATATTCACGCAATGTACAAAACGTGTATTATAGTACATGTTGTATGTAAATAAAAGGAAACAATATTATATACAAAATCAGATTCGATATTAATTGATCTTGACTTGTGCAATGATATCTGGATGATTCCGTTGAATATCCTTGCGTATCTTCAACAAGAAGTGAGCAATGGAGCTGAGATGCTCGAGTAGAAGAAGAAGAAGAAGAAGAAGAAGAAGAAGAAGAAGAAGAAGAAGAGGTGGCAAGGGAGGGGGAAATCGGAAGGTCGTCGTCGGCGAGGGTTACCTCCGGCGCAGAAGACGTCGCGCGAGATGCATGCGGAGAACCGGAGGGAATTGAAAGCGATGCGACCGTGAGAAGGAGAAGAGTGGAGGGAGAGGGATTTGAATTTGCAGGGAAGAGCGAAGCAAGAAGAAGATAAGCTCGCCATTTTTATCTGTGGGAAGCTTCTTCTCCCGCTGCTCCTTATCTTGTAGAAGCTCCGTCCCTGCAAGTTTAGCCGACGGAAACGAGCGAATTCCCTCCTTTGCCCTTTGCTGGTGCGTAAAAGCTAGCTATGTAAGAAAATGGCACAAATGATTAATGAATTTTGAGCCTATGTGTAATATGATTCATGAAATTTTAATTTATTCAATGTAATTTATAAATTTTATACCCATGAACAATGTAGTCCTTGAATTAATTTGTTTAATATGATCCTCAAATTTTCAATAGATATTTAATTTAATCCCCGCACTTAAAAAAATATTAAATATTACCCCTTGAACATGAATTGATAGGAAATTGAATTGAACATATAACACTAGTTCATAGACCGTATTAAACCGATTAAAAGTTCAAATAACACATCACACATGGAAATAAAGTTAAGGATTACATTAAACAAATTAATAATTTAAGGATTGCATGTCAAAGTTTAGAGACTATTTCTATCATTAAATTAGCCTTGACTAAGATTTTTCTTTTGATTATTTCTATTATTGCTTTAACCAAATCTCACTCGAATCCTCTACGTTTTTATAATGATATTTAATTTTTTGTGTAAATATTGAGGCTACTAAAGTTCTTCGAAAGCTAACTTTCCTCCATAAAAATTACTAACCATATTGAGAGATTAGAGACTGAATAGAAGCTTTAACTGCAATAAATACTGACATACTGAAATCTACTTCCCACATGAGAAAACGTACCCCTTCACTCTTGGAAAACACACTAATTATGCGAAAAGGTTAATTATTCCTTATAAATTCGAAGTTATTTTTCCACTTTGGAAATTGCTATTCTTTTGAAAGTAAATAGGCAAAAAAGGATAAATACTTACTTTTATATGATATATAACGTTGAAAAGAAACCACCGCTTGCGGTGGCTTAGTTGGATAAGACTCCTATGATCCTTTGCGAGGAGGAGATGAGTTTGAATCCCGCTGATCGCACGGGATTTTAAGTGTGACGTCGGGGTGGTGGGTCCTCCGTTAGCGTCGTTCCAGAATTTGCCCGCTGGCTATCGGCTTACGGGTTCCCTGGGTCATCAAAAAAAAAAAAAAACGTTGAAAAGAAGTGCTTTTTCTACTTGGAATTATATTAAGGTTCGATTTCTTTAAGGGTGGCGGGCCATTAGAAGAGGCGAGTTTTTCTTCCTCATGGAAACTTACTAAAAAACACTTCGAAAAGATTTCGTTAAGCGCAATGAAATAGTGGCCAATCATTAAAATACCGAAGCTTTTTTTTTTTTTTTTTTTTTTTTTCTGTATAAAATGCTAAATCAGTAATTTCCGATATTTTCTTATAAGGAACCTCGTCAATCGCCTTGAGATACTTCCGGCTAATCCGAGACGAGCGACTTGCTAATGACAAAGAAGTTCCTAACCGCGATCATTGATAAGGTACTAATCATGGTGCAAGTTGCTAATCACGTTGGTGGTTTAGCAATCTCTGTCGTTGGTCTCTAAAATACTGGCCACACTGCATCATTTCAATCCCCAAAAATGGTTGCATAGAGATCCCACCCCGGAGATAACGAGACGATGGCAGTACGCTTTTACTTCAGGGGATTAACCAAAAGTTGGCTCCTATAACCTGCTGAGATTTACAAGTTCCGTTCATGTCCGAAAACTCCATAATTCAAGAAAGCATCCGAAGCGGGCGTGTTTTTTCCAAGCACAAAGAAGAAAGACGGCCTTGAGCAGGGACTATTATATGCTCCTCCCGAGTTCTGGGAGATTGACTTTGTCTAGAATCTTTCGGCTGTCATTACAACAGGTTGAGCCTCGGGACGCCTTCTTGCAAGAAAGGGACCCCTTCTTACAGCATCTTGCAACTGTGGGCAAAGAAGGGAACATCATCAAGTCACAAAGATACACGACCCGGGTCTTTACATAACAAAATCTTGGTACGCCAAGGTATAACACGGAAATGACGCATTCCGCTCTGTGTATCTTACCTTGCTAGCAATTCCAGCCAGAGAAGGATCGTTCATCAGTTTGGTTGAACGTGTGAAAGCTTGTGTATTGCTTGGCAGCAACCGTACCTAGCTTCCATGCCTGAGAAGTCCACCATCCAAATTAAAACGCTAAATGAGAGGCAAGCGATGGACAATGCTTCAACCCACTCAACACAAGGATTAAAAAAAAAAAAAAAAGCGTGCACTGTGAGAGAGAGAGAGAGAGGAGAGAGAGAGAGAGAGAGAGAGAGAGACATTCAACTCCAGATGAGCTCAACTCGGTGTGCATTTGTGCGTCTGTTAAGTCACCACTCAAATTAATGGACTTAGAAATAAACAAGAATGCAGGAAAGGCCCAAAGACACATCCCCGCAGACAACAAAAGCAGAAGAAACGGAGAAAAAGAAAACAGAAAATATAAAAAAGAACTTTCACAAGATCACCTATAACAAATTTATGGTCCAAAATATGTAATCACTAACACTTATGCTTAAGGAAATAGCGTTGACATAATTACTAAAGCTCCAACCTACATGCTTCAAGGGATAACATCTCCATCTGATGATCATGTTGGTGCTTTTGTAACATGGTGAATAGGAAAGTGAGCAATATAAAAATACCTATTTTTGTGGTTTCAATGCTTGGGTCAGTTACGATATCTACTATCTCTTCTTTTGAGCAGATCTCCATCAGGCACCATGGCCTAGCTACCAAAGCTGTAATTGGCCTATAACCCTGGAAATATCAAGCTCATCACAATGGCTGACAAGCAAAATTAACCACAAATAGCAATGAGCTTCATTAAGCACATAGCTAAAAACCATCAAATAGATCTCAACATTCATCGGTCAATCTCCAATTTTGGACCAGAACATCAATTTACACTTACACGTTGATTATTTTAGTTTATGTATACTTTACATCTAAGGAAGAACAAAGCTTGGCTCCTACAAAAAGTTTTTTCCTCTTTTGTGCATAGGAAAATAACATAGAACCAATCATTATGTTTCCTGGAAAATTGAAGAAATCCTACTTGATGCTCCTGATTACCAAATGGATCTGCTTGCTGTAACCATAAGTGGATACACAATAGTAAAACTGAGAAAGAGTAGGAAGCAACCAGAAAGGTAATGACCAACTTGATTCATAATTCCTATAACAAAATCATCTATTTCCAGTCCTCCCCTCTTTCTCTTCAGCTAAAGAAGCAAGCGTAGAACACACTGCCCGAGGATAAGATTCTGAAGGAGGATCTGCCACATACTCAGAACTCTGAATGGTTTTATAGATAAAATCCAAGGTTGGTTGATGCATGTTATGCACGAAGGAAAATACATATTGTGCCCAAATCCAAAGCAGAGCAAGTTCCACATTTGTCCAGAGTAATATTTTATAAAAATGAGAGAGATCTGTAAATGACACACCGCTAAACGAGTTTCTGCCTCCTGCTGAAGAACTGATAGGAAAAGGCCCTGCGAATCATGGCACAAGCTCAGCAATTGGAAGGGAAAAGAAAAAGGAGCTAAAACACCCAATTAAGGAGTTGCTAAACAAGCATTCAACAGTTTCTACATACTGTCTTCAAGGCTGTTGCTTAATGACTTATATCCATCACACATTCATCTCGCAGGTCAGGAGATGTATCGTTTCTATTCAGTGCGTGAATGCAACAGCTAGTTAGTCATGCTCCCTAGCTTTTGCTCTGAAATAGACATAAAAGCACTAAAGGAAGAGATTCCACAGAAGAAAATAAACTAACAGACAGACAAGATGAGAAACTCTAAACAGGTCAGTCTCGTGAGTTCATTATGAGATCATAGACCTTCATGTCAGTATAGATTACGAGTATACTCAAGGTTGCAATGAGTCAATGACCCAAAGGAACTGCTGTTGATGACTATAGAATTTTCTCCCAAATACGGGACCTGCCAACCTGCTCATGAGCTTTAATATGGATTTTGCAAACTCTGCACCTAAAATAAGCTGAAGGCAATTTTGAGACCTCTTGTTAATCTAGGTTGTCCTTAATTTCGTCAATTGCTATATCACCATTTTGCTTCTTTGTTCCCTTCTCTGAAATATCAGGCACATTCCACTATCACAAATGATCAATTAAGTTTCATTTCATATCACTAGCTTTTCTAGACAATTCATATTTAAAATCTCCATTTTGCTCTTGAACCTCATCAACCAAAGAACAGATTACAAAGATGAGCCACTACCATAAGCTAACACACAAAAAGTGGACAAAAGAACTCGACTTACCGATGGTATCAGCTTTGGACTCCTGGATGCAGCCTCATATATCAAGAGTCTAGGGGTTTCTTCTGCAGAACCATTCAGTATTACGCTATTATCTGACCGAGCATCTCCAGCCAAATTTCCCAGTGCATGCAATGCAGCCTGAGCAATTTAATATCATATCATAAATAAACTACCACAGGAGATACAAGTAAAATCTTTGACCTTGGCTTAATGTTTGTCATGGAGTAAGCCATAAATCAAGACATTTACAGTACAAAGATTTGACAAGTTACAAACTCTCAAGAAGCTAACCACAGTTTGCACTATTCTGGTGAAAGCATGAAAGCATGTACATTTATGTGTGATGAGAGAAACTGCCTTAGATAATGAGTAATCATAACATAGCACATGTGAAAATGGAGTCAACATAACTTCGTGAGATTGTGGCAAGAATGGTGAAAATGATAACAGTAGAAAAATCTAGGCATAGCACATATCCAGGGGAAAACATCCATTGAATAGGTCACTCAAATTAGACAGTACTGAAGAACCAGTGAAACTCTAACGTAATTAAAATATCGTTTCTAAAAGTCCTCTTACTTCTTCTATAAAAGGGACATGCTTTAACTTATGCAGTATCTAACTCATGTTCTTTTCACTTTGTCTCTCATCTTCGATGTCATCACCTTCTCAAATCACAAGGACTGACTCCATCTCATGCTATATAAAAGATCATTAATTTTTAAGATATTCACACTAATTGGATCCCCTTAATTTGATAATTGATCATGACAAAAAAGAGAAAGAGTTGCATGGACAAAAGTGTCATATATCTGCTCACCAGCTATTTACCACGTCCTTGTCTGTCAAAGGCAGCATACACTACATGTCTTGCAACAGGATATGTGCTCGACAACAATAACTCAGCTCCCTGAGTTGCTGAAAGCCAAAATAAAAGACAGAGAGAGAAGAGAAAATCTTAGTTTCCATGGCCGAGGGTACAAATTGAAAAATAAATAAAAAAAGGATCGCTACTGCAGCAAGATTGGAGATGGAAAAAGAAGTACACTAATCTGTTAAACCAGCATGGAATGAGTAAGCTAGGCATCTTCTAGCAGGGAACATGCAGGCAATCTATATTTTCTCTCTTTAGGGGTGATCGCAGTTCCCGAGTAGAACTAGAAACAAGAGAATCGAACCAAATGGTTCGGTTCGGTTCCCGATTCTCTTTTTCTGGGAATCGACAATTCTCAGTTTCGGAACTGGCCCCTTTAGAACTGGTTAGGGTTCCTAAAAATCCCCAAATCAATTTTTATTGTTTAGTGTTTATCCTCAGTAGTCAATTTGGTTCTCCTCTCTTGTTCTTTGCCTCTACCCCCTCCCTAACGCCGCTCGCCCTCGATGCTGCAGCCGGACGCCGCTTGCCCTCAATGCCGTTGTCAGAAGCTACTTGTCTCACCGTTGAATGCCAATCTCGCCCTGCCTTGCCTCCCTCGATGTTGTCACCCCCCGCTCGCCCTACAACTCAGTCGCTAGACGCCACTCACCCTTAACGCCGCCGCTGGACGTTGCTCATCCCCTTGGTGGATGCCGTTCGCCACTCACCCTAGTCGCCCCCAACACCGCTTGTCGCTTGCCCAACCACCCCCGACGCTGCTCACCCAATCGCCCCTAACACCTCTCGTCCAATCGCCTCCGACACCGCTTGCCACTCGCCCAGCTGCCCCCGACGCCGCTCGCAGCTCACCGCTTGCCTTTCGTGCGAGTGATATCTGCGGGCCCCTCTCTTCGTCATTTTGCGAAGTATCGCAAAACTGAGCAAAGCCCTTTGCTATCCTGTAGATTTCAGTTCTCCTTTAGTGTCATTTTTTTTGTGTGTAGCCTATGCATTTTATTCGGAAGAGAGGAATGTAACGGTGGGTATGTTTAGGGGACCATTTACTACATTCAATTAGGTCAAAAAGTTTGGACAACGTAGAAATTGAAATTGAGTTGAGACAATTCATTTGCTTAACACATAGTTGGCTTCTATTGTAGTTCATGATATGCTATGGCTTTTCGTTGATTTACTTTCTCGGAACCATTGTCTCTTGGCGCATCTTGGCTCTGATTGACAGTGTCTCAGTTCCCTCCTTTTATGTTATGTGGTGAATGAGTTGGAAAGTATAGAAAAGTCATTCTTGGTGATTTCATCTTTAGGTTGCATTCCCTGTGTCATACAAATTTTGGGTTTGTTCTTTGTTCCAGAGTCTCCTAGATGGCTGGTAAGTTATTAGTGGAGTAGATGCATAGGCATTAACATTTCGGTGGCAATCCACTTTGACACGCAATCGAATTGGTGCATTTTGCCATTCTAAGTATATGCTAGTTGTGTATAATCATAGAACTCAATGACAAAGCCAAGATTATGAACTTTTCATTGTAAGAATAGCAAAAAGTCATTCGCAGGTAAAAGTCCACCGAGAGAAGGAGTTTGAAGTCACATTATAGAGACTCAGAGGCAAAAGTGTCAATATTACTCAGGAAGCAGCCAATATTAAAGTAATATCTCAATCTCGCTTGTCTTTTAGATAATTTGGAATTGTCTGATTTTTACTACTAAGGTATCTCATTTCTGTCATGCCCCGAACCTTGAGCGTGTGCACATCTCTCTACGGTCGATACAAATATGACGTTCCCAAGACGCGTTGCCGACTCATTCATTTTTAATGCACATGCGGAAGCGTATAAATAACCCCTAATAACAAACAACATGGGATAGGAAAGCATAACACATTTCACAAAAGACAACTTTTATAAACAATGGGTTTAGATACAAAATGAGTCTGGTCAAAAGTCTACAAAATGTTGGCTCTCAAAAAGGAATTGTCCTACGACCTACTAGTCGGACACAAATGCCGATCCTTCAGACTCTACCTCCACAGACTCCGGGGCTTTGGTCCTGCATAACCACCTTCTAAGGATATGAAAATGTTATATAATAACCAGTGAGACGATGTCTCAACAAGTCCACCCCTTAAACCTTTATTAGGAAGGAAATATGCCTCAGGGCGCTCTAGCTACACAACCACACAATGAGAATAGATGACTTACCTCGCCTCAGTTCCTTCTTGCACATTAGCATAGTTCATATCACAAATGCATATAATAAATGCATATAACAATTGAAATGTCTCAACAACTCAATAAACCACAAGGGTCCTGATTATAAGGCCAAACAATTATGACATGTCCTATACCATGCCACATAGTTTTGTCTCATAATCAGGCACATTAAACTCAGACAATCATGCATTCCAATTATTAATTAAGCCACTCAAGGCACTGCCGACTCCCATGTTCGGTAGTCTGCTGGTGTAGCCAGGCATCATCTCTTCCCCATTGAGCACTGTTACGTCACAAAGATGGCTATCTCGAAGGAGCATAGGTCTAGAATCTACTGTGACCCGCTACCCTAATACATGGTAACTTGAAAGTGGGATTTAGTAACATCCGACGTAAATGCTAGGATGGGTTCTTTTTAACCAACACATGACCATTCAACCTTGGCCTAGGACACTATACATTGCACTCAAATGCCTCAATTAAAATAGTGATCCTGGCCTATTTTCTTCGTATTAAAAATATCCTGAAAAATAATCGTGTATGGGTACATGGTCAATTCGAACTAGAAAAATTTAAACATTTCCTTTTCAAACCCCACTATTTGGTATAGTACTTAAAATATATTTTTGATGTCAAAACTCGAGACTTGGGATTTTTTGAATAAATGTCATATTTTCCAATCACCACACAATTGCACAAATTATCATTCAATTGTACAATCCAATAAGCAATTGCATAATCCAACTATGTCACCAAATATGCAATTTCTAGCAAGCAAAGCATCAAGAACAATCACAAACTACTATCAGCCCTAACCAGCAGAAATGGTCCACTTGCGCGTCTCCGAATTTATATCCATAAATATAATCAAATGAGTTCGGAAAAATCTCAAATTTGAATATGTTGTAAAGGACACATAAAAGATTTTTTTTTTTTTAATTTATGGAGATATCTTAACCCAGATCCTTCTAGATTAAGCCCAGTAAATCACTCAATCCAGAAGAGAAACTATGTCCGTTTCCAGAAAATTTGTTTTTCGAAATCAGTTTAGTTCGGGACCCAAAACTTGTTTATTTGGTTTAAAATTTGACTATATTAAACTAGAAGATGTGACAAACAACTTTTATGAAGAAACCATTTTGAAATTCGAACCCTAAGAGTTGATAAAAACCCTTAGAATCCCAAAATGTCACAAATTCCGACACAGTCCGAGTTTCTGTTTGCAAATGACGGAGCTAATATTTCATTCTTTTAAATCCCCAAAAATATTGAGAAAAATATATGTTATAGCTGAAGATGTCTAAAACATTTCTCCATAAGGAAGCAACCTCAAAATCGAAAAAAATTTTGGTCCACCAAAATGGCAAACGGCGAGTGTCCAGGAATCAGTTCTGAAGAACAGCCATTGATTTTGACTAAACTATCCTCAATGGTGCTAATCTCACTAATTAGGTTAACACTAATCAATTCTAAGGCTAATATAACCATTCTAGATTATTAATAATCCATACCTAAGCTAATCTAAACAACACTTAAGTATAATTAACCTCCTAAGCAAGGTTTAGAGAGTAAACTCATTGGTTTTGCATTCCAGTGAGTCCACGGCGACGGCGACGGCAAGGCGGGCAGCAATAAAGCTTGTGGCGACACCAAGTGAGGCTGGGAAGGGCTAAAAAATGGGCTACGAAGACCTCATGGCTTGCTGGAACTTTAGTTTCTATTCTTGGACTGTAGAGGCCGACCAATGGCTAAAATAGTGAAGGAATGGGCTAATCGGAGCTTCAGCGAGCAGGTGGTCGGCAACCAGTGGCTCCTGAGGGTCAAGGGGGACTTGCTGGTGGTTGGTATGGGTGGAGGTAGGGTAGAAATGGGGAGAAAATGGCTGAAAGTCATGAAACAGGCGAAACAATGTAGGCGGGTGGCTCCCAAATGGTCCGGCGATCGGTTTCTTCTTGTCGACGTACAAGACGGCTGGCGACTCCATTCGGCGCGAGGTCAGGCTCATTTGAATGGTTTGGATGTGCTGAGTACAATGGTGGGTGGCACGAAGGCTAATTCATCTGGGAAGACAAATTTTAACTCAGATCTTTGCCGAAACATCAGCTGGAGCATAAACTGGAACGAGGAGAAAACAGAGGAGGAAATAGGTTCGGTGGCTTGGGCGAGTGTGCGACCGGCAAGGGGGGCTGCTACCTTATGTTCTCTAGTTTCTCCAGCTTTCTCAAGGCCTCTACAATGGGGAAAGCAAGTCCAAGGAGGAAGAAGAAGGTGGCTACTGATGGGGGACCACCATTTGCCTTCAAAGTCCACAATCTCATCCCCAAACACTCATCACACTTGTCCCCACCACTCAGCCCTATCCTCTGCCTCTTTTCCCTCACAAAACTTCCCCAACAAGCCTTAGTTGAGTCCCCAAATGTTGCAACCCACCCTTGGCTACGAATTTGTACACATTCCCCTTTAATTCCATCAATTCTCCTTCAATCTCATTCAATTTCTCATCCAATCAATCCCAACTAAAGCCCATAATTTTATATCCAATGTTTCCACACTTAAATCCACATTTTCCCTTGCCATAGATCCCACTTGACGACCAAAGATGTGAAAAAAAATAATCCCTCGAAGTTCTCGGTCCAAAACGGCTTACCTTTGATTTTTCGCTGAAAATCTCGGTTTGTAGAAAAGTCTTTGGATGATGAGTTGACGTTCCTAAAATGATTTGTGACATGACAAAATTTTCAATTTATAAAATTGAGTTCAATTTCATGGTTAATTTCAATCTGACGTGATTTTAGCGCATCATAATCTACTAGGTAGCTTTTAGAAATTTTTAATGTAATTGACCCGTGGTCGATTTTTTTGAGCCACAACGTACATCTTCGACACATTGGCAAATCTTGATTGTCATGAAAATCTCGAGGTTTTAAATATGGACACAGGGTACGAAAATGACAAAAAAATTGGTCTAGTGCCGTTCGACGATAATTTTGCAATTAGGTGGAATCACCCATACTTAATCACATACCTCTGTCGAATCGACTTATCTCCGGTCTTTGATAGATTTTGACCGTGCCGTAATGATCCTTGTAGATTAACACGGTCGAGCAGTCGATTTCTGGTCGAATTCTCAAGTTTATTGCATTAAAATCCCTTAATGGTTTCATCTGATAGACTAGTTATCTCGTGAGGGGCCCTCTTAGATAATAAGGCCATAGGTTCATCGATGAAAAGCCCATTTCATCTCATCGAAATTAGACTTGAAAATTAGGATGTCGCAATTTCACTTGTCTTATAGGACTATGCAGTCTCAATTCAGAATTCTGGATCTGTTCCAAAGATGTTATGCTCATCCACTTATAGTGAGAATGCCCTCAAAAGTATTCAAATGGCTCGCAATTTTCATGCCTTTTTCTTATATTCATAATCTTGTTGAAGCAATAGATAACAATTGGGCTATGATGCTTTAACAATTTGGTGGGAGTAATGCATTTGCCTACTATGTAGGCTCCATATTTGAATTAGCTGGTAAAAATTGACGGATAAATACATTAGTAATATATTAATAATGAAAGCTTAGTTTAGGTGCCACAAATAAGCGCTTGAAGCCCCATTGTGGGTCATATGAATCAAAGAATGTTGATTTGAATTCGTGGATGAGGCCATGTGGCCTATTGATGAGGACTGCATCAAGAAATAAGTTCATCGATTATGTCCATAATTTGGACATTAACATTGAATTGAAGATGTTGTCTAGTCCAAATTCTATCGATGCTCAAATGGGAAGAGACCCATTTGTCCACACCTCGCAGGTGACCACACCAGACTAGAGTTCAGAGGGAATGGAGTTTGACTAGAGGGATCTAGGGACTAGAAACAACTCGAGCATAACAGACAATGAAGGTGATCTTTTACAGGCAGAAAGGGCTCCTGATGGATTCGTGCTCAATGTTGTGTAAATGGAGGATCTGGCATCGCTAAATAGAAGCGTGGACTGCAACAGTGAAGTCCCCGAATGCTTGCACTTGGATTAATAGGAGAAGGAGATGGATGTGAGTTCGACATCTGAATGTGGCGATGACGATGCAAATGGTGATAACGGCTCAAATCTTACTACTCTAGATGGCAATAACATCTCAGGTCATGCTAATGATGCACATCACAAAAATGAACAAATCCATGCAGATGGAGCGTCTTCTTGACCTCAATGAGTAGACTTTGAGTCTTCTTTCTCGTTTGTAGATGTTGCCCACCAATCAAAGCCAATTTGAACAGTCGAGGTTGCATAGGAATTTCCGTCATGTTGTTTATGCTTTTCGGCATCAGAGTGAGTCGAGTTGCATTTGCAACTACATGCTCTTTTTCTTTTACAGGCACTGTACTTTTTGCCCTGTTCTTTCCATCATTGTTTCGCTAATTTTTTATATCATATTTTATTTGATAGGAAGATGATTTAGATGAGTCAACAACTATACCAGGTTCTAATTTTACACACATTTTTATGAAGTTTCTGTTGTTTAGTTTGAATGGTAACTTCATAAATTTCAAACGACCTCGGTATCAGCTTATATTTGGCTTGTTGATTCTATCATGCAAACAATCAATATGATGTAGCTCGTTCGTCTACTTACATATGTAGTATTAAGCCTATATATTAAGAGGTTTTTAGCCTTTGCAGTGTGCATGAGACTATGATGGATGTTGTCATAGGTTCATAAAGTTCATAGATAATTCAATTTTATTATCTTGTATGTTGTTGATACTTTTTTTTTTAATCTAATATAGCAAAACTAAGTTTGCTTGTAAACTTAAGAGTGGTTTGGAATATCATAATGCTGGCTTATAACATCAGACATAGCTTTTCCTTAAGATCTTACCTAATGGCAGGATTGAGCAATTGTTGTATAGTTTACCCTGAAAATGAAACCAAAAAAATGAGACAAAAAAAAAAAAAAAAAACTGTTGGAATCTTGAATCGACCTTGGAACTTGTGACATGGTAGATTCCAAGTTCTTAGTTTTGACGGGTAGGTTCCAAATTCCAAAAAATGAGGAACTTGTACCCAATGGTAGGTTCCAGGTTCCAAATGAACTTGTAAGGAACCGGGAATCGCTCACCCCTAGTCCTTTGTCAGATGTAAATATCTAGAAATTCTAGATCTTAGTAACAGTCAAATAGAGGACATGTTCTCGAGATGGCTGGGAACACTCCCATAATTAAAGGTTCTCACGTTGAAGTCCAACAAATTTAAGGATTTTTTGAATATTCCCAATAGCGCTCAACTCTTTCCCAAGTTACACATTTTAGATCTCTTCCACAACAACTTTGGTGGTCCTTTGCCAACCAACTAGATAATGAACCTTAAAGCCATCATAAATGGCACAAATGCACAAGACAAATCATTGTATATGACATGGTCTCTCCGATAGTCGATATGGTATGAGAATGGCATGTCTGTGACCATAAAAGGGCAAAAGATTGACCTAGAAAAGATCTTGACCATCTTTGCAACCATTGAGTTGTCGCACTATTCTTTTCAAGGAGACATTCCCAAAGGCTTTAGACATCTTCACTATCTCATAGGGCTCAACCCTTCTAATAACCATCTTACAGGTTCCATCCCTCTTACACTAGGGAAATTGACCAATCTTGAATGGTTGGATCTATCTTCAAACAATATTAATGGGGGAATTCCTAGAAATTTGGGAGATTTGGCATTTCTTGGATACTTGGACCTTTCGAAGAACCACTCACTGGTCGAATTCCCCAAGACAAGCAATTGAGCACATTTTCAAGCAACTCATTTGGTGGGAATCCAGGCTTATGTGGAACTCTATTGCCAAAAGTATGCCCCAGCAATGCTCAACCTCCTCCACCATCATCCTCGTCAACTTCTGACTGCAAAGGACATGAGAGTTGATTCAAATAGAAAATAGTGTGGATAGGTTATGCATCTAGAATCGTGATTGAGATTTCCATAGCATACATTGCATTTGAAATGGAAAGGCCCATGTGGCTTGCGCAGGGTGTGACAATGCTAGAGAGAAGACTAGCCATTTGGATGGAGAAGCCAAATAGGAAGGCCATCAAATTTCATGGACAATGAAATTGTTTGAGGAGTTGTCTTCTAAATTGTGCAACGTAGATTCGTCGAATAAAGATGTCATTAGACCAGCTTGATATGCCATTCCCCTCATGAACGCTTGTTTTTAATGTCTTCTCTTCTCATTTCTTGGTGCAATCGTATATCAGTTGAATTCAAGAGGAATAGTGAGATATGTCTACCACACAACTTGAAAATAAAGAAGCAAAAAAACAAAAAGTCAAGCAAGTGCCATTAACCTCTATAGATATCTTCTCCATGTGTACGAGTGCATGGCTTTTATTTGTCCATGAAAAATTAGAAGTGAAGACTAGCCTTAAACAATTCAGCCAAAGTTATTAATAATACAATTTGCTGCGGAAATATGCCCTAAAGAATTAACACTAAAATCTTTGATGTTGCAAGTTAGTAGTAGATTGTGGATCAGAAACTAAGCTATTAGTCATTGTCTTTGATAGAGAACATAACTCATGATGGAACATAAAATGATGAGTAAAACATTCAAAATATCTTGAAATTTCAAATAACTTTACTAAAAAATAACAAAAGGGAGTTCACTCCCCAATAATTAACTGTCCAAAATTTAAAATAATTTGTCTACACTGTAGTCATGGCCATAGCCAAGCATTTTTTTTTTTAATTAATGGTCACATTATGTCCATAGATTGTCTCATAGAAAAAAAAAATTCTCCTATAGACTAGATTAATATGCCTTAAAAAATGATGAACATAGACTTCCTCAGCATGTATTATGCAGCAAGATTGAATGATAACGGAAAAAATTCATCGGTAAAATTCAAGTTATGAGATTAGTCTATCAATGCCCATTTTACATCAATGTCCTAAAGACTACTGTAGTGTCTCGCCAGTTCAAGGTGTTACGAAATTGCACGTCGATTTCAGAAAAATAACGGTTGCAAACAATTCACCAAGCAGAATATACTAATAAAATAATAGAATCAGAAGAACACGCCAGAAAATTTGTTAACAAAGTTCACCCAAACCTGGGTTATGTCTCCGCGTAGAGGCACTTTGCGAATCCGCTAGATTTTGAAAAAAGTTGGAATACAACGATGATCTTTTTTCAAGATCATGGCACAAAAAGATTGAGAACCCTTGTAAAGGAAAAACTCACTTTTTTTCTTCTCTCTTTTTCTTGCCTCTCTATTTTCTTTTTCAGCGTCTTGATGACCAGCGTTTTGCCATCGCTAATATAAATCTATCACTTTTAACCTAAAAGCAAATTTGATGGAAAAGACTAAAAAACCCCTAAAAATATTTGGGTTCATCTTTAACAATCTCCCACTTGAAGACAAATATACCCGAGCACCAAGCAACTTTGCATCCATCTTCTTCAAAAAACTAGTTGTTGACACTTAAATTTTGGTGGCCTAATCATTCCTTCATTACATAGAAGATTAGGGACTAAAATTTAGCCCCTAAGCAAAAATATTAAATTAAATTGCTTAGCATATAGATATTAGGGGGCATACTTCATTTAAGTATACATTTGTTGAGCCTTGGAGGGGATGCAACTGTGTAGAATGAGAAGTTTGAAGCCGATGGAGATGTTTCTAAGTAGGACAATTTAAATCAGGATCTTGAAGGGACAGAAAATGGTGACCATCTCGATGAATCAAAAGAGAGCATTCCTACCCCAAGAATTGCTTGTCCGGAACTCTGACCTGAATGTGGATTTGGATGAAAATGGGAATTCAAAATCAATATTAGCTTCTGGTCCGACCAAGTATATCAGCCGCTCTTGACGCTGGATTCAAGCATGAGGAATATCCTGAGTGGTCTCTTTTTGAAGTTGAGAAGATGGCCATCGATCCCGTTTAGCTTGCAAACTTGAATAGAGGGATGGATGAAGATGATGAAGACAACGATGAAGAAGGCTAAGTCAGCATGGTGCTTTGGTGCTATTTGTTGATGCAAAACCATTAAATGTGTTTGGATAGAGGCGTAGACACCTCACATGCTAAACTTTGGAAACATCGTCAAGACAGGGTTGAAACTGACTAGTTCCAAGCTACTTTAAGAAGTTCATAGTTCAACATGTCAAATTGCATACATGTACAAAAGCTTGTGATGATCGTCACATGGTGTTATCATCAGTCAGCTCACTATTATCACTGCCTTTTCATCCCTTTTCAGTTTGGAATGTATTGACACCATCAAGTCTATTTCATGCTTCAATGCATGAGTGCCAACTCTTATATTTGCGTAGCCATCTTTCCTTGTACTCCTGTAACAGAAAAAATAGGAAAGCCCAATTTTGCAAGGGAGTTGAATCGCGGTGGCCTTACACTGTTACACATTGTGTCGACCACAGGGGATTTGAAAGTCACGAGGGAGCTTCTAATAGTAGGCCCTGATCTTTGCATGATCCAGAACAAAGGTGGCTGGACACCTTTCCACTACGTAGCCATCAAGTGTAGGGTCAAGTGAAGAACCTAGCTTACTTAAAGTAAACACCTATCAAGCGACCAAGTCAAGTACTCATTATAACAACCTAGCTTAGTGCCTAGAGTTTTCACTTATCTTGAAAATAGTTTGCGTAAAATCAAAGGTTTAGTTTCTTTCAAAGTAAAACATAATTGAAATCAATGTTTTTGTCTTGAAAACGACAAACCCATTCATGAAGAATAGAGGAAATTAACGAGTTTACTTTTTCAAACCTGAAAATGGTCTCGAGGCTTTAATGGTATATGAACATGAGACCTCTTGCTTTTACTCTTGGAATTCAAAGTGCAAGCTGAAAGGAAAGTGGAGAGTGATTGGTGAAGTAATGGAATAGAGCCTTGTCTTGGGATTCTCTCTCTCAATTTATACACAACCAATACGAATGATGAAAGAGGAGATAAAGAGGAGATGGGTTAACCGTGGTTAGTGAATTTAATAATCATAGGATAAAATCATGAAGTCTAAGAGTAGAGATGTCACACTTCGATCCTCGGAGCACGTGCCCATCCCTCACCTTGGTCGATTAAATAGCGATGTCTCAAGATGCATCGCCGATCCTTTCTTTTTAATACGCATGCGTAAGCATATAAATAATAATCCTCAGACAATAAAATAATGAGATAGGAAAGCAATGCCACAAAATTTCAAACCACACAACCACGCTTATATACATACATACATAGTAGACTATGTCATATATTATACAAGTTGGTCTAGGTATATAAAATCATATACACTACGACAAGTTCTCAAATAGGGGGCAGGGGTTTAACAACCACAACTATTCATCATCGCTAAATTCTTCCTGTTCCACCTCCTCGTCCTCATCAATCTCCCTTATTCCTCGCTCCAATTGGCGGCCTCGATTGAGTACACCAGAGAGTCAGGATCGCTTTTGAGTTTGGGGTTCTTGGCATCCACTACTGATCCACCCTTAGGATCTACGGTGCCATTCCTAAGCGCAATCTCCAAACATATCGAGATACATCAAATTCCAGCACAGGACCCTCCCTTCGCCCATCATAATAGTGGCGATACCATGACCGGTACCTATGAGGCACCTTTTAAGGTTCACCCATGTCAACCCAAACAGTGGATTTTATCATTACATACTCTAATCCTTCAGGGTGAGGGTGTATTGGAATATGATAACCGTGACTTGCTTCTGTGACTTCCTCTGGTATACCAAAATGCATGGGAGGAGGGGGAGATGCTGCCATCTACGGACCCGAAATGTTGTCCCATAATGGAGTGAGACTACGTCTCAGTAAATTCTACCTTCTAAGACCCGATTAGGAAGCCAATACGCCATAAAGGCTACCTAAGCCCAAACAGGCGTCAGAGAACTTACCCTGGCATCAGTTCTTTCCTACAAGTCAGTTCAATTCATAAATGTTGACTGGTACATCATCCACTCAATTCAATCAGATCGACTCATCGATCAATCGACTCGGTCGATTATATGTCATCGAGACCATCACACGGTCACCTCGATTAATCATTCTCAACTCTTAGCCACAGCCTAACAAGCACAACCTATATTAAGTGGTAATCATGGCCCCACTAGCAACTTTTCTATATTTGGTGGTCATCATGGCCCCACCTGGCAATTTTCTAAGTTTAGTCGCATCACGGCCCCACTCGGCACTTTTCTTAAGTTTAGTAGCATCACGGCCCCACTCGGCAATTTCTTAGATTTATACCTACATTATCTAATTTTTGGTATAAATCCTCATAATCTCAAATTTCGCTCAATTACCACAATCCGGTACTCAATTAAATAAACAGAGAGCACCACAACAATCAACACAAAATTCCGGTCACCGACCATCTTGGTTGAATTTCTTAAAAAAAAAAAAATTAATTACGGAAACTAATAAATAAATGCAATAAATCCAACTTAGGGTTGTTATAGCCTAATTGAAAGCCGAAATGGACCCAGAAAAGTTTGAAGTGTTGTTCAATAATTAATAGCACGAGTCTACTTGCTAATGTCACTAACTAACCACCTAACATGTATCGGCAGATAATTAAATTAACTAATCTAATCTAATCTATCCACCTAAATCATGCTTAATTAACCTAATCAATCCCTAATCGCAATTAACCGACTAAGTGGGAATTAGTGAGTTCAACTCACTTGTTTTGCGATCCGTCCAGTTCAAAATGTCGGGAATGCAACGGGGACCGATTATCTCCAAGGTGGGCCTAGCTTTTGAGGCCCGAAACCACCTCAAAACGGGCCTTGAAGCTGCTGAAATACCCACTTCATCAGCCTCTATTTGTTGCTGTAAACAAGGAAAACAAAGGCTGAACAAGACAAGTAAGACTGGTGAAGGCAACGGCAAAGCTGAGTGACCAACAACATGGGCTCATGGTGGTCAGATAGGGCTCATGGCGGCCTGAGCTGATCGTGATAGCTCTTGGGTCATGCATACAGAGGCGGATGACGGGCTGGGATGTGCGGACAGGCAGCACGGGCGAGCAGACGCGTGACGGTGAGCTAGCTGCTCTGGCAGGTGTGTGGTGGCATAGCTGCTTCCGGCGGCTTGCGGGGTCAACGACTGTTTCTCTCTTGTTGGTTGCTTGGTTTTGAACAAGGCAAGGAGGGAGAGGCAGTTGCATGGCAAGAGGGAAAGAGGAAGGAGAGAGATTGGAGGGGGCCACAAGCCTTGATCTTCCACCATATTGTTCCCTTGACTCAACCATAACCACTAGCACTTCCTTGGTTGCAATTCAGCTAACCATGCACATCCTTGGACACTTGAAATGGTCCAAAACCATAGGGAAATGGGGGAGCTACGAAATTGGCTAAGTTTCCTTTCAACTGGACACACGTTCTTGTTTAAATCAACATGATTCAACCTCAATAAATTCAATCGACACTTCTCCGATCATCTTGGCATTTTTTCTTATCAATACAACTCACTTGCTTCCCAAATTTGCGATAAAAAACGATCCCTGGCTTTTTCTGAACAAAACAGCCCTACCTTGACTTTTTCCCAAAAAGTTTTGGGTTGGAGAAAAATCTTTTGAGATTGAGTCGATGCTCCTAGAATTTATTGTGACATGACAAAATCTTCAATTTCTGAAATTGAATTCAAATTTGCGGTTAATTTTTCTCAGGTGTGTTTTTAGCGTGACCTAAGCTATTGGGTATGTTTCAGAAACTTTTAGTGCAAATGACCCGTGGTCGATTTTCTTTGAGTCACAATGAACCCACTTGACACATTGGTGACTCTCGATTGTCATGAAAATCTCGAAGATTCAAATACGAACACAGGGTACCAAAACGAAAGAAAAAGCAATTTAGTGCCAGCCGACGAGAATTTTCCAATTTAGTGGTGTCACCCACGATTAGCCACACATCTTAGTCAAGTCGACCTATCTCTGATCTCAAATTGATTTTTAACTGTGCCATAATAGCCTCTAAAGATGAGCATGGTCGAGAAGCCGATTCCTGGTCGAATTCTCAGGTCTATCGCATTAAAATTCCTTAATGGCTTCCTTGGATTGTCTAATTATCTCGAGAGTGATCAACTTTGAGAATAGCCTTATAGGCGCATCGATGAAATACCCAATTTATTTAATAGAAAACAAGATTGAAAATCTGGGATGTCACAACTCTTCCCATTTTATAAAAATTTCGTTCTCGAAATTTAAACCATTACAAAACTTCAGCAAAAAGGTAGGGGTACAACTGTCTCATCGACTCTTTAGTCTCCCATGTCGCTCCTTCAGTATCGTGGTATTACTAGACCACTTTGACCGAGAACTTGTTCTTTCTGATTCGCTATGTAAACCGGGTTTTCAATGTATGACACACGGTCATCCATGTCTAATTCCTTGAAATTAAGCACTCGGGTCGGGTCATGCACATACTTCCTCAACATCGACATGTGAAAGACGTTGTGCAATTGCGTCTATCTTGGTGGCAATGCAAGACGATACGCTAAAGTCCTAATACTCTCAAGAATTTCAAACGAACCTACATACCTCGAACTCATTTTTCCTTTTTTACTAAAGTGCGAAGTTCCCTTCATTGGTGACACATTTAGAAAAATGTGATCACCAACTTGGAATTCTAAAAGCCTTTGATGCTTATCTGCGTAACTTTTCTGTATGCTCTGATCATTGCCACGGTTTCTACTGACTGCTGGACCAACTTTGAACTTGTAATCTTTATTTCTCCAATTTCATCCCAACGCATTGGTGTCCTGCACAATCTGCCATACAACGCTTTGAATGGAGCCATCTGTATGCTTTGTTGATAATTGTTGTTGTAGGCAAATTCCACCAGGTGAAGTTGTTCCTCCCAACTTCCTTTGAAGTCTAGTACATAAGCTCTAAGCATGTCTTCGAGGGTTTGAATTGTCCTCTTAGATTGGCCATCCGTTTGAGGATGATATGCCGTACTATATTGCAGCTTGGTACCTAAGGCACTCTGCAAGCTCTTTCAAAAGGTGGCGGTAAACCTCAGGTCTCTATTTGAAGTTATCGTAACTGGCACTCCATGCAGGCGAACCACTTGACGCATGTACATATCTGCATGTCTATCTAAACTAAGATCCTTTCGAACTGCAATGAAGTGAACCGACTTCGTCAGTCTATCGACTTCTACCCAAATCGAATCATTTTATCTTTGACTCCTCGATAGTCCAGTCACGAAATCCATTGTGAAATGCTCCCATTTCCACTCTGGGATCTTGAGAGGTCGTAGAAGTCTTCCCGACTTGCAATGTTGACCTTTGACTTTCTGACATGTCAAACACTTGGCGATATCCACTTTCATACCTGACCTTCAATAGCATTAACGTATATTCTAATACATCTTGGTACTACTAGGATGGATGCCGTAACTACTACGATGTGCTTTTGATAAGATATCCTCTCTAAGCTCTACATCATTAGGTACAACCAAACGTCCCCGGAACCTCAGTATTCCTTCATCAGAAATCTGAAAGTCGGCCTTTTTTTTCTTAATGTCCTCCTGAAGAATCTTTTGCACATCTAGGTCCATCGGTTGGAGTAGCTTAATTTTGATATGGACATCCGGTTCAATTCTGAGGGTGGCCATAAGACTTGAAAGGTGGCTTACCTTAAACTTGAATACTGAATCTCGAGCTTTCTTGATTATATTTCACTCTTTCATCAATATAAGAGCAATGGAAGACTTTCGACTCAAAGCATCGGCGACCTTGTTCGCCTTTCCCGAGTGATATAAGATATCACAGTCGTAGTTCTTTAGCAATTTCATCCATCGGCGCTGTCTCATGTTCAACTTCTTATGAGAGAATAGGTACTTGAGACTTTGATGGTTCGTGAAGATTTGGAATTTTCTCCGTACAAATAGTGTCTCCAAATCTTCAGGGCAAAGATAATCACCACGAACTCTAAGTCATGCGTTGGATAGTTCTGTTCATGATGTCTCAACTGACAGGAGACGTATGTAACAACTCCACCATATTGCATCAGCATGCAACTCAATCCTTTAAATGACGCATCACTGTAGATCTTGAATCCTCCAAGACCAGATGGAATGGTGTGCGGTAGTTGGCTTTTCCTTCAGCTCTTGGAAACTACTTTCGCACTTGTCTGTCCATACAAATTTTTCTTCTTTCTTTAGGAGTTTTGTCAGTGGCAATGCTAATGATGAGAACCATTCAACAAACCATCTGTAATAACCTGCCAAATGTAGAAAACTTTTGATCTCTGTCACTGTAGTCCGTCTTCACCAATTGATCATGGCTTCAATCTTGCTTGGGTCCATAGAGATTCCTTCACCTGAAATCACGTGACCTAAGAAAGCAACACGAGTTAACAAAAACTCGCACTTGCTAAACTTGGCGTACAGCTGATGAACTCTCAGCATCTGCAGCACTAGTCTCAGATGACTCTCATGCTCTTCATCACTTCTCGAATATACCAAAGTACCATTGATAAACACAATCACGAATTGATTTGGATATTCCTTGAATATATGATTCATCAAATCCATGAAGGTAGCATGAGCATTCGTCAACCCGAATGGCATCACTGTGAACTCATAATGACCATACTGAGTACAAAATGCTGACTTAGGAACATCTTCCTTTCTAATTCTCAGCTGATGATATCCTATCCTCAAGTCGATCTCTGAGAAAATCGACGCTCCTTACAACTGATCAAACAAATCATCGATCCTTAGGAGTGGATACTTGTTCTTGATCGTTACTTGATTGAGTTGCCGATAGTCGATGCACAGGCGTAACGAACCATCTTTCTTCTTTACAAACAGAACCGGTGCTCCCCAAGGTGATGCATTGGGATGAATGAATCCTTTATCCAGTAGCTCTTGCATTTATACCTTCAGTTCCTTCAACTTTAATAACACCATTCGATAAGGAGCTTTAGAGATTGGCTCTGTCCCATGTGCTAGCTCAATTACGAACTCAATTTCTCTCTCTAGTGGCAATCCTAGCAATTCCTTTGGAAAGACATATGGAAATTCTTGCACCACAGTAATGTCTTCTATCTTTAGCTCCTCGACTATCGTATCCACGATAGTTGCCAAGTAACCTTGACAACCCTCATCTAATAGACGAGTTGCCTCTGGCGACGAGATCAAGATAATTGAGGGTCCTCCTCAATTTTCGACAAACTTGAAGCTCTTACCCTCTAACAGGTCAAACTAAATCGCTTTGCGATAACAATACATTATAGCTCATTGCTTAGTGAACTAGTCCATACCAATAATTAAATCAAAGTCATACATGGCTAGGACTAACAAGTCTATTTTCCTCTCTCGCTCACCAATCACTAACTTGCAACCAGAACAACCCAAAGCAGCAATAACTTTATCCTTCAATGGTGTAGATATGAAAACCGCGGACTCCAACAATATAGAACTTAATCCTAATAACTTAACATATTGCTTGGCAATTAAAGAATGAGTTGCTCTTGAGTCGAATAAAGCATAAGCAGGATGATCGTTCAGTGAAACCATACATGTAATCACGTCAGGCATAGCCTCTACCTGACCTTGTGTGATGGTATACATTGTGCCCTGAATTGGAGGTCTAAGCTGTCCTCCTTGTGGCACATTCTAAGGTGCATACCCTCTGATTTGTCCTAACGGTGGTGGCGACGGCAATTGTGGTTGTCCTCTTATCCTTCTCGGACAATTCCTGGCTATGTGACTCAGCTGGCCACACTTAAAACAAGTGCCTGGCCTAGATTGGCATGGGGTAGATCTGTGTCGCATTCCATAAAAGCGACATACGCCATTCTGGTTAGACCTAGACTTACCAACTCCACCTTTCCTATTGGGCAGGATCTGGAATCTACCTCCTGTCACAGACTTCTTTCTCTGACGGATTCCTTCTCTGTAAGAGCTAAACCTCGATCCAGACGAGACAACTTGTTCATTCAAACCTCTCTCTATCGTCTGAGCTCAACGATAGACTTCTCAATAATTTGTCAAATCTAACGGTAGCAGAGGTTGTTTCAATTTAGAACAAAGACCACTTCTTGAATTTTCGGGCTTTCTCTTTAGGGTATTCTACCAACCTCAGAGCATACTATGAGAATTTTGCAAATGTGACTCCATATTGGTCAACTGTCATGCTCCCCTAGCGGAGACGTTGGAACTCCTCTTTCTTTTGTTTCCGGGCAATACCCGAGAAGTACTGATCATTAAAAGCTCTGAGGAAGGTGTCCCACACCTGGACCACACCTTTCGAGAATACGATATCCTTGGCGGTTCTCCACCAAATATTCGCATTGCTTTGAAGTGGGTACACAACCAGTACCACCTTCTCCTATTCATTGCACATCAGCAATGCAAACGCTTTCTTAAGATCCTAAATCCATAGTGAAGCAGCCTCGGGGTCTCCAGACCCAAAAATCTTGGCGGGCTCAACTTCAGAAATTGCTCAACAAGCTTATGGATCGGCCTATCTCTCTGCACCACGACATTCTCAAGTTAAATTATGGCGGGTGCAGCAACAGGTGTGGCGATAGGTGTGGCCTCTGCGGCGGCGACAACGGCAGCAGCAGTAGCAGCCTGAGCAATGGCTTCAACAGCAGCAGCTTGATTTTGAGCCTGCTGATCCATCCAATTCCCCATGACCTCTAGCACTCACATGATCCTTTTGATCCTAGGATCACCAGGGGCTACTACCCCAACACCAATAGGAGGTGGTGCTACTTCACTAGCACTAGCCCGTGCCGGTGCGCTAGCTTTGCCTCCTCAAGTACCGACCCTTGTTGGCGTTCTAACCTGAACTATAGGCCTAATAGTTCACTTACTCAAAGTTCTCTACTCCGGCTTGCTCATGGTTTAGTCTTTTCTACTGAAACCTGTCTTCCAAATCCATACTAGATTAGAAGAGGAGCGATCCACACACAACAAGCGATTTTACCAAACAACTACCATTGACATGCATCGATCACGAATTTAAAGCCCTCTCCTACTTATTATCTCATATTCATCGCACCTTATTACTCCAATCTTTAACCATTGCTCTGATACCACTTAAACCGGGATGTCACACCCCGATCCTCTAAGCACGTGCCCATCCCACACCTTGGTCGATTAAATAGCGACGTCCCAAGACATATTGCCGACCCTTTCTTTTTAATATGCATGCGGAAGCATATAAATAATAATCCTCAGACAATAAAATAATGTAATAAGAAAGCAGGGCCATAAAATTTCAAACCACACAATCACGCTTATATACATACGTACATAGTAGACTATGTCATATATTATATAAGTTAGTCTAGGTATATAAAAACATATACACTACGACGGGTTCTCAAACAAGGGGCGGGGGTTTAACAACCACAACTATTCATCATCGCTAAATTCTTCCTGTTCCACCTCCTCGTCCTCATTAATCTCCACTTCTTTCTCACTCCAGTTGGCTGCCTCGAGTGAGTATATAAGAGAGTCCGGATTACTTTCGAGTTTGGGATCCTTGGCATCCACTATTGATCCACCTTTAGGATTTCCTGTGCCCTTCCCAAGCGCAACCTCCAAAATATACCGAGGTACATCAGATTCCGGCATAAGACCCTCCCTTCCCCCGTCATGATAGTGACGATACCATGACCGGTACCTATGAGGCACCTTTTTGGGTTCACCCATGTTGACCCGATAATGGATTTTATCATTACATACTCCAATCCTTCAGGGTGAGAGTGTATCGGAATATGATAATCTACTTCTATGACTTCCTCCGGTATACTAAAATGCACGGGGGGGGGGAGGTGCTGCCATCTAGGGACCCGAAATATTGTCCCACAACGGGGTGAGACTACGTCTTAGCAAGTTCTACCCCCTAAAACCCGAATAGGAAGCCAATAAACCCTAAATGCTACCTAAGCACAAACAAGTGTCAGAGAACTTACCTTGGCCTCAATTCCTTCCTGCAAGTTAGTTCAATTCATAAATGTTGACTAGTACATCATTCACTCAATTCAATCAAATTGACTCATCAATCAATCGACTCGATCGATTACATGTCATCGAGACCATCACACAGTCACCTCGATTAATCATTCTCAACCCTTAGCCACAACCTAATAGGCACAACCTAGATTAAGTGGTAATCACGGCCCCACTAGCAACTTTTCTATATTTGGTGGTCATCAAGGCCCCACCAAGCAATTTTCTAGGTTTAGTGGCATCACGGCCCCACTTGGAATTTCTTAGATTTATACCCACATGATCTAATTTTTGGTATAAATCCTCATAATCTCAAATTTCACTCAGTTATTACAATTCAGTAGTCAATTAAATAAATAGAGAGCACCACAACAATCGGCATGAAATTCCGATCACCGGCCAATGCTTTTCATGGTCCTACCCAAAGTCACTTTGATTCCTCAAGTCATATATCTGATTATACAACTTTTTCAAGTTTTTCATTTTCGATTTTATGTGAGGATTACCCTTGATGCCAGAACAAAGGAACTTTTCTTCAAACCACTTCTCTAACATAATCATGTAACCACTCTTGAAGCCGTTATCGGCTTTCATTCCTCACGTAACAAATTCTTCAAGACCATCTAGAAATGCATTTTCTTCATCTATTGTCCATACATGTCGATCTCTCTTTGTTCCCCTTCCTTGAGTTTGACTAAAATCGCTACCTTCCATTTCTAAAGGAAATCCTATCCAACCTTATCCTACCCCCCCTCAGATTTTTTTATCTGGTTTATATCCTTTCTATATTTGACTTTATCCTATCCTAGATAGCTACCAAACATGGGATAGGATAAAACATATCATATCCTGGTTTTTATTCGGTCAACCAAATGCAGCTTAAGAAATGAGGAAATTAATAGGATTTTTCGTTCGGGAGGTTATAGGCGATCTTCGTGCATATTGAAAAAGGAGATAAAATATTCCGCGAAGATTACATGCGTGGACTATAGAAGGAGCCGTGTATGGAGAGAGACGGAGGGCTTTTCTTGGTTTCTTTTGGGGTCTTTCGTTTCCTTCGTTCTTAAAAGAAATGAGCAACAAAAAGAAAAGAAAAGCTTTCTTTTGGGGGTTCTTTTTGGGGAAAAGGGGAAAAGCCAGCAGAAGGGCAGAAGGTGATAGAGAGAAAGTGACGTGAGATAGAGATGTGTGAGAGCAGGAAAAAAAAAAAAAAAAGAGAAAAAAGCAAAAAGATGAACAACTATTCATCTTCTTCGTCAGTTCCCGTCCGATGTCTTTGCTGCCCGCCTCTTCCGCGCTACCATTGCCGCCATGTTGTTGCCTCACTGCAGCCACACCACCGCGCTTCCAAATACCACCACCATCATTGGTTGCAATGCCGTGTCCGCTCGTCATCGCCGTTCCCCCTATTGCTAAGTCAAGTTTCTTTGCCCGAGTGTCAACGCCAGCAACTTGAGATCTCGTGATCCCCCGCTGCTTCATCTCTATCCTTGCTTTGCTTCGCTCGTGGTGACCCAACGCCTCCACCTGGATGCTTGTCCCCCGCGTCCACCATCGCTCTTGTAGCCGGACTCGACACCTGCAACGCCTTCGAGCCGTGACGCTAGAATCGGACGCCGAGCCACCACACGACCCAACGCCAACGCCCGCTGCTGCTACCTCCACCCCCAACCGCAATGTAGCAGCTGCTGTCCCTCTACTCGACACTAGCAGGTCTTGAACTGAATGCCGGCACCCTTGCATGCCGCTCCCAGCCCTATCCGAGCGACGCCGCTGCAATATCCGTGACTTCGGTCACCCTTGTTGCCATGTTCGATGACCACGCTTGCAACACCTCAAAGTGACGTCTATAGCAACTTGCCGCCGGTCCTCACTAGAGCTCCAGCAACCCACCATCACGGCGATCCATCCTTGAGCCATATTGAGCCTTGTCGCGATCCACGAGCCACCGGTTGTTAAATCTCGTTTGGAAGAAAATTCAAATTAGGTAGTTTTTTATTTTATGTAATTTATTTATTTTAATATTTTGTTTCTTTATCCGAAGTATTCCTTAATGTATCCAATTGAAATCCCTGATTGATATTCACAATTCGAGCAACCTTTTAAATTAGGGATTGATAGTCCCATTTTCGCACCTCAAATCCGACTCGCAATCCATGAAAAATCGCCAATCCAATCTCATGCTCGAGATTCGATTCACGGTTTTATTTAAAATTGACCAATCCGATCCCATGCAAAGGATATGATTCGTCAATCTATGGATACGATCTTATCTTGCCTCATTGATGTCATGTCATTTGATCGATTTTGTTTTCGTAAAAGAAAATCCAAAAACTTTGAGTTAGATTAGGTTTATCGTTTTAGGGTTATTTTGCATAGGGAATTTTTATTTCGAATTTTTGAAAAAATAAAAATCCAAAAAAATGCATTCACTTAGGATGTTAGTTTTTTTTTTTAAATTGCACGTTTAATTATGTGTCAATTTTAATTTCGAATTTCATAGAAAAAAAGAAAAAAAATTAGAATTAGGGCATTCTTTGCACGTCATTGCATATTAGGATAAGATTGCATGTTTAATTTTTAAGTTCAGATATTTTTTCCTAGATAGATTGCATTTTAGGTTAGAGATAACATGCTAGTTTAAATTAAGATTTGACCTAATCTAAATCTTAATATAAGTTGGATGATATCTTAATTTGGATAGATAATTTTTTCAATTTTCTAATTTCAAATTTCATGGAAAATACCAAAAAAATTGTCTTTGAATAAATTAATTTCATTCTCTAGAATAGGTCACATGCTCATTAAGAAAACACAAAATATTTCACTTACGTCATATATTTTAGGTCATATTGCCATATCATATCATTTCATGTTAGATTAGTAACATTGCATTGCATAATACATGATTCTCATTAAATAAGTGATTGCGTGTTAATTAGAAATCATATCTAAGACTGTTGATGTGAATTCTGATTTAACATCGCAGATGCTTTCAATACCATGAGGTAAATCCTACAATTTATTCACCGTGCTATTTGGGTGTTAAATTGGTGGTTTGCGCACACGCGTGATAACCTCACATATTAGGGAAGTAAATTAAAATCAATTCAAGCTGCTTGCCAAACATTTTTTTTTTTCAAAATAAAAGAGAAAAGTACCGAAAGGGCATTAAAAAAATCTAGCGTAATTAAGTCCCCGAACTCATAAATCTCTGGTTCGTAAGAGTAAAGTAAATCTCTCGTTACTTTACTTAGGTTTCTAACCGACCCACCAAAAATAGATTAATAGTGACTTCTAATTGAATAATCATTTGCATATTAAGAATTCGAACATAAGTCATGAATTGGTATGGGCTTGGGAGAACCTGAGCTAAGTTTAGGCTTAGTATTCCATTAGCCAAACTCTAAGTGATTCACCCCGTGGTTAGGTCATGACAGTTCCTCGAGGGAAAGGGGGACATTTTCCACTGCTCTCTTCCATAAACGAAGCTCCAAAGTGTGAATCCAACAACAAAGCCATATGGTAACTGTAGATATATCTAATATGCACATTTGAGTAATAGGTAATATTCATTAGGATTTGTTTCCTCATCCACAACCGCACATTGATTTTTTTGTTGCTTTTGACGGAATAATTAATCGCACAGGAGTCTTAAAAATTGATGTTTTGATCTTTGAGGATTGAGATCAACTTATCGATTTTATCTGTGAAATAATCAAGTTAATTAAATATTCTCCTAATTTGAATTGTGGATGATATCTTTAGCGATTTGATGATATTTTGTGATTTAGGTGATTATATTACTTTATCTACTTTCCTTACCCTGATAAATACAAAAGGATTGCTTTGCATATTGTAACATCCTCAACTTCGAGCCTTTTACATGGTAAAAGAGAAGTTCGAACTTGGTTCCACTAGTTAAGCTTGGTTGTGTCTGCTTCCTCTTATCATGTCTTAGGCACGAATTTCGGGCCAAATGAGATAGTCAATTGTGGTCAAACTTGATTAGTCCCTGCCTAATGATAAAGCCTTCAAAACTAAGATATTCCAAGTTCTATTTAATGCCCTCGTCTTGTAGTTAATTAAGGAGCAAGATGGACACGTGGCACATCAGGCCTTAGCCTTATAAGACAAGTATGAAGCTTGGACTAGTCAAACTTTCTTAGAAAAACAAGTGTAACAAATGTGAATTCATGTGAACGTATTAAATGATGGGGTGCAAAGGATGTCCCTATAGCCTAGGCCTAATCATACCCTAAATACCTAAGTGTGAATTGTGGACTTTGGAGCCCATGAGGAAATGGTCACGCATCCAAGAGGAAAAGAGAGAGAAGGCGAGTCAAGTTCAAACTTGAAACTCAAGATAAGTTCCCATTAATATCTCTTGGAATTTAGCCATTCAATGAGCAAGATGAAGTGCCCAAGCTATCCTAGGACCTAGTTGGAAACTTGGAGGATAAGGATGTCCAACAATTAATGCTTCTTGACCAAGTAGGGTGCCCCATCTCTCCAATTAGATATACAACCCCAAAAAAAAATTGTATGTAATTGTGTTAATTAGAAACATATATCTAGATTGCATTTGTGATTATTCTAATTAACATTACAGATGCTCGCATTGCTTTAAAGTAGGTACTTCTTTTAAATCTTTGCAATTTGTTTGTTGTTTTGATTGTCGAGTGTTTCATTAAGGGTTGCGCACCCGTATAATCACTTCACATGTCTTCAATTTGCCTATCAAACTTTTTTGAATGAAAGAGAAAGGTATTGAAAGAGTGTTAGAGTAACCTAGCCCAAGTCATCAAATTTGTAATCTCTGGTTCGTAGAAGTAAATCAATTCTCTCATACTTGGGTATCTAATTGACACACAAAAAACCGACTCGTGGTGATTCCTTGACAAAAATCATTTGCATGTTAAATCACTTGAACTTGAGTTGCAAATTCATATAGGGCTGGGAGAGCTCGAGTTAAGTATAGACTTAATAATCCATTAGTTAAACCTCTAATTGAAGCACTTGAGGTAAGGTCATGACAAATGGTCATAATTAAGTTCTAACACTAAAATCTCCAATATTCAATTAGATTAGGCAGGTTTGATAGGACTGATCATTCAGACTTAAAAAGATTTTACTTAATTTAAAACTCAATTTGAATAATCAGTAAAGAAGGGATCACCTAATTGGTTCAATGTAAAAAAAATAATAAGAGAAATTAAAAATCTTTCCATTTATGTGACTAAAATATTTTATTACTTTAATAGTGCTTAGTTGTCTATCTTCAACAAGAAACTAATGACTGCTAAGGTTCTTCAATTTTCAGATATTACCACACAGAATTTTCATTTCATTTTCAGCCTTAAAGAATCATGTGCCAAGTGACATGGGAGTAATGTGATATGATAATTTCATTGAAAATTTTGTCGAAAATAAAGAGTAAAGGTCAATAAAAATCTGAGAAAATTGTTTCAAACCCTCTTTAGTTTTTTAAATATATTTTGAACGTACGAAGTCCAAAAAATCCGAAATTAAAGTATGTTATAGAACAAAGTATAATGAGAAACTTTTTTTTTTTTTTTTTGAAGAATCCCTCACAAAACTCATACCACAAAAAATGAGTATAAAATTGGAAAAAGTACAGTCTACAGTAAATTGAAACAAAAATAGTAGTATCCTCGGATTTGTCCTTGACTTGTGCCATTTAAGCTCAAAGCAACATAAATCTCAACATTTAGTACCTCAGCAACTTAGTGAACTCAATAAACCATCATTTCAACAATGCTCGCGATGTACGTTTGTTGAAATCGCCAACTAACATGACTATGTACGAAATCAACCAAGACGACTAAAATCTGAGGAATCAACTTCCACGCATGGCAATCAACCTACGTAACATAAAAAGGAAGGCAATTTACTTGCCTAAGTCCTAGGTGAGTGTCGTCGCGGTTTGGTGAGGTCTCGAAAGTCTAAGGCTGCGGCTGGCATTGTGTGTATTTGACATTGAACAAGTGAAAGAAAGAATGACAATTCATGGTTTAATTAGCATACAAAACCACATCAAAATCAAATGGTTATGACGACAAAGAAAGAGTTGAAGCTCTAATTTCACTTATGGGTGAAAAAACTAGAGATACTTGCCCTTCTTTGTCATGAGTCTATTAAGTTTACATCAAATGTCGAATCTACACAAGATGCAATTGCGGAAAATCTCCTCTCTAGTCTTCTTACGAATCTGACCTTTGTTTAAAAACTCGAGGTTGGAAGATCATTATAATGGTAAAGGTTTTGATGAATTCATCCGCGAAGTGCATTTGATCGTTACTATATCCATCAAACGATTTCTTTTGGGGATCATGTTATTCAGGTGATTAACCAAACAAGAAAGAGATCCTAGAATAGTAAGGTTTCATATTTCACTACTTTGATAAGTCACCAATCTACTAACTATCCCATCAAATAAGTCGAAGATTTGTTAAACTACGAAACCTCATTTTGTCGTGATGTGATATATTTCCGATGTGAATAAAAAAGTACCAAATGAATGATTGAGTATTCCTTCAGCTGTTGAGATATATCATTATGTATGAAAGATGGCCAATGGGTTCAAGGCATAACATTGGTAATGCTATGTAAGCTTTTGTTTACCAAGGGTTTGAATCCCTCTATTTACGCACCTTGAAGCAATTTACCATTGATACTAATCACAATGTATCAAAGAAAAGCACATACGCTAATTTCAAAGGTTAAAACTTTCTTTGATATGTATCCCCTATTTCCAACTCCCCACTCGAAAATTCTAGCTTGAAGAAATAAAATAACCTGGTGCAATTTAATTTTCCTTAAATCGACCTCTTATGGGTTAGTGGCAACTTATGAATAAAATCTTATATTCATGATTGACTGGGGAAATGATTTGCGATTGGTAGGGCTTGGGTGAATTGTAGCCAAGCATAAGCATCATCTTGCAAGAGAAATCGTTCGTGTTCCCATGGCCATATGTTAACTCATATCATGAGAACATTTGGCATTTTGCCCATGGCAAGGGTCGTGATAATTGTACTTCCCTATAATAGATGCAAATCAAGCAATCATGAGATAATTAGTTTTTTTTTTTTATTTATGCATCTCGAGTAATTTTTCATATAGAAAAAACAAAGAAGTAATTTAAATGCAATTTCGTCCTTTCAAGGATTAGTAATTCTGGTCAATGATTTGGGAACACCATATGGTTTTTTTATGGAATCAATTTTCGGAAATTTTGAATGCAAATAAAATTTCTCTGTTTTTTTTTTTGTGTGTTTGGTGCTCTTTTTTTTTTTTTTTTGTGGGGGTGGGGGGTGATTTACATAATCCAACGATGGTCTGTGCTCGTTTGAAAACGAACGGTGCAGATGTGCCGAGCACGAAAATCGAGGGGCACTATCAATTTCTAGGGTTTTTTTTATACCTATTATAAATTCGAACTACCAAACGTAGCTTGTAAGCCATCGTGATTTCTTCCTCCTCTCATCTTGTCTCTTCCTTATTTCCTCTCGCCGTATCCCACCTCTCCATATTTCCATGTGAACGAGATCGAGATCGAGGGAGAAGAACTCGAGCGGGCAGTTGAAGCCGGGCCATGGAAATTTTGCTGTAACCGGAGTCGAGGGCGTGTGATCAGGGGCTGAAGGAACATATCGACGCCAGAGATTAGCAACTGGACCGGAACTTCAGTCCTCCTCATTGTACGTTGTCTTTCGGCCTCGTTATGCAATTGCATGCCTGTCTGAATTTTCTGTCGCAACTCGTGACGCTCTATTATAGGATTTTTCTACTTAAATTTCCAGATCTTCTATATCTGTAAGAAACATAAGACACTTAAATCGTTTAATCGGCCAAATATGGAACAGAAAATAAGCAATAATCATGTCTGGTCTTGTGTCTGGAGCTTTTTCCCGGAAGGCGTTCTCTATCAAATAAGATAATTAATGTTCCCGTTGAGCAAAGAGCGAAGATTTTTATTGGTTTATCAACGCCAAGTTACATAATTGGCTTGACTGATGGCTTCCACTTCAATCGTTCTCAACTCCAACTGAGGTCGAAAGCCTTTGGTCAAGCCAAGCCATACTAGATGCGGGCAAACTGGATAGTTTACCGTCCATCGTTACAATTGATTGGCATTAATAGAAATCAAGCAAATTGAAGAACTTGAGGGTGCAGCTGAGCCGGGGCCACGAAATAATGTTGAGAGAGAATCTTAGATGTAGCAGCAAATTGGACAATTACGTTGGGTTTTGGTGAGCTTGACTCAAAATTTCACTCTTCATGCTCACTTCACCAAATCTTTTTTCCTTACAAATCTCCAATTCCGTGTCCCATTTTTTCATTATGAATCTATGATTTCACATATAGGTTCATATAGGCTGAAATTTTGAGTTGGTAGAACAATTTGCTGCATCCGAGTCATTCACAGAAAAACTAAGCCGGGCTTGTGTATAAGAAGCAAACGACAGAACAATAGCTTTTAATCTGAAGAGCAAAATTTGAGGATTGTTTCCTGTCTTTTCAAAAGAAGTTCCCAGGGTCTTGCTTGTTGGTACCCAGTCACTTGAAACATATCTGTTCACTCTTCTGTGGGTTACAGGCGAAATGCCGAGTGCGACATTTAAATTATGGGAGCTTGTTGAGTTTCTGCCGAATAAATTGTTGTTGATTTGTCTGACATGCCATGCCCACTGAATAACCCAATGCAGAGGATTTGTCTAACATGCCACGCCCACTGAATGCAGAAGAGGAAGAACCCAATACAGAGGTTCCCCAAGGTATGTGCATCTCCCAATTCCTCTTTTGTAAAAGCTCGTGCAGGATGCTTAATTTGTCTTCTAATCTTCACCTAATAATAGGGGTATAGGCAGGACCTCAGATTTCTGATAGTTATAGAAAAACACAAAATAAACATGAACTAATAGGAAGAGAGGAGCTTAAGAGTCGGTCATTGACGATTAAAAGATCTTTGAAAATGGACAGAACAATACTCCCAAGTGTGAAATTTAAATTTCGAAAAGCAATGGCTCTCTATCCCCTCGGATCACCTACATAAAGAGCATTTGCTTTTTTAAAACAGAAGCAAATTGTGGTTTTCAATCTGAAGAGCACAGTTTGAAATCTGTCTCCCGTGTATGTTATATAAGAAAGCCTCCATCCGTTTACCCTTTCGTGGGATGCAGGGGAAATGCCGAGAGCATTGGATCCACTTTCAGTTGTTGAGGTTCTGCCTAATAACATGCGGAAGTCTAACTTCTGCGAGAATGAGTACGTTGGAGACACGAAGAGGATCAAGGCGCAGTTTGCTGGGGTAGGAGGATGTGGAATTCTTGGCTGTAAGGTCTTCAATGACCGAGTGAGATCAGAAGCACCAGAGGTGCTGAAGGGTGAAAGAGCAGTGGAATCGAGCAAGAGACAAGGCAATGATGAAGGTTCATCCAACCTCACACAGAGTTCGCATCAGCCCTTGACTGTGGGCAGTGAAGTTGCTCGGTGTAAGACTTCATTTGTTGCCATGCCGTACCTGAGCTATGGTGCAGGTTCGTCAGTCTTTCTTCCATCGGCTAAGACGAATTTTCCCAATCAGTCTGGTTCTGCTTTGACCAACATACCACGCCCGCTGAATGCCAAAGAGGGAGAACTCAATACAGAGGTTCCACATGGTATGTGTGCATCTCTAAATTTCATCTCTAAATTTGGCATACGTTGAAGCTTGTGCAGGCCGCCTTATTTGTCTTCTAATCTTAACCTAAGAAAAGTGATAGAGGTATAGAGAAACTGAAAATGGTCAGGAATTAATAGGAAAAGAGGAGTTTTAGAGTCGGTCATTGATAATCACTAGATCTTTGAAAATGAAAAGACAAATGTTTTGAAGTGTGGCATTCAAATCTTGAAAAGCCATGGCTCTCCCTGTCCCCTCCGATCTTCTACATGAGCATTGGGTTATATGGTTAAATTATTCATCAAAGATAATTCCCATGGCTTTTAATTTTAAATCAATTCTTTTCTAATGAAGAGCTCATGATATGGAGCCGCCACTATTTCTCTATCGTGACATCAATGGCTACAATACATATTAATTATTGTATTGAATGTTGCATGTAATATTTTTGTTCGAAAAAGTGAATACAAAGTTACAATTTTTTATTTCCATGAGTGTAACCTACCTATAAAATATATCTAAGGAGTACCCAATAGTGAATTTTCACTTATAATTGTGTTTAGGTGCGAGAACGCATCTTGGACTGGCTAAGAGTCAACGAGGTACCCGTGGGCTTGCCGACGCGAATATGACGTCTCTCAAAAGAAAGCTGGAAGAACTCATCAGCAGTCGCCGAGCGGACATGAACGAGCTGAAGTCGAAGTGGACAAGGACAGAAGAAGAATATGGGAGTGTGGTTCGGGCAATCAGAGAAGGAATATCTTTTCCACCGGAGAAAGTAGCAGAGGTGGAAGGGCTGTGCAAAGAAGTCGAACAGATTCTTCTAGTTCCAGGAAGATTTTGGCAAGAGGTGATGGTTAGATGTCGCAAAACATCTCCCTCGGTGACAATAGAAGAATTAGTAGGCAAAGAAACTCTGCAGAAGGTGGATAAGATTGTTTGCTTTATAATGCAGAGCAAGGATTTCGTAATTGGTGTTTATGGTATGGGCGGAGTGGGCAAGACGGCCATTTTGAGGAATGTCTATAATAGACTCCTTGAGTATCGTGCATTGGATGTATTCTGGGTTGATGTACCTCAGGATTTTAGTGTTTATGCGCTACAAGAAGCGATTGCCAATGCAGTCGGACTAGACAATCTTTCAAATGAGAAGGACTTGAAAAGAAGGGCGGGCCTATTGTGTGGACATCTGAAGGTGAAGAAGAGACCCGTCCTAATTTTAGATGGCCTTTGGAGGCACTTTGAAGTTAAGGATGTGGGTATTCCGGTTGGAATGGGCAGACTAGGGTTGGTAGTGACAACTCGATCACTAGATGTGTGTCGTATGATGCTCTGTCAAAAGCAAATGAAGATAGAACTTCTCAAGGAGGAAGATTCTTGGAGGTTATTTTCAAGGACGTGTGGCTTTGCGGGAGAACTATCTGGGGAAGTTGGACAAATTGCAAGGTCTCTTCTTAATAGGTGTTCTGGTCTGCCACTTGGGATCATTGAGATTGCAACTCGCACGAGAGGAGCGAAAGAGCATGATTGGAGATGCATGTTGCAAAATTTAGAAGACTGCAGGCTGGAGCTTGATGTGTTCAAGAGACTGCAGCTCAGTTACTTGAACTTGGGTAATGAACAAGTGCAACAGTGTTTCCTGCATTTAATCCTTTGTTTTGGAAATTTCCTTTCAGCAGATGGCAGAAAGTCTTGCATAGAGTCTTTGATAGATGAGGGTTTGTTAGGTGGAATTGCCACTAGGAATAGACTGTACGAACGGGGTAACGAAATATTGGGTAAAATAGAAGGGGCTGGCCTGTTGGATTTTGAAGAAGGGCATCGGTGTCTACACCCATTGACAAGGGACATGGCATTGCATATGGTGCCGAGCACAACTCACATGTTTAAGGCCATTATGGGTTTGAGAGAAATACCGGAGGACGTATTCTGGACCGATCGTCTAGAGAAAGTCTTTTTACATGGCAACAAAATAGAAGAAATCCCATACGGCATATCACCAAATTGCCCTAAACTGACGAGGCTGTCTTTACATAGCAATTCCACCTTGGCAGTCATCCATGGATCTTTCTTTGGACATCTAAAGGGGCTGACTGTTCTAGATCTCAGCTGCACCGGAATCACGGAATTACCGGACTCCATCTCTGAGTTGGAGAGCTTGGAAGCACTGTTACTGCAAGGTTGTTCCTCATTGCGTTTTATTCCTTATGTAGGAAAGTTGCGATCCCTAAGAAAGTTGGACCTCACTGAGTGTAGAAGTCTTGGAGAAGTGCCAGAGGGCATGGAGATGTTGGCAAACCTGAGGTGCCTCGCCCTACTTCTTGCAGAGATCCAGACATTACCGGAGGGAGTGTTGGGGAAGCTGGTGAACTTGCAATATCTCGCGATTAATGAGCTAAGGGTGGGAGAAGAGGTAAAATTACTGGAGGTGGAGGAACTTTATTGTTCTGTTTCCGATGTGGAAATGTTCAATGCATGCGTGGGGTGTCTTGAGCGAAATGGATCCGCATGCTACAGGCTCATGATGGGTGCACGAAGCGGTGAGGTCCTTTGGGGTGGGATTGACACTGAGAGGTTGTTACTCATTGATAGTTGCGACCGTATCGCCGGGAGTGTAGATGGAACAAGTGGTGATGGCTGCGTTCTGCTTCCGGAAAGTGTGCAATCATTGGTATTGTCCCGGTGTCATAAAATGAAGAGAGTGATGGAATGGGAGTGGCTGACTGCTCACCTTCCAAATCTGGAGGAGATTGTAACCATTAGTTGTGAGAACTTAGAGGAGATAATACATGGGCCATTGCCAAGTGAAGCCCCTTGTTGCCTTAGATATCTTGAAGTAAATGGATGCAACAACATGAAGAGGGTGCTGCTGACGCAAGACATGGTGCTCCATCTCCCTTTCCTCGAAGATATAGTAGTCCAAGACAGCAAGGGCATAGAGTTGATAATGGGCACTGTTGCCAAAATGACGTACTTCTCCTTCCCGAAGTTAATGAACCTGGTTCTACATAAACTTCCGGAACTGAAGAGTGTATGTGATGGGATCATGAGATGCAATTCCCTCCAGTGGGTTTCTATAGACAATTGTCCAAAACTGAAGAGGATTCCTCTGCAGCTGCCCCTGCTTGACAATGGGCTGCCTTCTCCTCCCCCTTCTCTTCGAGAGATTTGGATAAATCGGCAGATGTGGGAGTCCCTTGAGTGGGATCATCCCCTTGCCCGTTCTTCACTTGAACACTTCATCAAGTTTCTTGGTAAGTAACCCACAAATTTTACTTATTTTATCCTTTCTATCTCCCTTGGTGGTCCCTTGTAAGGATCTGTTCTCCCGCAGTATGGGAAATTCATTTTTTTTCCAAAACTTTTATAGCAAGTGTTATACCACATAACTGCTTTGAAACTAGCAATTAGGCCCGTGCTACACACTGATAATTGAATTCTATTACTGCTTGAAAGTGCAGCAGATTAGCCATGTTATTATTAGACATTAGCGATGTTAAAAAGTTATTTAAAAAAAAATAAAAGATCTCCCTTAACTTTGAATGAATAACAATGGCAATTGTCCTTGCTCTCTCTTTTTTTTTTTTTTTTGGGCCAAGGCACTCGTATATTTAGAAGATGTTCTCACGCCGATTTAAAAAAAAAAAAGCCATTCTGAGTATACGAAATTGTGCATATGCTGATATGGAAATCCCTCTTTCATAAATGATCAGTTTTTGTGGTCACAAAATGATCACGACATGGAGATAACAAATGATTAGTGGCTGCAGAGTTTCTCATACGAAAAAATTGAAATTTATCATGACATCCTTGTTGGGAAGATGCTAAAGCCTAGTAAAAGTAAAATTTGATTGGGAAGTTCTACTTTATTGGTTGGGATGGTTTAAGAGAGCATGTTATATGCTTTGTACCTTTTCTTTTTGTTGTCTTTTCTGTTTTACCTCATCCAGTACTTCTATTTTCAATTTCAAGTCTTCTGTTGCTTTTTAAATTGATCACTATTCTTCATGAATACTTTTGATGGACTTTGTATTTTCGATTGCATATTTGAACTTTTTGAATTCCTTTCTTTTAAATTTGATTAAGTTCGGTTGGCCGGAGGAGTCTCTAATTTCTTTAGTTTGTTTATGTTCTCTCTTTAATTCGATTAGGTTTTATCATTCAAAGAAGTCTCTAATGCCTTCAAATTGTTTTTGGAATAGAAAAAGAAATGAGGGGTTAGCTATATCTGGAACCTCGTGAAATCTATGAGGGCTGATCTTTTGGAAGCGCAAATATTGGACAGAAATAAGATTGACTTAGGTGTCAAGAAGCGAATTGGCCAGTTCAAGTTTTTTCTAAGCTCTCTCAAAATGCACCACGATCTGTATATAGATTTCTCATGCATAGTCATGCGGTATGCAATGATATTGGGTATGAGTACGAGAAAGGTCCTGGGGGATCAATTGCTCGCCAACTATAGAAAAACCCCTCTCCCTCTCCCTTTCTCAACTGCTTTTAGGTCCTTTGGACCCACTTTGCGAGCGACTAACAAAAGAATATTTCTGGTTCCAGACTGATGAAAGCCATGGAGGATCCTGTTGAGTATGAATTGTCTTCTGATGGCAGTGGACATCAACCTCAACGCCATTGCTACATCAATGTGCTCGATTTATGTTTAAAGTACCTCCGAACTTTGTGATGACATATGGTTAATTTATGCCTTATTTTATAATCTATGATAACTACGTCTGGTTTCTGGAGTCTTGGGTTTGTATTATCCCTTATTTCTACCTCGTGAAACATTTCTCTGTCTCCCCCCCCCCCCCCAACTGACTCGTTTAAAGAATTGATGTGGATATGAATTTGATTGTCTACTACTTTAAAGTATAATCTACTGTGGGAGGTGCTCTTGGTTTGGAGCAGATTAGTGGCTATTTCACTTGACGCGCTTTAATGGCATCCGCAATGTTGACCATCTTAGAAATCATGTGAGCAGCCAGCTTGTGACTAATGCTCTCGAGAAGGTTTTCATGCAGAAACCCATTCTCGTCCTCTGGTTTTAGCAGGGAAATCCTAGCACTTAAATTCAGAACACAACACAGAGGAAGACGCCTGACGATATGAACTAAACACAGGGACGTCTTGGCACGATGAGGTTTGTACCTGTCTCTGGCTGAGGAAAATATCTAATGGACCCTTATAAGTTTATGGACAGATGGTATCTACAGCAAATGTTTGATCAAAAGACTTGACGTTTCCGAGCGTCCCCCTAGACCGGGCTTCAGTCAGTTGAGTCTTGAATATTTAGTGCTAACCATTGGTGCGATCTCCCCATGTGCGTATCTCCTGCGTGTGCAACGAAGGCAGAAGCAGACTGAGTCCCGCAGAATGATAACTATTAAAAGTTCTCATTTCTTCTGTTATTGTGGCTGTGGTGAACACCGTGGTAACGGGGCATTAGCTTGTGGAATGAGAGCATAGGGCATGGTAAATTGATTTTGTTTCCTAGACATAATTTGTATGCGTGACTTTCATGCTTGAGACAAAAAGGGGCGGAGCTAAATTGACCAACAGATCTTCCGGAGGATGAGCTCCTACTTTGTCATTGAAAAGGTGAGATTGTCTCGGGATTGCATGATTTCCCTATATCCACGAGGAGTCGATACTTAAAAGTCATTCACAAGGACCTGAAAATAAGCAATGCACTTTTTGAGCGCTATTCTAGATCTTAAATTTTCAGGCTTAGGTTGGCAATAAGAAAGTTGCAGAAAGGACAAGTACAAATAAGGATACCTAGAAAGTCTGTAGCTTGTTTTGTAGAGGCCCACTGGTCTACTTCCGGACAGTTTAGAGACATGATTGTTCGATAGTGGCTTAGCCACCAACACATGCCTTCGATGATTTAGAGTAAAGTCTTATGAATGTGGATTGCTTTTGGTAGACAGCAGTAAAAGGAATATAGGAGATTTAATCAAAGTCATCACCATTTTGGACATTCAAGGAGCAGAATATAATAGTAATGTTGTATGTCAGTTTCTTTGATTTCGTTAAAGCTGTGGGCATTTATTTGCAAGCTATAGCTTCTGCTGCTGATATTGAGCTGAAGGGGACGATATTAAATGTGAATATAGAAGACAGAACAGTTGACAAAAATGTGAAAATTTTGAATTTGGGAGGGAAATAACCTTGCTTGTAATTGAAAATAGACTAGGCGGGATTCATTCAGGCATAGCCCTTATATGGAGACTGCTATACGAATGACATTGTTCTTTTTTTTCTTGGAAATCATAGTAATGATCATTCCAAAATTTGCATTATCCAGAGACAACTTGACCAGTGCACATGAAGTTAGACAAATGAGCAAGACGTCAATACATTCGCAGCATTCAATATCAACAAATCCAATTGTGTGAAAGCACATCAGGCATTGGATTTCGAGAAAATATAGAATGGAGTGATGGTAGGATATGTTCAACGACCTTGGAACCATCTAGCTCAAACTGAAATTGTATACTTTAATTGCCATGTCAGAAGAAAGTGGATGTTAGTCGTAAATAAAAATTACGCAAAACTTCTTGCTCTGACTTTAGTTTCGTTTGGACCAGGAGAAATTCTAAATTAGTGACGCATCACTCATCTTAATGTACGTGCCACTGTTAATGGCAGTCTTCTTGATCTTGCGGCAACTTGCAAGGTGGACTACATATGAACCTTTTGCCTTTCATGACCTGAAACAAAAATGGATTTAATCGCGGGGAACATAAAAGATTAGTTTAAGTCTTCAATCAAATGCAAAAAAAAAAAAAAAACTCCTTTTGCCACTTGCATTTATTGTTTTATCATCTTCGTGTCATTGTTGGGTCCTCATCTGGATCTAGTATTTGAGTTCCGACTAGTCTATGAAAGATGGAGAGACGTTGGTCTCTTCAGGCCAAAGATTTGAGCTTGGCTTCTTCTCTCCAGGAAGCTGCAAGAACAGATACTTGGGCATTGAAACAAGATCACTCCTCAGACAGTTGTTTGGATTGCTAATAGAGACAACCAACGGATTCAAATGGTGTTTTGACATTCAGCCATGCAGGGAATCTTGTTCTTCTTAGCGGAAAAAAGTCACTACAAATCTCATGACTTACGTATGGTGCTCACATGAAAGTCATATTTTTTTCCCGATCAGTTGGATACTATATATTACTCAGTTGAGTACCGCATAATTTTTATTTGATCAGTTGAGTGCCATATAATTCTTCAATGGATCACTTCATAACTATTTAAAAACGTTCACCACGAGTGCCATACCATGTCAAATTTCTGGCACTTGGGTCAACACTTTTTAAAAGTTATGGCACTTAAATGAGTATTGTATGGAAGTTATGACATTTGTGATAATCTTATCCCTCTTCTCAACTAATCAAATGATTTCATTGGGTCTTCAAATTCAGCTCACATTCTGATGGTGCCTATTATTGGCAAAGCTTTGAGTACCCATCTGACATGGTCTTAGTAGGTATGGAATTGGGGTCGAACTTGAGCTGGATTTAAATGGTATCTGACCACCTGTAAAAGTGTGGATGACCCTATCCCTGGTCATTGCCACTTCAGATTAACCACTCAGGGATTGCCACGATTTGAAGTGTTGAACGATGGGTTCATCTGAACATATTGCAATCGGGAAGTGGAGTGGGATCCAGTTTGATGGTGTCGATGCCATTGGATCCCATTGTAAGGCAAACGGTGGTTTACAACCAGACGGATGCCTACGCCGCGTACCATCAGCCATCAAATGATGAAATCCTCACCAGAACACCAATGTATGCATCTGGTTTGGTGCGCATGTTTGTGTGGAAGAAGGGAAGCTTTAGTTAGTCTATCATGCAATTGCTTTCTATTGATCCCATGACGGCTATGCACTGTGTGGTTTACAATGGTTTCTGCAAAAGTTACGGACATTTGAGATGCGAGTGCTTGCAAGGTTTCCTCCCAGAGCCGCCAGAAGAGTGGCAAATGCTTTAATTGGACCAGCGGTTTCTTGAGAAAGTTTCCCCCAAATTGTTCTACAGGAGAAGCACTTTTCAAACTCTCTGATTGTAAACTACCAGATCTGATCAACCATTGGTTGGCCACTGGCATGAGCCTTGAAGAATGCAGGGTTCAATGCACACAAAATTGTTCCCGTACAGCTTATGCTAATCGATATATATATTAGTTATTGGATCAAAAGCTAAGCTTTTGTGGGTGCTGAATAACTACATATCATGAGTGGTGCTTCTCATCATTGCATGGTAAGGGCGCTTTAACATTATCGCTGGAATTGGTCTAGGTCTTCTTTGAAAGTGCTAGTATTACTACTTAGAGGGGGGGTGAATAGGTATAAAGACAAATTTGGCCAATAAAAGTAATAAAAGTTATTTTCTCAAATAAGGTCTTATTAATATTAGACTTCTAAGTTCAATTCAGACTCAAATAAGATATTTTGGAATTTACCAGGACACAGAAAAATATTGCCAATAACCAAATTAAGTCTATGTCCACTCTTCCACACTGACAGCCTTCTAGCTGGATTTCATTATGGAATCAAAAGAGAATTACAGTGATTTGAGTACAATCACTCAGTGAAGAGTTTGTTTCTCTCACTGACAGCCTCTCTTTTGAGTACAATTGCAAGCACTATTGGTGAAGAACATGTAGTTGGAAATGCTTCAAACTTTGGAATTTTAATTCTCACACGCTATCTCAAATGAACCGAATGATCTCCTTAAATACTCCTCCATGTCTTTCTAATTGTTGGTACTTTCCAGAGGAATTTCTTCCAATCAATCCGTTGGACAGAATTAATTAAGGAAATCTTATAGCCATTTGAAGATTGAGGTAAAAATCCAATGATCCTAGTCGCCCATACAATCAGAATCTAGGTTTTCATAAGTAGATGCTTCTCAAAAAAGAACTTCTTTTCAAAATTGATTTCATCAATCCATGATTGCTTTCATCAATATATTTAGAAAAGATAAGTGAGATTCTCATTTAGAAAGAAAGCCAATTATGTCTTGATCATACTGAATTCTAGTTGGAAGATCAATAAGCTTGAGTATGAATATGTCTTCATTCTAGATTGAATTAAGTCTGGATGGGAAAGACTTTTGATGTAAAAAGACTTTGACAGCATTCCTCGATATAACATCGAAGTCCAATGTTCCTCGGAACAAGAATAAGAATAAGAATAAGAGAAGAAAGGTTTTGTCAACTTGAAAACCAAATAGGAGTTTTCTCAACAATCTTTACCTCCACTGATGCAGTCACCGAGACCAAGATTCAAAACTTCAAGTCATTCACGGAGACCTTAAAATCAGCAATGTCTTATGGATGACAATTTAAATCCAAAATTTTCTAACTTCATTGACAAGAATCTTTTGGAAGTGAAGAAACAAAAGCAAGAACTAGAAGGATCATCGGCACTTGGTAAGTGCTCATCTCATTTCGTGACCTCCAAAGTTCATGAGTTCTGAAACATCGGGAGAATTGAGACATGATTTACTTGATGCAGTGGCTATAGGTCCCTAAGACTATGCCTTGGATAAAAAATTCTCGACGAAATCCAATGTACTATGTAGTGCTCTTCTTGGAAATGGATAGTGGCAAAAGCAATAGAGGATTCTGCCATCCGAGTCACCTTCACAACGTTCTCGGACATGTAATGCTATTTCTTCTTATACTTAATTCCTTCTGATGTTCAAATCATTACAGATTCACATATTGGCTTCTAGTCGCTTATCATGTTTGGCGACCAACCAACTCAAGTTGATCCTTCCTAGGCATGGTTGCTGGGGAAAGAGGGCATTGCCCTGGAACTTAAGGTTGATTCTTTAGGTAACTTTCCATCGAATCTCAAGCAAAGAGATGTATCCAGGTCAGTCAGCTGTTCATCCAAAAATATCCCAGAGAGGCCATGGGTGCGATCCATGGTTATCATGTTGGCAAATGAAGAAGCGACATTGCCACTGCCTAAACAGCCCGATTTCTTCATTGGAGGAAGTCCCACAAACTGGGTTGTGGCTTCACCAAGAGAGCTCTTGACAGATAGCATGGTTGCACATCATGCTGCTAGAATGTCAATATACATACCGTTCATTGGAATTGTTTGTCTCTAGGGATGTATTTAGGTCGGGCTAGATTCATCACATAGAGGGGGTGAAGAAGTGACAATACGGAATCAAAGCAAAATTAAGATGATATTGCTATAGGACAACATTTGATAACACTGTGCAGTGCTTAGATCTTGGCGATATGCAATAAATCTACCACAAAATATATATAGGAGTTTAAGGCATAGAAAATATTGCACACAACAAATTTATAGTGGTTCGGCTTTAACAAGCCTACATCTGCTCGCTTGCACTAACAACCTATCGACTGGATTTCACTATAATCAATCAATCATAGGTTACAAGGATTGAGTATTCACTACTCAAGCTCGTGTAAGAGATTATTCCTTCTCACACTTACGATTGTTGAGAAAACTCCTATTAGGTTTTGAAGTTGACAAAACTTTCTTGTTCTTGTTCTTGTTCTTATTATGAAGAATACTAGACTTTTGAGCTATATCGTAAACTTTTGTCAAAATCTATTTATTACATAAGTCTTTCCCACTCTGATGTGATTTAGATTGAAACCAAGTCTAGAACAAAGATATAATCAGACTCAAGATTATTGATCTTATGACAAGGATTTAGTATGAACGTTATAGAGATTTATCCTTAATATCTAGCTTTCTGGTGAAGAATCTCACTTACCTTTTATAAATACATTGATGGAATTAATCATGAATTGATGTCAATATTAATGTGTAACTAATAATTTAAGAAAAAAAAGACGTCACCGATGAGGCATGCGGTTTGACAATATTCGCCAGCATGACTTGACTAATACATAAGAATATATACGTGCGTCCATATGTATGTGTTTATATTATATAGTCAATTCTAGCATGAAAGCTAAGTTGCGCTGCCGTATGAACGTGGCGAAAGAGGACCACACAAGGTGTCCATCCAAAGTCCAAGAAAGGGAGGAAATAGAAAAGTCTAAAATGGCGGATCATAAGTTGGGATTTACACGACCGAGATGAGCACAGAGGACTTATCAAATTCGATTCCAGAGGAGGGATCGCATTGCCAGTCAACGTCCTAGTTCTTTCGCATTTTAGGAAACTTATCTAGGGGATTTTGCATCGATTTGACTTGACCAAATATAGAAGACAAAAAAGACTCACGCGGGTGGTGAATTCTTTTTCCACTTTAAAATTGTTCAGATCTCGTCATACGAAGCTTTTCTTCACGCAATCGAATTGTCGAATTATATATTTGTTGTAGTGGAATCCCACCGCATGAAGTACTTTTAATTCGAGTATCTATTGGAAGATCATGTGGTAAAATAAATACATAATGTACTTCACCCTTCGTAGGTAGGATTCTAGTGTAGCTGTAACTCACAACTTGATGTAGTCCTAAAATTGATTTTTTTTGTTTGTTTGTTTGGATAGTCCTAAGATTAGTTGACATTGATTTTAGGTGCTTTCGCTCTTAGCGTTTGAGCATATTACATGACGAATAATTCTTTTTTATTGATGCAATTCAGTCATCCTATGAAAACTTAATAAATATTCTAGCGTAATAATTAATTATCAAGTTGGGCATTTTCAGCAGCACGTATATTCTAAAAAGTCAAAGCAAAAGAGTTGTCGATAAGGATCACCTATCCTTATCAATCGTCACGACAACAATAGGGGTAATGACCCTCACCAAACTTAGGCAAGTCATGCAAGTTTGCCACAGAATCCTGGAAACAATGTTTAGCAAGGGTCGGCTCCTTGCTGCCGCTTGCGGGACAAGGAAAGGTGGCCTGCACGCGACAGCGAGGGTTCTTGGACCCTCCTCAATGGTTGAGGGTGCTCGTCCCGCCTAGCCTTCCCCCTCATCTCTCTCCAACCTTTTTTCCTGATGATTTTTTTTTTTTTTTATGTATCGTTATTGCACATCAACAATTAGCCCGGGGAATGCGCGGGTCCTAAGTTGAACGTGAATTGTTGCATCGATGTTTTCGTCAAATGGGAGAACTAACAAAAAAACAATAAATAGGGGAAGTCGCTATTTCCATCCCATTCATTCATTGCCCACTGAAAAAAGGAATTCCCCTCTAATTGGCTATCTTGTCCCCCAAACCTTTGTTGGACATCTTATCTGGCGATGTGGACGGACTCACTTTTGAGTTAATGCAATTTCCCTTTTACAAAAAAAAAAAAAAAAGGCCAAAATATCTTTTAAATTAAAAAAAATCAATTTTTGGGCACTTATTAAGAAACCGTTTGAGGTAAGCATGCCATTTTCCACGTACTATTATTTTTTTAATTAATACTTTGGAAATCAACATATTAAAATATTGAATATAATCAACAAGGGCCACTATCCAATTCACAAGACCTAGTGGTCTTAGGCTTAGGGTCGGTCTAGATTCACTCGTGATTTGGAACCTATTCTATTGGAACCAATTTGCTTATTGTTGGAACTTGAAACTAACCATGTCAATCAGCTCCCAGGTTTGGGATTGATTTTGGGGTCTATCAAGGAATCAACCAATTTCTTTTTTCTCTTTTTAATTATTTTTCCTTTTGTTTGTTTCATTTTTAGTTAAGCAAAATGAAAATGAACACAATAACAAAAATCCAATAATTCATAAAAGATAAACAAATAGAATAAAATAAACAATAAAAGTTCTAAAACACGTAAACACGGTTTACCAGTTTCTAGTTCCCAGTTTGGTTTTTCGGTTCGTTCCTTAACTAGGAATTGAGAATCGAACCTTACAGTATTTTCTAGTTCAAATTAGTAATCACAAGAATCTAATTGGACTTTTTCGGTTCTATCTTGAACTTATGCTCCTTAACTAGGAATTGAGAATCCATGGAAATCTTATTTAGTATTATCTTATTCTATCGTTTTTAAAAGATTTTAAAAACAATAACATTAGACAAGTACAAATTTAGTTTAATATTTACAAAATCATCCCAAACAATATACAAAAGAATGGTTGAAGCAGCCTAAACGGTTCACAAGGTAGACTCACGTATAAGCGTATACGCAACACCAAGTATGTGAGGGAGGGACAACAGTTGGTTTATGGCAACAAAGTTGGCAATCGTGTAGAAAACCAACGACCAGATGTAAAATTGAGCATGAATGCAATGGCGACATCCAAATAATTACCCATACGTGGAAAAAAAGGATAAATTGACAGCTATGGTCTTATGGCCTATTATAACAATCAAGATGATATGATCGAAGAACAGTCAAGTTACACCATTAAAAAGAAACAATGAATAGCAGCGCAAACTTTTTAGAACTGATAAAATTTATGGATCATATATTTAAAAGAAATTTCCAGTCCTTATCCAACAGCGTTACATGAGATCAACTAACATCACATTGGATAGGCAGCAGCAACTAGCCTTTGCCTAATTGTAACTAGAAAGGAAATCAAATTATCAAGTATCTACTCAACCTAGTACCCTGTATTTACCTGAAATAAGGCATACTCCTATGGTTTTCTTTAATAAATAGAGCGACTGTAATGAGCATTTCTGGTGCTGTTGTGTTTCTACTCATTTCATTATTCTGCAGCAGTTTTAGTGTCAATCTGTGAAACACTTCCATTAGCACCTTTCTTACCAAAGCTACTTCCTACTGCAAGTTCCCAGCATCCTCCTTTTGAGTAACAGCGCTTCCCTTTAAAATCTTCTTCAGCACAGGGCTATCACAAAGTGGCCCTTCACCATACGAGACTATGGCCTTTTGGGAAGAAACAAATGCCCAAATGTTTTATAGCTATCAATGTGGAAACCGCAACGATCCAAACCGCTAGACCCAGCCAAAATCATCCTCCGGAGCTCAAACGAAAACCGAAAAGCTTCAATTTTCCCAAGCAATTAGCCACATTCACCTCAATCAATCCCACCCCCCATAATTGCAAGCAGACAAAAAAAAAGCAAAAAAACAAAAAATACGGACACTACACTCCCAATTCCACGAAAAAAAAAGTCAAAAACACAACAACAGAAGAATTCAAGTATTTCCCCCGCATCCCCACAACGCCGAAATGGGCCGCGACCGCCCGGACCCGGCGGTGCGACGGGGACGATCAGGGCGCCGACAGCCTCGGCGACCGGGGCGCAATCGAAGCTGGGAAAACATCACAGTGGGGGGAATCGATTGGGAGGGCGACCGGCTAGCGATCGCCGGCGAACGGGGGGTCTTACCTTGGAGGAAGAAGGCTTTCGTAAAATTTTTTGATGAGAATCGGAGAGCTATTGAGGAGAAGTCTTCAACGTCGATACTTTGGAAACAAAGAGTCGTCCATGGGTGAACAACGGAAAAAGAAAAAAAGTGTAGGGTTTTATGTTTCGGATAAAAGAAATCCTATCCGACCTTATCCCACCTCCCCCCTCGGATTTTTTTATCCGGTTTATATCCCGTCTATATCCGACCTTATCCTATCCTAAACAGCTACCAAACACGTGATAGGATAAAACATATCCTATCCTGGTTTTTATCCGATCGACCAAACGCAGCCTTATGTGTTAGCGGCTTAAACGCAGAAAGGGCATCGATCCTTCCTGCCAACAATAAATGGCGAAAAGATACCCCTACTGTTCCGCGAAATTACAAAATTACCAATCAGAGGGAGCTCGCCGCCGCCGCCCCAGTTCTCTCGCAGCCGCAGTTCGCGATTTCGTCGGAGTCCAGTGCTCGTCGCCGACGGTCAATTCGCCATTTCACCACCAACGCCTCCTCCATCACTCCATCCTCCCAAGCTCTCTCTCTCTCTCTCTCTCTCTCTCTCTCTCTCTCTCTCTCTCTGCGCGCGCTGTTCAGGTGATTTTCGTCTGGCGGACTCGGACCTTTTTCAAGCTTCGTTTCTTGCACACTTGAGAAGCTGGGATTTTTACCATGAAATTGCGCGAATTTTTCGTCTACTTGCGAACCTGGAAATGCTGAGGTTCGGCTTTAACGTGGATAATCGTTAGTAATCAACCTGGGGATCTAATTCGAGCTGATTTTGCTGAATATAATCAAATTGAATTAGTAAACGTGAGTGTTCTTCTGGGTTTTAACTATTATCTGCTCTTAAAGGATTTGCAGCGAACCTGTTGGTGAGAATGTGCTGGTTGGCCAATGCTTCAGACGCCAATGTAATGGCTGGCTGCAACCCATGTATAATTTGGATTTGCTGATGATCATTTGGGTAAGAATAATGAAGGATGTCATGGTTTCTTTGGTCTCAAAACTGGATCTGTGCTTTGGATAGTGAATACTTCTCACAACAAATGACTGGAAGACATCATTTTTCTTGTGAGGGGAAGTCGAATTTCATACCGCCTAGAAGGGTCGCCTACACTGATCCCCCTGCCCTTTCTAACCGATAAAGAAGAGCTGAAAAGACCGAAGCTCTTGTTCTTTTTAGTTTCAGTGTCCTTGCCTCTATTATCTCTCAAACGGTTGTTCTGTTCTGGAGATAAATAATTGAAATATCAGAACCGGTTGTTCTGTCATTTTTTGCTCGGTCACTGGTCGGCCGTCATGAAACATTTTTTAGCTTTAAAGTAATTAAGTCCTCGATAGGAGAAATATGCAACATAAAGCGGGAAACATGAATTATTATCGGAGGTGAGTAGTCAATTGCCATGGTCCATGGAAATCAATTATATATACAAACATCCGACGTTTCCAAGCTGACCCGGTTTCTGCTTACAAGGATCGGTTAGAATAGGTTATTCTCCTGCTTAGTCCCGGCCACCTAAGCCATGGGTTTCGACCCCAATTCTTGATTGTTTTATAATGCTGCTAAACTTGTTTTTTTTTTTTCCACCAATGAGCTTTATCAGTTTTTCTTTCTGCAGGCATTTCTTTGTAATCCTTCACTTTTCATCCATGCGATTGTTGGCTTAAGTTTGCGGAATTGATCCTCTAGCAAAATAGTAGTTTGGAATGGGAACTGAAGAACCGAAAGACCCTTTGAAGGGGATGGACTGGAAAGCCATCGGCGGTGACCTACAGAAGGATCCTTCTGCTAAACCAATTGTAAAGAAGCGATTGCCAAGAAAGATTAAGCAAATACCAGGCTATTATTTTCTTTCTTGAAGATCTTTGGCCTGAACTATTATTGCCTTTTATGGGGCATGCATTGCTGGTGGAATTGGTGCTGGAATGCTGTTGGAGATCTGGATAAACAAGAAAATCAAAGGTGAGTGATATTTCATTGATTTCTTCGTTTGTCTCACAGATGCTCAGATCAGACAATCGTGGTTCTAATTTCCATAATTTCATTGAAAATAATAATTTCACCTACTAAGGAACATATCCTGCCACGATGTGGAATCTAGCCTGGAGCCTTTTTCTGTCAAATGACCTCATCTCTTCGCACTTGATGTATGGAACATAGCTGGTTTACTCTTGAATGATTTAAGTCTTAAACAGGAAGAATACATGGGAGGCAAAGCTGAAAATGGACAGTGATAAGGACTTGCTTTCTTTTTGATGCATTGCATAAGAATATGCATCACTAGAATTGAGAATTTCCAAGACTTTGCGGTTCTTTTAGAATACATAGCGTCGGTACGATTCTCATCAGGCAGATCTCCTACCTTCGCATGCTCGAAGTACTCTCGGCCGTCAGATGTTAACAACTTTCTATGGACATGTACTTGTGTACTTCATATTATGTTTTAATCTATACAGCAAATTCGTCATGCCATTTGCACAATGGAATAATTGCTTTATTACTTCCACATTGCAGAGGATGGAGGCATGATTTGGGAGTTCAACAAGTAGAGGCAGTGTGGCGTGCTTGCTTGGCAAATTAATCAACACGTTTGAGATCATGCATGAAGTGTAAAGTGGTTTTACCTCACGTGAAGCTGATCTTGTGGAGTGTACATGGATTCATGGGATATGGGTTTCTTCTGAGTAATAAAAATCAATAACAGGATCGTGAGATCCACCAAAGAAGTCGGTACTTTATGCGGACCAAGTTATTATGGATTGCATTCGTTCTCAATTCAGTATTTTTTTGCCAATTGTTGGGAATGACTGATCCCCGAAAACCGGATTCGACACTGAATCGAACCCCTAAATCAATGCGGAAGATGAAGCCCAGGAAATACACGTATCACCGATCGTAAAGCACACCACGGATTCGAGCGTACCTTGTTAGCCACAGATTAAACACCAATGCCGAAGATCGAGGAAGAAATTCTGATTCGATGATGTCAATTTGCCTTGAAAAGGGAAACGGCGTCGCCTTGAGCGTTTTGGAAGAAAAGAGAGCGTTGGAAGGAGAGGGAGACGTACGTACGTTATTATGCCAAAAGTTACGTTCTCCCTCTCTCTCCTCCCTTATATATGTCATTCCAAAAAGAATAATTAATCGTGCCCCTTCATCCATGGGCCCTACTCTTGTGGGCCAGACTTTTAGGCCCAACATGGGCGGACGGGCCTTAAGCCCATCTCATATAAAACCATCAATTCCCACTCGCACATGGTGGTCCAATACCAACATGGGTGGACAGGCCCTACTCAACCCCATCAGAGAAAAATCCATCATAGACTTTCATTTAACATGGTGGGCCGAACAGACTCCTCTTTTCCTCTCTTCAACATTCATACCGGTGAATAATCCGTGCGACCAGCATACTTTGAGAGCTCGTTACCGTACATCTGTTAGGAATATATAGCAGCTCATAATGGACATCACATCCTGAGTAGATTTAGTATGCAGTACCCTAGATCGATCGATCACATTTATATCTCTCTTAATCTCTTTTAAACAATGATATATTTATTGTATTCACAATTATGATTATCACAAAGATAGTCATAATTGGTTAACCGGTGAATACAAAATTACAATGTGATTCTCCAAAATCGATCTTCTTCTTTCCTTCAAACTCTCAATTTCAATTCAGCTTGCTTTTTCTAGAAATGTCCCATTAGATCGAATCACTCATGACAATTGGCAATATCCTAAGATAGCAAACACTAAATAGAAATCTTGAGAATAAGTAAGAGTCATGAGGGGACTAAGAAATTGAGGAACTCTCTTCCTCAAGAGTCTCACACGACATAAAAGTTGAGATCAAACTTTTGCCACTCTTATTGGTCGTCTCATGCATACGTAGTATAAAATACGTATTACGGTATTAACTCATTTCCCATGGAGCGTATGTCTACACTTTCAATACCGTACAGATGATAGTTCAGACATACCCAATGTCTAACTTGAGTTCACGTATCTACTCATTCACAAAATTCATCAGAACTCACATCTGGCATCTTAGATAGATAAAGTAAAATATGTGGGGTATTTTGCTTTCGGACATAGTAAGTATTATGTCCTCATCTTAACACCTAGTTAAGGCGACATACGTGTTTTAAGCTTGAGCTCTCGATTATCACCTAGATAAGAAGCTTTAAAACAGTCTCATCTCTATTTATCACACAGTAAATAGAGGCGATTACCCGTGTGAGTGAGCTAATCTTATATCTGTCCGACATACTTCTCAACTTAAAGTAATGCACTAAGCATTAAGATGCATAAAGATCAAACAAAGATTCATAGGCATTAATGATGAAAAAACACAAATTCATCAAATGTGAACACTTAGGGAAAATACAATATTCAGTACATCAGTCTCTACGCAATCCTAAAGATTTCATATGGCCACAAAACACATCTCTAGGTATTGGCTTTGTCACAGGATCTGTTACCATTCTATGCGTAGTATGTACTCTAAGTTCACATCTTTTCGTGCAACCATATCCTTGATAAGATTATACTTGATATCTATATGTTTGGTCTTGTCATGATATTTTGGATCTTTGGTATACGCTTTTGCTGCTTAGCTATCACAGTTAACCAACAATAAATCTGCAGCACTTCCAATAACACCTAAATGATCCAAAAAATCTCTTAAGCCAAACACCTTCTTACACTGTTGCTGATAATGCCATGAACTCAACTTACATCGTGGACAAGGTTATACACTTCTGTTTCTTACTGCTCAAACATATGGTGCCATTATTCAGTAAGAAAACAAACCCAGATGTAGATTTTCTTTCATCTAAATCTCCTCCCCAATCAGTATCACAATAGCCTTTGAGTTGCAGATCATCTCCTTAATAACTCATCGTATAATCAACAGTCCCCTTTAAATACCTCAGTATTCTCTTAACGACTTTCCAATGTGCTTGACCTGGATTGGATTGGTATCTGCTCACCATTTCGACTGCAAAGCATATGTCGGGTATTGTACACATCATAGCATACATCAAGCTCCCAACAGCATTAGCATAAGGAACATGTTTCATTTATTCCTTCTCTTGTGGAGTCCTTGGACACAGACTATAGCTCAATCCTTCACATTTTTGCAATAGGAGTGTCTATGGGTTTACAGTCTTGCATACGAAATCGTTCAAGAACCTTATTTATATAGGTTTCTTGTGAAAGAGACAACGATCTCTTCAAAACGATCTATTGAAGTTTTAACTCCAAGAATGTATGCAGCCTCACCCATATCCTTCATCTCAAAGTTAGAAGACAATTATCTCTTGACAATATTAACCAACTCCATATTGCTTCCGGCAATTAATATATTATCAGCATATAATGATATGATCACAAATTGATCATTGGATCTATTGATATATACACAATGATCCTCGTCAATCATTGTAAAATCATATGCCACTATGGCATTATGAAAATGTATATACCTTTGTCTCGATGATTGCTTAAGGCCATATATCGACCCCCAAAGTCGACATACATTTTCTTCTTGGCCTTTCATTATGAAACCAGCATGTTGTTCCATATATGTTCATTCCTCTAATTCTTCATTGAGGAAAACAGTCTTTACTTCCATTTGATGTAACTCAAGATCCATACTAGTCACTATTGCCAGAATCATGTGGATCAAGGTAAATCTCACTACAAGAAAAAAAAAATGTATTTTCATCATCAATTCCTTCCTGTTGATTATATCCCTTCGCCACAAGGCGAGCCTTATGCCTTTCTATTGAGCCATCAGCCTTTCGCTTTATTTTGAGAACCCACTTGTCCCCAATAGCTCTGCATCCCTTTTGGAAGATCAACCAGTTCTCAGACTTGGTTTGACTTCATTGACTCTATCTCCTCTTTCATTGCATAAATCCATTTTTCCTTACTAGGGCATTTCAGAGCCTCATTAATATTTCTTGGCTCATCCTCATCTTGTGGAACAACCATAAAAATTTCCCCTTCAATGTCAAAACGTCGACGGGGAATACTTTGGCGACTTGTTCACCGTATGGGAGATTGTACACTTAGCACATCATTCCCCATCATACTCCCACTTGGATTAGGTAATGATGATGTCGTCATATCAGGTGGTTGCAATTGAGAATGAGTTGAATTCAATTCATTACATCTCATATTACTCCCACATGATGAACTCCACTGACATCATTATTTTGATCCAAGGTTTCAAATAGGGAGTTATTTTCTTTTATTTCGCCCCTCTTAGAAAATTCATCCACTAAGGATGTGACATCCCGTGATTTAAATTCAGTTATACTCCTACTTTCCTGCTCACCTATGAACACATACCTTTTGAGTGTTCGCAGTATCTCATGAAAATATTCTTATTTTCTTTGGGACCCAATTTCCTAAAACTTGTGAGAGGACTCATGAATATAGGTAGCACAACCCCATGGCTTAAGAAAACTTAAGTCTGATTTTCTAACTGTCCATAACTCATATGAAGTGGAAATAACTTATTTGTAAGGCATCCGGTTAAGTATATTGGCAGCAGTTAACAACGCATCACTCCAAAAAGTGATAGGTAAGTTAGCACGCGCCATCTTAGACCTAACCATTCCAGTAGGGTTCTGTTTATTCTCTCTGCAACACCATTTTGTTGAGGAGTATATGGAATAGACAACTATCTTTCTATTCCTTTTTCATCACATAATTTTCTGAACTTATCAGATAAATATTTTCAATCTCGATCGGATCTAAATACCTTTATTTTCTTGTCTAATTGATTTTCTGCCAGGTTCATAAACCTTTCTGAAATAACTTATGCTTCAGATTAATGAGAAATCAAATAGACATATCCGACTCGAGTATAATCATTTATAAAAAAAAGTGATGAAATAAATAGCCCATTGCCTTTCTCTCACATTCATTGGACCACAGACATCATAATGGATTAAATGCAGAGGAAATTCAGCTCTTTTTCCTTTTCCAAATGATTTCCTTGTCATTTTCCCTTCTAGGCAATGCTCACTTATGGACAAATCAACTTTTTCAATACTGCCCAACAAGCCCTCTTTGGCTAGTCTATTCATATGTTGTTGGTCCATATGACCAAGCCTAGCATGCCACCATATTCACATCATTATCATATAAGGTAGAAGACGTGAAACAAGGGAATAACATATTGACATCATCACAGTCAACATTTAGTACAATAAAACCATTCAGTAAGTGACCACAACCATAGTAGTTTGTATCTAAACACAAATCTACACATTTATTATGGAAGTTTATATCAAAAACCAAGCTTAACCAACACTAAGACAGACATTTAATTTCGACGAATCTCCAGAGCATATAGAACATCAAGATGCGTCCACCATGCATGTTCAATTAGCAGGTGCTAATCACTTTAACTTCAGCTCTGGAGTTATTTCCAATATAGATCCATTTAGTTCCAGTTGGTACTCGTCGGAATTCCACGAAGGATCCTCTATCCTTTGCTACATGGTCTATTGCTCATGAATCTACATTCCACAAAGGATTGGATTCAGTTTATAATGCAAAACTTGACACATAAGCAAAGTTCTCAAATGTACAAGAGGTGTATACCTTCTTTGCCTCACGACAGTCGCGAGCATAGTGACCCCTCTTGTCACAATTGTAACACCTCATCCTTGACATTTTCTTCACTTGAGGACGTTTTCCTCTCTTGTGTTGGTTAATTCTTGATTTCTTGCAATAAGGACTTGATCATTTGCATTCCCACATATTGACCGAATCAATACTCTTGCGCTTAGAGCATAAAGCCCTTTCTAAGCTAGAACCAGCATAGCAAATGTCTATTTTCGGCTCAAATACCGTCAAGTGGTCCTCTACCAGCTCAAGGTGGTGCACAGCATCCTCAAGATCTTCCATAACATGGTCAAGAGCTTGTAGTGCTTTATGCTTTTTCAGCACATATTGAATCTTCATATTCAATATTTTACAATTGTTGCCGTTCATATCAGCAATTACTCTTTTAGTTGCTGAACCATCGTTCTGAACACATCAGACTTATATGCACGAATAATTAATGCCTATCATTTATGCATCCCTATTTGCATAGACCCATCATATTAATGAACAATTTCAAGTAAGGTTTCAGAATCAAAAGGTTACTATATTTCCAATCATCCTCCAAAAATCCTAACTTAAAATTATTATTAATATAATTATCTTATGCATATAAATTCTATAAAGTTATAAAAACTTCTATTACTACCCATAGCTAATCACCCCAAGACAACCAAAGCAATAGCAGAAAGCAAATAAAAATCTTAACATCCAATAAAATAACAATGCTTTCACATGATACAACTAATATATCGGTTGCTACATCAACAACAATCAGGTAGTAAACATTACATAATTAATCAAAGAAATAAATAGGGAATGTCCCTTCTAATCTATCAGCCATAATATCTGAGAAATTTGAAGGCACATTTGCCAACCATGGAAAACCTTTTGGAGAGCTTTCATGTCGCCTCCAAGGCGCATTTACTCGGCGCCATGTGGTGCTCAATCTGAGGGTTGAAGTTTTGGCTAACTCAATCCTATAGTGCTCTCTTACAAAAGCTTCCACCAGCCTCTTATAACCTGGGACCACGTTGACCTCCCACAGCCGATCCAACACTGCTTGCCATTCAGTTGGAAGAGTGTTTATCAAAGCCGGCACCTTCTCAAAATCCGGCATAAGATAACCATTCCAGATGATTTCCTGTATCATCTGATTGACCCTGACCACATGTGATACTAAATCACCATCATGCCACTGATAATTAGCTAATTTTGACATCAGCCTTTTAAGTCTTGCATTTCCCTCGTCCGTTCTCGGGATTGCAGGTATCCTTGCATAACGCATCATAGTTCCTGTAACAAATGCAGAACTAAAAAATGGATCATTTATAATCCATAATAAATATAAGGAAAAATACATAATTTTCCAAAATTCATGCAATAAATGCATAATTAAAAAATGGATTACTTATAATCCACATAGGCATGAATGAAAAAGAAAACAAATTCATTTTTTTTTTCCGGGTCAACGGTCAACGATCAAAGTCAACGGTCAACGGTCGTCGGTCAACGGTCAACGGGTCGGGTCAACAGGCGCGCAGGTCGGACTGGTCGGACCGATTGAACCGGTCGGACCGGACGGGCCGGTCGGGCGGCTCGCGCGGACCAACCGCCTGTGCCTCCCGCGTGCGGGGGATGACGTCACGCAAACGTCATCCGGCACGTGTCGGGCGCGTGCCTGCGTCCGCAAGTCGGGTCGGGTCGTCGGCTGGTGACCACCCGGCGAAACGTCATCGGCGACGTCATCCGAGCGGTTACCGACCGTTGGATGACGTCACGATGACGTCATCACGTGACGTCAGCACGCGTCGGTCTGCGGACCGGCGCGTGCCGGTTTGCCCACCGGCGGCATGCACGCGCCGGTTCGCCGACCGGCGCGTGTGCCGCACGCGCTTGGCGATCCAACGCCTCAGGGTGCGTCGCGCCCACACGCAGCGCCTTCCGGCCGCGCGTGTGGGAGCGTGCGGCGTCGCCCGGTGGCGTTCGACCTATCTTCGGATTCGTCTTGACGTCGCCTTTCACCCAGTGTCTTCAGAATTTGATTTCGACTTACGAAAACCCAGAAAAATGGCCGAAAAACGCTCGGGTGTCGGGATTTCTCGCCCCGATCCGTACGGCCGAAGTTCTTTCGCGGAAAATCAATAAAAAAACATCAAATTGATCGAGAAAACATGAACTAGGGCTCTGATATCAATGTTGGGAATGACTGATCCCCGAAAACCGGATTCGACACTGAATTGAACCCCTAAATTAATGCGGAAGACGAAGCCCAGGAAATACACGTATCACCGATCGTAAAGCACACCACGGATTCGAGCGTACCTTGTTAGCCACAGATTAAACACCAATGCCGAAGATTGAAGAAGAAATTCTGATTCGATGATGTCAATTTGCCTTGAAAAGGGAAACGGCGTCGCCTTGAGCGTTTTGGAATAAAAGAGAGCGTTGGAAGGAGAGGGAGACGTATGTACGTTATTATGCCAAAAGTTACGTTCTCCCTCTCTCTCCTCCCTTATATATGTCCTTCCAAAAAAAAAAAAAATTAATCGTGCCCCTTCATCCATGGGCCCTACTCTTGTGGGCCAGGCTTTTAGGCCCAACATGGGCGGACGAGCCTTAAGCCCATCTCATATAAAACCATCACCAATCATCGTAACACCTCGAGTATGACAACATGGAGGGATTGCGAAATGATACCTGAGACGAAACACGGTGCAAGAAATCTCCACTTAAGTACTCATCTTAGGAGTTTGACCCTTGTGCTTACGCACGAGTAGTCATTAACATGGCTGTGATAGTGTGATGTCTTGAGATTGGTGAAACATAGATATAGCAGCTTCTCGTTTCAATGCTATTGCTGCTGCCATATGAATGTCTGCTTTTCTCTTTCTTTCTCTTTCAATCAAGCAGAACATGTCCCGTGGGTCCTTTAGATTAATGGGCATCACATAAACCTACCTGCGCTCATCTTCCAACGACCATCGCCGATTCATTAATGATTCAGAGGTTTGGTGCGATCTACACCTTCCAATTATTCCTCCCATTGTGTTGCGGTTGTCCTGTCTGTTTCTCAACCAATTGATTGTCAAGATTGACCTCTTTTCTCAATGGATCGGTGGCCATTCGGACGGATTCGTTGATCATGCAATTAAATATAGTGTGTACGGTTTGAAGGTTGATAACTTATTTCGGGAGACTAGAATACGAATCGTCAACGAGCTTCATATGAATAAGCGAGTTTCCTTTTTTTGAGAAAAGAAGATGCTATTATTACAGAGTTCGATAAGTCGAGTGCGTAAAGTCGATTATGTAAACAAGTTGGGAATTTGATGAGTTGTGTGTACGGCGAAAAAGCATGATTGAGCTTTCGCATCTAGTTAAGAAGGCTTACCTGAATGATCAGAAAAGATTTAGTACCTAATTGGGTTTTTGTACGTGAGCTTTTCAGCTAATCAAAAGAGATCCCGTACCAAATTGGATTGTCAGTTAAATTTTCAGCTTTAGTTACGGATTATGAAATTTCTTGAGTCCTGTCAAGTCGAGTGTGTGCATTTGCAGATGCGAGAGCTTGATAAATAGGGAGTACGAGGAAGGAACTGGGTTGAGATTGCTCATCTTGTCGCAAGGCCAAATGACTAAATTAAAAACCAAGGTTGGACCAGGAAGCGTTTGTGGTCTGGATTAGACGACTTTGAGAATGGACATTAGTACATTACCTTGCTAGCGGACTTCTGATTTTGTATGGATCAATGTGGAGCAAGGCATGAGATTTTGGGCCTTTTGAGGAAGGCCTCTTGGCTCACGAATAACGTGAACCATATCTACTTATCAAGTATGGAACCTTGATCTATCTGACTATATTCCATTGAGGTTATCTCGGACTTTGGCGGTCGGTTTATAAATGTAAGAGAAACTCTCTCCTATATGGTTGTTGGGTCTTGACTTGTTTGTTACCTAAGAGATACGGGTTGTTGCTACTCTAACATGATGGGAAGATGGATCTCAAGCATGAATATCAAGGACAAGATGGTTGTTGGGTCTTGACTTGTTGGTTACCTAAGAGATACGGGTTGTTGCTACTCTAACATGACGGGAAGATGGATCTCAAGCATGAATATCAAGGACAAGAAGAAGAAATAATGGTCGTCATTGAAAGACTGTGAATAAGGTGTTAAAAAATTTCAACATGGATAAGGCAAAATCGATCAAAACTCCTCTAACAAGCCACTTCAAACTTTTCGAGGATATGTGTTAGAATACTCAAAGATGAGATGGTGGTAGTCAAATATGCATCCACATTGGAAAGTTTGATGTATATCATGATGAGCATAGGACCAAACATTGCATGATAGAGGGAGTTGTGAGTTGATATTTGCAACACCAGGCAAAGAGCATTGGAGTGCACTACAATAGATATTAAGATATCTAAGGCATACCCTCTCACAAACAAACGCTGCTGCCAATTCAATGGAAGTCTAGTCTCCTTCAACACCGTCATCACTTAGCAAGTATGCAATTCAGTGGAAACAAAGAGACATTTAATGGAGATTTCTCTCACCAAATCATAAAAATTGCGAGAAATTAACCATCTCTTAAGCATCAGCCATCAACACTTTTACAAACAAAACAAAAGTGTACACACAGCTGCATTTTGCAGAGACAAAAAAGGCTAGCAAAAAGCACAAATGCACCTACTGTGAAGCTCGGCTAGGATGAACAGGTGCCCCGAGAGTCCAGCAAAATTCTCCTCTGCAAATGCATCGTCTGAGCTACTCCACAACACCTCACAGGCACGTTTTTCGGTGATTACATCTTCGAAATCAAACACAAAAAATCGATTAGCAGACCTAATCAGTGTTCTCGAGACTGCAAACAATTTTTTTTTTTTTTTTTTTGGTAAAGGACTGCAAACAAATTTTGGTGTCTCCTAAAATTGATAAATAAAATCCTTGCCAAATCTCTATGTAAGGAAAAAAATTGGCAGGGTACCTACCAAGGGCTAGCTAAGTATGTACATTGTTCTTATATCCACAGGAAAGACGACCCTTGCTCATAATTCTTCGGGTGCCGGCAATGTTACTAATCAAGTAGCTAGCAAAATTTACCGCTGCACTAAGCTCCATTAACTTCAAACAGAGTGTCTTAGTCAAGTACGATAATCTGCTGTCATCCTCCCACTCATTAATTGTAGATCCTGAGCTTGTTCACGTGTTAGTACCGTGTAAAGTGGCGACGGTCCATTAGTAGAGTGCTCATGGAAGCTATTTAAATTGCCAGGCAAACTGATTTTTATTATTGTCAAAGTTAACTCTTAGTATGGCCATTTACTTTGGGTCATCATTTAGAGGATAAAAAATGACCATGAAATTCCCAAATGCTAAATCAGGCTTTAGGAACAGATCCACTAGCAAATCACTGCTTGCCCCGATATTTCTCTACACAAACTTTCTTGGAGTGGTTTCCCAATCCCTGGCATCATGAGAAATGTGTGAAGCTTCTTTCAAGCCACTCAAGAAGGCACCATGCATGCTGGCTGGGTATTGCCTACTTGTGGCTTCCCCAGCAAAAAAAAGGCCGGTTCCCCACGCTCTCTCCAAGTACGTCATAATCTCTACCAGACGAGTTCACTCTTGCAAGGGAATATGAACCATAAGAAAGAGGATCGCTTCCCCATCTTGTACATATAGATTGTATAACCTCCGTGCATGGCAATCAACCTACGTAACATAAAAAGGAAGGCAATTTACTTGCCTGAGGTCCTAGGTGAGTGTTGTCGTGGTTTGGTGAGGTCTCGGAAGTCCGAGGCTGCGGCTGGCATTGTGTGTATTTGACATTGAACGAGTGAAAGAAAGAATGACAATTCATGGTTGAATCAGCATACAAAACCACATCAAAATCAAATGGTTATGACGACAAAGTAAGAGTTGAAGCTCCAATTTCACTTTCGGGTGCAAAAACTAGAGATACTTGCCCTTCTTTGTCATGAGCCTATTAAGTTTACATCAAATGTCGAATCTACACAAGATGCAGTTGCGGAAAATCTCCTTTCTAGTCTTCTTACGAATCTGACCTTTGTTTAAAAACTCAAGGTCGGACGATCATTTTTAATGGTAAAGGTTTTGATGAATTCATTCGCGAAGTGCATTTGATCAGTAGCTAATTACTATATTTATCAGATGATTTCTTTTGGGGATCATGTTATTCAGGTGTTTAACCAAACAAGAAAGAGATCCTAGAATAGGAAGGTTTCAAATTTCACTACTTCGATAAGTCACCAATCTACTAAGTATCCCATCAAATAATTCGAAGATTTGTTAAACTACGAAACCTCATTTTGCCGTGATGTGATATATTTCCGATGTGAATAGAAAAGTACCAAATGAATGATTAAGTATTCCTTCAGCTGTTGAGACATATCATTATGTATGAAAGATGGCCAATGAGTTCAAGGCATAACATTGGTAATACTATGTAAGCTTTTGTTTACCAAGGGTTTGAATCCCTCTCTTTACACACCTTGAAGTAATTTCCCATTGATACTAATCACAATGTATCAAAGAAAAACACATACCCTAATTCCAAAAGTCAAAACTTTCTTTGATATGTATCCCCTATTTCCAAGTCCCCACTTGAAAATTCTGGCTTGAAGAAATAAAATAACCTGGCGCAATTTAATTTTCCTTAAATCGACGTATTATGGGTTAGTGGCAACTTATGAATAAAATCTTATGTTCATGATTGACTGGGAAACGATTTGCGATTGATAGGGCTCGGGTGAATCATAGCCAAGCATAAGCGTCATCTTGCAAGAGAAATCGTTCGTGTTCCCATGGCCATATGTTAACTCATATCATGAGAACATTTAGCATTTTACCCATGGCGAGGGTCGTGATAATTGTACTTTCCTATAATAGATGCAAGTCAAGCAATCATGAGATAATTAGTTTTTTTATTTTATTTTATGCATCTCGAGTAATTTTTCATATAGAAAAAACAAAGAAGTAAATTTAAATGCAAATTTCGTCCTTTCGAGGATTAGTAATTCTGGTCAATGATTTGGGAACACCGGATGGTTTTTTATGGAATCAATATTCGGAAATTTTGAACGCAAATAAAATTTTTTTTTCTTTTTTTTTTTTTTTTTTTTTTTTGTGTTTGGTGCTCTTTCTTTTCGCGGGGGAGGGGGGTGTAATTTACATAATCCAACGATGGTCTGTGCTCGTTTGAAAACGAACGGTGCAGATGTGCTGAGTGCGAAAATCGAGGGACACTATCAATTTTTAGGGTTTTTTTATAACTAGTAGAAATTCGAACGACCAAACGTAGCGTGTAAGCCATCGTGATTTCTTCCTCCCTCATCTTGCCTCTTCGTTATTTCCTCTCGCCGTATCCCACCTCTCCAAATTTCCATGTGAACGAGATCGAGATCGAGGGAGAAGAACTCGAGCGGGCAGTTGAAGCCGGGCCATGGAAATTTTGCTGTAACCGGAGTCGAGGGCGTGTGATCAGGGGCTGAAGGAACATATCGACGCCAGAGATTAGCAACTGGACCGGAACTTCAGTCCTCCTTATTGTACGTTGTCTTTTGGCCTCGTTATACAATTGCATGCCTGTCTGAATTTTCTGTTGCAACTCGTGACGCTCTATTATAGGATTTTTCTACTTAAATTTCCAGATCTTTTATATCTGTAAGAAACATAAGACACTTAAATCGTTTAATCGGCCAAATATGGAACAGAAAAAAAAAGCAATAATAATGTCTGGTCTTGTGTCTGGAGCTTTTTCCCGGAAGGCGTTCTCCATCAAATAAGATAATTAATGTTCCCGTTGAGCAAAGAGCGAAGATTTTTATTGGTTTATCAACGCCAAGTTACATAATGGCTTGACTGATGGCTTCCACTTCAATCGTTCTCAACTCCAACTGAGGTCGAAAGCCTTTGGTCAAGCCAAGCCATACTAGATGCGGGCAAACTGGATAGTTTACCGTCCATCGTTACAATTGATTGGCATTAATAGAAATCAAGCAAATTGAAGAACTTGAGGGTGCAGCTGAGCCGGGGCCACGAAATAATGTTGAGAGAGAATTTTAGATGTAGCAGCAAATTGGACAATTACGTTGGGTTTTGGTGAGCTTGACTCAAAATTTCACTCTTCATGCTCACTTCACCAAATCTTTTTTCCTTACAAATCTCCAATTCCGTGTCCCATTTTTTCATTATGAATCTATGATTTCACATATAGGTTCATATAGGCTGAAATTTTGAGTTGGTAGAACAATTTGCTGCATCCGAGTCATTCACAGAAAAACTAAGCCGGGCTTGTGTATAAGAAGCAAACGACAGAACAATAGCTTTTAATCTGAAGAGCAAAATTTGAGGATTGTTTCCTGTCTTTTCAAAAGAAGTTCCCAGGGTCTTGCTTGTTGGTACCCAGTCACTTGAAACATATCTGTTCACTCTTCTGTGGGTTACAGGCGAAATGCCGAGTGCGACATTTAAATTATGGGAGCTTGTTGAGTTTCTGCCTAATAAATTGTTGTTGATTTGTCTGACATGCCATGCCCACTGAATAACCCAATGCAGAGGATTTGTCTAACATGCCACGCCCACTGAATGCTGAAGAGGAAGAACCCAATACAGAGGTTCCCCAAGGTATGTGCATCTCCCAATTCCCCTTTTGTAAAAGCTCGTGCAGGATGCTTAATTTGTCTTCTAATCTTCACCTAATAATAGGGGTATAGGCAGGACCTCAGATTTCTGATAGTTATAGAAAAACACAAAATAAACATGAACTAATAGGAAGAGAGGAGCTTAAGAGTCGGTCATTGACGATTAATAGATCTTTGAAAATGGACAGAACAATACTCCCAAGTGTGAAATTTAAATTTTGAACAGCAATGGCTCTCTATCCCCTCGGATCACCTACATAAAGAGCATTTGCTTTTTTAAAACAGAAGCAAATTGTGGTTTTCAATCTGAAGAGCACAGTTTGAAATCTGTCTCCCGTGTATGTTATATAAGAAAGCCTGCATCCGTTTACCCTTTCGTGGGATGCAGGGGAAATGCCGAGAGCATTGGATCCACTTTCAGTTGTTGAGGTTCTGCCTAATAACATGCGGAAGTCTAACTTCTGCGAGAATGAGTACGTTGGAGACACGAAGAGGATCAAGGCGCAGTTTGCTGGGGTAGGAGGATGTGGAATTCTTGGCTGTAAGGTCTTCAATGACCGAGTGAGATCAGAAGCACCAGAGGTGCTGAAGGGTGAAAGAGCAGTGGAATCGAGCAAGAGACAAGGCAATGATGAAGGTTCATCCAACCTCACACAGAGTTCGCATCAGCCCTTGACTGTGGGCAGTGAAGTTGCTCGGTGTAAGACTTCATTTGTTGCCATGCCGTACCTGAGCTATGGTGCAGGTTCGTCAGCCTTTCTTCCATCGGCTGAGACGAATTTTCCCAATCAGTCTGGTTCTGCTTTAACAAACATACCACGCCCGCTGAATGCCAAAGAGGGAGAACTCAATACAGAGGTTCCACATGGTATGTGTGCATCTCTAAATTTCATCTCTAAATTTGGCATACGTTGAAGCTTGTGCAGGCCACCTTATTTGTCTTCTAATCTTAACCTAAGAAAAGTGATACAGGTATAGAGAAACTGAAAATGGTCAGGAATTAATAGGAAAAGAGGAGTTTTAGAGTCGGTCATTGATAATCACTAGATCTTTGAAAACGGAAAGACAAATGTTTTGAAGTGTGGCATTCAAATCTTGAAAAGCCATGGCTCTCCCTGTCCCCTCCGATCTTCTACATGAGCATTGGCTTATATGGTTAAATTATTCATCAAAGATAATTCCCATGGCTTTTAATTTTAAATCAATTCTTTTCTAATGAAGAGCTCATGATATGGAGTCGCCAGTATTTCACTATCGTGACATCAATGGCTACAATACATATTAATTATTGTATTGAATGTTGCATGTAATATTTTTGTTCGAAAAAGTGAATACAAAGTTACAATTTTTTATTTCCATGAGTGTAACCTACCTATAAAATATATCTGAGTACCCAATAGTGAATTTTCACTTATAATTGTGTTTAGGTGCGAGAACGCATCTTGGACTGGCTAAGAGTCAACGAGGTACCCGTGGGCTTGCCGACGCGAATATGACGTCTCTCAAAAGAAAGCTGGAAGAACTCATCAGCAGTCGCCGAGCGGACATGAACGAGCTGAAGTCGAAGTGGACGAGGACAGAAGAAGTATATGGGAGTGTGGTTCGGGCAATCAGAGAAGGAATATCTTTTCCACCGGAGAAAGTAGCAGAGGTGGAAGGGCTGTGCAAAGAAGTTGAACAGATTCTTCTAGTTCCAGGAAGATTTCGGCAAGAGGTGACGGTTAGATGTCGCAAAACATCTCCCTTGGTGACAATAGAAGAATTAGTAGGCAAAGAAACTCTGCAGAAGGTGGATGAGATTGTTTGCTTTATAATGGAGAGCAAGGATTTCGTAATTGGTGTTTATGGTATGGGCGGAGTGGGCAAGACGGCCATTTTGAGGAATGTCTATAATAGACTCCTTGAATATCGTCCATTGGATGTATTCTGGGTTGATGTACCTCAAGATTTTAGTGTTTATGCGCTACAAGAAGCGATTGCCAATGTAGTCGGACTAGACAATCTTTCAAATGAGAAGGACTTGAAAAGAAGGGCGGGCCTATTGTGTGGACATCTGAGGGTGAAGAAGAGACCCATCCTTATTTTAGATGGCCTTTGGATGCACTTTGAAGTTAAGGATGTGGGTATTCCGGTTGAAACGGGCAAACTAAAGTTGATAGTGACAACTCGATCACCAGATGTGTGTCGTATGATGCTCTGTCAAAAGCAAATTAAGATAGAGCTTCTCGATATTGAAGATTCTTTGAGGTTATTTTTAAAGACGCTTTGCTTTGTGAGAGAACTATCTGGGGAAGTTAGACAAATTGCAAGGTCTCTTCTTAATAGGTGTTCTGGTCTGCCACTTGGGATCATTGAGATTGCAACTCGCATGAGAGGAGCGAAAGAGCATGATTGGAGATGCATGTTGCAAAATTTAGAAGACTTAACGATGGAGCTTGATGTGTTCAAGAGACTGCAGCTCAGTTACTTGAACTTGGGTAATGAACAAGTGCAACAGTGTTTCCTGCATTTCATCCTTTGTTTTGGAAATTACCTTTCAGCAGATGACAGAAAGTGTTGCATAGAGTCTTTCATAGATGAGGGTTTGTTAGGTGGAATTGCCACCAGGATTAGACTGTACGAATGGGGTAACGAAATATTGGGTAAAATAGAAGGGGCTGGCCTGTTGGATTTTGAAAAAGGGCATTGGTGTCTACACCCATTGACAAGGGACATGGCATTGCATATGGTGCCGAGCACAACTCACATGTTTAAGGCCAATATGGGTTTGAGAGAAATACCGGAGGACGTATTCTGGACCGATCGTCTAGAGAAAGTCTTTTTACATGGCAACGAAATAGAAGAAATCCCATATGGCGTATCACCAAATTGCCCTAAACTGATGAGGCTGTCTTTACATAGCAATTCCACCTTGGCAGTCATCCATGGATCTTTCTTTGGACATCTAAAGGGGCTGACTGTTCTAGATCTCAGCTACACTGGAATCACGGAATTACCAGACTCCATCTCTGAGTTGGAGAGCTTGGAAGCACTGTTACTGCAAGGTTGTTCCTCATTGCGTTTTATTCCTTATGTAGGAAAGTTACGATCCCTAAGAAAGTTGGACCTCAGTGATTGTGAAAGTCTTGGAGAAGTGCCAGAGGGCATGGAGATGTTGGCAAACCTGAGGTACCTCGCCCTAGATGGCTCAGAGATCCACACATTACCGGAGGGAGTGTTGGGGAAGCTGGTGAACTTGCAATATCTTGCGATTAAAGAGCTAAGGGTGGGAGAAGAGGTAAAATTACCGGAGGTGGAGGAACTTTATTGTTCTGTTTCCGATGTGGAAATGTTCAATGCATGCGTGGGGTGTCTTGAGCGAAATGGATCCGCATGCTACAGGCTCATGATGGGTGAACGAAGCGGTGAGGTCCTTTGGTGTGGGATATACACTGAGAGGTTGTTACTCATTGATAGTTGCGACCGTATCGCCGGGAGCGTAGATGGAACAAGTGGTGATGGCTGCGTTCTGCTTCCGGAAAGTGTGCAATCATTGGTATTGTCCCGGTGTCATAAAATGAAGAGAGTGATGGAATGGGAGTGGCTGACTGCTCACCTTCCAAATCTGGAGGAGATTGTAACCATTAGTTGTGAGAACTTAGAGGAGATAATACATGGGCCATTGCCAAGTGAAGCCACTTGTCGCCTTAGACATCTTGAAGTAAATGGATGCAACAACATGAAGAGGGTGCTGCTGACACAAGACATGGTGCTCCATCTCCCTTTCCTCGAAGATATAGTAGTCCACGACAGCAAGGGCATAGAGTTGATAATGGGCACTGTCGCCAAAATGACGTACTTCTCCTTCCCGAAGTTAATGAACCTGGTTCTACGTAAACTTCCGGAACTGAAGAGTGTATGTGATGGGATCATGAGATGCAATTCCCTCCAATGGGTTTCTATAGACAATTGTCCAAAACTGAAGAGGATTCCTCTGCAGCTGCCCCTGCTTGACAATGGGCTGCCTTCTCCTCCCCCTTCTCTTCAAGAGATTCGGATAAATCGGCAGATGTGGGAGTCGCTTGAGTGGGATCATCCCCTTGCCCGTTCTTCACTTGAACACTTCATCAAGTTTCTTGGTAAGTAACCCACAAATTTTACTTATTTTATCCTTTCTAACTCCCTTGGTGGTCCCTTGTAAGGATCTGTTCTCCCGCAGTATGGGAAATTCATTTTTTTTTCCAAAACTTTTATAGCAAGTGTTGTACCACATAACTGCTTTGAAACTAGCAATTAGGCCCGTGCTACACACTGATAATTGAATTCTATTACTGCTTGAAAGTGCAGCAGATTAGCCATGTTATTATTAGACCTTAGCGATGTTAAAAAGTTATTTAAAAAAAAAAAAAAGATCTCCCTTAACTTTGAATGAATAACAATGGCAATTGTCCTTGCTCTCTGTTTTTTTTTTTTTTTTTTTTGGGGCCAAGGCACTCGTATATTTAGAAGATGTTTCTCACGCCGATTTTTTGAAAAAAAGCCATTCTGAGTATACGAAATTGTGCATATGCTGATATGGAAATCCCTCTTTCATAAATGATCAGTTTTTGTGGTCACAAAATGATCACGACATGGAGATAACAAATGATTAGTGGCTGCAGAGTTTCTCATACGAAAAAATTGAAATTTATCATGACATCCTTGTTGGGAAGATGCTAAAGCCTAGTAAAAGTAAAATTTGAGTGGGAAGTTCTACTTTATTGGTTGGGATGGTTTAAGAGAGCATGTTATATGCTTTGTACCTTTTCTTTTTGTTGTCTTTTCTGTTTTACCTCATCCAGTACTTCTATTTTCAATTTCAAGTCTTCTGTTGCTTTTTAAATTGATCACTATTCTTCATGAATACTTTTGATGGACTTTGTATTTTCGATTGCATATTTGAACTTTTTGAATTCCTTTCTGTTAAATTTGATTAAGTTCGGTTGGCCTGAGGAGTCTCTAATTTCTTTAGTTTGTTTATGTTCTCTCTTTAATTCGATTAGGTTTTATCATTCAAAGAAGTCTCTAATCCCTTCAAATTGTTTTTGGAATAGAAAAAGAAATGAGGGGTTAGCTATATCTGAAACCTCGTGAAATCTATGAGGGCTGATCTTTTGGAAGTGCAAATATTGGACAGAAATAAGATGGACGTAGGTGTCAAGAAGCGAATTGGCCACAGTTCAAGTTTTTCTAAGCTCTCTCAAAATGCACCACGATCTGTATATAGATTTCTCATGCATAGTCATGCGGTATGCAATGATATTGGGTATGAGTACGAGAAAGGTCCTGGGGGATCAATTGCTCGCCAACTATAGAAAAACCCCTCTCCCTCTCCCTTTCTCAACTGCTTTTAGGTCCTTTGGACCCACTTTGCGAGCTACTAACAAAAGAATATTTCTGGTTCCAGACTGATGAAAGCGATGGAGGATCCTTCTGAGTATGAATTGTCTTCTGATGGCAGTGGACATCAACCTCAACGCCATTGCTACATCAATGTGCTCGATTTATGTTTAAAGTACCTCTGAACTTTGTGATGACATATGGTTAATTCATGCCTTATTTTATAATCTATGATAACTACGTCAGGTTTCTGGAGTCTTGGGTTTGTATTATCCCTTATTTCTACCTCGTGAAACATTTCTCTGTCCCCCCCCAACTGACTCGTTTAAAGAATTGATGTGGATATGAATTTGATTGTCTACTACTTTAAAGTATAATCTACTGTGGGAGGTGCTCTTGGTTTGGAGCAGATTAGTGGCTATTTCACTTGACGCGCTTTAATGGCATCCGCAATGTTGACCATCGTAGAAATCATGTGAGCAGCCAGCTTGTGACTAATGCTCTCGAGAAGGTTTTCATGCAGAAACCCATTCTCGTCCTCTGGTTTTAGCAGGGAAATCCTAGCACTTAAATTCAGAACACAACACAGAGGAAGACGCCTGACGATATGAACTAAACACAGGGACGTCTTGGCACGATGAGGTTTGTACCTGTCTCTGGCTGAGGAAAATATCTAATGGACCCTTATAAGTTTATGGACAGATGGTATCTACAGCAAATGTTTGATCAAAAGACTTGACGTTTCCGAGCGTCCCCCTAGACCGGGCTTCAGTCAGTTGAGTCTTGAATATTTAGTGCTAACCATTGGAGCGATCTCCCCATGTGCGTATCTCCTGCGTGTGCAACGAAGGCACAAGCAGACTGAGTCCCGCAGAATGATAACTATTAAAAGTTCTCATTTCTTCTGTTATTGTGGCTGTGGTGAACACCGTGGTAACGGGGCATTAGCTTGCGGAATGAGAGCATAGGGCATGGTAAATTGATTTTGTTTCCTAGACATAATTTGTATGCGCGACTGTCATGCTTGAGACAAAAAGGGGTGGAGCCAAATTGACCAACAGATCTTCCGGAGGATGAGCTCCTACTTTGTCATTGAAAAGGTAAGATTGTCTCGGGATTGCATGATTTCCCTATATCCACGAGGAGTCGATACTTAAAAGTCATTCACAAGGACCTGAAAATAAGCAATGCACTTTTTGAGCGCTATTCTAGATCTTAAATTTTCAGGCTTAGGTTGGCAATAAGAAAGTTGCAGAAAGGACAAGTACAAATATGGATACCTAGAAAGTCTGTAGCTTGTTTTGTAGAGGCCCACTGGTCTACTTCCGGACAGTTTAGAGACATGATTGTTCGATAGTGGCTTAGCCACCAACACATGCCTTCGATGATTTAGAGTGAAGTCTTATGAATGTGGATTGCTTGTGGTAGACAGCAGTAAAAGGAATATAGGAGATTTAATCAAAGTCATCACCATTTTGGACATTCAAGGAGCAGAATATAATAGTAATGTTGTATGTCAGTTTCTTTGATTTCGTTAAAGCTGTGGGCATTTATTTGCAAGCTATAGCTTCTGCTGCTGATATTGAGCTGAAGGGGACGATATTAAATGTGAATATAGAAGACAGAACAGTTGACAAAAATGTGAAAATTTTGAATTTGGGAGGGAAATAACCTTGCTTGTAATTGAAAATAGACTAGGCGGGATTCATTCAGGCATTAGCCCTTATATGGAGACTGCTATACGAATGACATTGTTCTTTTTTTTTCTTGGAAATCATAGTAATGATCATTCCAAAATTTGCATTATCCAGAGACAACTTGACCAGTGCACATGAAGTTAGACAAATGAGCAAGACGTCAATACATTCGCAGCATTCAATATCAACAAATCCAATTGTGTGAAAGCACATCAGGCATTGGATTTCGAGAAAATATAGAATGGAGTGATGGTAGGATATGTTCAACGACCTTGGAACCATCTAGCTCAAACTGAAATTGTATACTTTAATTGCCATGTCAAAAGAAAGTGGATGTTAGTCGTAAATAAAAATTACGCAAAACTTCTTGCTCTGACTTTAGTTTCGTTTGGACCAGGAGAAATTCTAAATTAGTGACGCATCACGCATCACTGTTAATGGCAGTCTTCTTGATCTTGCGGCAACTTGCAAGGTGGACTACATATGAACCTTTTGCCTTTCATGACCTGAAACAAAAATGGATTTAATCGCGGGGAACATAAAAGATTAGTTTAAGTCTTCAATCAAATGCAAAAAAAAAACTCCTTTTGCCACTTGCATTTATTGTTTTATCATCTTCGTGTCATTGTTGGGTCCTCATCTGGATCTAGCGTTTGAGTTCCGACTAGTCTATGAAAGATGGAGAGACGTTGGTCTCTTCAGGCCAAAGATTTGAGCTTGGCTTCTTCTCTACAGGAAGCTGCAAGAACAGATACTTGGGCATTGAAACAAGATCACTCCTCAGACAGTTGTTTGGATTGCTAATAGAGACAACCAACGGATTCAAATGGTGTTTTGACATTCCGCCATGCAGGGAATCCAGTTCTTCTTAGCGGAAAAAAGTCACTACAAATTTCATGACTTACGTATGGTGCTCACATGAAAGTCATATTTTTTCCCGATCAGTTGGATACCATAACTTTCATACGGCGGTTAGTTGATTGTCATATATATTTACTTAGTTGAGTACCATATACTTTTTATTTGATTAGTTGAGTGCCATATAATTCTTCAATGGATCACTTCATAACTATTTAAAAACGTTCACCACGAGTGCCATGCCATGTCAAATTTCTGGCACTTGGGTCAACACTTTTTAAAAGTTATGGCACTTAAATAAGTATTGTATGGAAGTTATGACATTTGTGATAATCATATCCCTCTTCTCAACTAATCAAATGATTTCATTGGGTCTCCAAATTCAGCTCACATTCTGATGGTGCCTATTATTGGCAAAGCTTTGAGTACCCATCTGACATGGTCTTAGTAGGTATGGAATTGGGGTCGAACTTGAGCTGGATTTAAATGGTATCTGACCACCTGTAAAAGTCTGGATGACCCTATCCCTGGTCATTGCCACTTCAGATTAACCACTCAGGGATTGCCACGATTTGAAGTGTTGAACGATGGGTTCATCTGAACATATTGCAATCGGGAAGTGGAGTGGGATCCAGTTTGATGGTGTCGATGCCATTGGATCCCATTGTAAGGCAAACGGTGGTTTACAACCAGACGGATGCCTACGCCGCGTACCATCAGCCATCAAATGATGAAATCCTCACCAGAACACCAATGTATGCATCTGGTTTGGTGCGCATGTTTGTGTGGAAGAAGGGAAGCTTTAGTTAGTCTATCATGCAATTGCTTTCTATTGATCCCATGACGGCTATGCACTGTGTGGTTTACAATAGTTTCTGCAAAAGTTACGGACATTTGAGATGCGAGTGCTTGCAAGGTTTCCTCCCAGAGCCGCCAGAAGAGTGGCAAATGCTTTAATTGGGCCAGCGGCTTCTTGAGAAAGTTTCCCCCAAATTGTTCTACAGGAGAAGCACTTTTCAAACTCTCTGATTGTAAACTACCAGATCTGATCAACCATTGGTTGGCCACTGGCATGAGCCTTGAAGAATGCAGGGTTCAATGCACACCGAATTGTTCCCGTACAGCTTGTGCTAATCGATATATATTAGTTATTGGATCGAAAGCTAAGCTTTTGTGGGTGCTGAATAACTACATATCATGAGTGGCGCTTCTCATTGCATGGTAAGGGCGCTTTAACATTATCATTGGAATTGGTCGAGGTCTTCTTTGAAAGTGCTAGTATTACTACCTAGAGGATGATGAATAGGTATAAAGACAAATTTGGCCAATAAAAGCAATAAAAGTTATTTTCTCAAACAAGATCTTATTAATATCAGACTTCTAAGTTCAATTCAGACTCAAATAAGATATTTTGGAATTTACCAGGACACAGAAAAATATCGCCAATAACCAAATTAAGTCTATGTCCACTCTCCCACACTGACAGCCTTCTAGCTGGATTTCATTATGGAATCAAAAAAGAATTACAGTGATTTGAGTACAATCACTCAGTGAAGAGTTTGTTTCTCTCACTGACAGCCTCTCTTTTGGGTACAATTGCAAGCACTATTGGTGAAGAACATGTAGTTGGAAATGCTTCAAACTTTGGAATTTTAATTCTCACACGCTATCTCAAATGAACCGAATGATCTCCTTAAATACTCCTCCATGTCTTTCTAATTGTTGGTACTTTCTAGAGGAATTTCTTCCAATCAATCCGTTGGACATAATCAATTAAGGAAATCTTATAGCCATTTGAAGATTGAGGTAAAAATCCGATGATCCTAGTCGCCCATACAATCATAATCTAGGTTTTCATGAGTAGATGCTTCTCAAAAAAGAACTTCTTTTCAAAATTGATTTCATCAATCCATGATTGCTTTCATCAATATATTTAGAAAAGATAAGTGAGATTCTCCGCCAGAAAGCCAATTATGTCTTGATCATACTGAATTCTAGTTGGAAGATCAATAAGCTTGAGTATGAATATGTCTTCATTCTAGACTGGGTTAAGTCTGGATGGGAAAGACTTTTGATGTAAAAAGACTTTGACAGCATTCCTCGATATAACATCGAAGTCCAATGTTCCTCGGAACAAGAATAAGAATAAGAATAAGAGAAGAAAGGTTTTGTCAACTTCAAAACCAAATAGGAGTTTTCTCAACAATCTTTACCTCCACGAAGATTCAAAACTTCAAGTCATTCACGGAGACCTTAAAATCAGCAACGTCTTATGGATGACAATTTAAATCCAAAATTTTCTAACTTCATTGACAAGAATCTTTTGGAAGTGAAGAAACAAAAGCAAGAACTAGAAGGATCATCGGCACTTGGTAAGTGCTCATCTCATTTCGTGACCTCCAAAGTTCATGAGTTCTGAAACATCGGGAGAATTGAGACATGATTTACTTGATGCAGTGGCTATAGGTCCCTAAGACTATGCCTTGGATAAAAAATTCTCGACGAAATCCAATGTACTATGTAGTGCTCTTCTTGGAAATGGATAGTGGCAAAAGCAATAGAGGATTCTGCCATCCGAGTCACCTTCACAACGTTCTCGGACATGTAATGCTATTTCTTCTTATACTTAATTCCTTCTGATGTTCAAATCATTACAGATTCACATATTGGCTTCTAGTCGCTTATCATGTTTGGCGACCAACCAACTCAAGTTGATCCTTCCTAGGCATGGTTGCTGTGGAAAGAGGGCATTGCCCTGGAACTTAAGGTTGATTCTTTAGGTAACTTTCCATCGATCTCAAGCAAAGAGATGTATCCAGGTCAGTCAGCTGTTCATCCAAAAATATCCGAGAGAGGCCATTGGTGCGATCCATGGTTATCATGTTGGCAAATGAAGAAGCGACATTGCCACTGCCTAAACAGCCCGATTTCTTCATTGGAGGAAGTCCCACAAACTGGGTTGTGGCTTCACCAAGAGAGCTCTTGACAGACAGCACGGTTGCACATCATGCTGGTAGAATGTCAATATACATACCGTTCATTGGAATTGTTTGTCTCTAGGGATGTATTTAGGTAGGGCTAGATTCATCACATAGAGGGGGTGAAGAAGTGACAATACGGAATCAAAGCAAAATTAAGATGATATTGCTATAGGACAACATTTGATAACACTGTGCAGTGCTTAGATCCTTGGCGATATGCAATAAATCTACCACAAAAAAAAAAAAAAAAAAAAAATATATATATATATATATATATATATATATATATATATATATATATATATATATATATAGGAGTTTAAGGCATAGAAAATATTGCACACAACAAATTTATAGTGGTTCGGCTTTAACAAGCCTACATATGCTCGCTTGCACTAACAACCTATCGACTGGATTTCGCTATAATCAATCAATCATAGGTTACAAGGATTGAGTATTCACTACTCAAGCTTGTGTAAGAGATTATTCCTGGCAAAAGAACGCTTCAAGTGCCATAAATTTGCCCAAAGGGACACTTAAGTGCCATAACTTACGAAAGGTACACTTAAGTGCCACATTTTAAGAAAAGTGGGACACCTGAGTGCCATCTTCGGCGAAGCTGGCCGGAAATCATACGTGGCATTAAAATATTAATATCTCTCGCCGATGTGTCTCGCCGGAGAGCTGAGTCAGCTCGAATTAACCCCAAACGACGTCGTTCCGGGTGTTCGCCCAAAATAGACCCCTTAAATCAGCGAAAACGCCGTCGTCTTCCCCATTTGCCCTAAATCTAAAACCCTAAATCGGGTAAAATGCTATTGAAGCACTGGAGCCCTAATCCCGCACCCTAATTCGATTTGCTCCAAATTCTACCACCGAATATTGGAAATGGAGAGCAAGACTTTTAGCAGCGGCTCAAATTTCTCTCGCCGAAGCGAAGGAGAAGGTGAGCGTTTCTATTTTTGTGGGTTACCAAGTCCAAGAAGAACATCGTGAACTCAAACGAATCCCAGAAGAAGATTCTATGGATGCGCCCGATACAGAGAAGGCTCGAAGTGCAAATACTTCTAATGGGTCGATGCAAAATTCTCTCACTGAGCCACAGAGGTGATATTGGACCTACTTGATGGATGTCATCAACCTCCATCTACGCTTGTGGACAACTTGAACGATGTTGACTCAATGCAAACTCAAGCTCAAGTATCTTCAGTTAACCATTTGAAGAACGAAGTTTCAAAAATGAAAGTTGAACGGAAGTGTTACCAAGCGTTTATTGTGTTGTTGTTTCTTTGTCTATCCTACTTTATGATGAAATGTAATGGAATTTGGAAGATGAGCGAAGTTTCTCCAACGCCATAGTTGTAAATGTGTGGGGAAATGTACTTGTTTTGAATGAATGAATGAATGATTTCGAGAGTTTTTGCTTATTCTCAAATATAAATCAATGATGATGGAATGTATATTATGTCGATGTGTTGTGGTGACTATTTTACTTGAATTGAATGTAAACCAGCAGCAATTGTGTAAACCAGCAGCTTCTCTGTTTTGCTGCAAACCACCATATACATAGAATAGACACGAGTGATTATTCGAGTACTATAAGTTGTATCTAGTGATCACTTAAGTGCCAGTCGTGATAGACAAAGAGTCATTTAAGTGTCAAGTTATTATTAAAAGGATCACTTAAGTGCCACTTGTTATTAAAAGTGAACACTTAAGTGCTAGGTTTTTTAGAATGTGATCAGTTAAATGGCATTTTTTTTTGTACACATCGGCTACTACCAGCCACCACCACCGCCCACCACTGGCCACCATCTCCAGCCATCATCACCACCAGGCATCCCAAGCATCCACTTGAGCCACCACCAGCCACCACTATGCTGGTGGTATGTTGCTGCATAAGTTGTTCTTACACCAGCTTGCATCAGCACTACCTGGTGCAAGCTGTGCATATTGCACATACATCTTGCACCAGGTGCAGCAAAAACCTCCAACCCAACCCACTACCACCAGGCTTTTCACCAGCAACCACCACCAGCCACACGAGCACCCCAGTCACCGTCATATATCCACCACCAGAAGTAGCAATAAGTAAAAGAAAAAACAAAAAAAAAAAAAAAGAAAAAAAGAAACAGGCATGCCAAAAATGATAAGCAACAACGGTTGTTCCATTGATTTTGAACATCTGTCTCACAAAGTCAATGACAAATGAGTACTCACAAACTCAACTAACTCAATGACAAAGTATTATAAAAAAAAAAAAAAAACATCCACGAGATGTTTACAATCGACTCATCGCCCCACAAACCATATCACATCCCATTTCATCAATCATCAATATGCACAATGCCTCCTGTTCGTGCTCGTTTTGATGGACTTCGCACTTGATTCATAATCCTTGCACTTTTTCTAACTGGACGTGAGACTTCTTCTTCAGCTGTCTTGGGATGCGTTGAGTCTGATGGAGCTGCAATTGTCCTAGGCTGAACTGATTCAGAAGGAGCTGCAACTGTTGTAGGTTGAATTGATTCAGAAGGAGCTACTCTTCTTTCTTGTTGGCGTAGACAATGTCTTCTTCTTTGTTGGTGCAGCCGTTGATTCTTGAGTTGGGCCTTGAGAGATAAGAATCTACGAACTTCTCCGGGCTTCAAAAAGAAAACTCAATTATCAACAAAAGTTTGCACTATAAATTAAATTAAATGCAGCCTATAAAACTTAAATTAAGAATAACAGTTCCCGAACGGTCATCCGTATAAAGGCCATAACCATATTGTTTAAGCCTCTTCCTAAGAGCCCCTCTTGTTCGAAGGGGAGCGTCACTTTGAGGTACTTGTGATTGGTTGCCTCTTCTTCTCGCATGTGATTTTTCGGCTCTTGTGGCTGTTTCGGCTACGAAGGGGCTTCTTCGGCCAATTCTTCAGCTAGGCGTCTTGTAGATGGCCTTCTTATGTGTGGCTCTTGATTTGGCTTTGGCTTTCTTACGGTTGTTTTTCTAGTTACACCTTCGGTAGGCTTTGGTGGTGGCCCTTGTGATGACCCTTCTAGTGGCCTTTGTGATGATCTTGGTGATGGATCTTGTGGTGGCCCTTCAGTTGGGCCCTCTATTAGCGGCTGAGCTCTAGCTTGTTTTCTTCGAACCTGAGAAAAAGGCAAAGGACATCATAAATATAACATCAGGTCATATTAGAACGTAAATGAAAAGTAAACTCAAATCATTTAACTGACCGGGTATTTTTTTCTCTGTTGATGCTGAAGAACAGTCGACTTAACTGGCCCTCTAGTTGTTTTAGCCAATCCGCAATCGGCTGTCTTTCACCTTCGGTTCTTTGAACATGCTCTTCATTTTCAAGTATAGTAGGGGCTTCGGCTAATTCTTCACGTGTCACCTTGACCTGACAAAGACAAAAACATTACATATATGTCACTTATATCTATGTACATATTCATAACAAACCATAAAGCAACATAAACACAATTGTCATGACTAAGCGGGTTTATTGTCGTCGATCGAAGAACAGTCGAGTCACTTCGCCTTTCGTTTCTCCTTCTCCAACTGTCCCTTCACTAGGCCCTTCGACCGGCCTCAATTTTTCCTCTTTGCTTCTTTAATTAACAACCCTTAATATTATGCCCTGCTATGTGGCGAAAGAGCACTTTACCGGTACACCCGTCCTATTCATCCTATGGTGACATGAGTCCTCTCCCTCCGTCATTTTCCTTTTTTTCTTTGGTCTTCCCATTCTCTTCTTTAGTGGCAAAGGTTGAGGTGCTTCGCGTTCTGTTGGCTCCCAGAACTTGCTACTTCTAATTGGCTGCAACATAAATTGATACGAAGCAAGATATTTGGTTTCTTGTACCAATCATCAAGGTAGTCTTCTGTGTTGTGGCCCTTCAATTGAATTGCACATATGGCATGTGCACAAGGAATTCCACTGAGTTGCCATGCTCTACATGAACACTTCATCGTACCTAAATGGACAACATACTTATCAGAACCCTTCATTATCTCATATCCTTCATCCCCATTCCAAATGGGATGACAATACCTACTTGCAGCTAAGTTGTCATCCAATTTCTTAGCAATCCTAGGACCATATTGCTTAGTCCACTTTGCAATGTCATCTCTTTGTCTGTGCAGCTGAGTCATGACCAAAACGCGTATGTCTTCAAGCATCGAGATAATTGGTTTACATCTAGCATGTATTATCCTCCCATTGAATGCTTCGCAGATGTTGTTATCAATGTTATCACACTTGAATTCCTCGCTGAAGAACGCCCTACACCAATGCTTCGGGTCTGTTTGGAACAGTGCATCATAACCATCCTTTGTTAATTGAAGCATCTTTTCTTTGGCCACCCTAAAGTCAACCATATTCGTGCTCTTTGCTAGCTGCCAAAATTGCGATTGCAACTTGTCCCCTTTATAGATCTTTGCCCAATTTGCGTATATGTGTCGCGCACACATTCGATGTTCAACATAAGGCAACAGCTCAGCTATTGCGGGAACAAGTCCCTGCAATAATTGAAAATATAAAAAAAAAAAAAAAGTAAACAAATGACATGTTGATATCAAAAAGCAAACATTACCTTAAAAGTTTATAAAAAGCAAACATTACCTTTTGTTGGTCGCTCATGAACGCCCACCCCGCCCCTTTTGGTTGTTTGCATCTCTTCCAATTGCAACCAGTAATTCTCCCTTGCATAAGCCCTTCAAAAAACACCCATCCAATCCTATAATCCTTCTACAACCAGATAAAAAACCTCGTTTGCATGCATCGAAAAAAACATAGAGTTTATCAAACTTCGTCCCAACATCAGGAAGTGGTCTCTCAACGACCTCGAGATACACTCTACTTCCAGGATTTTGCAGCCTACACTCCCAAGCATAGTCCCACAACTGTCCATATTCACTGCTGTATTGACCAATGAGTATCTTCATCACCTTTTGCTTCGATCTTTTACATTGATTCCTAGATATATTGATGCCTACCGCTCCTTCACCAAAGCATCCGAATCGAGTACTATTCATCGAGGCATCAGCTTAATCAATTCAAAGAAGTGCTTCGATAACCATGCACTTGTTACTCTTTTATTCTAAAAATTAATGGAACAAGTATGTTCCTCTTCGTAGGCTCTAATCTGGAAAGATCCAGTTTTCCTAACAAATGCGCCATAGATCTTCCATGGACAATTTTGCTGCGAACACCTAGCTCTTACAAAGGTCTTAGTGTTTCTAATGAAGTCAATGTTCCTTTGTGCAACAATGGAGATCTTCAGTATAGCTTCCCTAAATTGTTTAGCATCATGAAATTTCATGCCTACCGACAAAGTGGGAGAGGCAACGAGATGGATCATAAGAAGGAAACTTACTTTTCCTTTTCCTTCTATGCATAGGTCCTTCATCTTCTTCAAGCTCATCCTGGGAAGTAGCATTCTCGACGCTTTCTTCATAGTCAGTCTCCTCGCCAGCAGCACCAAAGCATCGTATGGCCTTCGGGTCTGTTTGGAACATCCTCGGCTACTTGCAAAGCTGCAAACTTAGCTGTCAAAAAATCCCTTCGTTGTATTCTTGACTGTACAAGCTCCCCGTCGTCGTCATCACTTATAAAATTTTCAGCAGGCAACCTTCCATCATCATCATCAGTTGATTCAGCTACTTCCCAATCTAATCCAGAGATTGTGACATCACCTATGTCATCATCACTTTGGTGAACTGCATCTGCACTTCTCTCATGTTCATCATATCTTTCCTGCCCTCCTTCGTCCCTAACGTCAGTACTACCTTGAATACCATCTCCTTCTTGTCCTACTTCGGCACTCTCTCCATCATCATCTTCATCCTCACTTTCACTATTGTACTCAACAAATATTTTTACCTCTTCACCATGAAGATAATGGTATAGAACATCCCTAAGACCATTATCATCTTCTAAGCATCTCAAACCTTCGGCCAAGTCTTTCCCGGAATACAATACAGCAGCTTCCGAACTTTACAAGGCAAATAAGTGTTTATATCCCTAAGAAATCCTATATAAGATGCTTTCTTTATATCCACAAAGATGGTGCCCTCATTTCCACCCTCATACTCCCACTCATCCTCCCCAATCACAAATTCCCCATTGTAGCAAACTATAACAGCGACATAATCCTTGTCATGCGCCATTACTGCACTAAGAACAAGAAAAAGAATCATTAGTTTTTGGGACCACTAGACAATTGCACATGCGAGTCCTTCCACTCTCATGGACTTTGGTAAATAGAGGTCCCCACACTGAAAATATGCCCCTACATGACAGCCAAAAAAGCCAAAAAAGAGGTCGGCACTTTAATTATTTGCCTTCATTTTCCTTAAAATATTAAACAAAACAGAGGTCCCCACAGCAATCACAGGCCAAGCATGTCTACTGCACTAAACGTGCGATGTGAGAGAATGTACATTAACTTAAGCAAATCAAAGCATATCATACTATAACATCAACTTAATCAAATCACAGCAGGATTATGTTCTTATTCAGGATTTTGGATTGATAAACATACCCTATACAACAATCACAACAGGGTTTTTGATTGATAAATATACCCTATACAGCAATCACAGCGGAGTGGTTTAAGGACATACCCTATATATACGTCACAAACGGTGTGGTTCAAGGCGAACCCTATATACTCTCACAAGCGTGGTGGTTCAAGAACTTAGTTTTTTTCTCAAAATGGCATTAGTCACCTGCTTTACTAAGATGCTCTTAAGGAGATGCATAGATCACTGTCTCTAACAATCACATACTCGACATTAGCTTGAAAGACAAATTCACCAAAATAATGAGAAATCTGGTTTCTTTGTGTAATGTCAGCAAGTTTTAGTTGAAGTGTATTAACACAAATTCCATCGGAGCTGTAATAAAATAATTGAGCCCTAATTAAATAATCGAACGAACCCTAATTAAATAATCGAGCCCTAATTTCATCATAGGGGAGGGGGAGAATGAGCCAAACCAGACGACCGACAATGGCGCGACGACGGCAACCGATGATGGTGAGCGGTGAGCGGCGACGACGACCAACAATGGCGACTGACGACGGTGACCGATGACCAGCTCTAGGCGTGAACGGCGACGGAGAGAAGGGCCTGTGATCTACGGTGAACGCGGACGGTGAGGAACGGCGTTAGGTCAGCCAACCCTAATTAAATAATCGATCGAGCCCTAATTAAATAATCGAGCCCTAATTTCATCATAGGGGAGGGGGAGAAGGGATCGAACCTGGATGAGTGACGATGGTCAGTGGTGACGACAACCAACGATGGTGAGCGGTGAGTGGCGACGGCAACAAATAGCGGCGATTGAAGACGGCGACCGATGACCAGCTCTGGACGTGAACGGCGACGGAGAGAAAGGCCTTCGATCGACTGTCAATGCGAACGGGGAGGAACGGCGTTTAGGTTATTGCACAATGACCTAAACGATGTCGTTTAGTTCAACGCACTCAATGTGGATGGACGACGTCGTTTTTGTCGTCCACGTCGCCTTTTAAAAAAAAAAACATTTGCCAGATCAGTAAAAGAAGTTGCCGAAAATCGCCGGAAAATGCCACGTATGCAATTTGGCCGGATTTTGGCTGGATTGGCACTCAAGTGATCCCTTTTGCTCCGATTTTGGCACTTAAGTGTACCTTTCGTAAGTTATGGCACTTAAGTGTCCCTTTGGGCAAAGTTAAGGCACTTGAGGGGTCCGCACGTCGATTATTCCTTCTCACACTTACGACTGTTGAGAAAACTCCTATTAGGTTTTGAAGTTGACAAAACTTTCTTGTTCTTGTTCTTATTCTGAAGAATACTAGACTTTTGAGCTATATCGTAAACTTTTGTCAAAATCTATTTATTACATAAGTCTTTCCCACTCTGATGTGATTTAGATTGAAACCAAGTCTAGAACAAAGATATAATCAGACTCAAGATTATTGATCTTATAACAAGGATTTAGTATGAACGTTATAGAGATTTATCCTTAATATCTAGTTTTCTGGTGAAGAATCTCACTTACCTTTTATAATTACATTGATGGAATTAATCATGAATTGATGTCAATATTAACGTGTAACTAATAATTTAAGAAAAAAAAGACGTCACTGATGAGGCATGCGGTTTGACAATATTCGCCAGCATGACTTGACTAATACATAAGAATATATACGTGCGTCCATATGTATGTGTTTATATTATATAGTCAATTCTAGCATGAAAGCTAAGTTGCGCTGCCGTATGAACGTGGCGAAAGAGGACCACACAAGGTGTCCATCCAAAGTCCAAGAAAGGGAGGAATAGAAAAGTCTAAAATGGCGGATCATAAGTTGGGATTTACACGACCGAGATGAGCACAGAGGACTTATCAAATTCGATTCCAGAGGAGGGATCGCATTGCCAGTCAACGTCCTAGTTCTTTCGCATTTTAGGAAACTTATCTAGGGGATTTTGCATCGATTTGACTTGACCAAATATAGAAGACAAAAAAGACTCACGCGGGTGGTGAATTCTTTTTCCACTTTAAAATTGTTCAGATCTCGTCATACGAAGCTTTTCTTCACGCAATCGAATTGTCGAATTATATATTTGTTGTAGTGGAATCCCACCGCATGAAGTACTTTTAATTCGAGTATCTATTGGAAGATCATGTGGTAAAATAAATGCATAATGTACTTCACCCTTCGTAGGTAGGATTCTAGTGTAGTTGTATCTCACAACTTGATGTAGTCCTAAAATTGATTTTTTTGTTTGTTTGTTTGGATAGTCCTAAGATTAGTTGACATTGATTTTAGGTGCTTTCGCTCTTAGCGTTTGAGCATATTACGTGGTGAATAATTCTATTTTTATTGATGCAATTCGGTCATCCTATGAAAACTTAATAAATATTTTAGCGTAATAATTAATTATCACGTTGGGCATTTTCAGGAGCACGTATATTCTAAAAAGTCAAAGCAAAAGAGTTGTCGATAAGGATCACCCATCCTTATCAGTTGTCACGACAACAATAGGGGTAATGACCCTCACCAAACTTACGCAAGTCATGCAAGTTGGCCACAGAATCCTGGAAACAGTGTTTAGCAAGGGTCGGCTCCTTGCTACCGCTTGCGGGACAAGGAAAGGTGGCCTGCATGCGACAGGGAGGGTTCAAGCATGAATATCAAGGACAAGAAGAATAAATTATGGTCGTCATTGAAAGACTGTGAATAAGGTGTTAAAAAATTTCAACATGGATAAGGCAAAATCGATCAAAACTCCTCTAACAAGCCACTTCAAACTTTTCGAGGATATGTGTTAGAATACTCAAAGATGAGATGGTGGTAGTCAAATATGCATCCACATTGGAAAGTTTGATATATATCATGATGAGCAGAGGACCAAACATTGCATGATAGTGGGAGTTGTGAGTTGATATTTGCAAAACCAGGCAAAGAGCATTGGAGTGCACTACAATAGATATTAAGATATATAAGGCATACCCTCTCACAAACAAACGCTGCTGCCAATTCAATGGAAGTCTAGTCTCCTTCAACACAGTCATCACTTAGCAAGTATGCAATTCATTGGAAACAGAGAGACATTTAATGGACATTAACAAGTCATGAAGAAAGAGCCTTATGTAATGGAGATTTCTCTCACCAAATCATAAAAATTGCGAGAAATTAACCATCTCTTAAGCATCAGCCATCAACACTTTTACAAACAAAACAAAAGTGTACACACAGCTGCATTTTGCAGAGACAAAAAAGGCTAGAGAAAAGCACAAATGCACCTACTGTGAAGCTCGGCCGGGAGGATGAACCGAGAGTCCAGCAAAATTCTCCTCTGCAAATGCGAGTAATACATCGTTTGAGCACTCCACCATCAACACGTTTTTCGGTGATTACATCTTCGAAATCAGACACAAAAAAAAATCGATTAGCAGACCTAATCAGTATTCTCAAGACTGCAAACAATTTTTTTTTTTTTTTTTTTTTTTTTGGTAAAGGACTGCAAACAAATTTTGGTGTCTCCTAAAATTGATAAATAAAATCCTTGCCAAATCTCTATGTAAGGAAAAAAATTGGCAGGGTACCTACCAAGGGCTAGCTAAGTATGTACATTGTTCTTATATCCACAGGAAAGACGACCCTTGCCCATAATTCTCCTGGCACTGGCAATGTTACTAATCAAGTAGCTAGCAAAATTTACCGTTGCACTAAGCTCCATTAACTTCGAACAAAGTGTCTTAGTCAAGTACGATAATCTGCTATCATCCTTTCACTCATTAATTGTAGATCCTGAGCCTGTTCACGTGTTAGTACTGTGTAAAGTGGCGATAGTCCATTAGTAGAGTGCTCGTGGAAGCTATTTAAATTGCCAGGCAAACTGATTTTTATTATTGTCAAAGTTAACTCTTGGTATGGTCATTGACTTTGGGTCATCATTTAGAGGATCGAAAATGACCATGAAATTCCCAAATGCTAAATCAGGCTTCAGGAATAGATCCACCAGCAAATCGCTACTTGCCCCGATATTTCTCTGCACAAACTTTCTTGGAGTGGTTTCCCAATCCTTGCTAGCATGAGAAATGTGTGAAGCTTCTTTCAAGCCACTCAAGAAGGCACCATGCATGCTGGCTGGGTATTGCCCACTTGTGGCTTCCCTAGCAAAAAAAGGGCCGGTTCCCCACACTCTCTCCAAGTACGTCATAATCTCTACCAAACAAGTTCACTCTTACAAGGGAATATGAACCATAAGAAAGAGGATCGCTTCCCCATCTTGTACATATAGATTGTATAACCTCTGTGCATGGCAATCAACATACGTAACATAAAAAGGAAGGCAATTTACTTGCCTGAGGTCCTAGGTGAGTGTTGTCGTGGTTTGGTGAGGTCTCCGAAGTCCGAGGCTGCGGCTAGCACTGTGTGTATTTGACATTGAATGAGTGAAAGAAAGAATGACAATTCATGGTTGAATCAGCATACAAAACCACATCAAAATCAAATGGTTATGACGACAAAGTAAGAGTTGAAGCTCCAATTTCACTTCCAGGTGAAAAAACTAGAGATACTTGCCCTTCTTTGTCATGAGCCTATTAAGTTTACATCAAATGTTGAATTTACACAAGATGCAGTTGCAGAAAATCTCCTTTCTAGTGTTCTTATGAATCTGACCTTTGTTTAAAAACTCGAGGTTGGACGATCATTTTTAATGGTAAAGGTTTTTGAATTGAATTTATAAGATATATTTCAATTTTTTGGGGATCATGTTATTCGGGTGTTTAACCAAACAAGAAAGAGATCCTAGAATAGGAAGGTTTTAGATTTCACTACTGTGATAAGTCACCAATGTACTAACTATCCCATCAAATAAGTCGAAGATTCTTTAAACTACAAAATTGTATTTTACCGTGATGTGATATATTTCCGATGTAAATAAAGTACCAAATGAATGATTAAGTATTCCTTTAGTTGTTGAGACATATCATTCAGTATGAAAGATGGCCAATGGGTTCAAGGCATAACATTGGTAATGCTATGTATGCTTTTGTTTACCAAGGGTTTGAATCCCTCTCTTTACGCACCTTGAAGTAATTTACCATTGATGCTAATCACAATGTATCAAAGAAAAGCACATACCCTAATTCCAAAAGTTAAAACTTTCTTTGATATGTATTCTCTATTTCCAAGTCCCCACTCGAAAATTCTGATTGGAGGGAATAAAATAACCTGGTGAGATTTAACTTTCCTTAAATTGGCCCTGTATGGGTTAGTAACAACTTATGAATAAAATCTTATGTTCATGATTGACCGGGGAAATAATTTGCAATCAATAGGGCTCGAGTGAACCGTAGTCAAGCATAAGTGTCATCTTGCAATAGAAAAATTCCACATTCCCATAGTTATATGTTAATTCATATTGTGAGAATATTTAGCATTTTACCCATGGCGAGAGTCGTGATTATTGTACTTTCCTATAATAGATGCAAATCAAGCAATCATGAGATAATTAGTTTTTTTTTTTTATGCATCTCGAGTAATTTTTCATATAGAAAAAACAAAGAAGTAAATTAAATGCAAATTTCGTCCTTTCGAAGATTAGTAATTCTGGTCAATGATTTGGGAACAACGGATGGTTTTTTTATGGAATCAATTATCCGGAAATTTTGAACGCAAATAAAATTTTTTTTATTTTTTTTTTTTGTGTTTGGTGCTCTTTCTTTTCGCGGGGGGAGGAGGGGTCATTTACATAATCCAATGATGGTCTGTGCTCCTTTGAAAACGAACGGTGCAGATGTGCTGAGTGCGAAAATCGAGGGACTATCAATTTTAGGGTTTTTTATACATAGTAGAAATTCAAACAACCAAACGTAACCTGTAAACCACTATGATTTCTTCCTCCTCTCATCTTACCTCTTCCTTATTTCCTCTCGCCGTATCCCACCTCTCCAAATTTCCATGTGAACGAGATCGAGATCGAGGGAGAAGAACTCGAGCGGGCAGTTGAAGCCGGGCCATGGAAATTTTGTGATCAGGGGCTGAAGGAACATATCGACGCCAGAGATTAGCAACTGGACGGGAACTTCAGTCCTTCTCATTGTACGTTGTCTTTTGCCCTCGTTATGCAATTGCATGCCTGTCTGAATTTTCTATTGCAACTCGTGACGCTCTATTGTAGGATTTTTCTACTTAAATTTCCAGATCTTCTATATCTGTAAGAAACATAAGACACTTAAATCGTTTAATCGGCCAAATATGGAACAGAAAATAAGCAATAATAATGTCTGGTCTTGTTTCTGGAGCTTTTTCCCGCAAGGCGTTCTCTATCAAATAAGATAATTAATGTTCCCGTTGAGCAAAGAGCGAATATTTTTATTGGTTTATCGACGCCAAGTTACATAATGGCTTGACTGATGGCTTCCACTTCAATCGTTCTCAACTCCAACTGGGGTTGAAAGCCTTTGGTCAAGCCAAGCCATACTAGATGCTGGCAAACTGGATAGTTTACCGTCCATCGTTACAATTGATTGGCATTAATAGAAATCAAGCAAATTGAAGAACTTGAGGGTGCAGCTGAGCCAGGGCCACGAAATAATGTTGAGAGAGAATCTTAGATTAGCAGCAAATTATGTGATGTTAGGAGTTTGGAAACTTCCAAATAATCAAATTGGACAATTACATTGGGTTTTGGTAAGCTTGACTTAAAATTTCACTTTTCATGCTTACTTCACCATCTTTTATCCTTACAAATCTCCAATTCCGTGTCCCTTTTTTTCATTATGAATCTATGATTTCACATATAGGTTCATATAGGCTGAAATTTTGAGTTGGTAGAACAATTTGCTGCATCCGAGTCATTCGCAGAAAAACTAAGCCGGGCTTGTGTATAAGAAGCAAACGACAGAACAATAGTTTTTAATCTGAAGAGCAAAATTTGAGGATTGTTTCCTGTCTTTTCAAAAGAAGTTCCCAGGGTCTTGCTTGTTGGTACCCAGTCACCTGAAACATATCTGTTCACTCTTCTGTGAGTTACAGGCGAAATGCCGAGTGCGACATTTAAATTGTGGGAGCTTGTTGAGTTTCTGCCTAATAAATTGTTGTTGATTTGTCTGACATGCCATGCCCACTGAATAACCCAATGCAGAGGATTTTTCTAACATGCCACGCCCACTGAATGCAGAAGAGGAAGAACCCAATACAGAGGTTCCCCAAGGTATGTGTATCTCCCAATTCCCCTTTTGTAAAAGCTCGTGCAGGATGCTTAATTTGTCTTCTAATCTTCACCTAATAATAGGGGTATAGGCAGGACCTCAGATTTCTGATAGTTATAGAAAAACACAAAATAAACATGAACTAATAGGAAGAGAGGAGCTTAGGAATCGGTCATTGACGATTAATAGATCTTTGAAAATGGTCAGAACGATACTCCTAAGTGTGAAATTTAAATTTTGAAAAGCAATGGCTCTCTATCCCCTTAGATCACCTACATAAAGAGCATTTGCTTTCTTAAAACAGAAGCAATTTATGGTTTTCAATCTGAAGAGCACAGTTTGAAATCTGTCTCCCTTGTATTTTATATAAGAAAGCCTCCATCCGTTTACCCTTTCGTGGGATGCAGGGGAAATGCCGAGAGCATTGGATCCACTTTCAGTTGTTGAGGTTCTGCCTAATAACAAGCGGAAGTGTAACTTCTGCGGGAATGAGTACGTTGGAGACATGAAGAGGATCAAGGCGCAGTTTGCTGGGGTAGGAGGATGTGGAATTCTTGGCTGTAAGGTCTTGAATGACCGAGTGAGATCAGAAGCACCAGAGGTGCTGCAGGATGAAAGAGCAGTGGAATCAAGCAAGAGACAAGGCAATGATGAAGGTTCATCCAACCTTACACAGAGTTCGCATCAGCCCTTGACTGCGGGCAGTGAAGTTGCTCGGTGTAAGACTTCATTTGTTGCCATGCCGTACCTGAGCTATGGTGCAGGTTCGTCAACCTTTCTTCCATCGGCTGAGACGAATTTTCCCAATCAGTCTGTTGCTGCTTTAACCAACATACCACGCCCGCGGAATGCCAAAGAGGGAGAACTCAATACAGAGGTTCCACATGGTATGTGTGCATCTCTAAATTTCATCTCTAAATTTGGCATACGTTGAAGCTTGTGCAGGCCGCCTTATTTGTCTTCTAATCTTCACCTAAGAAAAGTGATACAGGTATAGAGAAACTGAAAATGGTCAGGAATTAATAGGACAAGAGGAGTTTTAGAGTCGGTCATTGATAATCACTAGATCTTTGAAAACGAAAAGACAAATGTTTTGAAGTGTGGCATTCAAATCTTGAAAAGCCATGGCTCTCCCTGTCCCCTCCGATCTTCTACATGAGCATTGGCTTATATGGTTAAATTATTTATCAAAGATAATTCCCATGACTTTTAATTTTAAATCAATTCTTTTCTAATGAAGAGCTCATGATATGGAGTCGCCAGTATTTCACTATCGTGACATCAATGCCTACAATACATAATAATTATTGTATCGAATGTTGCATGTAATATTTTTGTTCAAAAAAGTGAATACAAAGTTACAATTTTTTATTTCCATGAGTGTAACATACCAATAAAGAATATCTAAGGAGTACCCAATAGTGAATTTTCACTTATAATTGTGTTTAGGTGCGAGACCGCATCTTGGACTGGCTAAGAGTCAACGAGGTACCCGTGGGCTTGCCGACGCGAATATGATGTCTCTCAAAAGAAAGCTGGAAGAACTCATCAGCAGTCGCCAAGCAGACATGAACAAGCTAAAGTCGAAGTGGATGAGGATAGAAGAGCAATATTGGAGTGTAGTGCGGGCAATTAGAGAAGGAATATCTTTTCCACCGGAGAAAGTAGTAGAGGTGGAAGGGTTGAGAAAAGAAGTTGAACAGATTCTTCTGGTTCCAGGAAGATTTCGGCAAGAGGCGATGGCACTTAGATTTAGCAAACCATCTCCCTCGGTGACAATAGAAAAATTATTAGGCAAAGAAACTCGACGGAAGGTGAATGAGATGTTTTTCACTATATTGCGGAATGAGTCTTTCATACTTGGTGTTTATGGTATGGGTGGAGTGGGCAAGACGGCCATTTTGAAGCATGTCTATATTAGTCTACTTGCTTATCTTCCGTCATATGTATTCTGGATTGCTGTACCTCAGGATTATAGTGTTTATGCGCTACAAGAAGAGATTGCCAATGCGGTTGGACTAGACAATCTTTCAATTGAGAAGGATGTGAAGAGAAGGGCGGGCCTATTGTATGGACATCTGAATTCAAAGAAGGGATGCATCCTAATTTTAGATAGCCTTTGGAAGCCCTTTGAAGTTAAGGATGTGGGTATTCCAGTTGAAACGGGCAAACTAAAGTTGATAGTGACAACTCGATCACCAAATGTGTGTCGTATGATGCTTTGCCAAAAGCAAATTAAGATAGAGCTTCTCGATATGGAAGATTCTTGGAGGTTATTTTTAAAGACGCTTTGCTTTGCAGGAGAACTCCCTCGGGAAGTTGAACAAATTGCAAGGTCTCTTCTTGATAGGTGTTGTGGTCTACCACTTGGGATCATTGAGATTGCAACTCGCATGAGAGGGGTAGAGAAAGAGTGTGACTGGAGAGACATGTTGGGAAATTTAGAAGAGTCCAGGATGGAGCTTGACGTGTTCAAGAGTCTGCAGCTCAGTTACTCGAGCTTGGGTAATGAACAAGTGCAACAGTGTTTCCTGCATTCAATGCTTTGTTCTGGAAATCTCCTTTCAGAAGCTGACAGAGAGTATTTGATAGAGTCTTTTATAGAAGAAGGTTTGTTAGGTGGAATTGCCACCAGGCAAGGACTGTACGATCAGGGTAACGATATATTGGATAAAATAGAAGGGGCCGGGCTGTTGGATCCTGAAAAAGGGCATCGGTATCTACACCCATTGACAAGGGACATGGCATTGCATGTAGTGCAGAGCACAACTCACATGGTTAAGGCCTATATGGGGTTGAAAGAAATACCGAAGGAAGTATTCTGGACTGATCGTCTAGAGAAAGTCTTTTTACAAGGCAATAAAATAGAAGAAATGCCATACAACCTATCACCAAATTGCCCTAAACTGACACAGCTGTCTTTGTATAACAATTCGACCTTGGGAGACATCCATGAATCTTTCTTCAGACATCTAAAGGGGCTGACGGTTCTAGATCTGGGCCGCACTGGAATCAGAAAATTACCGGACTCCATCTCCCAGTTGGAGAGCTTGGAAGCACTGTTACTGCAAAGTTGTTTTGCATTATGCTTTATTCCTTATGTTGGAAAGTTGGGATCCCTAAGAAAGTTGGACCTCAAAGGGTGCGAAAGTCTTGAAGAAGTGCCAGAGGGTATGGAGATGTTGGCAAACCTGAGGTACCTCGCCCTAGATGGCACAGAGATAGAGACATTACCGGAGGGAGTGTTGGGGAAGCTGGTGAACTTGCAATATTTCACGATTAAAAAGCTAAGGGCAGGAGAAGAGGTAAAATTACCGAAGGTGGAGGAACTTCATTGTTCTGTTTCCAATGTGGAAACGTTCAATGCATGTGTGGGGTCTCTCGAGCGAAATAGTTGCCAACAGTACAGGCTCGTGATGGGTGCACCAGAAAATTTCAGCCTTTGGTGTGGGAGGAAGAGTGAGAGGTCTTTACTCATTGATAGTTGCAACCATATTGCTACGAGTATAGATGGAACAAGTGGTGATGGCTACGCTCTGCTTCCAAAAAGTGTGCAATCATTGGAATTGTCCGGGTGTCATGAAATGAAGAGAGTGATGGAATGGGAGTGGCTGACCACTCTCCTTCCAAATCTGAAGGAGATTATAACGAAGAGTTGTGAGAACTTAGAGGAGATAATACGTGGCCCATTGCCGAGCGGAGCCACTTGTTGCCTTACATATCTTGAAGTAAATTGTTGCAACAACATGAAGAGGGTGCTGCTGACGCAAGACATGGTGCTCCACCTCCCTTTCCTCCAAGAGATATTAGTCAAAGACTGCAAGGGCATAGAGGTGATAATGGGCACTGTTGCCAAAATGACGCACTTTTCCTTCCCGAAGTTAATGAACCTTGGTCTATGTAATCTTCCGGAGCTGAAGAGCATATGCAATGGGACCACGAGATGCAATTCCCTCCAGTTGATATCTATTGACAATTGTCCAAAATTGAAGGTGATTCCTCTGCAGCTGCCTGTGCTTGACAATGGGCTCCCTTCTCCTCCCCCTTCTCTTCAAGAGATTTGGATAAATCGGCAGACGTGGGAGTCGCTGGAGTGGGATCATCCCCTTGCCCGTTCTACACTTGAACACTTCATCGAGTTTCTTGGTAAGTCGCGCACAAATTTTACTTCTTTTATCCTTTCCATCTCCCTTGGTCCCTTCTAAGGATTGGTTCTCCCACAATATGGGTTGCTTATTTTATTCCTAATTTTTATAGTGAGTGTTATACCTCATAACTGCTCAGAAACTAGCAATTAGGCCTGTGCTACACACTGATAAGTGAATTTCACTACAGCTTGGAAGTGCAGCATAGTAGTCATGTTATTATTAAACCTTAAACCTTAGTTGTTTCAAAAACTTTGAATAAATAACAATGCTTCTAGTCCTCGCTCTCTCTCTCTTTATTTATTTATTTTTTTTGGGGGGGGGGATTTAAAAGATTTTCTCACACCGGTTTTCTAAAAACAGGCCATTCTGAGTATACAAAATTTTGCATATGCTGATATGCAAATCCCTCTGTTATAAGAGAGCAGTTTTTGTGGTCACAAAATGATCACGACATAGAGATAAGAAATGATTAGTGGCTGCAGAATTCTCGTACAATAAAATTGAAATTCATCATGACATCCTTGTCGGAAGGATGCTAAAGCCTAGTAAAAGTAGAATTTGATTGGGAATTTTCTACTTTATTGGTTGGGATAGTTTCAGAGAGCATGTTAAATGCCTTTTATGTTTCCTTTTTGTTGTCTTTTCTATTTTACCTCATTCGGTACTTCTATTTGCACTTTCAAGTCCCTTTTTACTTTTTAAATTGATCACTATTCTTCGGGAATACTTTTCATGGACTTTGTATTTCCGATTGCATATTTGAACTTGTTGAATTTCTGTATGTTTAATTTGATTGGGTTGGTTGGCCGGAGGAGTCTCTTATTTCTTTAGATTGTTTACATTCTCTCTTTAATTTGATCAAAGAAGTCCTCTAATCCCTTTGAATTATTCTTGGAGGAGAGAAATAAATGAGGGGCTAGCTATATCTAGAACCTTGTGAAATCTATGAGGGCTGGTCTTTCGGAAGCACAAATATTGGACAGAAATAAGATCGGCGTAGGTGTCAACAAGCGAATTGGCCAGAGTTCAAGTTTTTCTAAGCTCTCTCAAAATGCACCGCAATCTGTATATAGATTTCTCGTGAATAGTCATGCGGTACACAATGATATTGGGTATGAGTACGAGAAAGGACCTTGGGCATCAGTTGCTCGCCAACTACAGAAAAACGCCTCTCCCACTCCCTTTCTCAACTGATTTTGGGTTCTTCGGACCCACTTTGCGAGCGACTAACAAAAGAATATTTCTGCCCCCAGACTGATGAAGCCGTGGTGGATCCCATTGAGTATGAATCGTCTTCTGATGGCAGTGGACATCAACCTCAAAGCCATTGCTACATCATCCTGCTCGATTGATGTTTAAAGTACTTCTGAACCTTACGATGACATATGCTTAATTTATGCCTTATTTTATAATCTATGATAACTACGCCTTGTTTCTGGATTCTTCGGTTTGTATTATCCCTTATTTCTACCTTGTGAAACATTTATCTTTCCATCCCCCCCCTCCCCCGGGCCCCTTCTTCCTCCTTCTCCGACAAATCTTATATAGAATTGTTCTGGATATGAATTTGATGGTCTACCACTTAAAGTACAATCTACTGTGGGAGGTGCTCTTGGTTTGGAGTAGACTAGTGGCTATTCATTCGACACGCTTTAATGGCATCCGCAATGTTGACCGTCTTAGAGATCATCTGAGCATCCAACTTGTGACTAATGCTTTCGAGAAGGTTTTCATGCAGAAACCCATTCTTGTCCACTGGTTTTAGCAGGGAAATCCTAGCACTTAAATTCAGAACACATAGGAAGACACCTGACGAAATCAAATAAACATGGACGTCTTGGCACGATGATGTTTGTACCTCTCTGGCTGAGGAAAGTATGTAATGGGCCCTTATGAGTTTATGGACAGATGGTATCTACGGTGAATGTTTAGTCAAAAGACTTGACGTTTCGAGCGTCCCACTAGACCTGGCCTCATTCAGTCGAGTCTTGAATATTTAGTGCATGATAGTGTTGACCATTGGTGCGATCTCCCCATGTGCGTATTTCCGGCATGCGCAACGAAGGCAGAAGCAGACTGAGCCCCACGGAATGATGACGATCAGAAATTCTGATTTTTGTGTTATTGTTGATGTGGTGAACACCATGGTAACCGGGGATTAGCTATTGGACTAAGAGCATAGGGCCTGGTAAATTGATTTTGTGTCCGAGACATAATTTGTATGCGCGAGTTTCATGCTTGAGACGAAAAGGGTGTGAGGAGCTAAATCGACCAACAGATCATCCGGAGGATGGGCTGGTACTTCACTGAAATAGTGAAATTGTCTCGGGAATTGCATGATTTCCCTATATCCACGAAGAGTCTATACTTAAAAAGTCATTCACAAGGACCTGAAAACAGGCAGTGTACTTTCTAGGTGCTATTCCGAATCTTAAATATTCAGACTTGGGATTGGCAACGGGAACGAAGCAGAAAGGACAAGTACAAATAATGATACTTAGAAAGTCTGCAGCTTGTTTCTTAGAAGATCACTGGTGAACTTTAGGACAGTTCTGAGACATGACTGTTCGATAGGGGCTTTTGCTGCCAACATATGCCTTGGATGATTTAGAGTGAAATCTGATGATTGTGGATTTGGATTGCTTTTGTTAGAGATAGTAGTAAAAAGAATTAGGAAATTTAATTAAAGTCATCACCGTAACCATTTTGGACATTCAAGGAGCAAATATAATAGTCATGATTGTTCTTTCTTTTGGTACGTTAGTTTCTTTGATTTTGTTAACCCCTGGGGATTTATTTTCAAGCTATAGCTTCTGGTGCTGATATTGAGCTGAATGGGACGGGATTAAATGCGAATATAGAAGAAAGAACGGTTGACAGCAATGTGGAAAACTTTGAATCTGGAAGGGAAATAACCTTGTTTGTAATGAAAAAACAGACTAAGCGGTATTCATTGAGACATAGCCTTTATATGAAGACACGAATGACATTGTTCTTTCTTTCTTTCTTGGAAATCATAGTAATAATGATTCCAAAATTTGCATTATCAAAAGACGAACTTTACGAGCACACATGAAGTCAGACAAATGAGCAAGACGTCAGTACATTCGTAGCGTTCAATATCGCTTGCAACAAATCCGATTGTACAAAAGCGCATCATGTCACAAACCAAGGAACGTCACGTCACGTCATCAATCCAAAGGGGGCTCGTTGATCTCAACCATTAGATGAGATCAATCTCCACCGTTTGACTAATGTGACGAGGATCAACATCCTTCACCATCAGATTAAGCACATTTCTACTGTTGAATCGATTAGATGAGGATTGATATCCCTAACGTTAGATAATGTAGAAGACCAAGGGTTTGTGATTAGAGGACTTTTGTATAAATAGGGGAACCCTCTCTCCATTTGTGTCATCAACTTCATTTGAGTATTACAAGTATCTTTAGAGCTTCTCTCTCTACTTTCTCTCTCTAGAAATTCCCTTCATTGAGTGTGAGAGCATGAGTGAGAGCAAGGCTTACTTAGACTTGACCAGGTGATTCAAAACTCTTAAGTGCCGCAAGGTTCGCGATTGAAGGAATCATCTTGTGACAATCGTGCATTGGCGCTTCTCATTGCTAGGTAAGGGCGCTTTGACATTATCACTGGAATTGGACAAGGTCTTCTTTACCCCCGCAAAGACTCTAAACTTCATGTCATTCACGGAGACCTTAAAACTGGCAAGATCTTATTGGATGCCAACTTAAATCCAAAAATTTTCCGACATTATTGGCAAGAATCTTTAGGAAGTGAAGAAACAGAAGCAAGAACTAGAAGGATTATCGGCACTTAGTAAATGCTCATCTCATTTCATGACCTACAAAGTTCATGAGTTCTGAAACGTCAGGAGAATTGAGACATGATTTGCTTGATGTAGTGGCTATAAGTCCCCCAGACCATGCCTTAGATGGAAAATTCTCAATGAAATCCAATGTACAATGTAGTGCTCTTGTTAGAAATGGATAGTGGCAAAAGCAATAGAGGATTCTGCCATCCAAGTCACATTCACAAAGTTCTCAGACTTGTAATGCTGTTTCTACTTATACTTAATTCCTTCTGATGTTCAAATGTTTGCGGATTTACGTACTGCATTCTAATCACTCATCAGGTTTGGCGACCAACCAACTCAGGTTGATCTTTCCTAGGCATGGTAGCTGGGGAAGGAAGGCACTGCCTTGGAACTTAAGGTTGATTCTTTAGCGAACTCTCCATCGAACCTCAAGTATAGAGATGTATACATGTCGGTCAGTTGTTCGTCCAAAAATTTCCTGGAGAGGCCAACAGTGCAATCCATGGTCTTCATGTGGCAAATGAAGAAGCAACCTTGCCACGGCCTAAACAGCCTGGTTTCTTCATTGAAGGAAGTCCAACATACTCGGTTGCGGCTTCACTAGGAAAGCTCTTGACAGAGCGTGGTTGCACATCACGCTGCCAGAATTGCAATAGGCACACCGTTCATTTGGAATTGTTCATCTCGGGGATGTTTTCCCCTTAGCTCTTGTGGTATATTTTGGAAAAATAAAAAAAAAAAAACAAGATTTACACATATTACACTTATGCCAATTCAATATTAAATCTTTTAGTTTGATAAATTTAGTTCTAAATATATCGACAATTTTCCAATGTAGTTTAACCATTCAAATTTTCGGTGGAAATTGATAACGTTGATGTCAACTGTCTACAATCTATGTAGCACGGACAGGTTGCATGTGCTTCCGTGTCATGTCCGACACATGTCGGAGCGTGTTGATACGTCGACACGCTCGGACACGCGGTCAATGCGTGTCGAAAAATCCGACATGCGGTCAACTATTTTCGACACGTTTTGACATGCGAGTTAGATGGAAGTGAGGGCGAGGGAATAGAGACGAGGCCGTGACTTGTGAGCAACATCGAGCCCACGACGGCTAGAAACCTCCAGAGAAAGAGTAGAGAGTGAGGCAAGGGCAGCCACTGATACTGCGACGGATCGGCAACGAGGCTGTAACTGCAAGTGAGGAAGGGCCAAAGGTGAGGCGGAGGAGGAGAGGAAGGGGGTAGTACGGAGAAGATGGGGGTCATGCAGCGAGGATGTGGAGAAGTATCGAGAGGAAGAGGAGAGGAAGGGATCATGCGGGTGTGGCGAGCGGTGAGAGGAGGAGGAGAAGGGGCGCTAGCTAGGGTTTTGGAAACTCAAAAAGAATTAAAAAAAAAAAAAAAAAAAGAGGCTGATGGGGTGAAGTGACAGCCTGTCACGTGGGTGGGGGAGGGGAAAAAAGTGAAATAAATTTGGGGTGGGGGAGTGAGGGTTGGTGGTGCACCCCTTAAGGAGACTTTTTTTTTAATCAAAAAATAAATAAATTAGATTAAAAAATAAAAGTACTGAATTTTAAATAATGATAAATTTTGATTATTGTAAAAGATCATGGATTTATTTAAATAAGTTGATTCAAATTTCTTGTTAGTCATTGATTTTATCAATAACTTTTGTTAAAATTAAAAAAAAATTTCCAAACATGAATACGTATTAATTATGAATATATTTTTCAAATTTCCAATAAATTTATTTATTAATATTATTAGTGTAAATTCATTGTAAACTATTTTTTAATTAATTATTTATTTATGAATTTGAATCAAATTAATTAAAAATAAAAATATTCATTTAATATATAACATGACCAATCCATCCTGAACTTGGTGGTTAAACTCTATTGCGGTGACGATACTGTAAGGGAGGTCCTACGGAAAAATAACTCGACACTAGGACACCGTGGTTCGTAGTCACGTGCTCTAATCCTCTGAGCTATAGGCCCCGTGCCATCTCCATTGGATTTGTTCCCAGGAGTACCCTAAAAAAACAAAGGAACCTTTCCTCTCCCCAGCCATTTCGAGTTAAGAAGATGTGAAAGCGCATTTCTCTCTATAATAAGGGTGCATTCCGAGGTGTGAAGTGGGAGAGAAGAGATTTCAAAACTCGATCATCATATTATAGATTATAATTTCATAACTCTAGCCCAATCCCATTTTGGGCGGAACAAATCTACTAATTCTTTGATTCCAGTTAGTAAGAGGGATCTTGAACTAAGAAATAGATTCTAGAAGCTAAAAAAGGGTATCCTAAGCAATTGCAATAATCGGGTTCATTGATATTCCTGGTAATGTTGAATCTCGTCTCAATCATCATTTGTCAGGACTATTCAATGTAAGTTCTTTGGCTTGGATAGGGCATTTAGTACATGTCGCTATTCCTGGATCCAGGGGGAATACGTTCGAGATTATTATCTTCTAGTTTTTTTTTTCAAATAAAATAGAAAGGTTAGAATTTTCTGCTTCTTCTATCTCATAATTAAGATAGAAAAATGTTAAAAATTAACAATCGAAATGAAATATCTTCCATTATGAATTTCTTTTTTTGATTTCATTAAAAATGAAATATTCTTTCGAGTAGGATTCAAACCCAAATAAAGTTTTGACCATCTGTCAGAGAAAAAAGAAACAATGGATCTTGTAGGATTCCCAAGAAATTCTTCGATTTCTTTCGGAAGCAGATGATTCTTCATCTCCTTCTCACGTTCCGTGAATAGTCGGGAATATCCAGAAAGGCATTTAGAGAATCGGTCTGATTCTAGCTCTGTTTGTTCCGTTTGAAGAAAGGAAGGATCCCAAAGACATTCCTCTGTGTAAATAACCTAATATCGGTTCACAATCAATAACATCTTCACCATCTAGAGTAAGGATGAGCCGAAGAACACCATGCATTGATGGGTGGTGAGGTCCCATATTGACTATCATGAGGTCTTTTCTTGTAGTTGTTACATTCATAGGTTATTCCCCGATAATGACGATATTGATCGTGACCTTGATACGGAGCTGGAGCTTCTAATTAGGACGAATGCGCTAACTATGGATATGATGCTGGAAATAGACCGATTTTATATTACCCTTCAATTCGAATTAGCAAAAGCAATGTCTCCTTGCATAATATGGATTTGAATCAGATTTCAAATCCATCTATATTGATTGACTGCCTCTATTATGTTGTTGCTAGCAAATACCACTCTTTTTTGTTTTGGATCTTCCACATCATTCCTGCAAGAGATCCGGACTTTAAGCATTCCATTAGTTTATGTATCAACATTCCAACAAAAATACTCACATGCATCAAAAACCCCAAGTTCCACGGGGTAAATGCAAGAAAATGGAATCAGAAATATCGACAGATTCTTGCGGAGTCCAAATAAATAAATAAAAAAGATCCAATTTTCTGCATTCCTTTCTCTATGAAGGAACGAAATATCCATTTTTTCCTCTTCAATATCCAAGTTGAGGAGCTACTTGGAATGCTGCCAAGATATCAATATCTTTGGTTTCATAGTTAGGAGTATAATAAGTTAGTTTATAATCTTTAACACCAGCTTTGAATCCAACACTTGCTTTAGTCTCTATTTGTGGTGTTTTGGTAAACAGTTGCCCGGGCTTGGTCAGGGCGACCCCCTTTTTGAGGAGGCACCCCTTCTCCCAAAGTTGCGAGGCTATTTTGCCGAGCTAGAATGCCAACAGGGTCTAGTATTGAATTCACTTGATGTGATAGTACCCATTTTGGGAACGTCCAGTGCCTAAGTCATTGAATGGGTAAGTCGCCAATCCCTAAAACGGACTATGGAATGTACTTTATTTGCTAGGTTACGTTACGGGCGGGCATTTTACTAGAGGTTTATATTGGATCAATTTACCCTTGTGTGAATCCTGTTGAAGCATATACTGGGAGGGTGGGTGCAGGGTGGACGATTACTAATGCCGCACTTAGGTATCTCGATTGAACTACCGATAAATGGAATTTTATGTAGAAATAGTATTCTTGCTTATTTCGATGATCCTCGATATAGAAGAAAGAGTTCGGGAATTATTAAGTATGGGACTCTAGGGTTTCATTCAGTCGTTAAAAAAAGAATGCAGAAAAGTGATCCTTATAAGAGATCCAAGCAATCTTTTGCCTTTGATCATTAAGAAAAACAAAAGAAAAGACAAAAAAAAAAAAGAAAAAAAGAAAAGTTGATTGACAAAAGAAATGAGAGAGAATTTCCAAGATATGATCTATTTTTATCTAACCTATCAATTCATATTGAAAATAAAAAGAGAAACATAATAAATTCAGTCGTTATGGTCGGACTCTATTATGGATTTTTGACCACATTCTCCATAGGGCCCTCTATATGTGAATCACCCACACCCTCTTCTTTTGTATTTCATTAATTGACTTTCCTTTAATTCAGACGAAATTCTCTAAAAACAAAACTCAATAGAATTTTATCAATCCTTTTTTCTGTCATTAAGGTGGAAAACTGAACCAAGAATTCTCTTTCTTTATCATCAATCGAATTACTGTTCGTGACCCAGGATCCTATTTTATCATCAATCCAATCACCATTCACATTTTTTTTTTCTTATCAATGAATATTTCTAGGTTTCGTCATAAACCTAATTGGTTACTTCCAATTACGTAAATCAATAGTTCAAACCGCACTCAAAGGTAGGGCATTTCCCATTTTTATAGGAACTTCTAGACCAGAAACAATGGTATCTCCAATTATAGCCCCTCTGGGATGTAAAATATATCTCTTTTAGCAAAAGAAAAATTGGGATAGGATCCTATAGGATCTCCCCCCCTCAAAATCGAACGTGAAAGTTTCCTTTCATTCGGCTCAAGTAGTTACACCAAATAAATAAATAAATAAATAAATAAAAGGGTTTTCGCTTTCAAATTCTTGAAAAACCTCCAAAAAATCTCAAAATCGAGAGCTATAATTCAACATAATCTTGAATCATCCTCCCATGAGGAAGTGCCAAAACATTACCATGGCGTTACTCTACCACTGAGTTAAAAGGGCCCATTTGATTCAATTCATGAATCAGTTCCTACTATGCATATAAGATCTATCTATATATATATATATATAGATATTTCTATTTATATATTATATAGATATTTCTATCTATAGATTCTATTTATAGAAATCTACGCGAGAGACTCGAATGGCTAGTGTGGTTCGTTTAATAACAAAAAATTTGACCTACCTAGATAGTATAGTATAAGGTCAAAATTAGATTTGATAAATATCAACGCAATAAATTGTTTTAAGGCTGACCCTAATTAATTAATAAATTGACTCCCATTAAAACAAGATTCATTTGATTGAGATTATCTACCAATTCGACATAGATTCAAAATATTTTATCGAATCATATGATGAGGAAATTGAATTTGTTCCCGAATCAAATAAATTCTTAAAGAAATTTTATTGATAACTTCTTGATCTTGATCCCCCTCCCTAGATCATTATTGCCTATTCTAGCAAAACCACCCATCAGAGCCATTGTTAACCATTGGCCGTTAAGGCGTATTCTCAAAATACCTATATCTACAACTGTGGCAATAGGCGCGTGATTTGGTAATATGCCAATTTGTCCAGTATTAGTATATAAAATGATTTCTTTTAGATAATTGAGCATGCCATGATGTTGTTAGGATCTCGTATAGGCCTTTATGGCCCTTTGTCTCTGTGTTTTCACATCGAGAATTCTTTGTAGATGAAGAGATGTCAAAGGGGCTTCTTACTTCCCAAACATATTCCCCTACATCTATATATAAACGCTGGTTTATCAAGAATACGCAAGAAAAGCACTTCGAATTGTTGATCCATCGCCAGAGTTCTTAAGTTAGCTTCCACTAGTTCAAGACTTTCCTGCGCTTCTTGTGGATCAATATCACTACCCTTTTCTCAATCGGAAAAGAATCAATAGAAAAAGAAAGAATCGGAATTGATCGATATATTTCTCGAAACAAACAAAAAAGAAACGAAAGATGAAACATAAATCATGGATCAACTAAGCCCCGAGAGTAATAAGTAAAAAGGGTAGATAGTATTGGGAAAAAAAAAAAGAAGAGAGAACAACAAAAAAAATAGAAATGAAATAATCAGTATTCGTGATGCACACATTGTTTTCTTGTATTAGATCGAAAGGTTCTTTCTGGAACTAACTGTGAGGATGGGAATTTATGATATGAAAAGACAATTTCTATTTCTAATAAATATGGAAAAAAAATGTAGAACCTAGAAAAGAAAGAAATTTGTTGTTTTCCCGATGCTTCCTCACATTTTTGATAAAACCTTCTCTTAAAAGTATTTTAACAATGTTTTCCATCTCAATTCATCATATTTCATCAGATCCGAGATGTGATATGGTTCCGAAGGATGAACTGGATATGGTTCCCATAAGATTTTTTTTTTTTTTTTTTTGGTAAAGACAGTTCCCATAAGATTTCATTCTTGAACAAAAATACAATTTTTGACTTGTTTCATCTGTTCCATGACCGGGACAGGGGGGGATACACGTTACACCACGATTTTGAATCAGAAGAGAGATTTCAAGAAATGGCAAATCTATTCACTCTATCAATAAGAAAGTCGGATCTGGTGTATCATAAGGGATTTGCCTTTTCTATGGATTCTTACGTATTGGATCAAAAACAATTCTTGAATGAGGTTTCAACTCCACGGATGAATCGAAAAAGAAATCTTTATTGGTTCTACCTCCTCTCTTTTTTATGAAGAAAATGAATCTTTTTATCAAAGGATTAGAAAAAAAAAAAATAGGTTCGGATCTCCTGTGGGAATGATTTGGAAGATCCAAAACCAAAAAGGGTCAAGCATTGATGAGCACATTGAACTATCCATGTGGCTGAGAGCCCTCACAACCCAAGCACAACGACGCAATTATCAGGGGCTCGCTCTACCACTAAGTTAATAGCCAGTCGTGCGGAACGAGTCAATCTAGTCTTTCACAATAAAGTAATAGATGGAACTGCCATTAAAAGACTTATTAGCAGATTAATAGATCACTTTGGAATGGCATATACATCACGCATTCTGGATCAAGTAAAGACTCTAGGTTTCCAGCAAGCCACTACTACATCCATTTCATTAGGGATTGATGATCTTTTAACAATCCCTTCGAAGGGATGGTTAGTACCAGATGCTGAACAACAAGGAAAGGCTTACGGTGGATACCTAAGCACCTAGAGACGAGAAAGGGCGTAGTAAGCGACGAAATGCTTCGGGGAGTTGAAAATAAGCGTAGATCCGAACATTCCTTTGAAAACCAAAAAGAAGAATTTTTTCGAGGGGGAAATCGGAGATATTTTGTTCCACCACTGAGAATTATTTGATTCTTCCGTTTCAAAGACCATAAGAGCAAATCAGAAAGATTGAGAAATAGAACCATCTGATTTGATTCGTTCTTAATAGCCATGAGATGATCATCTTAGGGTGATCCTTTTGTCGACGGATGCTCTTATTACACTCGTAGTCTCTAAAGGATGAGAACCAACTATGTAGCATCTACATCAAGAATTCAAGTATTGTATACGTCATTAGTCCGATCCTTTGTAGGAACTACCCATAATAACGAACTTGCAAAATGAATTTGTTTATCATAAAGAGATTGAATATTCATAATTCATTCCAATGACAATTGTTCAGTCTATCTGATAGAGGGAATTCTTTTCTTTTTTTTATGATTTTCTTTTTCCGTATGAAATGAAAGAAAAGAGCCTAAATCTTCCGTCGCTGTCTTCGACTATGCTACTGGAGGCTCCGGGAAGTTAGAATAGGAGAGCACTCATCTTGGGGTGGGCTTACTACTTAGATGCTTTCAGTAGTTATCCAATCCGCACTTGGCTACCCAGCGTTTACCGTGGGCACGATAACTAGTACACCAGAGGTGTGTCCTTCTCGGTCCTCTCAATGCTCTAACACCCACACCAGATATGGACCGAACTGTCTCATGACGTTCTGAACCTAGCTCACGTACCACTTTAACAACTTACCCTCCTTCATTGTGCCTTTAGTGGGCCTAGTATTTCCGGCAATTGCAATGGCTTCTTTATCTCTTCATGTTCAAAAAAACAAGATTTTTTAGATTCGATAGGTGCAAATCTTATCTATTTTTTTTTTCAAGACTTAGATATAGATAACACATATATCTATTTAGTAGAATATGGCAATTTCCTCCGAACATAGCTTTTATGTATGCGTAAATATATGGGTAAATAAATTATAGCAATTTTCAAATAGATTGGAACCCACAACCCCTTGGGGTTATCCTACACTTCGAAGAAGAAGTAAAAAAAATAAAGAAATATAGTGATAATTTGATTCTTCGTCACCATAGTAAATAGGGGAGAAAATCAAATTTCTTTCTTTTTATTAAATTATTAAAAAAATAGGAGTAATTAATCATGACACGTTCACTAAAAAAAAAAATCCTTTTGTAGCGAATCATTTATTAAGAAAAATTGAGAAGCTTAACACAAAGGCGGAAAATTAAGGGTAGACGAGTGAAAGGTAAGTCAACTATTGGCGACCCCAACAGATCGGGGGCCGTGTCGAGGGGTGCCACAGTCCGGTCACCGGCTATCCCCGCCTAATTTCCGGAAAAATAATTAATAATTAAATAATTACTGAAATTAATTAAATAAATCAATTTAAATTCTAAAAATACTAACCTAGGCTAGAATCATTAAATTAATAACCAATACGGACTCGGAGAAATTCCCAAACCCTACTAGATAAATAGTACAATTTATTTAGGCATTAGCTAAACCATGCTAACCTCCTAACATGCTCAATTAAATAATTCAATTTCTAATTTAATCTAACTAACCACCTAATTCCTAATAAAATAAATTTAACACCCCTTAAACGTCATTAACCTACTAAGCAGAGTTTAGAGTATAAACTCACCGGTTAATTGCGGAAACCGGTTCACCGCGACGACGACGCGACGGCGGCCGAAACCTTAATTTTCGGCGGCGTCGGCGAACTTGGGCCGGGCCTAAACTTAGCCGAACACAACTCAGCAAGGCTGAGTTTAGGTCTTGGGCTTCTGCAGGGCTGCTGGTCGCAGGCTTGGGCCTTCTTCTTGGGTCCAAAATGGGCTGCTAAAACCAATTGAACTTGATGGAATTGGGCCTTGCTGAATTGGGCTGAAGACCTAATTAATTGGACTGTTCTGATGGGCTGTTGATGGACTTCAAATCTACTGGAGATTGGGCTTAAAAATCACTGGACTGAAGAATTCGCTGGATCCATGGGCTTCAAAGGCTGGACTGAAATTTCTCTGCAGATGGGCTGAACTGAGCGGGCTTCTAAAAACTTGCGTGGGCTAAATCCAAGGAGCAACAAAGAAAGAGAAGCAGCAGCTTCGACGGGCTGGGCTTCTTCGGCTGAGACGCACGCGCAAGAGAAGAAACGGACGAAGATGGGAGCCGAAGGAAAACGTGAACTTCAGAGAGAAGACGCGGCTTCACTGGCTTCGGTTTTCGTGAGCTTCAATTCGGTGGAGGCTGCGAGGGGTTGAGCGATGGTCTTCCACGCTCGTTTGTTGACCGGAGGGGACAATTTTGGTATCAAAGCGATGGTTATAGGTGGAGTGATAAGGAGCCTCATCTGGAAATTGAGGAATATGATGACAATGCACACCATAGGATACTAACTGGGATAGTTGACTAACTTTGAATAACGAGTGATGGGTATTCACTCCGCTCTTGCTCCGGCATTGAGCAAGAGTGGAGTGAGGGCGGGTCAAGGCAATGTGGGTCTATTGGTGAGTGTGATTTTGCTGATGGGGACTGTTGCAGTACTCTAGTTGAGTAATTAACGATTTGGATCAGGATCTGATATTTTTTTTCTCTTTCAATTTGCACCTATTTTAGAGATTCCGACTTCACTAGTCTTCTCCTATCTTCTTCTCCTATTGGATTGGTAGCCGATATTATTTTCTCTTTCAATTTGCACCTATTTTAGAGATTCCGACTTAAACTAGTCTTCTCCTATCTTCTTCTTCTACTTGGGCCTCATTGGTAAGTGCTACAAGATCTCGTACATTGGAACCCATGGTTATGGACTCGAATCCATTAGTATGGAACATCTGCTCTTCATAGACAAACATCCAATATTGGATTCTAGCCATTACATTACGTATACCCAATTTGTACACACCCATATTAACCAATTCCTTTTTATAAATCGCGTCAATTCTCCTCTTCCTTTTATTTATCATTATTCTACATGTATACAACCTACATAGTCGAATTCGTTAGGTGGTTAACAATGTGTGGTTGGTAAACAAGGATCGGTTTTTTAGCAAGGTACGGAATGTATCGTCAAATATTCAATATGATTCTACAAGATCTAGTTTCGTTCAAGTAACGAACTTGGCCCATTTTCTTCGTATTAAAAACACCTGGTGAAAATAGTCGTGTGCGACTACACGGTCATATTGAACCTTAAAAATTGATATCCTTCATTTTAAAATCTCTCTTACTAACTGGAATCAAAGAATTAGTAGATATGTTCCGCCCAAAATGGGAATGGGCTAGGGTTATGAACTTATAATCTATAATCTTATGATCGAGTCGATTCCATGATTATAAGTTCATTCCATATCGGACCGGCCCGGAATAGGATTCTATACATTCTCATTATGAGAAGGGGCCGTTCGAGCGGATCAAAATAGATCCTATGTTTACATATGGATCACTACTCATGTGACAAGCCAAGGACCCGAAAGGATCACTAACGAAATACCGCATCTAGAAGCCCATTTACTTCGCAATTTTGACAAAAATGGAATTGTGATGTTGGGATCTGGAAGATTTTAAATTCAACTATTTTGCTCCAATCTTTCCTATCGAAAAAGAAAAAATTGGAAGATTTAGTTACGATTAGAAATACGCTTTTCTATATTTATCCATGGATCATTTACTAATACTCATTAAATTGGAAGTACTGATTCATCCATAAGTATATGAATCTATTCATAGAAAAAAATCAAGAGCCTTGAGCCAATAAAGACTAAAAAGATTGACTAAAGAACAAATTTCATGAGGGGCTCCATTATAGAAAGCGGTGGAGCATGTGGTTTAATTCGATGCAAAGCGAGTTGCTGGTCATATGTATAGAACTAACTTCGGGATTGGGCACAATATAAAAGATCTTTTAGTAGCACATATTCCTCCGAGGGGACGATTGGGGCATGGACATAAAGGTCTATAGAAGCTAAAAGAGTTGAATAGGGTCCCAAATAAGGAGAGAGATTTAAAAAGCGGGTCTGAATACGCCTATTCCTAATCCTAAATGGAATGAAACGACGTAGGGATCCATAGATAAAGAGGGAGGGCAAAGCTTTTGGTTTTTTCATGTTGTCAAAGAATTGAACAATGAAAATAGATGGCGAATGCCTGATCGAATTGATCGGGTCATGTAGGAACAAGGTTCAAGTCTATCGGTCTGGTTGGAAAATCAAAACTACGCATGTCGGATGAAATGATTGTTGCGTTCTAATACTCCATCCGAGAGTTATCACTATTTATCAAATATGTTCCTATCGAACGGAAGGCTATTGGATCAAATGACAAAAACATTGTTGAGAAAAAGATGGCTTTGAGAGTGCTAGTATGAACACCTAGAGGGGGTTGAATAGGTGTTTAAAATAAATATTGGCAAGTATATGCGGAATAAAATAAACTTCAAACAAAAGAGTTAGGGAAGAGAATAAGAACACAAGATTTATAGTGGTTCGGCTTAATCCAAGCCTACGTCCACTCTCCCACGCTAATAGCCTTTTTGGCTGGATTCCATTATGCAATCAACAAGAGATTACAACTTTGAATGCAAACACTTAGTAGATTACACTATCTCACTAAGTCACTCTTTTGGTATTTCTCTCACGATCACAAATGTTTAAGCTCTCCAAAGACAAGTGTATGATCAAAGATCGCTCGAACTTTGGAATTATAAATTCTACGCTCTATCTCTTACTTGCTCATCGGTCCATGATCTCCTTAAATACTCCTCCACTTCCAAACTAGCCATTGGACAGTATCCCAGAGAATCGTCTTCCAATATACCCATTGGACAGCTCTGTATCTAGAAGATTTGGTAGCCGTTGAGTGACAAAGGTAGAATCCCAAAATGATTCCGATCGTCCATACAAATGGAATCTTGGTTTCCATAAGTAAAGCTTCTTCGTATAAAAAGTTCTTGTCTTCAAGATCCAATCGTTAATCAAATAGATTGAGTCAATCAAATCAATCTTGATGTGGAATCCAAACCAGATCACTAGCCGTTATATGATTGGACTTGAGTTACGATTCATCGAATCTGGATGTAAAGTCTGAGAGCAATAGACATTACAATCTGAGTCTGAGTGTAATAGACTTTACAATCTGAGTCTGAACATATTATGCTTCTGAACAGATTTAGCTTTAAGGTCTATACCCATTTCAGCTTCAACATAGAGTCTGTCTTCTGGTTCAGCTTTCAGCATAGAGTCTATCTTCTGGTTCAGCATTCACGTTAAGTTTGGAATTTGTCAGAGTGAGCAGACTTCTGATGTAGAACAAACTTTGACACAAAAGTCTAGCAGTCTTCAGACTTTGACACAGAAGTCTAGAAATCTTCATAATATACTTTGGACATATGTTACGTTCAGTCTTTTGGTCGTCTTCACGCTTTGACAATATCATTTACATGTTCTATCATCTGCATGGTCTATTACTTAACCATTAAACATGTTAGTAGACTTTGATTTATTTTGTCATCTTCAAAACATTATAAGGGATTTCCCTAACAGGCTTTTCCCGAATGAAATGAAAATCGGATTCATGTAACAGTAGAAAGGTGGTTTCATTCAGCTCTTTTATGGAAGATAGATAAATTCCCAGATATCGATATATCTAAGATAAGACGTGAACAAAATCCAAAAATTCGATCAATATTAGCCATTAACTAAAATATGTCTATTGTTAACTAATTGGCAGGCTTGAGGAATAGTCAAAGTCATACCCAATCGGAAAAGGATGTTATCCAAAAGCATTTCAAGTAATTGTAGTAAAACCTGACCTGTTGACACTTTTGCTTTTCCGGTGATACGAACATATTTAAGTATAGGCATAAGATTTCGACTTTGAAAATAGGATTTCCCCGCTTAATGAATAACTATTTGTTACCAATGAGGAATTTTTTCTCATCGGAAACCATAAATTTCATTTGCAGGACCATGATTGGGAATTTTTGGATCATCTTTCTCCGAGTAAGAGACAAAACATAATTAACTTGAATTCGCGATAGCTATTCAAAATCTTAGTTAAAGACAAGATACCTCTGCTGTCACTGCCACCAGCAGATGGATCGAGTGGTTGAATATGACCGCGAGGAGGAGGACAGCAAAGGAATGAACTTTTGGATGCCGACACTGATCGATGGACTTTAAGTATACGACTGTTGGAAAATATGTCGATCATCTTTTGAAGTATAGCCGAGTATAGAAAACCTTTGCATTTTGATGTACCGACTAATGATGTCCATCAAGTTATGTAAATAAAAGTGTTCGGTTTTAACTTATAAAAGTTTTAGTTGGTGTGCATCGCTTTATAATTCATAGTGGGGAATAGTTGATGGGTGTGCTTCCGCTATGTAAATTGCACAAGGACCGATCTAAAAAATATAAACCCCCTGGATTTATAGACTTATTATAACTCTTTGGTATCAGAGTAATGCATTATCAGGTCAAGAGAAAGGCAAGTGGACTGTGGTGACCCTAGCGGATCAGGGGTCGTTTGGGGGTGCCACACTTGCTCTTCTTGAGACTGTAGTTTCGAAGTAGGCAAACAAGGCCCAAATTGGCAATGTAGACATGCCTGAACTTGAGGATGACCCACTGTTGGTCACTGCCGAAAAAACTAAGCCTGACGATATCCCTAAGATGGGGTAAGATGAAGTGGAAGTGATGGACACTATGGGGCAGCCAAGTGGCAAATTTGATTATTTGGTGAAATATTCGGCTCCTCCGAGCTTTTACTTTGACCCCCGCAACATAGTTCCAAATGGATGAGATGACATGGACGATTTGACGCCTCCAAAGATAGAGAACTCTAATGACGCCCTGGAAGGAATCACAAGCCTATTCGATGATCTCATCATAGGATACATTGATGAAGGACTTTTGGAAGAAATGAGCCTTGAAGAGTGACCTATTTATCGCTTCGCACATTCTCCTGCATGTGAATTTTTATTACTTTCTAGGAATTGTTTTTGATTTCTTCTTTTTTGCTTTCTTTTTAGGGATTAGGAATCACATTTTCCATTAGATAAATGTAATTGATTGATGAATTTCAATGAAATTACAAGTTTTATTTTGAGGACATGATGAAGTACACCAAACCAACCCGATGATGATATCCAACTGATAAACAAAAAGAAAAATCCAAGGAAAATTCTGAAGCCTGGGCTTCATCATGCTTTCTCGTGTCAAAATGTTTCAAAAAATGCTTTTTCAATTACTTTTTAAAAAAATTCAAAAAAAAATATGATTTACCCTGTTTGTCTTTTTTTGATCCATCTACAGTCTATTTCAGGGACAATCTTATAGCATGCAAACGTGTGAAAATGGTCCAATCCAATTCCAAATTCTGGGGGTAAGTTTGCTCTGAATTATAGCGGCCCATACATGGTGAAGAAGGTGCTTCATGAAGATGCTTTGATCTTGGCAGAAATGGATGGTTGTGAATTTTCCATTCCAGTTAATTCTGATGTTGTCAAAAAGTATTATCCATGATAGAATTTGCCATGTCATGTTTGAACTGCAAGTATTTCTATGGCGAATAAAATGTCTCAATGAGTTGAATTGTTTAGATTTGGTACAAATCTTGCATGTTTTCCTTGATGAATTATGTGAGATAAATTGAATGGGTCAAATGGGATACTTTGGAATGACGAAAGGCAAGCCTTATTCCATACATTGTTTCATATACTAATCCTTAGTGAGTTGTGTGGAAAAATTTCATGCCTACGAGGAAAAGGGTGATCTCGCAAATGGTACGTCAATCAAGGTGATGAGAGGCAATTTATTCTTCTACACGAAACACTACAGGTATACCCATTATTTAGCCCTTTGAGCCCACACACATGAAGAGCTTTTAAAATTATCCTTGTTAATGATCATCCCATATTGAGACAGAATTTGAAATCAATGATAGGAATTTTTTACTCACACTTGCATTAAGCTTCAAGTATTGCTTTCACAGTGTAACTTGTACAATAATTTGAAGTGCCTTAGGATGATGAAGAGTAGTTCTTTCTCTCTTGTATACACTTTTATCCATTGCATAGCCCATTTGAGCCTATGAATTCGTTTCACATTAAACACATTTGGTGATCATCCCCACACTGGAGCAAAGCAACGAAAAAGACAAAAAAACAAACCATTCAAATGGCATGGTCTATATAATGAAAGATGGAGGCTTGTGAATCCAAAGAAAATAAGTGCAAAAAATAAGGGGCATAAAAAAGTAGTGTGCTTGGTAAAAGCAAGGCCAATGCCTAGAAAAGAACAAGTCAAACATTGGTTGAAGTCGTATCCCCAATAAGGTGGTACTAAAAAACTCAAATGCTAAGATATTACACTCAATGGAATTTCAATTATGGATAAAATCCTCAATGGTGAAGAAGAAAATTGGAGATGTCAAGATGATCACTAACTTTAACCCCCAAAACCCTTTTTGAGCCTAATGATCCTTTCGCTTCTCAACCCATGAACCAAGCCTATGTTACGTCCCTTACAAAGTCTCTTCAGATTAGGGCACTTGAATTAACGTAAAAGTTCATATGTTTGAGAGCATCACTCGAAGGAGTGCAAGTAAGGTAATTCCTGCTTCATTTTGTATGTTTCTTAACTTGTAAACCCAGAGATGATTGCGGAATATCACTCATTTTTTAATAACCTCGACTCAAAGAGTATCATTTGCTAAGCCATTGACCAAGCCCACATTATGGTCTTTGTTAAAGACCTCTTGGATTTGTAAGGTCGTACCACTTGCGAGATTGCTTGGACCCTTTTTTGGCATGACGATGGAAAGATAGAGCGATTGTCAAGATCTTGCATCAAATGTTAGGATGAAATAGCCATTTCAATGAGGATGAGTGAAAAGTCCTTTCAAACTAAAAGATCCCTCACTTGACACATCCATGACACTCGTGTGTTTAGATTGGAATAATCTTTTGAAATCTTCCCAATGGAAATTAGGTGATGCATGATTAATAGAAGTCATCACACATGAATCTCTCTTAGATTGATGCATGTTTGTGATTACAAATGCATGTTGCCTCTCTTATGACCATGTTTTGTAGGAGACATATCATCGAGGATGGAGATATTACCAGGTAAGTATATCTCTATCCATACCTTAAATACTTGTCATTGCACAGGTATTCCCCCTCAAGTGCACAGACACTCAACTCAATCGGGTTGTCCCCCAGAATTTTTCTCGAGATTCAGTCTGATTAAGGTGACCAAAGAAAGGTTCGGGTCTTGATCAAATGATCTGCATTGCAACACTAGGCGACTATAGAAAGGTGCGAATCCTAGACATATGACACCAACTATCTTGAATCACTCTACCCTCCTTGGAGGTAAGATATTCTAGGTAGATTCCTTTGACATCTCAATTTGGATCTAGATGTCTCAATTTTTTTCGTTGAACATTTCACTCTAGATGTGAATGTTCTTCGATCTTCCTCATTATACTTCAGTCTGGATCTAGGTATTTCGAGTACAAAAAAAATCTTGATATCTCAGTCTAGACCCATATGTCTTGATTATTTTCATTGAATATTTCACTCTAGATGTGAATGTTCTTCAATCTTCCTTGTTATACCTTAGTCTGGATCTAGGCATTTCAAGTTTCAAAAATCATGACATCTCAGTATGGACTCGGATGTCTTGATTATTTTAAAAATTTCACTCTTGATGTGAATGTTTTTTAATCTTTCTCGTTATACCTTAGTCTGGATCTAGGTATTTCAAGTACAAAAATCTTGACATCTCAACTTGGACCCGGATGTCTTGATTATTTTCGTTGAACATTTCACTCTGGATGTGAATGTTCTTCAATCTTTCTTCATTATACCTTAGGCTGGATCTAGGTATTTTGATCTTCAAAATCATGACATCTCAGTCTGGACCTGGATGTCTTGATTATTTTTGTTGGACATTTCACTCTAGATGTGAATGTTCTTCGATCTTTCTCATTACACTTAGTTTGGATCAAAGTATTTTGAGTTCAAAATCATGACATATCTGTTTGGACCCGGATGTCTTGACTATTTTAAACATTTCACTCTTGAAGTGAATATTTTTCAATCTTTCTCTTTATACCTTAGTCTGGATCTAGGTACTTCGAGTACAAAAATCATGACATATCAGTCTAGACCCGGATGTCTTGATTATTTTCATTGAATATTTCATTATGGATGTGAATGTTCCTTGATCTTTCTCATTATACTATGTTCCTTGTTCTTTCTCATTATACTTAGTCTGGATCTAAGTATTTCGAGTTCAAAAATCATGACATCTCAGTCTGGACCCGATGTCTTGATTATTTTCTTCTAAACATTTCACTTTGGATGTGAATGTTTTTTTTCGACCTTTCTCGTTATACCTTAGTTTGAATCTAGGTATTTCGAAATTCAAAAATCATGACATCTCAATCTGGACCCGGATGTTTTGATTTAAACATTTCACTTTGGATGTGAATGTTTTTCAATCTTTCTCGTTATACCTTAATTTGGATCTAGGTATTTCAAGCTTCAAAAATCATGACATCTCAATATGAACCTAGATGTCTTGATTCAAACATTTCACTTTGAATGTGAATGTTTTTCAATCTTTCTCGTTATACTTTAGTCTGGATCTAGGTATTTCGAGTTTAAAAAAAAATCTTGACATCTCAGTCTGGATCTAGATGTCTCAATTCTTTTTTGATCATTTCACTTTGGATGTGAATTTTCTTCTCAATCTCAATGTCTCAATTTATTACCTGTTAGACTGTTCAAGGAACCTGAATGAGAGTTGGGTACCTATGAAGTAAATAGGGATTTATCATGTACCTTAAGATACTCTACCGCACGGATTAGTAAGTGACTGTAGGTATGTCCTTTCCTTTCACATCATGCATTTACATTAGCATTTCCATGCATCATAAAATGGGATTCTTTTTCAAAAAAAAAAATCATTCAGTGTATGTGCATGGTCAAAATTTAGATTTCAATTTGTCTTTCAATGCAACCTCTATGAGCTTACCTTCAAAGAGGGACAGCTATTGACCCTTAAATTTTGGCGATTCGATTATTTATTTATTGCATAAAAAATTAGGGATCAATTTTATCCCTAAAAAAAATATTAATTGCATAGCATATAAATTTAGACGCATTTATTTTTAGTTTGCATGTTTTGCATGTTTTGCATTTTACTTATTAGACTAGTTGTGGATGGGTTCAAATTAATGTTTCAGAGCTCTAGCTCGGCAAGCCGAGCTAGGCCCACGAAAGTAGCAAATTAGCCCAAGCCCATTGTTCTTTAAATTAATTATCTTGTGAGAAATTGAGATTTGATACGATATTATGGTGGATTTTTGAAATTTAAGAAAATTGCATTGCAATCTTATCTTTAACAATAGACAATAAAATCAGTAGAGGATACTCAAGAGATAAGGAAAATAAAAGGATTTTTGTGATTGTAGGGGTTATAAGCAATCTTCGTATGAGATGAAATATTCACAAAAAATTGCATTTGTTTCCCTATATAAGGAGTGCACGGAGGTCGATGGAAAGAGGGGCTTTTCTAGGAATTCTTTTGGTCATCGAAAGAGAAAAAACAAAGGTGAAAAGTGAAAAGTGAAAAAGGAGAGAGAAGAGAGGAGACGTAAGAAGTGAGAGAAAAAAAAAGGAAAAAAAAAAAAAAAAGGTGTTTCTTCTTCTTCTTCGGGTAGCACCTCGCCAGCCCTCTACGCACGCCTCCACTACTACCGATGCTAGCAGCCACGCCTCTGCCCCTACCAATCACCCTGCCAGTCACCGCCTCTGCGCCGTTGCTATTCCACTCACGAAGCCGCCCTTTTAGCCGCGATGCCACAGCTCGCTTCCTCTTTCATGAGCCTCTACTCGTTCCCCGTGAAGCCATTGCCAGCGCTAAGGCACCTCTGCCGCGACACCCCTAGTTTGTCGCGCTAGTCCCTACTGTTACATCGCTGCTTCGCCAGCCTACGCCTCCTCCACTGCTCGTGCTGCGACACCATTGCTTTCCCGATCTTCCCGCTCGAGCACCGTAACAACAGCAGATCTGAGCCGTGAAGTTGCTGAGCCCCCTGGTCATGCGTCTCTGCTTGTGCCTGCACCATCGCTCCGTCGCGCCTCCTCCACAAGCTGCCGCCTGCAACCCTCTTTGAACGTCTCCAAGTGCAAACACCACCACACCTCCATCCCTGCACGTCTGCCCGAGCACCAAGTCCCAAGTCCCTACGAAGCCACCATTGCTTTGACGCTCAGCAGCCCTCACCTGCGCTGCCACCGCCCGATCTGCTGAAAGTGAACGATGACCTCGCTATCATACCACAGCACTGACACCCCCACCAAGCCTTTACTCGAGCACCAGTGCTCCGCCTCTGCCCACCTAACGCCATCCTCGATGACCAGCAGATCTAAGCCGATCGCGACGTTGCCGTCGCCCTTACTACCTTGCTACCTGAGCCCTATGCCCGAGCGCTGCTGCTACCGCCGGTCCGCCCATCGGTCCTTGCTGGAGCTCCGAACGCCAACGACCCAACCCTTGGCAACCCACGAGCTGCCAAACCTGGTGTGAAAAAAGAAAAAAAGGAAACAAAATCTTTTTTATTTATTTTATTTTATTTATTTTTATCATTTTTGTTATTTTACTTTTTTTTTCTTTTTTTAGCATAATTATTCCTTGATGTAATGATGAGATGTTTGACATGAAATAGCCTCAGAAATTTGTGATTGTCAATCTGATCTTCACATCCGAAATCCAACTTGCAATCACTTGAAAACCCGTCAATCTCATCTCACGCTCGAGATTTAATTTGTGATTTATTTAAAATTAGCCAACCCGATCTCATGCGTGAGATATTGTTCATCAATTTGGATATCAATCTTGCTCTGATTTGCTGTCGTGTCATTTAAGTTAGTTTTGTTTTCGTAAAAAAAAAAATCCAAAAAATGTAGGTTAGAATTAGGTTTATTTCCTGTTTTAGGGTTTGCATATTTAGAATATGAATTTTATTTCGAATTTAAAAAAAATCAAATCAATCAATTTAGGTTGCTAGATTTTTAACTCGAATTGCATGTTTAATTATTTGACAATTAGTAATTTCGAAATTAATTAAAAAAACAACAACAAAAATCATCATGCATATGTCATGTAGAATTAGGGCATTCTTTGCACGTCATTGCATATTAGGATAAAATTGCACTTAGTTCAATTCTATATATATTCTATATAATATTTTCTTAATTTATTATAAGTTTAGGTATTTTCTTAGATAGATTGCATTTTAGGATTATTTGGATTAAGATCATGTTTTAGTTTAAATTAGTATTTGGCTTAACCTAATTCCTAATACAAATTGAATAGAATCTTAATCTAGTTAGATAATTTTCACATTTTTTAAATTTCGAATTACATGAAAAATACAAAAAAAATGTCTTAGAATAAATTAGTTTTATTTTCTAGGATAAATTGCATTTTTTGAAAAAAAGAAAAAGAAAAAATGTCATGTGTATATCATATAGGATTAGATTCATGAAAATGTCATTTAATGATTGCTATTAGTCCATTTAATTAGAAATTGTATGTCATTAGAATTAGGTCATTTAGTTATGTTGCATTGCATATTGCATGATTCTCATTAATTAAATGAAAAAAAAAAAAATTGCGTGTTAATTAGAAATCATATCTATGACTGTTAATGTAAATTCTAATATAACACTGTAGATGCTTTCATTGCTATGAGGTAAGTTCTGCATTTTTTTAATTGCTTTCTTGGGTGTTAAATTGTTGGATTGTGCACCCACATTATCACTTCACATGTTAGGAAAATAGATTTAAATCAATTCAAGCTGCTTGTAAAATACATTGTTGAAAATAAAAAGTAATGGTACCGAAAGGGCATTAGAGAAATCTAGTATAACCAAGTCCCCGTATCCAAAATCTCTGGTTCGTAGGAGTAAAATAATTCTCCCATTATTTTGTTTAGGTGTCTAATTGACCTACCATAAACTAATTAATAACGACTCCTAGATAAAATCAATTGCATGTTAAGAACTTAAATTTAAGTCGCGAATTTGTATGACTTGGGAGAACCCGAGCTAAATGTAGGCTTAGATATCCATTAGCCAAACCCTAGATGGTTCACATGAAATTTTGGTCGTGACAACTTCTAGTGCGGAATTCAGAATTAGATAAGAGACGGACTCGATTTTTGCGAAACTTAAAATGTTGCAATAAGTATAGTCGAAAAGAGTTAAGGGAACAAAGAATTGCACACGAGATTTATAGTAGTTCAGCTTAGATCAAGTTTACGTTCACTCTCCCACGCTGGCAACCTTCTAGTTGAAATTCACTAAGGTATTAATAGAGAAGCACAATATTTCAAGTGCAAACACTCAGTGGAAGATTTCTTTTTTTTTCCACACTAAGTCACTCTTCTTGTGATTTTTCCCCTTGAATCTAATTTGCAAGAGTTGTCATTGAAGAACAAGTGGTTGGAAAGGCTTCAAACTTTGGAATTTCAATTTTCACATACACTATCAAATAGACTAAATGACCTCTTTAAATACTCCTCTACACTTTACTAGCCATTGGCATTCTCCATAAGGATTTCTTTCAATCAATCCGTTGGACGGAATTAATGAAGGAAATCTTGTAGCCATTTGAAGATTGAAATGAAAATCTGTTAATTCTTATCAATCATGCGAGAACCTTTGGATGGAATTTTCATAAAATCAATTTCTACAAATTTTCAACACAAATAAATTGATTGTTTAATTGCCCAATATGGTATAACAATTGCTATAAAATTTAGGGAGAAAAATTACTACTAGCGACTTCTCGATCTTGGGTTGTGCTTGCCCTTTTGAAATATGAAAACCCAAAAAATATTCATAACAAAAAAAATGTGATATCCTGATTTTCAGGTTATGTTTTTGATTGAATAAGTTGGGCTTCTCATCAACGCGCCTATAGTTCTTTTATATGAGTTGACCACTGACGAGATGACTAGTCTATAAGGTGAAGCCGTTAAGGAATATAAACACAATAGACTTGAGAATTCAACTAGGAATCAACTGCTCGACCATACTAATCTGCAAGGGTCATTACAGCACTGTCAAAATCGATCAAAGACCGGAGGTAGGTCGATTCAACATAGGTATGTGATTAGTGTGTGTGTGTGTGTGTGTGTGTGTGTGTGTGTGTGTGTGATTCCACCTAATTACAAAATTTCTATCAAATGGCACAAGACCGATTTTTGTGTCATTTATGTATCTTGTGTCCATATTTGAAACATCGAGATTTTCACGAAAATCAAGAGTCGCCAATATATCGAAGATACACAATGTGGCTCGAAAATAATTGACCATGGGTCATTTGCATTAAAAATTCCTAAAAATTACCCGGTAGATTAGATTACACTAAAATCACATCAGATTGAAATTAATCGCGAAATTGATCCCAATTTCAGAAATTAAAAGTTCTGTCATGTCCCGATTCATTTTAGGAACGTCGACTCACCCTCCGAAGATTTTTCAGCAAACCGAGATTTTTGGCAAAAATTCAAAGTAGGGCTATTTTTTCTGGAAAAATTAGAAGACTGTTTTTTAGCGCACCATTGGCCATCAAGTTGGTTCAATTAATGAGGAAAAAATTGGATTTAAGTGTGGGCACATTGGCTGAATTTTTGGGCTTCAATTGGATTAAATAGGAGGAGAATTGAAACAATTTGGATGGAAATGGTCCAAAATTCGTAGGACCAAGGGGTAGCTACTTTTGGACCACTAGGATGGCTTGCTAAGGAAGCTTGAAGGCTGCAAATAGGCTAAGGATTGAAAGCTGAGGGTGGTGGGCCTTTGTAATGAGCAATTGGGGATATTTAGCTTGACTTTTGAGCCAATCGGGTCCCCCTTACTTCAACTAGCTTCTTCTTCTTCATTGAGTCTCACTTTATCCATTGTTGAGGTATTTTCGCACTGCTTTGGGATTCTCCATATCTTTCTTGTGATATTTCAAAATTTGGTCATTATTTCAAAATATATAAAATGGTTATTTCATTGATGTACTTATGGATATTTTACTTTGATTTATCACTCACGAGTTAATTATTCTATCATATGAAGTCGTAAAGGGTTAAAACGCAACAAATCAAAAAATTCAGTTAGGGATCGACCGCTTAACTGTAACAATCAACAAAGGTTAATACGACATTGTTATAAATCAATTAGTGAGTGGATATGAATTGATTCAATGGAAGTACTTAGTCAATTCGTAGGGGATTCCGCACAATTACAATACTCGCGTAGAACAACAAGAAACCGATTTTCTATTGATTTTGTACTCAGTGTACGTAATTGAACCCTCGTGATTGCATGATAGCCAAATGTCATGCGCCATTCGAAGAGGCATAAATGTGGATCGAAAATTATCAACCACAAGTCAACCATGTGAAAAACCCCCAAAATCTATCTGATAAAGTTGTACTAAAGTCGTATTTAGTTTCTCATGCGGCAACTACAATATATTACAGTATGCAATTGTTATTTCCCTGCCAAAGATGTATCCGAAGTCACTCTCTCTTTTTGCTGGCACCTGTTGTCGAATCGTCTTTGTAAGGTTCCACACTGTATGCATACTGCTGAAATGCAGAAAAGAAAACCATCTCTATGCACACCAATGCATTCTGAAGTGCTTCCTCAATGTGCTTCACATCCAGCCAGAAATGATGAGACCGAATTATACCCACGGCTGCAAGAATATCAAGTGCCGCTCCCTGCAGGATCGATAGCAACAACTATCACGTGAATTGATGCCCAACACACACAACTGCACGCAGATAATGTAAAATTGACTTGGAATCTGTAGCTTTGCAATAAGGTTGGCCATTATGATAAAAAGTTGAGCTTTTTGGGAAGCAAAGCATACAGGTTGTTGGAAGTTCTTTGGGACCTGAGCATATAGCCTTACAAATAAAATAGCCTTTCAAATAAAGTTTCCTAAAGATAAATATCATACGAAATTTCGAAATATTGGGGAGAAATTTAAAAGAAAACAAAGCAAGAGGCGGTGGCAGAAAAAGCAGAACTTGCATTCATTTGGCTCGTGCCTCATTCACCAATATAACTGGATAACTGTATGGCTATTTAAGCTTACCTGCCAAAAGCAGAAAAATACTATCCCTTTGATGCACAAGAACTTGGCAAGAGGCTTGTGCGGTTCCAACTCCTTAGAGAAGACATGGTAGAAAAGCACAAGAGACTACAAAGCAAGCGAGACTGAAATGTTCAGAACAATAGTAAATGTCCAGCTGAGCCAGCTTGGATATGTTCCAAAGAGTTGAAGAGTGATCATTAGGATGGAGCACAAAGGCCGAATCACCACAAACTGCCATGTCCAGTACTTAAGAAGCTTTAATGTGCTGTGATTCAAACGAACCGTCTTGGGCTGCAATGGATAGATTGACCATGGGTTATACTCAAGTTTTTCTAAACATATCTCAAAGACTCAAACTGTAGAGAAATAGAAAGCAGTATTATTGCCTGAATTAGTGTATTATGCAAATGGAGACTAATGAATCAAGACTTTAATCTTTGCATAACAAACCTTCTTACTATCAATGGTAAAGGTGATTCCATAATAGTTAGAGTGAATGTATAATACGCTTAACCTTTAAAGGGCCTCATCAGTGGTTTCGTGAAATACTTTGCTATTTATAGCGTAATTATATGTAAGGAAATTTTCTCATTCTCATTACATCAACACATCATACATGCTATTCGAGAGCATTTAGGTTGATATATTAACCCCTCAAGAGCTGCACCTACAGAAAAAGAAGGCTGCCACACTCATCTTCATAAGTGTTCAGAAGTTTATAACATCCAATCATGTAAGTTGGATATCACAGGTAATTTTTCACACTATTAATTGAAAACCTGAGCTCATGGGACCCCTTCCGAGAATTAGGGGTTTAGAAAAACGTTATAGATTTCCAACAAATTTCTCAGGACAGATACATAGATATCCAAATTATTGGAATGACGATTGAAGGACACGCATGTGCCACTTGACTGATGTTATTTCCCCAGCCACACTGAATGTTACTGAAAGTGCAACACATGGCTGTGCAGATATTCATAAAGTAACCCAAGAAGAGAACATATGCACAAACTCTACCCGGAAGAGTGTCATTGGGAATGAATGGTGAATCTCTCCCTTTAATTTCATCTGGGACAATGTTTTTGCTAATGGATATGTTCAAGTAGCCATAAAATAGTGCCAAGAACTTTGCAATCACCTGCACATGATAGGTAGAAATGCTCAACCCATCTAGATGACTTTCACCACCTGCATGAGTCTTTCTCTAGTAATGCAAAACATTGTTATGGAGTAATAAACATCAACAAATGAATTGGAGTATGTGGCTTCAAATATCATGTCCTTACCAAAGCTTCATAACACTCCTTTATTGAATCCAAGAATGTGAAAAACACTTTGCTTCCTTCATAGTCTAACAAACCAACATACGAGTCTAGAGCATATACAGGGGCCATAAGGATGATGATAATTATGGCCTTCTGCTCCTTTGGCTTCTTCCAATAGAAGAAATGCTCAGAAAGAAGTTGTACAGAAAAGTGGGTCGTGAGCATCACACAGATTGTGGAACCGAGAAGAGTAAGCTGTCCAGGATTCATTGTCGCAGTTGTTCGTTTCACTTGAGTAGAATTGATACCTGCAAAATGGCATAAAATTTCTTGAGAAATAAAGCCAACATAATTAATTGATCGGATTTCAGCCCGAGTTTTCTAATGCATTTTAATTTTATTCCAATCTATACTAAAAGGAACAAAAGCACGGATTTTAAAACCTCAATACAATAACAAGATTCACGCGAATGCTAAATACTAAAAGACAACGTCAGTAGCCACTCAATTTTCGCAGAACAGGGGACTCTTTCTTCTCTTTCGCGATCAAATTAGATCCACTTCAAACATGAGAGGTCGCAAATTCGATGAACTGATGCAAGTAGCATTCCTCAAGTTACCCACTTCCACAATCAACTGAACGAAGAGGAAAAAAACAAAAAAAGGCAAACTTTGAGCTTTCAAGCTTTCTCAAGTCAACAAAAGCAGCTCTTGTCAACGACTGAAGCTAAGCCCCCCTCCCGCAGCTACGCGATGGACGAATTTCTCAATATATTCAGCTAGTATTTCCAACAAAAACCAGGAAACTGGAATCGGACATGGGCAACATCAACCTAGTTAGTGCTAGGGGTGTGCAAAATACCCGGGAACCGTCCGGACCGTCCGGAACCGGACCGGAACCGTCCGGAACCGGCGGTTCTTGAGAGAACCGGTCCGGTTCCCGGTTCCAATTTTTCGGAACCAGTGGGTACCGGTCCGGTTCCTGGTTCCATTTGCGGATCCGCCCACCTGGACCAGACCGAAACCTTTTTAATATTAAAAAATAAAATTACTAAAAGAAACCCTAGATGAGATCTCATCTCCTCACTCCTTTCGTCTTCGGTTCTCTCTCTCTCTCTCTCTTTGTCTCTTCGTCTCTTCCTCGGTTCCTCCTAATCCTATTGCCATTTCGATTCCTCCCCAAGCGTTGACGCCGCCGCCACTCCTCCACCGTTGTTGTTTGCCCCCTCACGTCGGCCGCCACCTGCCACAATCGCGGAAAATTGTTTTGCGACTGTTCTATGTTGAAAACCCGACTATAGACCTCCTCCCCTCCTTCCCAACTCATAGACCCGACCGTTTTATGTTGAAAACCAAAATTGTTTGGTGTCAAGATCGGTTCCATGGATCTAGCAGGGAACCGGACCGGACCAGCATTCGGTTCCCGGGTTGATCCATGCAACAAACGGGTGGATCCCGATTCCAATTTTCCGAAACCAGTCCTTAGCAAGTGATTCCAAGTTCTAGGTCGGGAACCGCCCGCTCGGACCATGCACACCCCTAGTTCGTGCTACCGCCGACTTATCGTCAAACAAACCGGGGGCGGTCAGTAGCGGAGGAAAGAATCGAAAAGCAGAGAAATTTCAGAACTCTTCGCTGATTAAAGTGGAGAACACTTGCCGGGAGCGGAGAGACAGTCGCACCTCGAGTTCGACGGAGCTTCAGCCTGCGATCATGGACCTGAAGAGGGACGCAAAATGACGGAAGCGAGAATGCCTATCACTGTCCATACATGCTTTAGATTTCGTTCATTTTCTTCTCTTTGGGTAATTATCCAAAACAAGATGACCAAATTTGCTTTCTAATTCCAATTGTTTTGCGAGATATGAATTATCAATAATTTAATGATCATTTACATCATTTAAAATAATTAATTAATAAGAATTATCAATAATAAATTTTATTTAAATATTTTCGTAAATAATGAAAATATTTTCCATATATTCATTAGGTGATCATTTTTAATCATTTTCAGAAAATTATTTTTTAAATTAATTATTTTACACAAAACAAGCATTGAAAATTAATCCTCCTACATTTATGTTTCATGCAATATAGTTGTATTATAAATATTAAAAAAAAGAAGAAGGTAAAACATGATTACCAAATGAAAATCACACCCATGATGGATAATTGCTAGAACAATAACCATCAATAAATCGAATAATGGTTTTACCTAGCATGATGTAACTAAATATTAGTTACATTGAAATTAATAGGATTTAGGAAAGTTAAAATTTATATATATGTTCTCCAACATTGAGACACATGGAAAGATGCTATTGAATGGTTGTATCGTGACTAGTGAGATACATAACATATAAAACGTATTATGGACGTACTTGTCATCTCATTATAGAATATTTTTAAATGACATATTTAATGTGCATAGCATCTTTAGGATAATTTCTCCAAATCATTTGCTTTAATGGATTTTCCTAATTTAGTCATCTCATTGTACAAGGACATGATCAGAGATACGTCAAGGAACACCGCCATAGCTTGTATCAAAACTTCCTTACAAGGATACCTTCGATTTTCAAAAGACTACTTACCTATTCCATAAGAAAAGATTATGCTTTGAAATTAATGATACTTTCTCGCTTAATTGTTCAGCAAGTGTCTTCAGCACATTTAGTTATTGAATATAGTAAGGCAAAGTGTCTTCTTAGGAATGCTTTTGTGTTTGAGAAGGCTTTCGGGGAAAGTCATTGAGAAAATGTAAAGACCCTTGAGTTAAAAGAGTTTTTCAAAATGTAAATTGTGTTTGATAAATCATATTTGTGAAAGTCCATTGTGAATTATTTTTTAGCAAAATAGTGTTTGGATAAATTCAATTCGCAAAAGAATTTTGTTATTAAAAAAAAAGGAAAAAAAGGAGAGTTGGCCGGTTATCGCCAGCAAAGAGCTAACGGTTGCCGGCGAAGAGTAGGTAATCCAGCGAGGGGGAGGCAACGCGGCAAAGGGCAAAGTTCAACTAGGGTCGCCATACGGAGGACACGGCATGGTGAGGGTCATGTGACCCACCGTGCCGTGGAGGTCGCCGACGCCTACAATTTGGTTGCCGCAACCTAGATCTTATGACTTGGGTTGTTGTGATCCTCGCTAGACGGTCGCCACGACCTGCTACGCCGCGACCTTTATGCGAAGGTCGCTGATGCTGCTCGATCTTTTCCCAGCTACCTTGATTGCAAGATCATGTCGCCATGACCTTTGTTGAGCGGTCGCACTACCCACCGCGTCGCGATGGTTGTTGGTGCCCGCAATTTGGTCGCCGTGACATAGATCTGCGCGCAATCTGGGTTGCCATGACCCTCGCCACGCTACGTCCCTCATCAGAAGGGTCGTGGGACCCTAGCCGGACCACTTATCCTTTACCACACCACCTACCCTTTGTCAGACCATCTACCCTTCGTCGACAACCACACGTAGATGCTGGTCTAGAGAGAAGGGAAGAAGATGAAGATGATGAACAGTTGTTGGGGTAAAGCCGGAAAAACAAAAAATTAACGAGGACAATTTCGGAAGAAAAATTTTATTAGCTTCAAAGCCAGCATGCTAAGAAAGCCCAAGGCAGCCCCCAACCTGCCTTGGCTTTCAGCCTTGGGGCAGGCTTGCCTTCGACAAAGGCAAGTGGAAAAAAATTTGCCAAATACCAAATATTTGGCTCAAAGGCCTTTACCCTTCCAAAGTCCCTTGGGAAGGCAGTTCCCAAACGTAGCCCTAGTAGGTATATCAAATTACTTTACTTGTTATGAAAGTACATCTCTAGAGTTGCAGGGTTATGTGAATGTAGATCACTTGAGTGATCAATATAGCGGTAACAGTACTGGTGAATATGTCTTTACAATTGTAGGCATAATAACAAGTAAAGTATCTCAACTACATAAGGTAGTGACTCTATCAACGATAGAAACAGAGTACGTGGCTATCACGGAAGCCTATAAGAAAATCATGTGTTTACAAGATTATATAGATGAGTTACATTGAAAATAGCCAATGAATACACTAAGGAGTGATAATCAAAGGGCGGAGCATTTAGCAAAGAATGTAACTTATTGTTTAAAGACTAGTCATATTAAGATACATTATTATTTCATCTAGTAAGCATTGAAGGAGAATGAGTTAAAACTACAAAAGATTGATGGCTCGAAGAATCCAACTGACATGTTTATCAAGGTAGTAGACAAAGAGAAGCATATTTTTTGTGTTACTAGCTTTTGAAGTAGAATGGATACAAAATTGTTTGGTGCATCAAATGTATATGTCTTCAAAAGGAAGACTGTTGGTGGGTAAAGCCAAAAAAAAATTTAAGATATATTTTTTTTTTTGGGGTCTTTTCTCTTCATTTTGCTTTTAGATTAAAAGCTACACCTCATATATCAGCTATTGAGAGGTAGCGACTGTGAATGGCTATAAAAAGAAAATAAAAAGAGAGAAGAAATTTTGTTTTTTATTTTATTTTTTTTTTTTTTCCTTTGTGAACATTCTCAATCTCCATCTTGATTTTTTTTTAATTTTTGGTCGAAATCTCCATTTTGATTTTGAGAGAAGATTATTATTGTATAAACAGTACAATCCCCTTGTTTTTTTCCTCCTTACATTCCTAGCTTGTGACTTTTTAGGACCAATAGCACATTAGATTAAAAATCTCATAATAAGTCAATATAACCTACGTTTGAATTGTCAAAATAGAAATAATTCTAATAATCATATTCAATCCTTCTATTTATATCGAAATCGAATTATATCTTAAGTAGGAATTTAATTATTCATCGTTCCTCATATTTTGCAATTGAGGCGTGCTCTTAATGGGAAGTTTTTGTGGATCAGAAGTTTCTGTAAATCCTAACAATACATGTTGAGAAATTTAAAACTTTTGGTATAATCGAGGTGAGTAAAAATAACTGTCCGAATCAAGCCAAACATGTCGGTTTTGGGCGGTTCTAATTCTACAAATGGAAACTGGTGAATATCACTTGATTTCAGGTGTGGACTCCCCACCCAGACCAATACATAATTTTACTTCTTATTTTTACACAAATAAAAACCTTGATTACTAGTATGCCTAATTCACTTCACATCACTATTTAGAGTACCCTAATTCACTTTACTCACCTCTCAGCCACGCAGCACGCTCATACAGTGGTGTTATCATCACTCACTCCCTCTCTCTCTCTCTACTGGATTTCTACTCCGACATCGGCAAAAAAGCCAAAGGTCACTCCTCATCAATCTCGAGCCCATATCTCCAGTTACGTGCATCCCACGGATTTTCTCGTTCGTTGTTTTGTTCAATCGGTTGATTTTTTTATCCGATGTGTGCGTTGTTGTGGTTGTTTGTGGTGCAGATCTTTTACAAGGATTACCAGAGCGACCACAAGTTCACCGTCACTCCCTCCTTGGTCATGGGAGTTGTGAGTTTTCCTCTGTTTCTTGAAGACCTTTGCGTGTTTATTCACTTCATTAAGGGACGCTTTAAAGTTGTTTATGGTTTTCCGGTCACTTTTTCGCACCAAAACATTTCCCATTCCTAGGTCACAACTGGTTTCTAGACCCATCCCAGAAACCATCCAGAAACCAGGCCGAGATCTAGTTTTCAGGTGAGTCCAGAAGTAGGTAGGCAGTATTCGATTTCAGGGTGGGAGCCAATACCAATCACTCCCATGGTTTAGGGGTGGATATGTAATTTATTTATTTATTTTTGCAAAACCGGGCCCAAAGCATAATTTCAGAAAATTAGCTGGCCGGGTCCATCTCCCACCAACGTTTGTTAGCACAATTTAGACAACTAATAATAATAATCATCATCATATTTATAACTATAATTCACGATGGATTCACATTTGCAATGCTTATTATCACTTACATTAGAAAGAGACCAAACCAGTTCGTGTGAGGAAAAAAAAAAAGCATAAATTTGGGTGGAGACAGAGAAAAATCAAAATCAAAATCAAAATCAAATAGGGAATACATTTTAATGATTATAAGTGAGAGAGTTTTACATTAATTCTTGGAAAGAAAATTTTCGTGAGAAGGTTATTTTGATTAAGACTATATACATTGAAATTTATGGGAGATAAATGAAATTATTCATTGACTCATCTGTCCATGTTTATAATATTTTGTAAATGAGTAATTGAGCATATCTAGGAAAAGATGGAAAAAAAAATTGATATTCCTTCAAAGAGATAGCTGCCCCTTACTCTATATAACAGCATAGATATATAAAGGATGTATCTATTCGCAATATTTCATGAGAAACTTTAGACAAATCTTGTACTTACTATAATTTCTTATTACCAGAATTGAATGAATTACTATTTTCTTTCTTTAGTTAGAAATATTAGGGCATAGCTCTAGAATTACACCATTACTCTCCCCTACTAAGACTTGATCTTGTCTCATGTCAATAAAGGAAGTAAATCTCGCGGTGTTCTATTTAATGTTAGAATGTCATTTACATAAGATTTTATTGAAGTATTTGATTTACTATCTAATCTGTTCACGGTTTTCCTTTTTTAAAAGTATATCGATTCTGAATATTAAATGCTTTCGGTTTATGGAAATTACTCACCATCTTTGCCAGATGGAAATGGCTTTTTGCATTTACCATTTGTGTAGAAAAAGGGCAAATTTTGCTTGAAAAGGAAGTTGAAGTTAAATGGGCATGCCCCGATTTCAATTTCCAATTTTCCCCCACTCGCTGTGCTCCAAATATGGAAAAAGTCAAAGCAGTGGGCCTTCTAGGGAAATAGCATAATACTGGAGGGCATTATGGTAATTATGCAAAAAGCGGCCCGCAGATTCACCTGCGAACACAAAGGTTCACGTCCACGTCCGAACGGATTTTGCCCGAAACTCCGCATCGTAAGTCAAAAGACGACAAAACTCAAAAAAATTGAAAAGGAAAAATATTTTTAAAAATGCAAATCCACGTGGCGTGGGCCCCCACATCCTCTCGCATTATCCGTTTCGGACCCATTTTCCACGTCATTAATGAGGGGAGATTTTCTTACATGAGTGTCCAAATGGCAAATCCATGTAGGGGCGTTGGATTAGAGTTGTCAATTGCGGGGCGATTTGCAATAAATTCACTTTGCAAAAACAGGTCAGATCGAGTCATTGATTATAAATATCCATTTTATTACATGCTATTTAGATTGGACTCTTGAATGGAGTTGATTCAGTAATTTTGACCATATGTTATTCTCTAAAGTCTTGTCAAAATTTATTGGGGAAGGTACATCATTAGCCTTAGATCCATATATAAATTGCAATTAAATCTTGCACAGTTTTAGCTTTTGCAATCAGATTCTAAATTTCTTTGAGATATGCAATCAAGTCATAGCCCAATATTGAAAATTCCTAAGTTAAAGAATGTCACGTTGGTAATTTCGAGTGTCACAAAGCAATTTTATTTATTCGTCGGAATGATTGGATTGAAATTTTTCAAAGAGTCGTATAATTTGGATGTGTTAAACACAAAATTTATGACTTTTACTGAACTTTCCTTTACTTCGATGATTCCATGCCAACGGTGCCATTTATTTTAATTTGTTCGACGGTTGAATATGTTGCTAAATTGGCTTAGACGAAATAAACAATGAGACTTTGTCCTATTCATTCTCCATTACCAAGATAAGCCACAGTCATATTCTTCATAATGCAATCAATGAATTCACCAAAATTGATTCAATAGTTGGCGGCACGATTGATTGGTGACATCAATAGACAGTTTGAACCTTAGTTCAAGTAGAGAAAAATGATACATAATCAATACCAACAACAAAAATCACGATATTTTAATGATTATTTTGGATGATCTTGCACAATAAAGAAGATATAAACAGAAACAACTAAACTATCATCGGTCATCCGTTTTATTTAGAAAGTCAGGTAGTCCGTATTTTTGGACAAGCACCTATATAAATAGACATATCTTTTCTTAAAATTCCATTGTTTCAATTATGATAGATTCCAAGCCATCTAAATGTGACTATGCGAGATAATACTGCTCTGTCAACATCTCTAATGTCTCTCTTCTCTTCTTCTTCTTTTTTTGGTTCCTTGAAGTGCTTGATTGACTCTAATATAATCAAAGATTTTCTTACAGGAATTCCAAAAGACAGATGATGTCGGAATACTCCAATGGGGATGAGGTTCGAAAAAGTTAAAATTGGATTCAGGAGGGGCCCGGGGAGAAAAAGAAACAGCAATCCATGTCCTTGCATGCAAAAGTAAGTTTCCGAAATTGCCCTTGCTCTGCAAACTGCCTATAAAGGCGGTAGTCCTCCCGAGTCCAAAGTCCACTTCTATTTCTCACTGCTCCGAGAGATTTAAGAAGAACCGAAACCATCTCTTTCTCTCTCTCTTTCTCTCTCTCTCCCGAATTTAGGAGCAACGGCTGACTCATTGATTCAGAGAGGCTTGTCAGATAGATAAAAAGAGACCGAGATCTGACCCGTTTGCAGTTCTTTAGATTTCTTTGTCGACGGAACACCCAGTTCTGGTCGCTTCTCTTTTTCCTGGAGAATTCTCTCTCTATTCCTGGTAATCTTCTTGCTTCGACCCGTTTCGGACTGTGTTGCTACGATCGTGTTTCTTTCTTTCCCGGCCGTTTTTTTTTTTTTTTTTTTTTTTTTTTTTCTTTCTGGGTTTTCAGTGGGCGTTAATCTTGATCAGGCAAAGCGGAGTGTCATCGCCTAAAAATCTTGTTTTTCTTGGTCGTGCTTCTCCTGTGGGGTTCCCGTCGTTCTAGTGTTTGATCTCTCGTTTGAGCTTGCATGCATGTTTGATCTGATGTTTTGGAACGATGCGATGTGCCCGTTTGATTTCTTGCATTTCTTTCCGATCGTGGGATCGTGAGCGATGGTCTTGATAGAAGATGAAGCTGCCCAGATTTTTGGTTCATTTTTTTTTTTTTACTTTGGATTCGGATATCAACATGCAGAGATATGTCACATTCATTTTGATGGAGCTCGTTTTGCGCTTTGTTTCTTACCTTGATTGTGCTTAAATTTTGGTGTCTTTATGCATTGTCCTTGCAAATGATCAAGAGCTGTTGAGAATTGCTCTTAGGAGATTCATTTCTTGGGTGTCTTCGATCAAAAGATCTGGGTCTGCTATTCGTTTTTCTTTTTTTCCTTAGTTTTTTTATTACAAGAGTAATGGTTGTCGAAATGAATTTTCAAGTCTGACATTCTTGTGCATTTGAGACGGCTAACCCAAAATGAAAACAGAAACGATGGTAAGAGAGTTATGTGGGGGAAAGTAGCTAGATGACTGTATATTTAATTTTTGTCTTTGGCTCTGCACACATGATTTTTAATTGGTGCAGTAGCAAACATGGCTATTGAAGTCAATGGATTTGAGGTGGCACCGCCACCTGTGGAGGCTTTAGCTGAGGCGGACAGGTCTTTGCTGATTAAGAACCAGAATGGGAAGCTGGAACATGGATTGATCCCCAATGCGGACATAAAGTTTGGTTCTCATGGAGATGGGTTGGCAAACAGCGAAGCAAATAAAGTTTCTGATGCCAACTTACCCAAGGATGCTGCTGATGAATGGCCGGCACTGGATAAGATTCACTCCTTTTATATTCCTAAGTGCAGGTCGCACGATGATCCTCAGATAAAGGTCAAAATTGACCTAGCCGATAGGGAGATTCAACGGATGAATCAAGCCAGGTTCCAGATCACCGACAAACTGAGAGCAAAAAGGGTAAGTTTAAACACTCGCGGTTTTTCAAGTACCAGTCATTGTACTAGAATGGTATCCTTTCCCTTTTAAATCATTATGATTATGGTAGACGAGATAGTCAAACCTCAGGGTTGAGGGCTTCACAGCTTGTCATTCTTCTAATCCAGTGCCTTGATATGAAAGGCCAATGACAAGCAACGGGTAGGGGGCGTTCCTGTTGCTTAGCATATTCAATCTGTTACAAATGGAAGAAAATTTCCATCACTTTTGAGGTCACCAGAGTTTTGAGGACAAAACATGTGTGAATTACATTTTTAAGAAAACGATAGTCATTGATGGTTGTTTTACTTCGCTAGGGTTGAGTATGTTAGTTGAGAACTGAACAGGCTTCGTGCATTTATTGTCACCCTTACGTTAAGCATATTAGAATGTGACGTGCCGAAGGGTACGTATGGGTTAAGTATGGATGTCAACATCTCTCATCGTTTGTCATTTGAGAAAAAAAGGTTACGTCACTATGCAAAAGCTGCTTTTTTATAACAAACTTTGACCATGAATGTTGAGTAATTTAAATAAGCATTGCTAGCACATAATTACTAACCAATTGTGTATTGTACCCCTTGCTCAAAAAGGCTTGCCCTGGTGGCTGGTGACATTCATATTCTGAAGCAAAATCATTGCTTTAATGCCTTATGTAGGAGAGTTCTTGAATTAAGATGCCATGCAGTCGAAATCAGTCTTATGCCAATGTAGTCTATGTCAACTTTACTGGTTGCCTCAAAACTCTAGTTTGGTTGAGCATATCTTTCAGTTAGATTAGGTTGCTTAGGGAAAAATAGATGAATCTTTTATATGGTGATTGTTGCTTTAACCACCACGAAAGGGCCATTTCGTGGAATTAGCTCTATAAGGCATTAAAAGCTTGTTTAGGTGGTTCAGGCTCTAGTGTATGTCTCCTGGTTTCAGGGGGTGATTCTTACAAATTTTCATGCAAAACTCTTAAGTTTGACTTTTACTAAAACAGAATGGTAAGAGTCAATCATAATAAGTTGTACACCTCTATTTCAAAAATTCATCAATACATTGGCATTGTTTGGATCTATTTTCACTCAGAAAATGCACAATCTCATATATTTCAGGGTAGCGGTTTCTCCTCATGGCCAATTGATTTTTTTTTTTTTGACTGGACTTTCGATGCCAAACATCAAAATACACAGAAAAAGCAAAGGCATATAACCCCTTTGGTCCCCCAACCAGCATCACTTCTTTCCCACGAACATACGTAGTGCAATCAATTTGGTAGCATATTTCATTTATCAATATTTTCTTCATATGCAGTCCCAGCGATCAGACATAATCACTCAGCTGAAAGCTTTAGGCAATGAGAACAAGCAGTTTAATATGATTGCTGAAGAAAAGAGGAAGGAAATGGAACCGTTGCATGATGCTCTAGGCAAGCTCCGCAATGGGAACAATGCTGGTCATGGTAGTGGCATATGCTCATCAGAAGAAGAACTTAATGAGCTCGTAAGTTGGTAGTTTTAAGCGTATAGACCACCTTCTATATTGTCCTTATTTATTTTAATACATTGTTAGCCTTTTGTTTTAATCTATGATTTGTTGGTTGCTACTGGTTGTTGCAGATCCAGAGCTTGAATTACCGCATACAGCATGAGAGCATCCCATTGGCTGAAGAGAAGCAACTTCTACGGGAATTAAAACAGCTTGAGGGCACACGGGAGAAGGTTATTGCAAATGCTGCACTGAGGGCTGATGTGCAGGGTAAATATGGTCAGCGAGAAGAGATTCAGGACCAGGTTAAAGTAAGGAGTGTGCACTTTCAAAGCACAGCTTAACACACCCTTGTTCTTTATGATTTGATACACGCAGGAAATAATGAAATTATCTGACCACAGTAACATTATTTTATTGTAGCATATGGGAGTTGGCTTGGATGGAGTGAGGAAGGAGCAGCAGACAGTTAAGGGAAAAATTAAGAATCTCAGGGAAGAATTGGAGGGTATAGAGAATGATATAAGGTCTTTGCAAGATGAGCTGTCAGCTACCATTGAGAAGAGGGACAAAGCATATGAAAACTTGCAGGACCTGAGGAAACGGCGTGATGAGGTGGTATGTTCTTAGATACACACCTAGTGCTGGCCTTTCTTAGATTGCTTCTACATGGATTGCCAACTTAGCAGCTTAGTTTTGAGTCATCTGTGTGTGAATAATGCTAATGTGTGGTCAGTAGTGGACATGATCTGTATGGTTTACTTAAAGCTACATATGTTTTAGTATGGTACTTTGAAGAATATATAATAATTACTCTCAGACTGGTGGTGACTGGTACCTTTATTCCGATTTGTAGCTGTAGGCAGTCTTCTTATCCTTCACTGTCTTTTTTATGCTCAATGGCCTAATAGAGGCTTTTGTTTTCCGTTTATGACTCAAAAATGTGATTAGTGGGGAATTTGTGTATACATTTTGCCAATTAGGAAGAATGTTATTTACTGGGTTTTATTTTATTTAGCAGGTTTTTTGGTCTATGATCAGCATTCTTAGAAATATTTTTCTAGAAAATTCTATCTGTATGGTTGTATTAACTATATTTGTTAGATGATAATAAATAAACTTTCTAGCATTTAAAACTTTTAATCTTCTGGATGCTGTGCTGTTTTCTTGTGCTTAGAATTAATGCCTAGCTACTTCAGACAAAATCGACAAGCTCCTCAGTTTCTAAAGATCGAATGTAATCTTGATCCTTCTTGGGGATTTGAGAAACTGACGGGGTAACTTTTTCTGCTGCTGAAAGGAAATGGACTGCAACATGTTTTTCATTATAGGAGCATTAAGTCGAGAGATATGATACTTTCTCCTGTAGATGATGCTCATAACATTTTACTTTCCATTCTGTTTCAGAATGCCCCTTTTTACCAAAGCCGTGCGATTTTGAACATCGCAAGAGACCTTGCTGCAAAGAAGGATGTTAGTGCTCTTGAGGAGCTTGCGCTGAATGTGGTTTGTGATCCTTAATTCTTAATTTGATGTAGATTGCATGTTACGCTTTCATCCTTTGCTTTAACCCTTCGCTTCCTTTTCAGGCTGAGAAGTTTTTCTCCCTCTGGAACGACAGCAAGAGTTTCAGAGATGATTACCTCAAAAGAGTGTTGCCATCATTGGATGCCCGACTGTTGAGCAGAGATGGAAGAATTAGGAATGCCAATGAGAAGCCATTAGCAGTTGCCGAGGTAACAACTGCTGTATCCAGAAAAGAGACAACAGTGAAAACTGAAGTGACCAAGGGAACAACTGCTGTATCCAGAAAAGAAAAACCGGTGAAAACTGAATTGAAAGGACCAAAAGAAGATTTCAAACCACCTTCGCAAGACAATGTTGCTACTGTCAAGAATAAGAAGAAAGAAGCTGTAAAGAAAGCGATTGATTCAGCTGCCACATTTGAGCTTATGGGGACGAAGTCTAAAGAGGACGCTGAGGACTTTGTTGTGGCGACACCGGAGCAGGAGGCTCCGAAAGTGACTGAAGTCGACAAAGAGAAGCTGAAAGAGATGAAGAGGCAGGAGCAAATTGAAAAGCAGAAGCAGGCTCTAGAAAGGAAGAAAAAGATGGCAGAGAAAAATGCACTGAAAGCGGCAATTAAAGCTCAAAAGGAGGCTGAGAGGAAACTCAAGGTAATCATCTAATATTTTCTTTTACTAGAAATTGCCCCTTTCATTGAATCCCTTAACATATTTTTTACGCATTACGGGAAAGTGACGATAGAACTACCTTTTCCCATTGGGCAGCAGAACGTTGAAGCTTAACATGTTGTCTTTGGATGCCTAATAAATTTTCCAATTCTTTACCTACTCGGTTCTAGCTTTGAAACTGGCAGAAGCTCATTTTCTCTTGTGAAAAATTATTTCTTCAGGATCGTGAAAAGAAGGAAAAGAAGAAAGTGATGACGTGGAATCCTGATGCGGAGGAACTGACTGAGGAGGCTGCCGAAGCAGAGACGATGGGGAAAGCTCCTGAGGCTCAGGCCCCTGCGAAGGAGAAGGTTCAAAAGAAAAGTGCTTACAGAGTGAAAACTCGAACGAAAGGAGTCGAATCGGTTCCAAAGGCCATCCTGAGGCGGAGGAGGTCGCAGGCCTACTGGATGTGGGCCGTTCCCGCTGCTGTTTTGGGAGCTCTGGTGGCCCTAGCTTATGCATATTACTCTCTTCCCTGAGGAAGAAGAGGAGGTAGAACCGCTGGATGGATGAGGCCTAGCAAACGGGCAGTTTTGCCTATAGAAAGAAAGCTTTAACTCGGGGTAACCTAGTTCTTTTCAGTCCCAACAAGGAATGGGACTTTTAACTCAAAATACTTTCAGAAACTCAGTTTGGCATAGGACCTCCGGATAGCGGGCAGAGTAGATTTGCGGATTATAGTTAAAGTTGTTCGAATTTTGACTGGTCGGATATTCTGGAATATTGTCTTAATATATAGTACTCTTGCTCTCATATTTTATGGGTTCTCTTTCTGTGGGATGTGTGCTTGTGGCTTGGTGATTGATATATGGATTGCTCATCCTTGGAAGGCGAAACAGGCAAGGATGCAGTACCACTCATCTTTCTACGGTACTACTAATCATTGGGTGATAAAGTTCCTGTCAATCAGTGCACGTCCTGCTAAGCACGGTCGATCTACTTAAAGCGGAAAATGGATTTTTCATGACAGTATATACCTCGTTCCAGATTGGAACCGCATCATTTTGGCCTAAAACACTCCTTATGTCAGGCTTCCAGCCTCAGATCTCTCATCAGCATCTAAATATGAGAACTTGCCTGGGATAGAACGCACCGAACGCTCTTTTGTCTGGTATTGCTCATGCAATGTGTTTTATCACGTTCTTTCTATTATCCTATCTAGGCTGAGAAGCATTTAGTTTTGCAAGATGTCTCCGTTCGTTCATTTGAGTCGAATCGTTGCTCGCCGGTGCGCTATGCATGTGGTGGTTCGCTAGGAGTACCTCATGAGGACGAGTGCGAAGCGCATACCACATGCACGGATCGTCCTCCACGAACTTCCGATCTTGTTATGCATATGCACATTAATCTGGCGCGGCCATTTCAATCCAAATCGACAGCCAAAAACCTGAGAAAGCTATGGACAACTCGAAACTGAGGGTCAAGAAGATAACTTATGCATAGTGCCCGACGTCCTGAGAAAGCTACGGACAACTCAAAACCAAGTGTCAAGAAGATAATTTATGCATTAGTGCCTGACATCACATTTTTTAAGATGGTGCATATATTTCCCATCGACAATAAAAGGAGATTTTACCTTTAATAGTATACAATTTTGCCATTGTAATTATGATTTTCCCTTACTTGAATATGCAATATTTACATTGATGTTGTTATTATTATTACTAAGCAAATATTTCTCTAAATTGGTGAACGATAGCGAATAGCAAGAATCATCAATCAAAATATAAAAATCTAGTTATCAAATTTGGATCCTAAATTTGGACACGATCAAATCAATTATCAAGATCAGTTAGAACTCTTATTTTCAGCTCGACGGCTTCTTTTGTCCTAAAAAATAAATATTCATGGTGCGTCCTTCCTACACACGTTTCTATATAGAAGTTTCTCTTTTAATTAGCATCTCAATCTTTTAATTAACATGAGAATAGTAATTTGAAAAAAAAAAAAAAGAAAAACTAATCTCGTATACCGAGCGGATGTATCCCATGGAATTCATAAATATGTAGTCTGAGTTTTGAAATTCATAATTCATTTTGGAAAAAATGATTCGACCCGATTTATGTAATAATATCTTTTATCAGGGGAAAACTTGAAAGCTAAAAGCAGGAGTAGGACAACAAGATGATGTCGGATTAGCGAAACTGGTTCGAAGGCCATGGCTCTCGCCAGCTGCAAAGCGCAGTGGATTGCGCGAAGAGCAGTTCAAGCCCTGTCGCGTCCTCACCCTCGTCCCCACCTCGCGCAATCTGTTTCCAGCGCCTCTCTTACCCCGCAACTCGACGGTTCTCGCCTCTCCTTTCGCCGCATGGCCATTCAGGTACCTCCGGCTCGGCCGAACCGTTACTCGTCTTTGGTTCTTCACGCATTTGGGCCCATCTTGGGAGCCAATGTCTGTGAAAGGTGCGATTTTTAGGGGAAACGGGCAGTGGAATTGCCCGAGTTCTTGTGGGTAATGAGATGATGGTGGTAAATTAGAACTTTCATTACTCATCTTCGGTTCTCCACGCATTTTGGCCTGTTTTGTGAGCGAACGTCTGTGAAAGGTGCGATTTTTTTAAGGGAAATGGGCAATGAAATTGCCCGATTTCGTTGTGGGTGATGAGATGATGGCAGTAAACTAAAGCTTTGACTGGAGCTACGGAAGTAAATTTACTAGGGGCAGCAGAAGAGAATGTTAATGTTGTTAATCATCCAAAGAAACGTGGAATTGTGCTGTAGGGTGGACTTGGTTGGTTTCTTGAGTATAGATATGTTGGTAACTGAATGGAAAGATTTGGTTGATGATTCTGTTTAAATCTAAATGGTGCAGGGGAAGAACACTTGAAGTTGTGTTAAATGCGTATGGGCACCATAGTGAAAGAAACTAAATGAGCGGCCAAATTAGTTGTATGACATGTTTGTTCTTTGCAATGAAAGAATGAATGATGAAGGTTATGCGTGAGATACTGAAGATGGTCTCCACTCTTGATGCTTGGGCTCCTCTGACACTGCTTGAATCCAAGTTCACTTGCTTGGTTGGTTAATTTTGGCTTGCCAGTGCTTTTGAGGAAGTTTCTTAAATACAATTAACATCTTGAAAAAGAAACAATCTAGCAATCAGTTCTTTAGAGTTTAGAGGCATCTACAGAAGAAAGAAAGGCATCTACAGAAGAAAGAAGTTAAAAGGTTTTACCTTGATGTTTCTATCCTTTGCTGCTGGTTGGATCAAAAGGTTTTTTTTTTTTGCTAATTACAGGGTAGATATATAGATTTGTGTTTGCCACTTCATAATATGAAAACTTGTTCTCTGAGGTTTCCTTGATGGTGCTGCTATTGGGTGGCAGCACCTACCTGTAGCAATGTGAGTTTATTTATCAGATCCCCTTAGAGGAATATCACTGACAAACCATTACCATATAACTAGGGAAAATGTAGTCGGGTTTTCTTTCTTGCAATGGCTTTCAGGACATAAGCCAACAGATGTCCCTTTTAACATTCAGTAACTTTGAGTATGGAGGCATTTGATCAGTCATGGACACTATCCTTTTGGCAATTATAAGATGGGACAACAATAAAGTTCTAGTGCATCTATTGTGACACTTATTTCTTATTGTCATTATTATTATTATTATTATTATTATTATTATTATTATTTTGGCATGTTTGTTTACAGTTAAGCAAACACAAGATATACCATTTGTTTTTGCTCTCATGCTAAAGTTTTAAATATTATTCAATTTTCAGAATATAAAAAAAATATGTAAATTTACGTTGGCATTAAAGTTATGTGATATTGGATTTTTTTTTTTTAAAAAGTCATAATGCATGAGCTGTAAGATTTTTTTTTTTTCTAAATTTTGGTACAACCAAAAGAATTTGATTAAGCAAAAAACAAAAAATAAAAGTCATTCTTCACATGTCCTTAATATTTTGCTTTTGCAATACCTGCTGGTAATCTACTGCTTTCTATACTATTTGACCAAGCTTTATATTATTGCATTAAAGCTTCACAAATGTGTCACCTGCCACAAGCTGTAAAGAGAAATGAGGATGATTTACTTAAAGGACTGGTGGACAAGAATGTCATTGAAGAAGTCAAGCACATTCTTGAAATGGTACTTCTCAGAAATGATTCGATCTAATATGTGTTCCTTCTCTTCATTTTCCTCCCAATCTTACTGATGTTAAGATCTTTGAATTTTACTGCCAAGAATGAACTTCATTGCAAATAAGGTTCTGAAAGTTTTGTTTTTCACGTAGGCAAAAAGGGCATCATCAAGAAATATAGTTTTGCACACCGATTTTCTCACTCCTCCAGTGCAGAAGGAGTCTATGCTTCTCTTGGAAAAGCTAGCTGACATCAAAGCCATAGCTCAAGGAGGATATCCACAGGTTAATCACTTTCATATGCCTATAGCTTGTGTTTTTCTTAAAGGTCTTTATCTAAAAATTAATTTACTCTCCTTCTGTGAGCTTGATCCTGCATCTTTCCTTCATGGACTCTGTGACCCAATAACTTTGTATACTTTACAAGGCACCCAGGCTGAGCGATGCAGGATTTCCATTGGGCATATTGACACTTTGACCAGTGCACCTGACATAGTTGAAGCAGCAAGGTAGGAAGTGCATGCAAGTATATCACTTCCTATTTTTACCTTTATCTGATCTTAAAGTGTATTTCAAACCCTTTTTTGTCATTTCTGGATGAGTACTTCTCCAGTATCACAGGGAATTTTTCATTTGACTCGTGTTCTCATGGAGACTTCCTTGGTGCAATTCTTGGGACAGGAATTGCAAGGGAAAAACTTGGAGATATTCTCTTGCAGGTAAATGAGACTTTTATAAACAAGAACACTGTTGATTCTGGAACATACTATTTGAACATACTAGTGTTTCCATTGTGGAAGTGACATGGAACCTGTTTAAAAACATCAGGCTGTCTCTACCTCTACCTTTTGCTTTCTTGTATGTCTGTAAGTTCGGTTAGTAGTTATCCCATTGCTGCTAACGACTTCCTATGAATATAGCATTGTCATCACCATCGATTCTTCATTTGCTGTCTTGAAGATAGATGATTTAGTATTGTATCCAAGGTGTCTCAGATGTGGTTTATTTCGTAGCCTTTCTACTGGAAGAAGATCTTGTTAAATTTGCATCTTCTTTTCATGCAATGTATTCATCCTTTGCTAAAATTGGTGATTGAAGGGAGAAAGGGGGGCTCAAATCCTCATTGTTCCTGAACTTGTGGACTTTATCATGGCAACTCTGGATAAGGTAGTGAAGATTTTTGCACACGGAGCAGTTTCCATTGCCATTTCACGATATCTCCCCTGGCATAACTTTGACATGTTGACATTCATGCTATATCTGAATTACAATGAGTATCTACTTTAGCTGATGCAACCGGGTATCATCCTGCTTCTTTTAGAGATTCCTCTGATGAGTTACTGAAAATATACATCCATCAACTCTTATTTCCTTTTCTGGTTATTCCAAGGCAATTTGTCTTTAATATTAGTGTAATAAAGATTTTACACCACATCAAAAGTAAGTGAAAGATGATTTCATCCAATGTGCATTGCTGTGGAGTTGAGCTTCTTGAGATATATGAATTGCATAGGAGTATGTTATATACAACATGACATTCCAACTGATCCAGCATTATTCATACTAACTTCTTGCAGGTTGGTAATGTTCCAGTCTCTTGCACAAGAATACCACTGCTCGCTCTTGAATATGAACCACCAAGGTTGATTCTCTCTGTCTGTGTCTGCGCACACACTGTGTGCTGTTTTGCATGCTTGTGGATGTCATACTTGCAAAGCTGCTCATTGCCTGAATGTTTGTTTGCAGGACCAAGTCATTCAGATCTGTGGAAGCATCGTTAAGGGTTGATGCTCTGGCTAGTGCGGGATTTAAGATGTCTCGGTCAAAACTAGCTGCTTTAATCAGGTATAACTTTCAGATCCATTCTCTCATACTGCACTTTGGACATGATGCTGTGCTATTGAGCACAGATAGGAGCATGATGTTTACATTGCTATTAGGCAGACTACCAATTCTTTCATCATTTAATAGAGACTGAAATTGCAATTTAGCCTTTCTGCTTTATTTTTTCCTCTGAGTCATACCACAGAGTTGAGTGTTTCTAAGTGGCAAATGCATCTTGCATCTGTTCATTTTCTCTGGCTTTTGAAAGACCGCCCTTCTCTCTCTCTCTCTCTCTCATGCACACACGTGTACAATGTGTACAGACATGCGAGCACACATTCATGCACCTCTTGAAGGAAGAAATTTGGGGGAAACTTCTGGCCTTCACATTGCCTTCTGAGTTGATTTGACTTTATGTTGTCCCAAAGTTGTTACCAATCATCATCATCAATATTGCATTAGGTTTAGCTAACTCTTGCTTCATGTATTTGATGTTGGGTTGAAGATGAACTGTAGAATGTTAAAAGCTATGTGGGTTATCATTTGATTTCATCAGTACTTAGGAAGTTACATGGTTGGTTTAAAGATATGCTATAACAAGGCAAAAACTTGGCTTTGTTTTGGCTATCTAGTTGTCTACATGAAGTTTGGAGCCAAGAGAAGGCTAGTTTTTATACTGTCTGATACACATGAGAATTGCTTTTAACTAATCGGTCAGCGGTAGAATGCGGTAACGCTTTTGTTCTATGCAGTAATGGTGATGTGCGTGTTAATTGGATAACTGTAACAAAAAACGGAACCACACTCAGGAGTGGGGATATTGTCTCTGTTAGTGGTCAAGGGAGAATAAAGGTATGTAAAGTAAACAACATATGTGAGTTTAGTGAATCCCATTATAGTCCTTCACGGGACATTTTGTTCATCTGAATTTTTCTTGTGCAGATAGGGGAAATCATCACAACGAGAAAGGGTAAATTTGCAGTGGAGATCATTCGATATCTGTAAGCTGCAACAACATTGCCAGTATCGTTGTCAGCAAATTGTCTTTCAGAAACTGTCCTTGCAGAGGATCCAAAGTTGATCCTTCGAGTACATCTGAGATTTCGAGTTTTGGGTATCAGTCGAGTGTTGATGGAGTAAACATTGGTTGATGTTATATGTTAGACATTTGGAAAAGCTTCATTGATGGTTATAACTATTTTCGATGGGGATCTTTTCCAATTCAATTCAGATGCTTTTCCATATATTCAGAGGCAATTGTCGCTCATTGGTTGGAGCTTATGATACACCTGAATTTCCTTTCCATCATTTAATCCGATTGTAACTTTTGGCGTGCGCTGACATAATATCTAGGGCTTATCAGTTTCGCATACAAGTCAGGTTTTCAAGAGTCACTGACCTAACAGGCCTAGTAGTCACCATGTTCCAAGCAATATTTTAAAAGCCACACAGAAGATCGAACCAGATTTTTATGTTGGTACAGGATTGAATCAGCTGAAACTGGTCGAAAAGTTGGTTCGGTACTCAGTTCATCTGGCTAGCTCATGGGCTAGGTGGGGCGCACGCACAAGCTGTAAAAATGTTGAGGTCTTTGAGAATTAGACCACCAAAACGGCTATGAGATTGCGAATGTGCACGTGTAATGCACAGGTCCGAATTAGCAATTTTTATAGTCACGATTGCATGTGTCTAGTGCCTGTTCAAATGGATTCCCAGTGTTTGTACTTAGTTAACCCAATAGTTTTTTTTCCATTGCTTATCTAAGGTTCTAACTGTGGAAAACGAGGGAGGAGTTCATATGGAGAAAACCTCTTCATCGGCATATCCATTTGCCGATTTGTAGAATTGTGAGAAGTACATGATTCTCTTCTGTATCCATCCGCAATCCAAAATACTATGTGAAAAATATAGGGCTCTCGCTCTCAGTAAAGACAACTGGGGTTGATCAGAACAGACATAATTCAGAAGGAGCAGCAACCTCTGCGCGATTAATGCAAATCCCAGAGAGGAATTCATGAACTAGCAGCATCTCCCTCATTTCATTTTCGGATCTGAAGTTTTTCTTCGTAGATTAGCGTTCTGCTATCGAACAAATGCGAAGAAACGCTGCCCAAACATTCAAGACACCCGTGAGCCCTCGCAGGCGGATGGTCAGAGGGAGGGAGCGCGAGATGCGATAGAGAGCTTTGATGAGTCCCACATCGGGAGGGAGAGCAGGGAGACGGGCGGGTCGTCATACAAGTACCGAGGCATGAAGACTGGAGAGAAAGCATACCTTTCTCGGCCTTTTGGCTAAGATCAAGTGTAGTATCTGTTCTTATCAGTTTAATATCTGATACGTGGGCCATCGGTCCACATGATATTAAATTAATTTTTCTATGGGGAGGGCCCATGACGGTAGCTTGCTACTGGGGTCCTCGAGCGTCGCCTTGGCGTTGCACTATTGCCTTGGCCTGGCGCACCCCACCAATTCAGTACTTAAAAATTTGCTATAATTTAAGTTTGTATGGTGTGAGCCCAGGGTCTCGCTTAAATTTCGTGCTTTTAGGATTATGGGCTTTAGGGGTCCAAGCCATTAGGCCCTTTTGTTCTCGGGAGTCCTGAGGGGAAATCGGGACGGTTGAACAGTAACTAAGCTCGCAGCCCCGCTGGCTGGCACACCATTTTGACCACGGCCATCGTCCTGCCGGGCCTGCCTTGGGCTCGCGCGTAGCGCTAGTTTGAGCCCGTGGCGAGATGTGTTAGGGCTCTGCCAGTGCTGTGGCGAGCACAGGGCTGTGAGATTATTGCTATGGCGAACCCTGTTCGGATCGTTGTATGGCTGCATCATTGGTGTTTTGCAGTCGTTCGACAATTTCTAGTATCTGCATTCTTTCCGATCAGCATCTCTCTCTTATATAGTGTCGTAGCAAGAACGATACTCAAACGATGCTGTAACGAAACAATTTGGCTCACGAAAAGATGACACGGGAATTCAAATTTAATTTACTATAGTTCGTTGATGAACCTTATTTTATTTGATTGTTCATTATAAAAATTCACGACTTTTAACTAGGCGCCACCCTTCATCAGTGGAGCCCCCAGTTTTGGCAGCTAAGACCTCAAAGCATTCAAGAGTCCCGGATCCTTAGCTAGGCCCTAACACCCTTTCTTTTCTTTTTGTTTTGTTTTTCGTGATCGGAGACAAGATCGTAATTAGTTGATTGTTTAGAGGAAAACTAGCACAACAACTCACCGTGATAACCTCCACTTAAATTTGGACTTTGGTCCGGACAAGAATTGAACCCACGACTTCGGTTCCCAGGCCAAAAACATGGGAACGCCCCCACCACCAGGTAAATCTCAGGGGGTAAAGCCCCAACACTTCTCGACAGCCCTGAGCTAAGATTTTACTTAGCATACTTGCTTCATTCTTGCATTGTTAGGTCCAACCTTATGATACCATAAACAGATAAGAAACGACTAAAATCCTTTGTATGCAACGTGTATCTGGAAAAAAAGTACCATCTACTATGCATTTCACGCACAATGTGTCATTTACCTAACATATCCTTGAAGCTACATAACATGTTTGTAGAGTAATTCCTCCAAATACTTTACAGAAAAATTAAATGCTGGGTTCTTCCTAAACGTCAATTTTCTATTCTCTTAATAAAATATGAGAGTGACTAACAGCAACACCTCTCTCACTTGCAATTGAAACCGGTCAAGATGGCAAAATGGCAGCTATACAAAAGGGCACAGAGAGAGAGAGAGAGAGAGAGAGAGAGAGAGAGAGCACGAATTAAACTGGAAAATCTGAGTACCACACTGGCACCCAAGATGTACATACCTTTATGAAACTCGTCTCATCATTATTATTACAATGTAAAGCTTTCTTGATTTCCTCTCCTAAAAGTAATGGAATTCTGGACAATGTATGAAACACCCCAGACCCTGAACCTTCTTATAAATGCAGACAAAAGTATTTAATCAAACCCTCTCATTCATACCTAAGCCTACACTTTCCATGCTCAGATACCTCCGAAACCTCGACCTCCATCACGTCCGTCCTTAAAAGCGAGCGTCCGGCTAAGCGTAGCCGCAAGTCCCATATTGGCATGTCTGCCCTGGCGAGCACTTGTTGTTGCACTTGCCGCAGTTGTCCGTGCTGTACGCGATGTTAATGCACGTCCCGTTGCAGCACAGCTCCCCGAGGCTGCACTTCTGGCTGCAGGCGCCGCAGTTGTTCCGGTCCCCAAGAACGTTGCGGCAATGGGTCTTGCAACAATACAGGAGGCTTGTCCCGTTGTTCGCCGAGATCCCATTGCAGACATTGTCATTGACGGGGTCGCAGTGCGTGCCTTTCTTGATGATGCTTGCCAAGAATCGGCTTCTGGAGCGGAGGTTCGGCAGCGGCTCGTCTAGCACATAGAAACCGTCGTCATCCTCAGTAGGGTCGGTCGAGAGTGCGACATGAGGTCGGGCAAAGATGAGGATTAGAGGGAGAGTTAGAGAGAGAATGGTGGTGAGGTTGATGAGAACTGAAGCCATTTCTCTCTCGCTTCTGCGCCCTACAAGAGTGCAAGCCAAGAGAGTTCACGGATGTTTTAAAGTGTGAGCTTGCCTCATAAAATATTAGGTGGTGCATGAGAATGGAATGAGATCATTAAATTAATTGAGATTTGCTTAAGTTGAATTTGGAGAATATTATTGGCTTGAAGAGAGCTCTAGATTCTCGGCACATTAAATATTATATACGCCTGACAATTTGCATGAATTATGCAGCAATTCAAAATGCACCAAATCAAGCACCACACCGACCTGTAGGTGCCAAGTAAAATCCAGTGGTAAACATTTTCCCGTTTTCTTTCGAATGAAAATGACTATTCGATGCTTATTTCTGGCGAGTTTACTGCTACAATGTTAATGAAAAGTGTCGTGTAGATATAAGTGAATTCTACAATTCTGCTGATCATTTGAGATGAAATCTTCTTGAATTCATATGTTGTGAAGATGGCAATCTTGGGAAGTGCACTATTTGTAATTTCAAATCTGATCCTTCTAAGTTCCTAATGCCTGATCTCCCTCCATTTGGGTTGAAAATACTCAAATTGAACATGTCAAAAAACACTTTCTTAAGACATTTTAATATGGATCGAAAGTAAGCAAATATGGCAAAAACATGAATGGCCTTTCATCACCCCAAAGAACAGATACCATTAATTTAACTAAAGGTCAAAAAGAAAGTAGGTCCATTTGTTCAAATATGTGAGTGGACCTCTATAAAACTAGTTTTGAGCTCACGATTATCCATGATTGAAGGTTGATCCAGCTACTAAATGCCCTTTTAATTCTCCACGAATTCCCTACTTCTACAATGGTGTTGGAAAATGTGCTTGTATACTTCGACGCGTAACTTTAAGGCTCTATACGATTGCTATGTAGAAAAGAAGAGTACTACTTTTCCTATGCCGATATCTGAATCTCATCTACCTATTGATGTTATACATACAATCTTTTTCAATCCACCAGAGATCTAGAGGGGAAAAAAGAGTCGAACAGATCTTATGCCAGATCAAGAATATGCCAAAGTCATTCTTTACTCTTGCTTATGATTGCTATGCGTTTTCCCTTAGATTTATGTGCATAGAGGAAGAATGAATAAAACCAAACCAAAGCATATACTTTAATTCCTCCACTGGGGGTGCACTAGTTTTCTTGCTCGACCTTGAAGTGGCGGTCGCCGGCGACACGTGTGGGGATCTTCTTTTCCGGCGGCAAATGTGTTGAATTTGCCAAGTGCCCTTTTCTTTACCATTGTACTTTCTCGTGGGCTCAATTGGGCACATATAATATGATGCACTAGAATCAAATAACCCTAATTAGCATTGACTGAATCCACATGGTACCCAGCCGCTTCGGTGGATCCAAGGCTTTGAAAAAAATGGATTTAACAATTTTGGACTGCGCAGATCTTGATGGAATTAAGCGAGTTGACTCAGATCCAAGGTCTTGATTTCATTAATTTCCGATCCTGCGTTAACCGTGTTGACCCAATTACAACTTCTATAGACATAACATATTCTATTCTTGCTTCCTGGTTTCGTGTAAGCAATGCTGTATCATTCACCACATGTGCCATGAATGACCTAATTTTGTCGGTTCACAAAAAAAGAGAAAAGTCAGAAGACCTAACTGTCTTTGGATCCAATTTTATTTCTTTGAAAAATTCTAGCCTTGGCTTATCAAGACACTAAACAAAATCTGGAAGAAGTTGCTCTGGTAAAAATGTCGAATAGTGCAGTTCTAAATCACATTGTTTTTTATGCGTCTTTACAATTTATGTTTAGTTTGGTTTTACTGTGGTGAAAAAAGGGGGGGAATTGTCCAAAAAGTCCTAAACCTATTGCACTTTTGCCAATTTGGTCCTAAACCTTTTTTTCTTGCCAATTGAGTCTTAAACCTTTTACAATTGTGTCAATTCAGTCCATTTGGCCGGCCGGAGCTGACGTGAACGCCGCCGGAGACAAATGGCCGGCGACCAATTTTTTAATATTTTTAAATATTTTTTTCGAAATTTTTAAATTTTTTTCGAATTTTTTTTCTTTTTTTCCACTTTCTTCTTCCTACGGCGGGCGCGACGCCGGCCGGCCGAGCGCGAGGGCCGGCGAGGTCGGCCTCGCCGCCACCGGTGAGGCTCGCCCCGGCCATTGGCGAGGCGAGCCTCGCCAGATCCGGCGACGGCCCCTCGCGTCACCGGGCGAGGCCGGCCCCGCCGGGCCGGCGGGGCGAGGCTCGGCCTCGCCCAGCGCTGGCGAGGCCGAGCCTCGCCGGATCTGGCGACGGCCGTCGCCGCCGGGCGAGGCTTGCCTTCGCCGGGCCGGCGGGGAGAGGCTCGGCCTCGCCACGAGGCCGCCGTCGCCCCGCCGAGGCGAGGCTCGGCCTCGCCCGCCGTGGCGAGGCCGAGCCTCGCCAGATCCGGCGACGGCCGTCGCCGGGCGAGGGCTCGCCCGCGGGCCGGCGGGCGAGCCTCGCCCGGTGACGGCGAGGCCGCCGTCGCCCGGCCGAGGCGAGGCTCGGCCTCGCCCGGCCGTGGCGCGAGGTCGAGCCTCGCCAGATCGGGCGACGGCCCCTCGCGTCACCGGGCGAGGCTCGCTTCGCCAGCAGAGCCGGCGGGGCGAGCCTCGCCCGGCGACGGCGAGACCGCCGTCGCCGGACTGGGCGAGGCTCGACCTCGCCACGCCGGGCGACGGCAAGGCCGAGCCTCGCCTCGCCGTGGCGCGCCCTCGCCTCTGGCCGGGCGAGATACCTGGCCGGCCGGAGGAAGAAGAAAGTAGAAAAAAGAAAAAAAATTTAAAAAAATTCGAAAAAAAATTTAAAAAATTTGAAAATAAATATTAAAAAATTATTCGCCGGCCATTGTCTCCGGCCGGCGTCCACGTCGGCTCCGGCCGGCCAAATGGATCGAATTGGCACAATTGTAAAAGGTTTAGGACTTTTTGGACAATTGTCCCGAAAAAAAGGGTGTAAAAACATTTTTAGATCAGATCTACGAGGATGAAATTATTAGTATGGTGTAAAACCATTAAAAGGAAGAGGAGAAACAAATGCTTAGGTCTTTGCGGAACTCATTAATTTTTGCCAGGTCCTAAAATCTTGCATGCATTTACTCTTCATGTGCATGCTTTGCTGCCACGTGATGGAGACAAATGGAGTCAGAAAGGGAATTAAAGCTCGGGAATTTCAAAAGCAAATTAACTTTTTTTGGGAATTCTAGAACACAAGCATCTAAATATGTAAAAATGCGTAAGGAATAAACCTGTCATCCGTGTTTGGTTGTCATTGATGCTAAATTGCGAATTCACCATATAATAGCATAGATGGGAAAGCAGATTTGCATAGTCCCTCTTTTGAGTGTGTTTTGATTTCATTGTTTTTGTTTTTCCAAATCATAAGGTGCAAGCTTGACTTTCTAAAGTAATTTTAAGCACACGAAACTTTCACAATATGCGTATGTTGATACGTAGACTTGCTTATAATGTTTCATTATCTTTTAAAATTTTGGGTAGCTGCTTAGATTATAGAGGAAAGCAATTGAAAACTTTATTCACTGCATTTCATCAGTCAAAACAAATATAGTAGTCAATAACGAAATCATCACCTTCTGTCTAAGAATGTGTGAATATAATATGTAGATATACACCAGTCTTCAAGTTTATCTGAGAGATGGATGCAATGTTTCAACATCTACATGCCTTAGTGACTGGTCGAGTCACACGACCTTGCTTAGTGTTCGGACATTGTGTGTTAGAAGAAAAGGACATTAGCAGATCAAAACCAAAGATAAAATCAATCTAGGCGATGTGGATGACTTGTAAACTTAGGTCTATTTAACCGGTCCGAGGAAAACAAGGCTTTTTGCTGCTTTAAACAACCTAAATATGCTCGATTCCTATCGTTCATCATATCCTGGAATCGCCCTAGAGTGATGGCCAATTTTTCCTAGGGACACCGACGAAGTTTCTCTGCGGTCAGGTCGTCAAAAAAGGTTGGCTTGATAAGTCAGGCTAGCCAATGCAATAAAAGGACAAAGCGAAAGGTTGCTCAGCTTGCACGTGAAAATGCTTTGGGAGATGCGAGAGAGGCGAGAGATGCGAGGCACTCGCCAGACAAAGACGTGCATAATGAGTCAAGTCTTGATTAAATACATCACCTGTCCTAGAGCTCCGGTGTGAGTTATTAATCAATACAAGATCCGAAGCTTATTTAGTATAGAAATGCCGGACAAATTACTCAGTCGATCCTAATTTGTTGTACGGATATCAAATAAGTACTAAACATTTTAAATTTATTAATTTAGTAGTAAATTTTGCATGAAATTTCAATATAGTCCTCCCATCTTCAAAAATGGATAACATAATAATCTAGTCATTGCCAATTATCCTACCTGGGATGTTGTCACATCAGTGATTTTCGTCGAAAATTGATCAAATAATTATATTTGAAATTATGTGTAAAAAGATTTAAGATTAAATTGATAGGATTGAAAAGTTTATGATTAAATTAACATCTATACAATAAGTTTAAGTATTGTTTAGCTTGATTGAGTCCAACAATTTTAAGTTGCCTAATCTTAGTACAAGTTATGGAGTTAAGCTGATTTCGCGTCATCTCGAAAATTCTAGGAATCAATGAGGTGAAATTACATATTTTAAAATGAAAAAAATCGGTAATTTTCATGAGGCTATACACCTCGAGTACAAAAAATAGCTGGGAGCTGATAGAGTCTAGCATGCCAATTTCGAGAACACCCACTTTATAAATCGGGGAATCATGATTACAAGTTAATTAACCCATCCACGCGAGCTCGACGTGGGACTTCAAAGATTGCATCGATCCTCCTAGTCGCGGTCCTTTTAATGGGCCATTCTAGTAAATTAGAAGAAATTTGACAGCCTCAAAACACAATTGATTATGGTATGAGCAAATTTAAAATTACGTTTATCTAACCAATTTACGAGACCCCAGTGTTTCACCCATAAACTTGATTCAATTTCGAGTCAAGTCCCTACAAAATGCAGGTAACCAAGATGGCCCATTGAGGATTGGGAGGCCTGGCCCATTTTAGCATCTCCTGGTTTACACAAATGTAATATTGGGCCGAGTTGGGCTTAGCCCTTTTAGTCCGCCAAGCCATTTCTCTTTCTTCTTTTTTTCTCCTCCTCCTTCTTCTTCTTGATATTTGGGGAAGAAATAGATAGCTTTCCCCTCATAAAGACAAGGGTCTAGTGCCCGTTTGTGCCTCCTTTCGGTGCCCCATTCCGCCCCACTATTTATCCATACGAAGAAGGATAATTTTGAAAATTTTCAATAATATATCAATTCATATGAATCAAGATAAGTGTGAAATTTTTTAATGATTTATTAATAGTTGAGATTTGTTGAGATTTCGATAGAGATATTAAACCATACAAAGAATCCATGCCCCCACCATAGAGGTCGTTTTTCCCTCTTTTAATTGTGAAACTCGAGACACTTCAAATGTTTGACTTCTCCCCTTCATTGGAAATGTCTTGTCGATAACTACTTGACAAAACGGAGAGGGAAAAAAATAAGAAAAAAAAAAAAACTTATCAACTAATCGAGAGGTGGCAAATTCAATTTGAATTTAATTTTTTCTCTTGTCTAAATGAACACGATGTTCATGTGTCGTATAAGTACCTTCCTTTTCAATACGACTAAATCATATGAAATCATCGTCTGAACAGAACTTTTTCAGCAGAGATGAATTTCTTCCCATGCCTAATATACTCATCTCTGGCCACCACTTGCATTTATTTGCATGGCTTTCTTTGCACGAAAGAGACCCCCTCTTTCTCTTCCGATTCAAGGAACTCCATGACACCGTCAAATCGTCTCTGACTTGCTTCCCGATCTTCCTTTTCAAATGAAGAGAAAACGTTAAGCAAGGAAAAAGAGGTCATTAACTCGAGATAATCATGCCTGAAAAAAGCAGGAGAAACAGCACGTGAAAAGGTGAAGGGGTCATAATTAATCACTAGAGTGAAAAAAGAAAAGAGAAACCCTAATCGAGAGTCACTTGATATTTCCTTAGATGTTACTCAGGGAAATACTATCAAATGACCTTGTGGACTTTATTATATGCAGAAAAACGAAAAGGAACGCAATAAGATACAAAGCAGGACAGCTGTAGTATGTCAGCAACATATCTGGACACACCATTCATGGACCTTGGAACATGGCTGTAGCTTGGGAGTGGTCCCGTTCATGTTATCTTATTATCAGCTCTTCGCACTCGAGTTCGATGTCACTCAATCCCAGGGACCTCTAGTCAACTCAGTTTGGGTTCTTCTTGAAGAAAATTGAATTACCACATCTTCTTGGAGTATTCAAAGATATTTTTTTCAACTTTTGCTGCGCCCTGAGCAGGTGGGAACTCTTGGTGCCTATTAATTTCCCCTTTGATTATGGCCACTCCTCTACTTGCACATCTCAATATACTAATAAAAAGCTTGACCTAAGTTTCTATGTCCCAGTTTATAAGTAAGTACGTCTCTATTCTATCTTTTAATAAGGCATCCGAATTTTTCAAAAACAAAAATAATTAATCCACGGTTCGCTTGAATATCTACGTGGATATATGCTTTGAGCCGCTGAACTTTTTCTTTTCCTTTGCAGTCTCTGCACGAATTTAGTTTTTGTTTATCTTGACGTAAAACATACAAGCTGACGACATACATCACCTTGAAGTGTGCCTTTAGGTGGGATATGCATTGACTAATAATTTGCTGCTATTCGCTTGTCTCTACAGGTAAATCTGCAGGCGAAGTCGCTCGAATTAGGTAAGTAAGACTGTTGTCATTTTCCGAAAGTAACATCCTCCTACCAGTAGTCGGTCAAACAAAACAACTTTGTAGTCTATATAATTAAGAAATTTTACTCAATACCTGCCCTCTACTCACTGCCAACCTTACTTTAATACCTACATGCTGCTCATTCATAGGGCTATGGGTTTAGGGTTCTCTAGCTAGTTATTAAGAGATAAACAAAAGAAAAAGATGGATTCCACGTCAAAAAATAATGAGATAAGCATAAACTAATATGCCTGGAAAACGGGAGGATCGATACTCTAAAACGACGTGCGACATAGCCATATCGAGAGCGGTACTACCGTACCCAGTATTCGGTGGCTATGTTTCTTATATTCTGGACCTTTAGGATTTTTTTTTTTTTTTTGGTCTGAACCTTTAGGCTATTTTCCAGGCGGGTTTTCTTTGCAATGGACATCTATCGAATATATTTAATAAAAAATTTTCGAGATTTTCAAAATATTGGGTATACATAACGCGAAAAAGGAGGGTGTGAATTCAACAAATTCCAGGCGAGACTAAACTAACCGAATTCGTGTTGTTTACTCCAGACCATTTGACTCGTACGCACATCACCTTATCTAAGTTCAAGAAAGTCTCTGGGGGTAGGGCCATGCGGCTTTGACTGCTATCAATCTGCTCCGCATGCATTGTAAATTAAATGAGGGCAGATAATAGGGATCCGCAAGTTCAGTCACGGTTCTTCTTGTTCTCGCTCCTCAACCGGATCAGTTCTAAAAGTCCAACCAAAGCACTTACTGATCTAGAAAATCACCTACCGGTGGATGTCCTTTCAAACCCACCAACATGAAATTGCTTTGATTTCCACGCACGAATAACTAATAATGATAATACTAATAATCACTATGATGGAGTTGGGGGGAGATCTATGCTTTTAAATAAGCCAAGTCGCTTTCACAGCAGAGACGATAGAACACTAATTTGGAAAGACCCCTCTCTTCTTCCTGTACTTACCTTTCCAGTGAAAAAGTACATGTCCTTGATTACAATTAGCCTACATGAGATACTTACATCCGCTACACATGTAAACAAGCAACTCAATTAAAATGTGAGGAAAACTAGCCATGTTCATACTGTTTATATAGGCTCGTAGATCGGGATCGGGCTGATTTATCACCTTTTTAAATTAAGAGGATTTGCACCCTCGAGAAACAGATGCATGCATGTACTTGGCAATGCTCGACAGCTTCTAAACTAAAAACTCCTATGACTTTCGCCATACAATGACCAAGAAAGACACGGGTAATAATAATCCGCATAGAAAAGTCGTGTTGCCTAATATCATCATACTCACGCACATCATTAACCATTGGGATTGGAGATTAAATACTATTTTATTTTCCAGACACCTTTCGACTAAAAAGATCCGAATAGCAAAGCCACGCGATCATCTCGTTAAATAAATTGAGATTGGAATGCGGATGCTACGAAATCCCATGTTCATACTATTTATATAGGCTCGTAGATTGGGATCAGTCCAATTTATGAACATTTCAAATCAAGAGGAATTGCACCGTTGAGCTATAGATGCATGCATGTACTTGGCAATTCTCGGCAGCTTCTAGGCTAGGAACCCCTATGACTTTTCGCAATACAATGACTAGAAAGACACGGGTAATAATAATCCGCATAAAAAAGTTGCGTAGCCTAATATCATCGTACTCACGCACATCATTAACCATTGGGATTGGAGATTAGGTACTATTCTTATTTTCTAGATTGATGCCTTTCGATTAAAAGATCCAAGTAGCAACGCCAAGGATAAAAATAGTATTTGACGCGGTTGTTTTGTTTAATTAATCTGAGATTGGAACGCGGATGCAACGAAGTCCCGAGTCTGCAAGCAACGAAGAAGCTGCAAAGTAAGGAATCATCCTCGAAACACATCGGTGTCCAACCATTCCCGCAACAAGAACTAACCTAAGAACACATGCCCACTCATGCCGGCCAAAAGACACAATTCTTGTGCCGACCACGAGTTTTCTTTTGTTTATTTTCCCCCCATTTTTCTTTATGTTTCAACGTTAAGGACGACGAAGGAAATTTCTCTCCACCTTCTCAGTCTCAAAGTCTAACAAGGTTGAATATCTTATTATTATCTCCTGTCTTGTCGTGACCCCACCGCCACTCAAGTTGCCGTTTTATAAATTAGGGTTAAAGTCGAGGCTTGCATAATCATGGATAGAAGCAAGAGAATCGTCTACCTATGCGACGTACTTTGTCGTTTAAATGCAAAGTTATACGACTGCACTTCTTTAGCATTACGCTGCATAAGCATAATTTGAACGACAGATTAGGTACCAAATTTAGCTTTGACCATGTTGAGAAAGAACAAAAATAGAACTTTGGGGCGTCCGTAGCTAGATAGTCAATAATGGCAGGAGATCAACAGTGTCATTTTGTATTCTATACGGATACATAAACTGCATTATTTTATTAAAATTACAGCTGTGAATGCAAGAATATAAAGTTGGGTTTGCTTAACGGAAAACTCAAGATTTGGGAAATATTTTTTGAAGAATAATTGTTAGATTACTTAGAAAAATTAATTAATGGAGTGTTTTTATTATTGACAATAGTTTTTGATTAACCATTTTCATAAGTGATGAAAATATCTTTTATTTATTCATTTTTGTAAGAGATATAAATGATTTTTTTTGGAAAATGCTGTCCACACTTTGAGTATTCTGTGAAACAAACGCACCATAAATTGGAGCTTTCAATTACTTCCAAAGATTTCTCATAGGGATGGGGATGAAGGAGAAAACGTCAATGTTAACCACTTTAATTAGTCATAAAGTTGAGGCGGCGGTGCATGCATATTTACTGTCGCCGGACCCGATGGATCATCAGGCTTCGCCGCCCCCTCTTTTCGACATGTAGAAGTCGTGCTACGTCCATGGCGTGTGTTAGCCGAAAGCGTATGAGAGGAGGGATGTGGGATGTGGCGAGTGAAGAAAAAATTTGAATGCATACAAAATGCAGTCTTGCAGGAAAAAAAGGAAAGGTAAAAAAGTCAAAAAGGCAGAAGGAGAAAAAGGAAGAGAGAAGAGGGGAGAGAGAAGGCATCGATGAGCCTTTGGACCGGGGAGGCATTAAAGTCTAAAGAGCAAGTGATGGAAGACCAACTCATCGTTTTCAAGCAGTAACAATGGGAGGACAGTGCTTGCCATGTGTATCATGTTGTCATCGATGGCTATTTAGACCCGACAAGTTAACGCCCTCCCCTCCCTCAATCTCTCGTTTTCCTCCTCTACATTCTCCTCGCGTCCCTTTCGCTCCACAGATCCCCATATTCAATTCCATCGATGATTTAATCTCTGCCTCGCATCATATCCCCCCTTCCCCTCTTTTGCTTCACATCAGTTCGGTCTCTGCAATCCCGGGATTCCTTTTGTGATTCGTATGAAGTATCTTTGCAGCGAGGCTGCAGCACTTCCGAATTGCAGAGGGACATCAATCATTGCGCTTATGAAGCTTTTTCGGGGCAGCAATGGCGTTCGATGGTGCACTTGGTCCCCCGCATATTTCCAACATCTTATTCTCTTTTCCTCTATTCCCCACCCCCTCCCCTTTTAATTTAACTATTTTACAAGATTACTTTATTCTAATTGGCCCCTTTTCTTCTCTTTTTATTCCATTTTCAGAAATTAATTCACGATTAAAAAAAAATGGAATCAATGACCCAATTGCAGATATAGAATTACGTCGCGAGAAGAAGCATATATTCGACATAAAAGTTGCTAAATTATGGATGCGACCGCTAGTTCGACCTCTATGCGTGTATAGCGGGATGATTTTCCATAAAGAATTCTCTCAAATTAAATGGCGATGAAATGACACTCGTTGAAAGTGTAATATTCTGTGAACGGAGTACAATAATCGTAAGCTTTATTCTTTATTCTTGGACAAGGTCTCTAATGGCATATTAATGTTTGGCTGGATGGGGTTTTAATTAATGAGAACAAATCACTTTTAAGATTCTGACTTTTTGTTATGAACTCTACAAAGACAAAGTAGTCTCTTTAGTGATGCAAAGTAAGGAGAATATGAATCGTCTTAGGGTCTTGCATACAATATGAGCCACTTGGACTGCAAACTATTTGCACTTCCCAACCAGGCATTGATGAATTGCATTATAAGTACTTAAAAGATTCCTAAAGTTTTGGTTGTCACGTAATCACAAGATGACTTGTCATAAGTATAATTTTGTAATATGAAGGGTGTGTTTGTTTTACTGAAAATTTCGTAATAAAGGAAAATATTTTTCATGATAATCATTCTTAAAGAATATAGTTAGTTTTCATTTTTTTTTTTTTTTGGTGATTTAGGGAAAGTGATTTTCTTTTTGCCAAAAAAAAAAGTTATTTTCCCCAAGTCTAAGCTTGTTGTTTTCAATTCACTTATACGTAAATTAATTAATCTTCTGTCAACTAAGCACTGAAAAGTCGAAAAATAATTTTTCAGGAACATTTTTCCTTCAATCAAACAGACCTAAAATAGGATTTCAATGTAGATTTGGGATGCCATATAGAGGTTGATCCGAAAAACCCTCGATGCTACTTCATTGGCCAAAGAGACCGCTGCCTACTTGTGGGTGTAAAAAAAAAATGCCACTAAAAGGCCATATATATATATATATATATAAGTTAATTTTTCAGTCAATTTTAACTTTCAGTCAATTTTGGGAGTACCTCATAACGTTTAAAGTCGCCATGATTCTTTTCTGTTAACTTAAGTTAATTTAATTAAAATTTTTAATTATTTTGGGAGAATGAATTTGATACACCGTAAAATAATAAGACTATATATAATCAACAACCCTAATTAACTATAATCCACGGGCATAATTCTGGCGTTTGCTTTGTTCCATAGTTATTTGGAGTTTATTAGGCCTGGAAATCTTCTGTGTAACTCTTGAGTATTATTCGGAGAAAGGAATGCAATTTTGTTTTGATTAAAAAACAAAACTCTAACAATTAGATCTAGCAGTAATTCGATCAATAAGTAGCTTGCAATCTGTCTATTGACCTCAGTCATGAGAGGAATACTTGAATACCTAACATGTAGATGACCTCTCTGAAACCCACACAAATCCGGTATGCCAGAAACTAGAATGTCAGATGAGTAGAATCGCTTGAGGACTAGACATTTCCCTAAAGAACCTTAAAAGCTTGAAGACGCGTCACCCTTAAAAGACAACATCAGATCACCAGCAAAAGACACATGGTTGAGTTGAATCTTGGCACAATAAGGATGACACCTAATTTTCCCGGCCTGATTGGCTGCATTCAACCTCCTGGATCAACACCTCCATTGCAATTACAAGAGGACAGGGAGAGAGGATCACCCCCCCTCCAAGGATCCATTTACTTCTACGGGAAGGTTAGGAGTTGTGATGCAAAGCTCGACCCAATTTGACAAAACAAAGCAGAAACCCTAGTAGATTTCAGAATTTCCAAGAGGAAATCCCAATTTAAGGAGTCAAAAACACTACCTTGAGTCAGTCTCTGTCAAGTACCTTGGAGATATGTCAATCCTACAATGATGCTTGACTAATTTAAAGACTTTAAAATATTATCTACTCGAATATTTCTACCTTCTACACAAGTGCAAATCGATTCACGTTAATGAAAAGAAGGTAACACTTTTACTTAGCTCATTGGCCAAGATTTTGGCAATCCACTTATTATAAAGAACTACAGTGACAAATTTTTACTTTAATTTTGTTGAATTCGAAATGAAACTTTGTTTTCAATGTAAAATCTTTTCATAGAAGTTGCCCATAACAATGGGCGATGCTGTCAAATGATTGAGGATCTGGACACGCGCGTCAAGGGAGACAGAATCAACGGTGCAGTTCTGATCAAACGTTGCCATCATATTACACCTCCAATCCCATCGTACCTTACAAAGAGTCCATTAGGACCTTGGGCGATTGAGTCAATGGCTCCCAATCAAACCCAACATGTAGAATAATTTCTTTTACTTTTTTTTAATGATTGCTTTTGCCACTGAATGATAAAATAAAATATCGCCTTTATTCAAATGGCCAGAGCCAGAGGGGGAAGAGAAAAGGCCTTTTCTATAATGGAGGCACATATGCTCTTGAGCCTAAATTCCTAACACAGCCAATGGCTCTTTCATCTTTTCAATCCCCCCCAAAAACACCAACCTTCATTATCACACTTCCCCATCAGATCCCTACCCCACACCCACAAGAAATTCAAGAAGGTGAGAGAGTGTGTGAAAAAGTTATTTAACATGAAAGATAAATTAAGACCCGCGAATTAAATTGATTTACCGAATGATGTGATATTATAAACTTTTTTCAAGCGTTCAATGGGAATCTGTTGTTATATTATTTAACTAATGAATTTATTTTAATATCTCTCTCATAATTTAAAAGAAAAGTCTTGCCATGGAAAGTAGCAGGACAAAACAAAATAATGCAAATAAGCAACCTTGTCACCACATCATCAATCAACAAAAGCAAAACAAAGCCCTTGTTTTTCTCTCATCCCACCTCTTCTTCTCCACCCAAACTCAAGTTCTCTCTCTCTCTCTCTCTCTCTCTCTCTTCCACTCCAGTTCCCTTCTCTCTTTCTCTGTCTCTCTACCCCCCGTCAATGGAGGCTGCCATTAAACAACAGGAGAGAGAAAGCCCACACCCGCCCATGAGCTCCTCCTCGAGCTGCACCATCAATGGCCACAGGAACAGCGCCAGCAGTGATCATCACCCAATGAGCAGCAATGGAGGCGCAGCGGAGATTCCCACGACGCCCCACCCGCTCACCCCGAAAACCATCACCAGATCTGAGACCAACCCTTACCCAACCACCTTCGTCCAGGCGGACACCACCAACTTCAAGCAAGTGGTCCAAATGCTCACCGGCTCATCCGAGACCGTGAACAAGCAAGCCTCGAAGCCGCCGAGCGGGAGCACCTCTCCTCAAGATCCACCATCACTCCCGCCTAATAATTCCAAGAGTGCGATTCCTCCCAAGAAACAAGGGTTCAAGCTCTATGAAAGGAGGAACAGCCTCAAGAACAGCCTCATGATCAACACTCTGGTCCCGGGCTTCGGTCCCAATTCTGGGTTCTCACCGAGGAAACAAGAGATCTTGTCGCCGAGCATGCTTGACTTCCCCCGGCTGGCGCTCAGCCCCGTCACTCCACTCAGTGAAGACCCTTTCTACAGGTCCTCACCTTCTCTAGGGAGTTCTTCTGAGGAGGACAGGGCCATAGCTGAGAAGGGCTTCTACTTGCATCCGTCGCCGATCAACACGCCGAGGGACGCCGAGCCGCAGCTCTTGCCGCTGTTCCCTGTGACCTCGCCCCGCGTCTCCGGCGTCTCCGGCGCCTCCTCGTGAATAGGCAGGGAGGAAGGGAGAGAGCGAGGGGTCTCTTTGTGTATTATATGTCCTAACATGATTTTCAGTCGCATGTGGTTGAGTTGGAGGAGGTCATGCTTCAATTGTAGGTACAATTTGATGATTACTCTTCTATAAGCTATTCAGGAAGAAAAAAAGAGGATCTTTCTTTATTGAGAGTTAATATCTTTTGCTTCAACTTCATTAACCCTGACTCCAAGCAAGTCAAGTCTCCCAGCAAAAATGGCAAAAAAAGGATGTCTCCCTCTCACTATTCATAAGCACCCAATTTCTGTTATCTGATGTCCCACTACTTCATCTATTTGCTTAATTTGCACACTGAGTTTAGTTTTGTCTGTTAGATCCACTTCTTTCAGAGTAGCACAATTAGCACCAACAAACAATTCAACATCCAGCCATCTCTCTCTCTCTCTCTCTCTCTCTCTCTCTCTGAGGTAAGAAATTTTCTCTTGCAAAGTCTCTTTTTCACAATAAACAGGGAAGTCAGTGGAGTCTTTGACAGAGAGAATGCGACTGGTGCTTGATTGGCACCAAGCATATGTCAAGTTGACGTTAAAAATGTTTGGAAGAATGTGTGAGTTGTCAGGCGGAGGCAGTACTTTGATGAACCCAAAAAAAGCATCGCTAGGTGTGACCGGTGAGATCTACAGGACTTCCCTATTTACACACACACTCTCTCTCTCTCTCTCTCTCTCTGATCAGCAGATTCCAAGTAAAAAGCAGGGAAAGGAAAAGAAATTGGGCGTGCTCTCTCTTTTTCAGCTTTTACTGCGTGTCAGAGAGAAAGTCAACCGGATAAAGAGGTTTTTGTCTGGAGACATGTTTGAAAATTCAATTCAAACATGATGAGTCATGATAAGGTGATAATGTCATATCTCAAGCCGTGAGTCTGTGAGTGAATGAGTGAGTATATATGCGTCGGATTCGGTGGTCCAGAAGCTGATCGAGGATGGGTCGGGTCAGCTTCCCAGTTCGGTACAATGAAGGCTTTGCCGGGAAGGTTCCCGGACAGGACTTGGCCCACTTTCCAAGCGTAAACACATGGGACATTTCATGGAGCAATCGAGGGCCACTGTACGTTGAAGGGAAAAGTCCGTTGCAAACTCAGCATCGGACAGACCCAATCAATGCGATGAAGGCGTCCACACTCTTCACGGGACGGCAAGCCTTGCATAGACGGGATGCTAGGATCTTGTTACGGGGCATAGATCAGAAGGCAAATGGATTGTTTTTGGCAAGCGCCGAGGGCTCTCCTCGCTGCCCCATTCTCTGGGATACGAGTCAATTGTCCATGAGAGACATCGCTTCTGTTTTCCCGGTAATCCGACGACAACATGTGTTTATGTGATCTTCCATGTCTTATACTGCTTAAATGAATTCTGGGATATGTATATAAATGGATGGAGTTTGGACCTGATGTGGTTTTCTTTCCAAGAGACGTGGATAATGCATGTAGGAAACAGTTCTTGAAGTTAACCACGTTTAATCAGTCTCTTTCAGATCTACTTTGATCAGTTTCTTTTCGTATTTCCATAGAGCTAATATGCTTCTTTTGCTACCCGCGCATACATCGGATCTGACCCTGTTTACTTCATGTTGCGTATTTTTGGAGGTTATGAGCATCTTCTCAAGGGAACTGTCCATGTTGGAAATCAATACATAATTAGAGCAAATCTTCCACGGCACCGACTGTGCGCACGCGCGTCTATACATTCATATATTTTCCTCCGTTGAAAAACAGCCTCTTTATACCTACTGATAAACAAAATGACACCAGCAAAATATATTTATATATATATATAATTAAACATCTATTTTGATATTAGCACAGACAATCGCCAGTATTCATGTAACATGTGATATAGTTACAACTCCTCATGTGCCATCAGATTTCCAAAAATGAACTTATTGTCTTGAAACTGTGATTTTCCGGAAGAGGTCCATTTCCTGGTCGGATTAAGATCAGCACCTTCAAACCTATACATTTATAGTCGATGAAGCACCAATTGAGAAAGAACATGCCAACAGCAACAGGAAAGATTTCATCATAGCAACCCAGAACAAATGCAAAGATGTCAAAGCAAAGTGCGAGAGCATTTTTGGGCAGATAATTAAGTGAATGCCTAAAGGAAACCAGGCACACACAGCTAATCATGCACCAGAATGTCGTGCAAATGTGAAAGTTTTGCCAGGTTATGCTCCAAATCTCCAGAAACGGGTTGATAATTTTCAGAAGTGCAACTATGTATTCCACAGTTTTCAAGATTACAAGATATCTGACAGTGAACCAATTGAAGCCTCAAAAGGACTGGGTAACATGTATTTTAAGTGATTGAAGACAAGAATAAATGCAGAGAGTGAGATCTTTTCAAACCTAGAAGTTCAAACTAGATCTTCCACAAAAGAAGAATGTAACAAGCAAAAGTCACTTTGAAGTGAGATGTTCTTTCTCATTTCCTCCCAAAGGTAATTGTCAAAATATTATCGCACATTACTTGACAATGGATTCAAATTGCTCTTTATATTCATGTCGTCTCCTTCCACTTATCAGTTTAAACTTCTGGATTGGACTTTCTAACGTGGTATCAAAGCCAATGCTATCCCTTTCACGAAGGTGTGTAGCAACAACAGGTCCAAAATGCACTTTATATCATTGGGTCTCCCTCCACCTATTAGCCCAAGCTTTTGGGTTGGATTTTCTAATGATAACTTCTTTAGTTGAGTTCAACTGGGAGTTGTACTTGGTTTCAAAAGACCAATCATACAACCCAGTTGATTGCTCAACTCTGTTCTAGTGATTGAAAAGCAGAACACGAAAGATTAACTTAATATCCTCGACTATGTTCACCTTTCAGACATCTTAGAAACTCTTGTGCAATGTTTAAGAATCAAGACCATATTCTTCTCATTCAAATCTCAAAGTTTCTCCAATTTTACACACCCATTTTCATTCCTCTCATTTTTTCCTCCTTTTTCCAAAAGAGAGCCCTAATAAAAAGATCAAGGATTGATTCGCAAGCCCTAAAGAGAAAAGATGACAATCGGAGGCAAATGCAAATTGGTGATGTCAGCCAGTGCAGGAATGGGTGATACTAAATGCAGCTAATTACCTGCATCCTTGGCAGCAACAGCCTCTTGATAGACATCTGTAAGAAATAATACATCCGAAGGCTTATCAACTCCCAATGACTCTGAGATCTCAATGTAACTTCGTGTTTCCTTCTTATTCCTGCACAGAGACACAGACACACACACACACACAGAGTCTGATTTATATATGGTATACTTGAAAGCTGTTAAAGAGAGTAATAATCAAGCTACAAGATTACCCAACATAGGTGTCAAAAAATCCACACAAGTACTTTCTTAAATCACCATAATTGGTTTTGCCAAATATAAGCCTTTGTGCCAACCTGCTACCACTGGAATATATATAGACCTGTTGCACAACAAATAACATACCCATTGAAGCTCACAAGCTGACAACTGTTTGCGTGTGTAGGTGGTGCATATGTGGGTGTGGGCGTCAGAGAGAGAGAGAGAGAGAGAGAGAGAAGCTTGATAATTTTTCAAAAATTATATTCAAACTGCTAATTAATTGGTGTGACATTGCTGAAGCCATCACAGATTCCATAAAGTACTACCAACTTGCTTCCATTTTATGTATGCACCATGTTCTACCCAAGACCTCACTGGGTATAGACAGGTTATAATATTTATAACAGAATTTCTCCTTTGACACCTTCACCTCATGGTAAAACTTATGAATTAGAAAATAAGTTCATATGTAACTGCTTGCAGAGGAAACTATATGGTAGAGTCCTCCAACAAAGTAATGTCACAGGAACATAAAGCAAAAGCCCATCCTAACATTAATGACAACATTGATACGATCTATGGATCTGAAATAACTTTATCCATTTGACTTAAGAAGCATAGCCACACTAAAAATTAACATGTTCAATTTTCTTGGTTCACTATCTTTCCAAATAACCTCCCGTAAACTAAGTGTGTCCATGAAAGTAAGACAAATAAACACATGAGCATTATCTGCAGAATACTGCTAATTTTCTTTCTTAGAAGGGCTTTGCAAGAAAGAGACAGAAACAGAGATTTGACTCGTTAACCAAAAAGAAACCTTTATGCCCAAACTGTGCCAATTTGTGAGAGCCTTTGGTACATCCTCGAAAACCACTCCCTCCAATTCATTGTTCTCAAAGCCTGTCTGCCAAATATGACCCTGCGTGGAAAAGTGTTAGCTATTTAGGGCCAGTTAGGCTTGCCTCCACTTTAGCACACGTCTAGAAGTTTGTCATGCCTACTTGCAATTGCTTTAAAGCAGTGATCTTGCGATCAGCTTTTATCATAGCTTCCACGTTAGCAACTAAAGCTGCTATGACCTGTTCCTTCCCAGCCTCATCACCTGGGATGGGCACAGCACCTTGAACACCTTGTTTTAAGTCATCTTCAACCTACAAGGTAAACAGAAGAATCTGGGAATAAAGAGAGAGCTATTGAGGCTCCGATGGACTATTCAACAGCAGAACAGAGTTCCTCTCTTGGTTTGAAATACTTTGCATGACAAGAATTAATTGGTTAATCCGGAGGAAGGCCAATGGCAAAAGATCATTTCACAAGGATGAGCAATCTTCTCCTTGCAATCTCATGTTACACTTCTGCACTTCTGCCACAGACTTGTAAAACCCTACAATTTAACCAGCTAAATAATATGGTAATTGTTTGAGTTCCAATTAAGTCTGATTTTGCATGAAGCAAAAGCTTCTGTTGAAACAGACATGCTTGCCAAAATTCTGTTAGTGGTCGATTGACATTTGTATAGTAACATCGTCAACTCTTACGTATTCAAACTTTAGATGGCCTTTTTTGTTTTCTTTTTTATGATGTGCAAGGATACCCTCCACGAAAGTAGCATAATTTACTCATTGTAGGCATAGTTACCCTCCGAAAGTAGCATAATTTACTCATTGTAGGTATAGTCATTCATTATCTAAGATAAAAGGAGCACAGGTTCATGATCTCCAGGGCATCTAAACACAGATGTCTCTGACCATTTAGAAAAAGCAAACTTCCATGTTATTGTACATTGTACCTATTAAGATGTAAAGTGTATATCACACCAGTCTCTTAACTGTTTCAGACTTGTATAACAAAAGTTGCACAATCAACTTTAACACGAGTCAAGGCCAGAGGCCTGAGTTCGACTCTCACACCTTCCTTTCACCCATTCAGGATTTGTCCTACTTTGCATGCTCAGGTTTCAGTATTTTATGAACCCACATGTATTGACTTTGAATGCTTCAACCAATTGTTATCCTACTGATATTCACATGAGGGGGTGTTAAACTATAAAATATGTGCCAAGCCATTCTATAACAGTTTAACATTTTAGAACAAACAGTTGCACGCTCAAGTTTATCAACAGTTCCCTTCCTTCATGTCCACTTTTTGGCACACAGAGTTTTTCCTTTCCTTTCCTTTCTTTTTCTGCTTTTTACTTTCAGTTGATGAATGCTTATTCTCCTCTGCGCAATAATGTTAAAGGATCAAGGTTCTTCCACAGGCACAAAGGTCAAAGTTAGATAGCCAGATGCAAATTTCATAACCCATTCTAATGAGGGATAGAAGCAAGATATAAACAAGGTTTACAGAAGCACATATAATCCAAGTGAAGAATATCCTAAAAGATTGTCACAGAAACTGGGAGAAAAGCCCAATTTGCCAAAGCAACTCAGACAAAATTCAATATCTGAACAATTCATGCCAATTTATATTGCTTTAGTGCTTTTATCAGCCGTTCTTTAAAGTTGTCTTCCATCATCCAGACCATTGAGAACGGTACTAATAACTATTCCCTGCTGAATGATCCACTGGATTCATCTTTTCAAAATTGGAGAAATAATTCCCCAGAGCAGTGGAAAAGGTAAAGCTCCTACTGAAAGTCGAAACTATTTTGCAGACAAGTAATGTAAGCAAACCAAAAATTGTGAAATGATCATCTTACCTGGGAACGAAGTAACTTAATGTCATCGCGAGTCTCTGGAGTTTCAAATGTCGCAGACAAATGTCTCCCAACATTATCCCGAGCATATGGGAAGAGAACATCAGTGACAAATGATATCGGTGTGGTGGTCCCCTCAATGTCTAGAACAACGCAGCGCTGCAAGCAAAGTGAGCTGTTAAATTATGTATACTATTTTCTCAATCAAAAAATATTTCCAGAAATTAAAAACTCATATAAAGTCATGCCAATCCCTCCTTGTAATAGGTGTACAAGGATATATTGCAAGTGATGCAATTTTACAAATCAGAAAAAGCAATGACTATTATCTTCACTGAAAGAACGTACAACTTGATGCAAAATCCAACAAATTAACAAAGGGAAGAAAGACATACTGGCAATGGTTCAGTGCGGTTATCTGAATTAAGAGCACCAGCCTTCACATATGTCCTTATGTTTGCATAACTTGCAGCTCCTTTGCCAGTCTGCTGCAGACCATGGTTTGGAATCAAATTATTCAGGCCCAGATGATGAAGCTCAAGAGCATCATTAAAGAGGAAACAGTACCCCTCAGCCTGAAAGATACAAGCTATGGAAATGAAGTAAGAAAAAGTTCTACTAGCTTTACAGGCAAGCTAATGGATGAGAGAACTCAACAACTCGAGGAATATATAAAATCTTCTCCCATGCTCACCAATTAATTAATATTTTTCATTCATTTCATGAGTGACACTACTGCAAAGATATGTACAAACAAACAACACAAAAGAGAGGGAGCAGAACTGATTTAGTAGGCATGATAGCAAAAGCAGACAAGTATTCCATTCCTGCAGAGAGTACAAAGATTTATAGCACAGAAGCATTAGAATCGATCGTTGGATCCCAGCTAAATGCCAAGTTCATTACAGATCAAAACAAGAAATTGAGAAATTGAGGAAGTTCTTCGCTCTTGTTAATGCTTAGAGGTGGATTAACATTTCAAGAGGAACTAAGATCTTTCAAACGCCAGTGAACACTGTGAGATTTATAAATGCTGATTTAACAAACGTGCCAAAGCATTCCTAGTTTCTCTAAGTGAGGATAATGACCTTGAGATGCGAAAGAACAAATTCTCAGCTCCAAATTATAACAAGAATGGCAGAAATGTCCATGTCTTGGTCTCGGAAATTTCGCATGATTACTACCTTTGTGCAAAAAGAAAGGCAACTCATACACCTGGAAGGTTTACTAGAGTACAGCTTAGGAGACGGCAAAGGCAGGATCGATCCATTAGCAGACAATCCATACATGTAATCTGGCATTACTCTGTCCTTCCAAGCACCAAAGGAAATACAGATAAATAAACCTGACTGTAAAGCAAGAATGCATAAACCCACATCACATTCATTGCAATCATACAAACATAATCAAAACAAGCATAGACACCAAGTTAAGCTTCAATAGTTACAGCAAGCACTGCAACCATTGACAACAAATATGTATCTGAACCAAAGCTCTCGATTTCGATTCGCCGTACATCCTTCGTCTGGTATTCCTTATTCATACGACTAGGATTGGAACCATTCCTTCACTTAGAAGCATTCTGTTCACTTGCTCCAACCTTCCATCGACATCAATCCTTCAACCTCCTAACCTTTCTTGGTCACATTGCGTACACTAAATAAAATTCGCACCACAAACGACTACGCTGTCCACTTCAACGCCAATCACTAGTCGCCAAAACTCCATCAGCTGCGAAAGCGAAACAACAAGAAGCGGGTACGGAGCGAAAATGCTAGGGCGAAGTAATCTGAACGAGCAGATGAGGGGAAAATCACCAGGACGACGCCCCGCGGCGATGAGGCGGTTCGACCTCGGAACGGAGTCGCGGCGAACCTCAACGGCGATGCCTCCGCCGGCGCTCGACGCCCATCCGAGGGTGCAGAACCGGCGGCAGAGCTTCGACGCCTGAATCCTAGCCTTCGCCGGTGCTTTCCTCTCCAGGTAGCCACGAGACGCTCGTCCGGCCGACGCTCCGTTCAGCGCCACCACCGGCGAACTCGCCATTGCCGTTCTCTAGAGAGAGAGAGAGAGAGAGAGAGAGAGAGAGGAGGAGGAGGAGGAGGAGAGTGAGTGTTAGGATGAATCTGAGGATGCTTCGATCGTTCAGCAGTGATTTTGGCGAGAGTTGCAGTACGCCATTACCGTAATGCTTGTGTTGGGAGTGAAGCTCGGAGGTCGAAATCCTGGGGAGGAGGAGTAGTGACGACTGGCGAGGAAGATGAAGCCGAGCCAACGTGCCCGGTTTGGTTGGGCCAGGTGGACCGGTTCATTTATCGACTCAGCAAATAGGGATGCAGGGGAAAAAGCCAAAAAATATATAATAAATTTTAGAATAAAATTCCACAATCACTCATTTTCATTTTCTCAAAAAAAATATGAAGTGATCATATTAATCTTAAATAATGACCTGAAATGGTCCTAACCTCACTGACTCACCAACTAACAAAAAATTTGATGGATCCGATTATTTTATCAAAACATAATTTAAATTTTGATTAAATTATATTTTTTTGTTTGAAATTTAGATTAAAATTTTAAAAAAAAAAAACTTAAACTTTAGAAAACAAAACAAAACAAAATAAAAATGAGGCGAGAGGGGCTCCTCCCACCTCTAGCCACCACCCCATTGCCATTAGGGTAATGTCGCTTGCCGAAGAGATCACCAACACTTAGGCGAGGGTGGGTGACCCACACCCAAATCTACGAGAGGGTCGTTACTTTCTCCCACCTTTGGCGAGGGCCTCGACTCTTTAGTTGGCAAGAGGAGGTGTCAGTGATATCGCCATCATTTGCCTGACGATGCTAGTGACCCATCAGCCATCATTGCCGCCTCCAACACTCAAATTGGAATTATGACATACGAGTTTCCGACACGTGATTCCAATATCGAAGTCAATTTTAAAAATTAAATAAATAAGATGTCAAAATATATATGTGTGAAAAAAACACAATAATAAAAATAATAAATTGAGAAAGAAGAAAAACCTAGTCTTCTCTTCTCTTTTGACTTCCACTTCTCATGATATCCAATTCATCCTTTAAGTTTTTTTTTCTCCTCTTTTAACATATCTAACATGCAATCCAAAATATAATTACATGTTTTTTCTCCAAGTTTTATGAATTACTTAAATTTGTTAAATTAAAACAATGAATGATATTAATAAATGACAAATTAATGTTTTCAGTGTATTTTCTTTCTAGGTTTTTTAATTATTTATTTATTTATGAATTTAATTGAAATAATCATAAAAATGATAATTTATTATGTATATATAAATATATATATATATATATATTTAGTATACATCGTGTCTTATTATTGTGTCAAAATTTTTTGAATTTTTAGAAATGATGATGGTCGTGTTGTGTGGCCATAGGTCGGTATCAATTCTACTTAGACAGTCATAGGCAAGAAGGAGCCCTCCTCATCTCTGTTATGTTTTCCTTTTTATTTTTTTATTTTTTAGTTTTTTAATGGAAAAAAAGAAAAAAGACAAAATTTAGAAACAAAATTAGTCTTATCAAATAATAAGTTTAGGTCATTTTTTGAGACCGATATGGTTATTTGAGATATTTATTTGAAAAACAAGGTTTACTTTAGATTTTTATTTAAGAAAATGATAGCACTTTTAATTTTATTTAAAATAATATAATTTCATATCCTTATTTAAAAAACAAAATTTGTTTTCGGAGATTTTATTTTGAATTTTCCTTAAAATTTATTGAAAAGTCAACCAAATATCTTTCAAATACAACTACTACCAACAACAATAATAACAATAATATAACTTGTTAACAATTGTGCTTTTGATAATTGACGAGAACCTTGGCGTTATGGATTTATAAGTTGAGATGGGAAGGCAATCACCCCCAAATAAATTTCGGGCAAAATAAACATATAAATGTCACGAGTTTTCAACCTTTCCAGATCAACCCTCATATAATTTTGTTATTTATCTAAATTTTTACTTGTCTTATAATGTACTTTAGATTTCTGATTTCCTAAAACATGACGATTGTGCAAATAAGAATTTAAATCAGATATCGTATAATCAATTTGATTTTAAAGTGCAACGGCAACATTATGATCATATATATGAATACATTCAAGAACTTGTAACTCAATATCGCATTCACCTCGAGAAATACTCATATATATGTTCGCAATTTTAAGCCTAAAAATAGTAGTAACAAACAAGTATCAAGACGCATTAAGATATAGGGTGAATATTACAAAAATATCCCAAATTATGTTTACTATGACATAAATATCTCCATACATTCTTTTTTGTTCGTAAAAGTTCTAAACTCGATCACTGTGACAAAAAAGTTTCAAACTTTTTTGTGTCATACAAAAATCCAAAAGTATACATACATGACATACATAACCTCTATTTAACTCACATTAGTATAAGTTCGGAGTTTTTTTGTGGTATTTATATCACGATAAACAAGTTTAGGATTTTTAGCGACATAAAAAACATTTAGAGTATTCCTATCACAATGGATATATTTTAGATTTTTCATGATATTAATTTTATATATTACACAAATTATCATTTCTTTGTCCACAATTTGCAACCATTTTTTTTTTCCTTTTTTTTTGTCCTCGATACTATTTGGAAATCTCAAAAAACTAGTTTGACCACTAAATCTCAAAAGTCCAAAATTTTTAAAAAATCCAAACATTTTGATACACAAAAAATTCCAAAATTAATTTGTTTGTTTTCATATGAAAAATTATAAATTGAAAATAAAAAGTAAAAATCTTAAACTCTTACATCCATTAATTATCATGTATTGTCAAACTCAATAATTTGATAGTAAAAATTAATGAAAATTAATGAAAATAAATTTATTATAAATGTATTAGTTTTGGGTGCTTGATCAAAAAATTAATTTACAGGTATACGAATTTAGGATTTGTCATGATATTAATCTATATTCTTTAAGTCTTTTGGGTTCGAGGCTTATTTATCGGCGGACTCTTCGAATTATCGAACATTAACGTAAAAACTCAGGATAAACTCGTTGGGTTGCAACTTGCAAGAGCCGAGGTTTATGAGCATCCGAGGAGCAATTGAGGATTGAGGATAAGCTGGTTCCATCTTCTTCCCTCCTTCTCCTCGCGCGACTCGCCACCAGTACCGCCTGAACTCGCAGACCCTCCGTCCTCTCCCATGTCGAGAGGAACGGACCGTCTGGTCAAGAGCGTGCAGCAGTTCGCGGACGCTCAGTACAAGGCCTTCACCACCCGCTACGGCCAGCAGCTGCTCGACATCTGCGAGCTCCCCATCAAGGTCGTCCTCTCTCCCTTCACCCTCGCCTTCGACATCGCCGGCTCCGCTCCCCGTGGCTTCGGCGTCCCCGAGTTCATCAGCAAGCTCTCCTACGCCTCCATCTTCGTGAGTTTCTCCCTCCGTGCCCGAACTGGTCACGCACGCTTGTCGTGTTCGAGGGGCGGATTTTGGGTTCTTCTGAGGTCTGGGGCGTTAGTTGTGTCTTAGGCGATGAAATGAGAGCGTGGGCAGGACAAATTTCGGGAATTTCGCTTGTTTTTGTTAGTGTACTCGGTGGATAATTCTTTATTTTTTTTCGTGTGTGTTTTCTCTCCGCTGAAGTCGTATTGGATTCCTGTAAAGGGGTTAATCGCTTGTGAAGTGGGTTGGCAATGTGTGGTGTCAGCACGTGCGTCGACATTTGCCATAGAACAGGAGTGAATTTGAGTCTGCTGCCTGAATTTCGTGTTGATTAATGGGTTGTTCTAATGTGTGTTCATCAGAGCTCTTTATGCTTCTTGCTGTGCAATGATTCTGAGCTTGGTCTTGCCTGGAAGCTGGTTAATTATTTTCCATTGTGTGTTTGCAATTGGGTATTTGCACAATTATGTCTGCTTTTCTGCTTTTTCGGTTTTCATGCTATAGGATTGTATATGTTGGATGCAATTCTTGTAAGTAATTGAATTAGTCAACAATGTGATCAATTGCTTGCTGCACCATTTGAACCTTACATGTCAATGCTGTTGTTTATACGCAAGCAGGCTGTTGCCACTCTTGGAACATATGATATTGCCTTGGAGCTTGGAAAGAAGGTGATATGTCAGAGGTGCTTTCTGATTTCTCATGGTTGCCTCTCTTGATTTTACATTCTCTCTTATTTTCACATCATACTGGGTTCTGGAGATTGTCATTCACTCCCTGTGTTAATATTAGTTGAAATTAAATCAAAATTTTTCTGGTGGTGGCTTGCCCCTAAGATCTTCCAATCCAGGTTTTGAAAAAGTAGACTGAGCGTCACCTTTGCTCAATTTAGGAGTTCCACCTTTGCTTGATTTAGGAATTAAACATTGCTTGAGCATGAAGGAAGAGACTTTTGTCATGGAAAGCATGTGATATGAACCTTTATCTCTTTTGAATTGTAAACATGGATGAATGTTTGCTTACTTTTCCGTACAAATGCCAATCGACTAATCTGCTATATGAAGTGGCTTCTTTGCCTCATATCTTAAATTATTAGTTTGGATGCTTGCTGTATAGTTGTCTTCTTTGGTAGCTAACCGCAATTGCTGCTCCTGGACTGGATTTCCAATACATGCAGGAATTGCAAAACCTGTAATGGATGGCAGGCATTGAGGTGTACCATGTGCAAAGGATCAGGAAAAGTGCACTATCAAGTGAATAACTACAGCTTGAAGAGGTACATATGGGCTTAATGTCACTCTATAAGTGGCAAGCCTTATGTTTTTTGACAATTGACTGCATTCCCTTTCATCACAGTGAAATGATGATGCTGTTAGTGCTGGTTAAAAGGTTGTCAAATTGACTGGAAAATACTAACCTCTCATGACCATGCGTTACACTTTTTATCATTTGTTCTCCAACAATTTTTTGAGGAATTTTGTTGCATTCTTGCCCATTTTCCTTTTCTGCATTAAATTTTATTACCGAGAGTCTCGTAGTGGCATTTTGTATGATATATGCCTGCCTGATGTGGGCATTATGATAACAAGCTCTTGTATCAGGTTAGAGTATGCACTTAATATATATATTTATTTATGCTTCAACTGAGGACCATTTCTAAAATTTACCTGTCTTCTGAAGCTGGGAATATATGGAGAGAGTATTTAGTTATCTCTAGAAAATATGTTGCATCTAACTGCCCTGGGATCTATTGGTCAGGCTTAGAACTTACAAATTTGTGCGTTAAAGATGGTAGTAACACTCTACGATATAATGAAGTTTGGTAGGGATCACATACCATGAAAAACCAAAAAAAATAAAATTTCACTGTTCCTTTAATATCAAGAACATTTGTGTACTGATGATGTCTCTTTTATGTGGTCAGATGTTTTGTGGTTCAACTTGCATGATCTTTGTTTTGCTTGTCTGATCATTGCTAGCACTGGGGTATATGATTTCAATTTTCCTGTTAAGAAAGGTACTTTTGCAAGCGCCGCTCTTTCCATTTCTCTCTGTGCCAACTGTATGAGCATGTTGGTCCTAGTATGATCAAAACTCCTTTTTTGAACATTGGGTGGTCATAATTATTGATCTGGCACTTTGGATGTTCAATATCTCTCTTCCTCCCGGTTATAACTATAAACATGAATTTTCATGCAGTGGAGAGAAAGCAACAGCTGAATGCATAGCTGACGCCGTTGTTAATAATCGTGCTGAAATCGTTCACCTTCCTTCATCTGTCAATCTTCATTCACCTTTGCCATCTAAAGATTGCCCAAGTTGTGATGGAACGGTGGGTTTCGTTTACTCACTACTCGTGGTTAAAAAGCAAAGAACTCTTGATTTTTCATGAGCAGTCATTTTTATATAGATACAAGAATAACTGTCTCCTATATCTAGATGTACTTATGATAGTCTACAATCAGAAGTACATCATTCTCAATAAAAGAGCCAAGTTGTGTGAGCTATAGGTCTTAACTTTGAAGGAATCAGCACCATGCCTCAAATTTTCCTTTTAGATGAGAGTGCTAGCAAGGAAATGGTGGAGTGTGCAAGATATGTCGGCCTTGTGAACATATTAATTAAAACCAGTCTGTCAAAGCATCAATTCTTTGTTTCCACATGTTGCAGGGAGTCATGGGCTGTCCTGAATGCAAACACAAATTACAAGTCAGAATTTCTGCAGATGATGTGAGTTGCGTATCAAATCTATTACTCTCGTATGAATAAGCTGTTCAGTAGTGCTTACATTCACAATCTTTTGTTTTTGTAGATTATGGAGCCTCCATGGCTGGCCTATAATGTCATGAGAAAAATGGACTACCCCTATGAGGCTAGTATACACTTATTGTCTTCTTCCCCTTTCAGATTCTTCACTCTTATTTAGTGATATCCATCCTCATTGCACAAGATTTTCTATGCAAACTGTTATGAAATTGTGTACCTGCTTTGTGTCTAAGAATAGGCATCTTTCTTGTGGTAAGAGCTGCAGTTAAATAAGAAAAATGCTGAGCTTTGTTACTCATTTCTCACTTGCTTTTAGTATAATTTGGTGAAAAACATACATGTTAGGATGAAATGTTTGGTATAGACCTATCTCTTTAGTTTGACAATTTATAGTTGTGGCACTTCCTTTATAAGGTGCTAATGCTCTAGCACTTTGTGTCACAGTTCTTTCAGGAGTGATATTCATCCAATTTTGATTTGCATGTCTTTCCTCTACCAAAGATAAAAGTCAAATAAGGATAATCTACTAGCAGGCAACACCTGTCCCCTCATGATGTCTGGAAGTGGAGGTTTCTGCAGGATAAATGTGCTAAATTAGTGTAGGAGTACCTTTCATCTTTCTCTCAAATAGCTAGTTCTTGTGGTTAATGTTGGTTAATTTGTGTAAATTGTGAGTTGAAGTGCAACCTGCTAGCTGTTTAGGTTATATAATCTTGATGGATACACATTTACACTTAAGCCAAAAGTAGTAATTTTTAGGAGAGGAAAGATTCAAGAAAAACTAGCTGGCACTTCGATTATTGGAAGTTTTTGTCAGTCTTTTATATGGGTATGAAAAAATGTAACTCTAGAATGGCATTCTCTGTTATGAGTTCCCTTTTAAATTCCTGCCTCCTTTTACAATCCTGCCTCCGACCCTGCAGCACATAGTCCACAGCATGAAAGACCCAAGCATTGCTGCATTTTGGTTGATTACCTTCCCTCAAATTGTTGGTGGATTTGAATATGATGATGAAGTCAAACAGAAGATATGGTGGCAATACAAGGTTCTTATTTTGTTTGATTTGCTTAATTTATTCCTCATTCTGAAATCTGTTGCTGTCTCAGTATATTTAAGACTATGAATTAACATAACCATTAACGAACTGCTTGTTCTTTTGATTTAGGAATCCATGAGATATGATCAAATTCGAGATGTGGTAGCTAATCGTAAACCTGGCTGGGAGCATATGCAGGAGGTGAGATGAAATGATGACCACATTACATATGGCAAACTCTTCAGTTCTAAACTGATTACAGTCGATAATTCATACTTTTGCTTTTCTTCATGATGTTGATGATCACCTGGTTGGATTTAGTTGGATTCTAACATTGTGGTTGTTGGCTAGTTGTTTGCTTTAGCTGCTGCTGTATCTGGCTTTAGTATCAAACTGTGACTTCCAATTGTCAAAAGGTGTGTTATAGAGTATACAAAGAAGAACAAGGAGCTCCTTTTAAGTGTAGAACCTTCCTTTTTTTGGTTCCACAAGCAAGTGTTTTGTGGATAATTTGTTGGAGAAGAATATATGCAAAACCCCAAAACCTCTTGGTAATGTTACTGACAAACTGAGAATCATAATCAATATCCTATACATCTACATGTGATTGTGCAGGTTCTTGATTAATTAATTTTTGGCATGACCATTATGAGTACCAACACTGAAATCAAGATGTTCTGCACTATTGCAGGCTTTAATTTCTATAGATCCAGTCCGTGCATGGGATGATCCTGTTGTCGTGAACAATGTTCCTTACTACAATGCCAAGAAGGCTCTGGAAGCGGAAGTAATGAAACTCGATCCTCCTGCAAGGCCTCAAAATTGGGGTGTAAGTATCTTATATATTTTAGTTGTTCTTGTCATGGATTTGCAGAAATTTCCTGATTTGTTGGCTTCTGTACTTCTTCCATCTGTTGTATTACTCTTTGTTGGATTGCATCGCTTCTTGTTAAGTATAAAATAACTATTGTCCCTTCCGTTATTCAACTCATGTGTGGTGTAATTTGTTTGCTTTGATGGTAGAACTAATTTCACATATCGGCAGGAGCTAGAACTTCCACTCAATTCTTCATCTTGGAATGAAGAGGATCTAAAAGATCCTGATAAATATTATGAAATGACCGTACTACTTAATGCCCAAAGAGAGATTGCTGATAAAATCTTGGATACACAATGGCAAGCTAAATGGCGACAGGAAAAGGTTTGTTGACTCTGACAATTATTTCTGGGTCTTTAAGCTGTGTAGTGACTTAATGAATTTGAGTTCAAGCTGACAGGAAAATGCTATTAATTTCTCAAACTGGATTTGAAACGAGCTTATCCATTCCCAAGTTACACCTTTAGTGAATCCTTTATTCTCATTTGATAAAAAAATTACATATTGTACTCTTAGCACCACGCCATCCATTGGATTCACGCAGAATGATTTATTTTGATTTTTAGCTGAATGAGATGTTGGAGGAGAAGGTGCGCCCGTACATTCAAGACATTGATAGCAGTGTCCTTTCTCGGCCTATTGTATTACAATCAAAAACGCAAGATCAGAAGGTTCTCTCTCTCTCTCTCTCTCTCTCTCTCTCCTCAACGTGTTTTAGAGTGTGCACTGTCTGACTTTGACTTGCCATTGAATATGTGTTGCAGAGAAAGCCACGGCAACGGAGATGGTGGTTCTTTTGAAGCAGACCACTATTTCAGCTCTTTGGAATTTCCAGAAATTTAATTCTTGGTGGGCAGCTTTGGTTGGACTGATGGTCTTCTGCAAAAGCAATTTTCCTCTTCAACTTCTGCATGGTTTTCTTGCAGCTTCGCTCATTCTTTCTTCCTTAATTTCTCCTTTTTTGCCAATTGCGTACAGAGTGACGAGTTTTGAATGGATGACAGTTAAATATGATCAATGTAATGGCATTCTAAGTCGCAGCCTTTGCTAATTCAACACTATTCAGAATTCTGATCTGTGTTCGATTCTCTTTTAGGATGGTATCTGTGCATGCCAATAAGAGAGATGAAAAAGAGAGCGACGGTTGATGTTATATGTTACATTCAATTCAAACTCATGATCAGATTGTTCTTTTAAGGGCGAAAGTCGGCGAGAAGGTTTTGCTTGAGCTGGATGTTTACGACTGCATTTTGCTCTTTCTTTTTCTCTCTCTTTTGCCTATAGAACTAAAATGAGAAAACTCGGAAGAACTTGGGGCAAAGCCCAGAATGTCGCTTATTTCTAAGGGAGAGGTTCACCAGAAAGTTGCACTATGAATCTCCCTTCAAGGCTGCATCACATGAGCTTCCGTCACCTCTGGAAATCATGGCCACGGTGCCATTAGTCAGGGTGTACCTCTTGCAGCGGGTGGTGACGCTGCATCCACGGCTGTATGGATTAGCCGATGGCCACATGGAATGGACCCTCTTCTGAGCATACTCCTAGCTTAGGCTAGGGCTCTACGGCTCGCCATGAATTCATCAGTCCTCCTCCATCTACATCAATAAATTATCCCACACGGCCGCTGCCGTAACATCCACCGTTTCCATTATAAGGCCTTACAAAGATACTCTTATGCCGTGGACTCCGCTATCGTGACCAAAGCTGATAGGAGAGCCACCATAGTCCTAAGAGTCATCGGATGGTTTATAATCCTGTCGGTCAAAACTGAGCTTGAGAACACGGGTTATCGAACTGAATCGTCATAGCGTTTTCAAGATAAGAAATTTGACTAATGCCAGTAGCGTACGATGGGTTCTCATGGTTGGCTAATCCCCTAATTTTGGGTCGGTCTTAAAGCAGTACTACATCGCTTCTTTACATTTTTAGCCATATAAGATAACTGGGGCCCCCAATTTTTCAGTACCGACTTCTAGGCGCCGAAAAAAACAAGAAAGAAAAAGCAATTGAACGATATAATCGTCTGCCCTTCCGGATAGCTTTCCATCAGCTTTGGACATGTGTTGAAAGAGGAAAGGCAAAAAACAAAGGAACACGTCAACTTGCAATCTCCTTGCCGACAGGTAGCATTCAATCTTGGGACCCCATCCCGCCTCAACCGACCACGTCCGACGTTACACGATAGGAAAGGAGGACAAGGAAACTCACCCATCGCTATACCGACATAATCGAGAGCCAAGAAATCCCACAGAACACGGAAAGCTAAAATTAGATAGAAAAAAAAAACAATGAAATTAAGCGGAACCCACGAATAATTTCTCCGCAATAAGTTGGAATTTGAAAAATGACTCAGCCATAAGAAATTACGATCAAGGCGAAAAAAGCACCCATCACGGCTTCCCAAAAATCTTTAATTACCTATCGTTGTCGAAGTGGCTCTTTTCCGGTACATGAGACTAAGAGGTGCAGCTGGCACGTCGCTGTGAAGTGCTCGCGTCGATGTCTCATCTGATTTGATGTGCATTCATATCCAAACACTTGGCTTCTCATGTGAATCGAAACCCTAACTTTGATCCCTCCTTGAATTATTATTATTCAGATAGAAGTGGACTAGACGAGCAAAGATGATTAGATCGTGTCAATAATGACGCCAAAGAACCCCAAAGCGTTCTTGATGCGGACAAGGCTACTAGGAGATGCTTCTTTAAGAACCCCGTATGATTTGAGAGATGATACTATATATATATATATATATCATAATATTATGTAGAAATCTCTCAAAAAGATTAATAAAGTGATCCAGTGCTTAATTCAAATGAGGCAAATATTTTTATCAATCATGACAACTTCTGTTTTGAATAACGTTAAGATTCTTAATTGATATATAGAGGTCGGCGGTCCCGATGTGAACAAACGATGGTACAAATGCGATTGAACAAAGCAAGAAAGTCCAAACACATGGCCTGGACCATTTGCTCCGTCGACTTCAGCGCAATGAAGTTGCATGTGGGTAGAGGCTCTCTCCTTGCAAACCCCGTCTTTTCTTGCTCAGCAAAAACAGATCTCGAGTCTTTCTTCTCGCCCTCTTTTTCCACGCATCAGCTCCCTTGCATGCTGTCTTGAATTTGATGTGTGAACTCAATTTTTAGGACCATTCATTGCGAAAGATGACAATTGTCAAATTAGGACGATTAGACATTAATTAGGACATGGTATAGTCCTCGGAACATTCTGGGAGGGCCAATTAAGCTCACTGGCAGATCCCCTGCATGTCATTTTTTATTGTGGATGTGAATGCCTAGACTTGGCACTTTCAAGGGGCCAAATTTCCAAAAAAAGTACTATGCCCTTTTTTTTTAAAATTTATTTATTTATTTTGTATATTTGGAAACCCGGACAAACCGACCACAAACCGAGTTTGCTCGAATACATGTAAAATTACACTCAATATGGCCGAACCTGTGCAGATAAACTTACCGTTATGTTAATATGAGTTCACGAAGCTAACTTTGAAATTATAAAAGAGAGTATGATCTTCATTTAGATTGATTTTTGGCATAAATCACTCATCCCGAGTGTGTGTATATATATTTTTATATGAGAGGGAGATTGTAAAGCTTACAAATGAATGCTTTAGGTGAGGCACGTAAGAGTTTTAAGTTGAAGAGAATGGGTCAAGGAGTTAGAAGGATACGTTGATTTACACGAAAATTTCAAAGAAAGAGACTTGCAAACTATAAGAAACAAAGTCGAATAAAAAGTAAGGTTTAACGGATTAATTCATCCGTGATCATTGAAATTAAATAGATTATGCAATTAGATTTATGAACTTTGATTTCAATCACCAAATGTACTAAATTTTTTATTTGTTTTGCAATTGATGCACTCTTGGAAGCTCCGGCAATTTTCTTATTTTCAAGCGAAATGTTGACAAGGTAGAACTCGCGCGATAATAGCATGTGGACCAGAAAATTTGTGGCTTGCCCATCGCATCCAAAAATCCATGCTAAAGTTCACTAATGAAATTGTAACGCAATAGGTACTATTGAAATCAAAATTAAAGGTTCATTTATTTCGTAACAAAATAAATAAATTAAAAAATATATATTTTTTAAAATATGATTATTTATATTGCTTAAAATATATAATCAATAAAAAAATATTTTCATCATTAATAATAATTAAATTCTAAATATTTTCGTGTATAACAAAAATATTTTTCATATATATATATATATATTTATAAACAACATAAATAATTTTTTTAAATCATTCATTTTTTTACGAAATAAACGTCTCATTGAACCATCAATGAAATATACCTGAAATTAATCCTAACCCGCACCAGCCTCTCCGGTCTATCCCTGCATCCTCTCATAGGTTTATTTTTCTGATAGTTACTAGTTAGGACATAAGCTATAAATTTTACTTATTTATTTATTTGCCACGGGAAGCTATGAATTTAAGCAGCACTTTTTACATGATTAAGGCATTTCTATCTTTCACTTTTTTGCTTTCAGGACGGGTTGGTGTTTCTTTAAAGCTACTTTAAATGGGGGGCCCGCGGCCGCCTCGATGCGCTTGCAGTCTTTTATCACACCCTCAAAAGCAGCATTGATTCATTAATGAGTACTGTTAAGTAGGTGAAAACAACTAAATACACGCACGTATATATAAGAATTCTCCAAGTTAATGAAAGTTGTATTTTGTCAATTCAATAGCTGTATAATCTCTTGAATAAAGATCAGCATAAACTCTCGCATGAAAAATTTATTAATTTCTTTTTTGGCCGAAGTAAACTTCCTGGAATTTACCAATGACAAATTACCATACAGAGTCTCATGCATAATGGACGCATTTTGTGATAAGACCGCTTATGGAGAACATTTCTATCAATCTTTCTATTTCCTAAAAGTACAAAAATAAAAATAAGAAAAAAACTATAAGAAAATAAATGGATGCTCCCATATATGATCAACGACAACTGCCATAAAGGGTCTTTTATTTCAACGTCCATACATCCGTCTAGTCAAATCATGGAATAGTGAAATTCACACAAGGAAAAAATCACATACAGTACATGTGAAATTTTTTATAAACGTACCCTCAAACAAATGAATCTAACGTCGGCTCAGAACAAAAAACCAACATAAACACGATCAAATTTCATCCGGGGTTTCCTTTTTTAATGTCTGAAGATATATATTTATATTCAAACGCTGCACTGTACTTCGTCCTGGAATCTCCATTAAATTTGCCCTAAAAGCATCATCAAGAATGCCAATGCCCACATACTGAGAGGATTCACCACTGGTGCGGAGTTCAAGTTCGTTGGCAAACCGGCCGGCGTCCCTGCGGGTGAAAGCGACGACCCTGCTGGTGGAGACGACTGAGCTGACCCTCCTGGAGTCGGTGACGCGGTGAAAGGCGCCGGCGGCGACGCTCCTGGCGCGCCGGCCGCGGTTGGACCTGATGCTGGAGCTGTTGCCGTTGGAGCAGATGACGGCGATCCGGTGGTCGAAGATGGCGCGAGAGACGACGGTCCCATTGCCGGCGCTTGTGTTGGGGTTGTAGCTGGCGATGTGGACGTCGATGGAGATGTCGCTGGAGTAATCGACACTGGCGGTTCCGAGCCTGGAGCCGCGGTTGGAGACGGAAACCGAGACGACGGTCCCATTGCCGGCGCACTCGACGCAGGCGGTTTCGAACCTGGAGCCAGGGTCGGAGACGGCGACAGAGACGACGGTCCCATCGCCGGGGCATGTGTCGGTGTTGTAGCCGGCGATGTGGAGGTCGACGGAGATGTCGCCGGCGCACTCGACACAGGCGGTTTCGAACCTGGAGTCAGGGTCGGAGACGGCGACAGAGACGACGACGGTCCCATTGTCGGCGCATGTGTAGGCGTTGTAGCTGGCGACGTGGAGGACGCCGGAGACGTCGCCGGAGCACTCGAGCCCGGCGGTTTCGAACCCGGAGCCGCTCCGGGAGCCGTCGCCGGAGTCGGCGAGGAGCCATGAGGAGGCAGGGCTTTAGGCGGGGGGAGAGGAAAAGGGCGAGGCCTTAAGGCGATGACGACGACGACCAGCTTCTGGCCGTTCTGACAGTTGTCGTCCTGGCCGCTGATGAAGTAGAAAGGTCCGGACCGGTCGAGCTGGAAGACGGTGTTGCCGTCGTCCCATTTCTTGATAGGGTTGTGGGCGTCGCACTTGTCGTACCCGGTCTTGTTCACCAGCAGCACCGAGTTCCCTCCTTTCTTGTACTTGAAAACTGCAACAGACCCAAAAATGACAAAAGGGAAAGAACATCAACATAAGTTGCGATCCTCCTTCATTCATCGTCGAGACTAAATCGAGACGAAATCCCAGGGGAACTTACGCAGAGTGTCGTTGACCAAGAACCGGTTCCGACCAGCCCACTGGCTGTAATCCTCCGCGGGATGAACCACCCAGCCATCTCTGCCACCGACGTCGTACTGGCGAGCTTGGACTCGATCCAGAGACGACAGGGAACAGCAGATGATGAAGATGCAGACGACGGAGAAAGAGGTGAGGGATCCCGGAAGATTCATTGAGATGGGCTGTAGGAGGAGGAGGAGGAGGAGGAGGAGGAGGACGGGGCAGTTCGAGCTCGTGAAGTAGACGAGAACCGTGCGCGGATGGTTCGTATAAATGCTTGAAGAGATATTACCGTTGCAGTGCCCGAGAAGCAATTTCGTTGACTGGGTCAACGTGGATGTTTTTGCATTCGTGTGGACATCGTCGGTTGATGTCCTCTGCCTTGGGGCAGAAAGCTACGTGTCCTCAGCGTGTTCATCATAAAGGTTTCCCATGCAAGGACGAAAGCTCGAGGTAGAGGCACAAGAAAACAATAACATTATTTGGAGATTTTAACTTGTATATTCGGGGAAAAGTCGCTCTTCATTTTTCATGTTATAACTAAGTGGGTTTTGTTAACATAACATTTTTTAAAAAATCATGGAAATAACAGTCTATTAAAATCATAAATTTTTTGAAGTAGTAAATCCTATAATAATTTATAATTATTTGTCATTTATGTTTTTATGGCCTAAACTAAACTATTATTTTTATAATAAATTAAAATTTATCACACAATCATTAGAAGGATATAACCGTTATAATGGTCAAATAAATGCGAGAGTGAGAAACCATGCACTTCAAAATAGGTTGGAAAGCAATGTAAAACGGATAGTTCCCGCATTTATGATGCCGTGGATAATAAATAGCAAAATTACACTTCAAAACTTATATGTAGATTCCATAAGAGATTTATGGCACAAAGGTACTAACAGTTTGACCTTCTTAAGTTTTCTTCCTGCCTGGGGCTGTCATGAATCTGTTTCTATAAAGAAATTAAGACATGAAGTCAGTTCTTTTTTTTCATAGGAATATATTGAGAGTGGATATAAAAAAAGTAACCTTTAATATCAAGATTCGTCCAGAATTTTGTAATAGGAATCACTGATTGAGATGGATAATAAAGGTGTTTCTATCGAATGAAGTCCCAATTGATTGTTTAAAAAATCAACGCAGCTCTTATTTTATCCAGTAAATCTCTCATTAAGTGCTGAACGTAAACAAAAGGCCCGTCTACAGTAATTTCTTTTTTTCTATTTCTAATAGACTTATGATGTGTCTTAGCCTCCTTTTGGCCGGCTAGCAGAAAACGAACACGTGTTGTCATCATGGTAAAGTGGAAAGAAGAAAAGGAAGACTTTTGAGTCCGACAAAGGAGACAGAGACATTTCACGTCCTCGGAAAAAGGAAGACGATATGTTGTCATCACGAGCGCGTGCCCGTAAATTCAGTAAAATATACATGCCCAAGATAAAGTAAAATCCTGTAGTTTTCCGCTTCTTCTTTTTTTTGAGTGTCCTCGTTTCTCTGGCATGAATTCATATGCTGGATTGACCATCTTCTTTTGAAAAGCATGCGGAAAGTTCAGGCCATCGAATGAGAGATGGGTCCTGACGCAATCCATTACAATAAATCGTGTTCTAAAATCTCGTATCGGATTAGAAGGCTCTATAAGTGAACATCTCTTTAATGATCACCGCCTTATGTGTCCATTCAGGACATTCTTTTCTGGGCTTAGCCTATTTGGGTCTGGCTGAGTGAGTACTTATATATTACACAACATGACTCCCTTTAATAGTTATGTCATTCTTTGAATTGGGAAATACCTATACCCAATATGACAAGGGTGAACAATGATAGGCAAAATGAGAGTGTTTAAGAAATGGTACAACTTATTGTAGACTATTGAAGTAGAAAAGGTATATCGATAGGCGATAGAAACTAATACAACCTTAACCCTATTCTCAAATGATCAGTAATCAATATTTTGTATGGTCACTCATAATATTTTCTTTAAGATCTTTAGCTCATGCAAAATGAGTCCGTGTTGTTACTTGAAAGACCAACTCCAAATAATGATTGCATGGGAACTTTTTTTAAATTTATTTTTTATTTTGAACAAATAATGATTGTTTCTTTTTTAATTTATTTTGAATCTTGTTTCTTCTGATGATATTCATGTCATCCGATTGGTGGGTCTAAAAAGACAACGGTCGATTTCCTTTTATTTTGGTACCATCTAAATGTGGTCGGCATTGGTACCAAAAAAAAAATGTGGTCGGCAGAGCCAGTAAAAGATGGAAATGAGCTTTTGACAATTTCCATGAACGGGTCGAGCATTGGCGAACCCAAACCCAGCCCAATTGACTCTTGGGGAACATGTGTACGGAAATGGAATGGGCTTTCCCTTTTTTAGGGTGGAGAGACGATGGGCCGGACTTCACGACTCGATTTCACTTTGCAAGAGTCATCCAAGGATAATGGTACGGACGGTTGAATTTCGAACAACCAAATTTATACTTATGATCCGTTTATTTCACAAAAAATCATTCATTAGGAAAATATTTTCTTAATTTTAATCATCAATATCTCTTGAGAAACGAGGTAGCAGAATATATTCTCATTATCAACAAAATAAAATTGTTGTTAATATGTCTTTATTGACTCATTTTTATAAGTAATAACAATGATTAAAGTTTGGAAAATATATTTTGAATTGTTGATTTCCTGCAAAATACATAGAGCTTTAAATCATTCCATATCGTTTCCATGGCAAAAATTGTTGTGTCGCATGTCAAAAATGGATGAACTTCATCGTTGGCCATTGGCTTTTAGATAATCTTGGAAGGGCGGGGCTTTTTGCAGTCCCATTTTCATTAAAACACGCCTTTTAAGTCGATTCACAAAAGTAACCTCTAACTATTAAATTGACCAAGCATTTTTCATAGGTTGTGAATTATCTTTTGGATCTATAAATTACCAGCAACCAACGTAAATTTGCAGTAACTTTACTATAACCAGTCATTTTTGCACATGGTAAGGGGCCTCATTTTAGCAGGGAGACGGGATGGAATGGGGATGAATTGAGAATGTTTGTCATTGCGTGGTGGACTAGAACGCTCTTGTGGCAGCCAGGGACTTGAGATGCAACTACTCTCTTACATCTAAGTGGCAACCGAAATGAGAGGAGAAGGTGGGAGAGCTGGCCTATTTGTAGTCATTTCATATATCCTTAGAGACTACCCTCATGTGATATTCGGGGTACACTTGTGGACAAATACCAAGAATAATGGCATCGATAGTAGGGCACAAGTTATAAAAGGTATATCGTCTAATTACGTTTAAATATGTTGTACAGATGTCCATTCACTTCTAAGTTTTTCACTTTTACTAATTTAATTATAGACTGTGTGAAATTCTAATGTAGTCATTTCGACTAACTTTTATGGAAAATTGGTAACATGGCAGTGTGTTATGTAGAAGGACTAGCAATGGCTAGATTGCTATGTTAGCTATTTCTAATAGAAGTTGAGTAGAAAGATTGTACTGAAGTTTCTAACAAAGTTTATGATTAAATTGGTAACTTAAAAAATATTATGAGTAAAATGACATCTACAATAATTTGATGATTGATTGGGCAATTTTTCCCTCAAATTGCCATTTTTCTAATAAGGAAAATTCCAAAAATAAAAAATATTGCCTTTTTTCGTGTTACATATTTACTCCAAACATTACATTGGATTTTTAACAGTTATTATGGACAGAACTATGATGCGATATATTTCTACGTCGCTTCTAGGGTATCGGCGAGATGAAAAAAGAGTCTGATGTATTAATGTCACACCGACAAAATGTTAAAAAAGGTTGTGGTTTTTTTTTTTAAAAACTTTTTTAAATATTCATTAATAAGCTAGGGGGGAATTTCTCTTTAATTTTCAAGGCGGGGGAAGTTTTTCTTTGTCGTTTTTGGTTCTTCGGGTCAAGGCAAGGGGACCCGTGAAACAAATGCAGCATTTATGCAAGATTTGGACAACTCGGCCGTATTTCTTGAATCATAGAGCCAGTTTGCCAGTGCACCCAGAAATCATCAGTTTTTAATTTTTTTTTTTCTATTAAAATTGACGGGAAGTTGATATATAGTAGGATAACCACCTATTACTCTTACAATTTAAACCGTTAAATTAAGATTTAATATTTATATCAATATTTAATTACAATCCATTCCAATAAAATTTCGTTGATTGCACAAATATTAATATAGTATTTGCTGGCAATGTTGGTACGGTCGGTCCAAAAATAAAATCTACTGGTCAACATTGCCATGCGCACCTACCAACTCCAGGCGTCAAATTCAATTTCGAAAAGCAAAGCTAAAAAAAACACACCCACACACACAAACGAAAAGAATATCACGACAAAGTTCCGCCTGATTTCTTCTGTCGCCTGTCGCTATTATCTTCGGACAAATCACGGGAACACAAAAGGAACTGAGAAGCGACGAGGAAGGATCAGTGGTTGATCCAGAACCATTGACAAAGCTGGAGGCGGAGGTGAATAAGAGGAGGAGATAAGCACGTGCAGCTCGTCACTATCGAAGGGAGGCCATGGCTTCGGACCGTTCCTCACCCCTGCTTCAACCGGGTCGTCATGAAGAAGACGGAGGAGGAGGAGGAGGAGGAGGAGAAGAAGGAGGTCGCTCCGTCACGAGGAGACTCAGGTGGTGGCAAAGGGCGCTGGACTTGCAAGAAGACAAGAGGCAGGTGCTGTTCTCGATGCCCATGATCCTGACCAGCCTCTCCTACTACGGCATCCCCTTGGCCTCCGTCATGTTCGCCGGCCACCTTGGCGAGCTCGAGCTCGCCGGCGCCACTCTCGCCAACTCCTGGGCCACCGTCACCGGCTTCGCCTTCATGGTAAGCCGCCCACAACGGCAATATCTGCCCTCTCTCTCTGTTCTCTTTCAATATACATTACATAGTAGCCGACTTAAGTTAACTTTTTTTATGGCATAAGAAAAGAAAAAGACATTCAACTTTGATGTGCATGAGGCCTTGTCAAATTTCATTGAGACCCATCAATTGTTTCCATGGTCTTAAAATATTAGGAAACAGAAAAACAGAAAAAGGAAAAGGAAAAGGCATAAGATTCAGGATACGCAGGTTATTGTTTATCAACAGCTTGGTCTTGCACGGGACCTTATCTTACCGAAATAGGCAGTGTATAATTTAAGAGATGCGGTGGTCGCCTACTCCCTTAAGGCTCGAAGATCTGCATAGGTCGGACTTGAAAAGGGGCATCCCTCAAAAACGCTCGGCCCCTATCCTGATACGGCTTGAACTCAACATAGCCTGACTGCCATTTAGTACACATTTCTTTAAAATAGTCTCAGCAAACAGGAATTTCAAAGTTTAAGCTGACCAACAACCTGGTCGACAGCCTCTCACTTGAGCATGTCTACACCTCTCGGCAAAGAGGGTTTCCCTTGTTTGGTGTTTCTTGAGAGGTCATTTAGACAATCTATCAATAAATGTTGTTTATGCGTACAATTTTGTCTTGCCGATTACAGCGTTATAAATTCATAGCATGGATCTATGCAATCAAAAGAGTCGATGTCTGCTTTTATCATTCTACTTATTCGCCACTAACAATGACTAGCTTGCACTGTATTCTATAAAAACAAGTTAACCTGTTCATGAGAGAAAGGAAAGGGCACTAGCATCTCATTTTGTGTAAGCATACGCGTATTAATACTATGGTCAATTAGATGGGGTGACCAGCACCTTGATTAAATTAACAGAGAAATCATCATGATGGGAAGATGTCAGCTAGCATACGAACAATAGCGACGAGACTTTAGAAGGTAAAAGGATCTTACTGTCGCTCTATATCCGCACGACTTTCACAGGAGCACTTAGAATTTAACAAGAGTTGAATAACACGTGGAAGGAAAACTCTTGCAGCACAAGGAAATAGCCAGGCATGTGATTGTTGCTCGTGCATGTACCTGGCCAGCTTTTGGTTTCTTTTTCCACTTACTATAATCCTTGGTTTTTATATTGATTCGCGGCGGCCGCCTAATGCATGCGTATCCAATCTGTTCTTTGCTTCCTTTTAGAAATCTTTCCAGAAAGTGCAAGCTGTGCGTAGTCACTCACGCCCCCCTCGTTACACTCACCCAGGACAACGAAGTGTACTATCCACATTTCACCAGAAATTTTTTTTAATAAATTAAATGTTGCTACTAATGTTTTTTTTTTTCTAATGTTTTGATGAATTATTTTCCACATAAACATTGCAGTAGTGGCCCCATCGTTGGCTTTAGATTCCTCCAACGAAGAGTAACCGTTAGGTCATGTACGTTTTCCATTGCTCACAAAGCCAAGAGTTCAACTTCTCATCGCGTCACGTGATAGTAATCACATACCAAAGATCAATCCAGCTCGACATTCTGAACTCGGAATGTATGATATCAGCATGGTAAAGTAGATTTCATAGATCGCTAGCTGCAGACTAGAAATAATAGAGGACTGAACAAACTGTGCAATGGCATGGAAGTTTATGACTAACGCATCCATGGACATGATGATGACGAAGAATCGATCTGAGTTTTACTGTGAAATGACTACTCTACACGCATATTTCATGCCTTTTGTGTATACTTAGTTTTTTCATTCTCTTGTCTTCTTAGACCGGCTTGAGTGGAGCACTTGAAACACTATGCGGACAAGGATTTGGCGCAAAGTTATATCGAACATTGGGAATTCATCTACAAGCTTCCTGCATTGTTTCATTGTTCTTCTCCACCTTAATCTCCATATTTTGGTTCTACACCGAGCCTGTATTGATCCTGCTTCATCAAGATTTGCAAATTGCTAAAACGGCAGCTCTCTACATGAAATTCATGATCCCGGGAATTTTCGCGTACGGATTTTTGCAGAATATCCTGAGGTTCCTGCAGACGCAAAGTATTGTATTACCACTGGTGATGTTATCGGTTGCTCCGCTTGTCATTCACATAGGAATTGCGTATGCCCTGGTCCACTGGACAGTGCTTGGTTTTAAGGGAGCTCCTTTGGCTGCTTCAATTTCTTTGTGGCTATCAGTTCTTGCGTTGTCCATTTACGTGACTTGTTCAACGCGATGCAAGAATTCATGGGAAGGAATTTCTTTTGAGTCATTCAGCTACATCTCCACTAATTTGAGATTGGCCTTGCCTTCGGCTGCAATGGTTTGGTATGTGAGCTTTCTTATCTGTCATTTATCTTGTTGAACTCATCATCAATGCTTAACACTTCTATTGACTTGTCTGCCTATAGTTATTTGATAAACTAGAAGAAGTCTAAGCATGACTCTTCTCTCTCAGAGAACTTCTGATAGTTTATGTCACATTGAGATCTAATTTTCAAGTTCAAATGCTGCTGAAGGAGCATGTGGAATGAATAGTTTGACTGTTCATTTCATCATCTAAATGTGTCCTAAACATATTTGACAAGTTGATAATCTTCTGATGAAAATGTTTAGTATGCATATTGATTTTCTTACTCGGTCTACTGTCCTCATCAGCTTGGAATATTGGGCGTTCGAGATTCTGGTTTTACTAGCAGGACTAATGAAGAACTCCGAGACAACTACTTCCTTGGTTGCAATATGGTAGGTATTTCTGTTGCGTATCTCGTGATGCTTCTGCATTGCTCGTCGCAGAAGGATAAAACCATCATTCTCAGTTCTCATGTCTGTTTTTTGCTTTGAAAATTTTTAGTGTGAACACAGAAGCTATTGCTTACATGATTACATACGGACTCAGTGCTGCGGCAAGGTTTGTATGCACACTTGTCGCCATTCTTGTCGTCTTACTTCCTCTGACGGCTTGGTTTCTTGAGTTTCATTTTTATTAATCTGCTAAGAGAGGAATTGTGCAGCACAAGGGTGTCCAATGAGTTGGGAGCCGGCAACATTGACCGAGCAAAGAATGCGATGGCTGTGACGCTTAAGCACTCTATGTTGCTAGCGGTAGCATTTGTACTGGCTTTAGCCGTTGGACATAGCATTTGGGCAGGCCTGTTCAGTGACGACAGCTCCATCATAGCAAAATTCGGCTCGATGACGCCCCTGCTTGCCATCTCCATCACGGTTGATTCTATCCAAGGGGTCTTATCAGGTACAATTTTGCAGAATCTGAACGAAGGCCATACCCCAAGCTCATTCCAACTTGTTTCCTGTCCTCTTTTAGTCACTGACTGATGAGAGCGAACCTTTTTGTCGAGTCAGGGGTGGCTCGGGGATGCGGATGGCAACATCTGGTCACGTACGTCAACTTGGCAACGTTCTACTGCATCGGGGTTCCGATCGCAGTCCTTCTTGGGTTCAAGTTGAATCTAGATGTCAAGGTGAAAGCAACCTTTGGATGAGCACCCTCTGAATAGTGAATGGTCCTGCTTTGAAACTTGAGATTTATTAACTCAACTTTGTGATCTGATTCTTGCACAGGGTTTGTGGATAGGCGTCATCTGTGGTCTCTCCTCGCAAGCAGCCACACTCCTGGTGATCACCCTCCGGGCAAAGTGGACGAGAATGGATCTCTCGGTCGGCATGGATAAGGAAGATCCTCGTATTAGTCAAACATATGTAACCTAGCAAATTTCCAAAACAGTCATTTATCTTCTTCCCTTGCATGATTAGAGCATCAAGGCCCAGCAAACGACATTTTCACTCGAGTCGAACGTGTATGTTAAAAGCAAAGAAACCATTCGAAATCAATGCCCCATGGTTATGGATATGGGCATCTGGTATGCACAATATGTTTGTCAAGTCGATATATTTTAAAATATTAGTGATAATAGCATGTCAAAGAAAAATAAAAAAGCAAAACGAGGTATTAGTGCGTATCCTATGTGATTTTTTCACGTAGTCATCGAGTTTTCTAGTTGTCTCTTCTGGTGAGGGTGAGCAATGATCGCTGAGACTAGATTATTTAGGTAAGTGTACTACTTATTGCAGACTATTAAAGTAGAATAGGGGATACGAACTAATATAACCATAACTCTATTTTCAAATGATCACTATATAATATCTTGTGTGATCACTCAAAGTATTCTCTTCAGGATCTTCAGCTCATGCAAAATGGGTTTATGTCGTTACTTAAAGACCAACTTCAAACAATGATTGCTTGGGAACTATTTTCTTTTTCTTTGTTTCAACGTGTTAGTTTCTTCATGATCTTGCCCGATATTCATGTCATCCAGTTGGTTGGGTAATAAAGAGACAAGTGTCAATTTCCTTTTACTTTGGTACCGTGTAAATGTGGCCTGCAAAGCTGGTAGAAGATGGAAATGAACTCTTGACAATTGCGGCGAACGGGCCAAGCATTGGGGAACCCAAGCCCAGCTAGGTTGACCTGGCGGAACATGTGTACGGAAATAGAACGGGCTCTTGGGGCTATGGCCGAGGGACGATGGGCTGGGCTTCATGACTCGATATCCCTTTGCAAGAATCTTCCTAAGATAATGGTAAGGACTAAGGACGACTGAATCCCACAAAACCAAACTCATACCCTCGTTATATTTGTTTCACGAAAAATCATTGATTAGGAAAATATTTTCTTAATTTTAATCGCTAATCTCTCTTAGGAAAAGAGGTAGCCGAAAACATTCTCATTATCAACAAAATATTTTACACATGAGTTGTTAATAATAATGAAAATGTTTTTCATTGGTTCATTTTTGTAAGCGATGGTAACAATTAAAATGAGGAAAATGTTTTTCAAATTGTTGATTTTCTGTGAAATCAATAAAGCTTTAGATCATTTCCATATTGTTTCCATCGCAAAATTTCTGTGTTGCATGTAGAAAAATTAATGAACTTTATCGTCGGCCATTGACTTTTAGCGAAACTGGGAAGGGTGGGGACTCTTTCCGCTCCCATTTTTATTAATTACGCACCTTCCTAAGTTGATCCATAAAAGTACCCTTAAATATCAAGTTGACCATGCATTTACCACCCCACACACACTTCTTTCTCTCACTTCGTGTGCGTATGTGCGTGATCTTTTTATATTTTTCATTGGCTCATTTTTGTAAGCGAGGGTAACGATTAAAATTAGGAAAATTTCTTTCAAATTGTTGATTTTCTGCAAAATCAATAGAGCTTTAGATCATTTCCATATTGTTTCCATCGCAAAATTTCTGTGTTGCATGTAAAAAAATAATGAACTTTATCGTCGGCCATTGACTTTTAGCGAAACTTGGAAGGGTGGGGACTCTTTCCACTCCCATTTTTATTAATTACGCACCTTCCTAAGTTGATCCACAAAAGTACCCTTAAATATCAAGTTGACCATGCATTTGCTACCCCACACGCATATCTTTCTCTCACTTCGCGGGCGTATGTGCGTGATATTTTTATATTTTTCATCTGCATACCACAAAATGTGCAACAAATAATCATGTCCATGTGATTTAAACTCTTTTGAACTAAATCACCTCATTCTCAATATAGTAAATTACGACATTACAGGATAATTACCACTAAAGACAATCTCAAGTTATGAAGTGCGGAAAGATTCATCTTGTGAGCTTAAGTGATTTCAAACCATCTAAATTGGCTTATATTTGTGCTAATTTTAACAATAGGAGAGCTTCACGAGTTAGAATCTTTCTCAGGTTGGTAAACTGCTTCTAGCCACGATCCTCAAAACGAATGACGTACCTCCGAAATAGAAACATCTCTTAAGACAAAGTAATCCACCTTAAAGTAGTAATATCTGGTTGAATCCGTAAACCGAGTGATTGTCAATTCTTGATAATCATGGTTATACTCACTCTTAGCCCATTGCTACCGAAACTTAGTTGTAACAATATAGCTTATCTCGTCATAAATGCACAATGATGCTTGTTAATGATATCTTGTGTTTGTAAAAAGAGTTTCAACTATTATGTTAGAGTAATTAAATATAATATCATGCACTCATCTAACGGTTTAAGTTTTTAGAGTAGTTAGCAGTAGGGGTGTGCAAAAGAACCAGGACCCACCCGGAACCAGTGGTTCTTGAGGGAACCGGTCCGGTTCCCGGTTCCAATTTATGGGAACCGATGGGTACTGGTCCGGTTCTCGGTTTCATGGGCGGATCCGTCCACCCGCCCACCGGACCGAATCGATTACATTAAAATAATACATTAATTTTTACTATTAAAAAATTGAAATTACTAATTAATAAACCCAAATCAAATAACTAAAAAAATTAAGTCAAGATCACGAAGAAGTAGGGCTGGCCCATAAGCTAAAAAGTCCAAAGCCATCCAAAGTGGGGCTGGCCAGCCTAGCTAGGTAATCTCCAATCAAACAAAATGGAGAGGTCTAGAAGCTAAAATGTCCAAAGCGCACCTTGAGTGCTTGACAAAACACCAAGCAATGAGTGGGCAAAAAGCAAGCACGCGAGGAAGCAGGGCTGCAAGAGGAGGAGAAGAAGAACAGGTTGGGCAAAGAACCAACAATTTTGGTCGAAAACCAAAGTTGTTTCGCATCAAGATTGGAGCTTTCGAGAAACCTAGGAACCCCCTTGGGCTAGGGTTCGCGAGGAAACCCTCAATCGCAACAGGTCCATCCTTCCCTTTCTCTATTCAGCCCTCCGGAAAATCGCCGTCACCTTCGACAACAACAGGTCCGTCTGTCCGTCCCTTTAAGTATCTCTTTATTTGGCCCTCCGGTGTAGATTTTCGGCACCGTCGCCCTCGACAACAAGTTAGCAACATATGGGACAATGAGTGCTCATCGTTTGAGTGGATGCGTCTCGATCGTGATGATTACGGGCATTTGGGGTGGTTTTTTATGCGAGGAAGATAATAGAGTGTGAACAGATTGATCGCAATTTGATTTTTGTCACCTTGTGGGGTCAAGCTGTGTTTGTTATTGTGAGACTGGTTCCATAGATCCACCCGGAAACCGGATCACCGGTTCGGTCTGGTTCCCGGTTAGATCCATGCAACTAACGGGTGGATCTTGGTTCCAATTTTTCAGAACCAGTCCTTAGCATGCGGTTTCCGGTTTTAGGTCGGGAACCACCCATCTAGACCATGCACACCCCTAGTTAGCAATGGTCCCACAAAATTCTCATATGGTATCGGGGTTGAAAATCTTGAATTTAAATCTTTCTAGACCTATTTACTTTTCCAATTAAATTTTCATGCTTAGTACAAGGAAAAAAACAAACTAAACGTGATGGGAGTGTTAGAGTAATTAAATGTAAACTCATGACTTCATCTAATAGCTTAGATTTTCATAAAAGTTGGCAATGATCCACAAAATTCTCACATTTTGTAAATTATCTTTTTAAGTCTGTAAATACCTATAAATAAAGATCATCTCATAGGTTGTGAATTATCTTTTGGACCTATAAATGACCCACAACTGACGTAAATTTGCAAGAACTTCACTATAACCGGTCATTTTTGCACATGGTGAGGCATCCTATTTTAGCCGAGAGACGAGATGGAATGTGGATGAATTGAGGATGTTTGTCATTGCGTGGTGGACTAGAATGCTCTTGGGGCAATCAAGGACTAGATTCATCTATTTTTTTCCGAGTAAGTGGCAAGCGAAATGAGAGGTGTTGGTGGGAGAGTGGGCCTATTTGTAGTCATTTCAGACGTCCTTAGAGACCACCCTAATGTGGAATTTGGGGTGCACCTGTGGACAAATACCAAGAACAATGGCATCATTGGTATGTCCCATTTAAAAAGGGAAAATTGTTTAGTCACTTCTAAATTTATTGTACGAATGTCAATTCACTCTTAAAATTTTCACTTTTGCTAATTTTATACTAGATTTTTTAGTGAGATTTCAATGTAGTTATTTTGATCAACTTTTGTGGGAAATTGATGATGCGGTAGTACACCATGTAGTACAATCATCGACAGTTGGATCACTATGTTAGTGATCTACAGTAAAAGTTGACTATAAGGATTATAGTGGAGTTTTGCTCAAAATTTAGGATTATATTGACAAGCTAGAAAAGTTTAAAACTAAATTGGCATCCGTGCCATAATTTTATAATTGACTGGGAAAATGTTCCCTCAAATTGCCATCTCTTGCTCCAATATTTTAATAAGAGAAAAATCCCACAAACTATATTGAACTTTCTTCCATAATACATAACTTCTCCAAATGTCGCGTGAGACTTTTAACGGTCATTATGGACAGAGTTGGGATGCGATATATTTCTAGTTTGCTATTTAGGATATTGGCTAGATGAAAATAGAGTTTGGCTTATTGGTGTTGCATAGCCTAAAAGTTTAAAAATTTATGGATTTTCTACTTTTCTAAATAGTAATTAATAAGCAATTGAGGAATTTCTCTATTGAAATAATTAAATATTAAATTACGCATTTTTCTAACAGCTTAAGCTTTTTAAACAGTCAGTTATGATCCTACGAAATTTGAAATGGTATTAGAGCTAGACGTTCTTAGTTCAAATCTTTCTAGATTTCATTTATATCATCAATTAAATATGTCCACATTTAGTTCAAATCAAAAGAGTCCATGTCTGCTTTTATCATCCTACTTATTTGCCACTAGCAGTGATTGGCTAGTGCTGTACCCTAAAAATACAAGTTAAGCTGTTCACAAGAGAAAAGAAAGGACATTACCATCTCCTTTTGGGTAAAAATATACGAATAAATATTTTGATCAATGAGATAAGTTGATCAACAACTTGATAAAATTAATAGAGAAATCATCATCGTGGGAACCTGTCAGCTAGCATACGAACAAAATAACAATAGCGATGAGACCTTAGATAGTGAAAAAATCCTAGCCAGGCATGTGATTGTTGCTCGTGCATGTACCTAGCCAGCTTTTGGTTTCTTCTTCCACTTACTGTAATCCTCGATATTTATATTGTTTCGCCCGACGGCCGTCTGATGAATGCGTATCCAATCTGTTCTTTACCTCCTTTTAGAAATCTTCCCAGAAAGAGCAAGTTGTACCTAGCCGCTCATGCCCCGGTCGTTGCACTCACCCAGGACAATGAAGTGTACCGTCCACATTTCAACAGAAATATTTTAGGACTATATTGGCAAGCTAGAAAAGTTTCCAACTAAATTGGCATCCGTGCCATAGTTTTATAATTGATTGAGAAAATTTTCCCTCAAATTGCCATCTCTTGCTCCAATCTTTTAATAAGAGAAAAATCCCACAAATTATATTGAACTTCCTTCCATAATACATAACTTCACCAAATGTCGCGTGAGACTTTTAATGGTCATTATGGACAGAGTTGGGATTCGATATATTTCTAGGTTGCTATTTAGGGTATTCGCAAGATGAAAAAAGAGTTTGGCTTATTGGTGTCGCATAGCCAAAAAGTTTAAAAAATTGTGGATTTTCTACTTTTCTAAATAGTAATCAATAAGCAATTGAGGAATTTCTCTATTGGAATAATTAAATATTAAAACACACATTCTTCTAATAGTTTAAGCTTTTTAAACAGTTGGTTGTGGTCTTACAAAATTTGTAATGGTATTAGAGCTAGACGTTCTTAATTCAAATCTTTCTAGATCCCATTTGTATCCTCAATTAAATATGTCCACGTTTATACTGTACAAAAAAAAAAATCAGACTAAGTGTGATGGTGAGTATTGAAATAATTAAATATAAAATCATGCATTTTTCTAACAGTTTAAATTTTTAAAATAGTTAGCAATGATTCTACAAATTTTCATTTGATACCAGAGTTGAATGTCCACAGTTTAAATCTTTCCAAGCTCTATTTGTCTTCCCAATAAAATATGTCCACACTTAATATTAGGCAAAAAAGGACCACGCCAATCATAATGGCAACTTGCCCGCGTATCAAGAAATTAGTTTTAAATTTTTTCTATTAAAATTAACAACATGTTGAAATATTGTATGATAACTATTGATTACTCTACAAATTTAAGCTCTTGAATAAGACGTAATTCAATATTTAAATATCTTAACACATTTTTAGAAAAACTAAGAGATCATATCTATTTCCTTTACTTTTCTTCACTCTACTTGAGAATAGAATCAAATCGGCCATAGTAACTAATTCGGCTTGACATTCTTACGATTACCAGTTTAGTTCCAAAAAAGTAAAACCGGTATTATGGGATTGGGTTTCTAGTTCCTAAGTAAGAACCAAATTGGAAATCAATGAACCATAGTTATGTGTTTTGAATTATTTATTTTATTTTGCATGTCAATACTTTATTAATCATTATTGTTGTCAAATAGGACTCTTTGTTATTACATTTACTTTCATTTTACTTGACAAAAAATGAAAAGAAAGAAAAAGAAATTGGATGATTCCCGATGAATTTTGGAATCAATTGACAAGGTATTTTTAGATTTAAGCATAGGTTTCAAATTTCAAAAACTAGAAAATCGATTTCGATAACACAAGTTTCAAATTCCATGTAAAATCTAGATCGATTTTAAGACCATCCACCCTTTCGATGATGGCATTAGAGCACATTTCAATAAAATTTTGTTGACCGAGTATGTATTTATATTGTTTTAGCAGTCAATTTCGGTACGGGAAAATTACCACAAAAAGTCATAAACCTATTACAATTGCGTCAATTTAGTCATAAATTTATTTTTTAACAAATTGAGTCCTAAACCTTTTACAATTATTCATGATCAGTCCATTCGATCAAAATGGCTAGTCGGCCGACGTGGTAGCTAGTTGGTGTTGGTGACCTTTTTTCTAATAATATTTTATTAATTTTTTTTATCTTTTTTTCCTCTTTTTTTTTCCTTCTCCCTTTCCCTCATTCCTCCTCTTCTCTCCTCCTTCCTTCTGCCTTTGGCTCCAATGACCAGCTAGAGGGAAGGGCTGGCTAGTCACCGGACTGAGGCTGTCGAGCTAGCTCGCCTCGCCGTTGCTGGGTGAGGGCCAACTCACCCAGCCACTAGCGAGGCGAGCCCCACCGTCGCTAGGTCTAGCGAGGTGTTCCGACGGGCTCGCCTCGCTAGTCGGCATGGTCATGCCTAGCGACGGCTGGGCGAGCCCTTGCCAGATCTAACGAGGGCTCCCCTCGTGGTCGTCGGGTGAGGCAAGCCCTCACCAGATTCGATGAGGAAGGCCTTGCCAGACGCGACGACGAGCGCCCCTGGTCGAATCTAGTGAGGGCTCGCCTTGCGGTCGTCGCATGAGGCGAGCCCTCATTAAATCCGGCAGGGGCTTGCCTCGCCATCATTGGGCGCAAGCTCGCTGACTAGCAAGGAGAGCCCGCTCATCGCCAGAGCCAAAGGAAGAAGGAGGGAGAAGGGAGGAAGAAGGAAGAGAAAAGAAGGGAAAAAAAAAAGAAAAAAAGAGAAAATAAATAAATAATAAAATAAATAAATTATTATTAGAAAAATGGTCATCGGTGCCGGCCAATCAACTTTGGCTGGATGAACTGATTGAGAATAATTATAAAATGTTTAAGACTCAATTTGTCTAAAAAATAAATTTATGATTAAATTGGTATGAATACGATATGTTAACTTTTTTAATAATTTTCCCATTTTGGTATGGCCGTCGAAAATGAAAGCCTTAGTACAGTCAACACTGCGATTCGCCCGTGCCAACTCCAGGCGTCGAATTTAATATCGAAAAGCAAAAGAGAAAAGACTATGACGATAAGGTTTCGATGATTTCTTCTTTCGCCTGTCGCCATCTTCCTTTTTGGACTAATGGAGGGAACATAAAAGGACCTGAGATTCCTTACCAAATAAATAAGTAAAAGGACCTGAGAAACGACGGGGAGGATGAGTAGTTGCTCCAGAACCAGTGACAAAGCTGGAAGCGGAGGTGAATAAGAAGAGGAGATGGCTCCATCGCCATCATCGAGGGAGACGATGGCTCAAATGGACCATGCTTCAACCCGCTCGACATGAAGAAGAGGGAGAAGGAGGAGGAGGAGGAGGAGGAGGAGGAGATGGCTCCATCACGAGGAGGCTCAAATGGTGGCCAAGGGTGCTGGACTTGCAAGAAGGCAAGAGGCAAGTGCTGTTCTCGATGCCCATGATCCTGAGCAACCTCTCCTACTACGGCATCCCCTTGGCCTCTGTCATGTTCGCCGGCCACCTTGGTAAGCCTGAGCTCGCCGGCGCCACCCTTGCCAACTCCTGGGCCACATTGTCACCGGCTTCGCCTTCATGGTAAACCGTCCACTGCGGCAACTTCTGCTTTCCCTCTGTTCTCTTTAAATATAATATATGAAATAACTAGTACGAGTACCTAGAGGGGGGGTGAATAGGTATACAAAAAAATTTCTCGAAGCTTGCACGATATTCAAACAATTAGAGGATTCGCAACGAGTTAAAAATTTAATCGCAAGACCGAGTAAGGGAAGAGAGAATTGAACGCTCGGTTTATAGTGGTTCGGCTTGATTCAAGCCTACGTCCACTCTTCAAAGACGACACCGATTGGCTGGATTCCACTATGATCAAAGAGATGTTACAGTGTTGATCTTCCTTGATTTCTAGGTGTAGATGATCTACCACACTCACTCAAGGCGTCACCAAGTATAATCACTCTCTGTGTACAATTTCGCTCAGTCTCAACTAACAATCAAGGATCTTCGACTGGAATTTTTCTATCGATCACACACTTAAAACAGCTAGACGTCCTCCTTTTATACTCCTTCATGCCACCATAGCCGTTGGCACTTACCAAAGGAATTCCTCCAATCTACCCGTTGGACGGAATCAATCAAGAAGATCATCCGAGCTATTTAAGGAATCGATGATAGCCCATCAATCGTTCGCCCATACAATCGGGATCTCGGTTTCCAAGAATAGAATATTCCAAGATTATTTCGTCGACCATCGGATCTTCAATCGATCTTAGATAAGAATTAAAGAATCCGAAATGATTATCCAACCAAAGAATCTATTCCAGAGGATAGAATTGAATCCTCAACCATAAACCTCGGCTTTGGATTTCCTTCGTCACACGGATTAGAAAGACGTCGTGAGAATAGACTTAAGTCTTGAGTCCTGAGTCTTAAGTCTTTGAGTCTTGAGTCTTGGGTCTTGGGTCTTGAGTCTTAAGAGAACAAACTCTTCAGACTTTAAACTGACGGTCTCCAAATCTCCAGACTTTAGACTGAAAGAAACGTTTTGTCAGCTTCAAAATATTCTGGAAAGATTTCTCCAACAATCTCCCCTTTTTGATGGTGACAAAACTTTCTTGAAAATTTGAACAACTTTGACCTGCAAAACATTTCTCAAGCAATATGGCTAACTCATAAAGATTAATAAAACAACCAGACTGCAGCCACGTAAAATTGGTTAGTCTTTCATGAGAAACACCATGTAACAACACTTGAATAAATGCAACCAAATCAAGTTCATAATCCACATCAAATCGTCAAATTCACACCCAAGTTCAAGTTCTCAAGTCATACTTGAATAAACAAACATAACCAAAAAATCAAAGATGAAAGTTCAAATTGGTTCTCCCCTTTTTGTCAAGCATTAAAAAGTGTGAGAAAGGAGTCATGTCCGCTTGGGAATGCGCACGATCCGGAAATCCCCAATGGATCGAACTACTCCTTCGAGCTTCTTCAGGTCTTCTCGCAGATGGGCTACCTCTTCTCCCTTGGCATTGGCTTGAAGTTGTAGAGCGAGGTCTTTGAATTTATCCTCCAGAGAGACCGAAGATGCTTGTCCAGCATGCTTCAAGGCTTGGATTTCACAGTCCGAATATAAATCGATTACGCATTTCCGAAGAATATTCATGATACTACAAAGATCTGCAGAATCATCCGTACGTACCGGCATTGGCTTTCTCGATGGTGTGTATGCAAACGATGGCGCTTCGTTCGGTCCGGGCAGATTTGGAATCGATGTATCACCTTCTTCGGGCAATTGAGAGACCCGAACTTCTTCTCGGTTCTTCGGAGATTGTCTTAGATCTTCAGCAACATGAGGTGTAGACCTCTCTTGCACGCTTACTCCCCCGTCTCTAGGACATCGAGAGGGGAAGAGTGATGATCATGCTCTTGATTTCCCTTCTCTCCAGCATTTATCCAGACTGTTTCTTGATCTTCTTCTCCTTTTTCCTCAACTTCTTTCTCCTTCTCTCTCTCGTTCTTCTTCTTTCTCGCTTCCGCTGAAGTTACGTCGGATAAGACACGAACGTCTTGTTCTTGTCGTCTTTGGAATAGTGGGATCTTCATCATCTTCATCTTCATCCTCATCCTCCAGATAAGAGTTCTTTTCCTCTTTTTTAATGAGGCACCAATAGCCTCCTTTCCTTTCCTTTTTGAAGTGATCGGATTTGGAGATTTCACCTTGAATTTCTCCATTACCTTAGAGAGTTCTTTCAGACGCATCTTCATTAACATTTTTAACCCTACCACCATCTTGTCACACGGTCGAACACAAAAAGTATGTGGCAGTTCAATATTCAGATGTCTGAAGATCTTGGTCACCAGACCAGGATAAGGCAATTGTCCTTTGTCTTTTGACACCTTCTCGTACATATGGAAAAGAATAGTGTGCGGGAGAGAAAACTTCCGTCCCGAGTTGATCGCATACATCAACTTTGCTTCGAGAAAGACACGAAGTCTTTGACGTAGACTTCGGTCCGAGACAATTTATCACGATCTTATGAAGCACAATGTTGATGGCATTCATCCCGGAATAGATGATTTTCTTATCAACGTCCCTATCTTTGACAAGATCCAGTAGTACGAGCAGGTGAGACTTTGATTGGGAGATAGCGTCCCCGTTCAACTCCAATTATGTCCGCCAACATATTCACATCTACCACATAGACTTGGTCTCGAACATCGAATGAAATTCTATTCGCATCCAAAAAGCTAAGATTTGAATAGAAATAAGCGGTCGTTGATCATACCCGTCGTAGAGTCGAGCAAAAAGTCTCAAGTTGAAGCAAATTCAACTTCTCTCTTAAGTTCAAGTTGATGGAATCCGGAAGTCAAAGTCGACACTTCTAGGGTTGATTACCCCTCTTTTCAACAAACACGAAATACACTTTTTCCGATCCTTGGATTTAAACAAATCCATCCGATTTCCTTTCACCTTTGCTGCCACACCCATTCTAGGTTTAAATTCAAGGAACATTTTGTCATCATCGTTCCCGTCAATCGATTTCTCGTCCCGGCATACGAGGATCACTTGGAATGTTCGCAAGAGCCTCCTCTCGCTCTTCCTTTCGGAGCAATTCCCAACTCTTCCATTTTCCGCAGAAAAAGATACTCATTCCCATAATTTTTGTCCTTAAGAAAGTCATCTATGTATTTTAACGAAGAACCGGTGCTTTTCAACGCACGATAAAGTTTATAGATAACGAGAGGGTTTTTGGACTCTTACGGTGGTCGGCATCCTCGATTATCTCATCTTCAAGATTTTGACTTACACCTTGTGGGTCAGGAGATGCTGAATGACGTGGAGGAGAGCGAATTGGACTTTGTCGCTGACTTGGTAAGTCTTCTTCCTCAGTAAGATCGAAGTGAGTCGGTCCCTTCTCCATTCTTTGTGGTCCCCTGTTTGCGATTCTTGATGATTTCCTCGAAAACGACATCTTTCTTTGTCTATTGGAGGATTCCTTCACTTGCTTTTCCCAAGAAAAATGACCACTTTCTCGACGATGAACAAAGAGTAGAAACAGTATCGGGAGGAGAGTGTCTTTTTAGGGTTTTGAAAATTGGGGGTAGAATGATTGTGTATTTATATGTGCCTCGGATTTGAAAAGAGAAGTTTAAACGGCACAAGGAAAGTGTATGAACACTTCTTTTCAAAATCAATAACTGCCAAAATTAACTTTCTTTAAAAAAGACAAGTTTTCAAATTTCACACGAATTATATCTGAATAAAAGAACGTACCTTTTCGAGAATTCGTACCTTTTAGATAGGATAGCAACTTACAGTCTTTAGCGATGAATGATTGAGTCTCAGGATTTAAAGTCTAAGAGATCAGAGTCTTAGAGTTGGTGCGTCTCTAGACTTTAACTTCTTCAAGCTTCAAAATGTTGAGTCTTGAGCGGATGAAGTCGAATTGATTCTTCTCCAAAGGCTTTGTGAATATGTCCGCTAGTTGACTTTTTGAATCAACAAATTGAATCGAGATTTCTCCATTTTGAATATGATCTCTAATGAAGTGATGACGAATCTCAATATGCTTTGCTCTTGAATGAAGGATTGGATTTTTGGTGAGATTGATCGCCGGTGTTGTCACATCCGATTTCGTGCATGAGTCTTCAATGCCAAAGTCTTGTAGCTGTTGTTTTATCCATAGAATTTGCGAATAGCAGCTTCCAAGAGCTACATACTCGCTTCCGTCGTTGAGAGAGCTACGAGTGCTTTGCTTCCTTGAAAACCAAGACAACGTCTGTTTCCTATCAGCCGACAAGTTCCGAAGTGCTCTTTCTATCGACTACGCAACCGGCCAGATCTCGCATCCGAGTATCCCCGGAAGATTAAAGTCTCCCTTCTTTGGATACCAAAGACCGATGCTTAAAGATGAAGCAACGTATTTGATAATACGTTTCACGGCAATGAGATGTGATTCTCTAGGATCGATTGAAACCTAGCACGATACAAACACTAAACAAAATATCGAAGTCTAGAAGCGTAAGATAAAGAAGTGAACCGATCATGCTCCCTGTACAGCTTTTGGTCTACTTTTTCCCTTCTTCATCCTTGTCTATCTTCGAGAACATGACATTGGTATGTCGGTCTTTTTACACTTTTCCAATCCAAACCTTTTAACAAGATCATTCGCATATTTTTCTTGATGAATGAAAGTTCCTTCCTTCATTTGTTTCACTTGGAGTCCAAGAAAGAACGTTAACTCTCCCATCATACTCATTTCGAATTCATCCTGCATAGACTTAGAAAATTTCTTGCAAAGACTTTCATTAGAGGATCCAAAAATAATGTCATCAACATATATTTGAACAAGTAAAAAGTTTTTGTTTTCCTTTTTGATAAACAAAGTAGTATCTACTTTACCTTTGACAAAACCATTACGTAATAAAAACTTACTTATTCGTCGTACCAAGCTCGAGGTGCTTGCTTTAGATCATACAGAGCCTTTTTCGGTCTAAAGACCGAGTCGGCTTCTTTGGGTCTTCAAATCCAGGCGGTTGTTCCACATAAACTTCCTCATGGATAAATCCATTTAGGAAAGCACTTTTGACGTCCATTTGGAATAACCTGAAATTTTTGTAACAAGCAAACGCAAGTAATAGTCGAATAGCTTCTAACCTTGCAACCGGGTGCGTAGGTCTCGTCATAGTCTATTCCTTCTTCTTGCGTATAGCCTTTGGCCACGAGTCTTGCTTTGTTCCGTACGACTTTTCCTTTTTCGTTCACCTTGTTCCTGAATACCCATTTGGTTCCAATAACGGTTTTACCTTTTGGTTTAGATGTCAATTCCCAGGCATCATTGATGTTGAACTGTCTGAGCTCTTCTTGCATAGCTTCGATCCAGCTTTCATCGGATAAAGCTTCTTCTATGCTTTTTGGTTCAATTTCAGAGATGAGAGCCACAGCACTAGATTCTTCATGTCTTTTTGATCTGGTACGGATTCCTTCATTAAGTTCGCCAATAATAAGATCTTTGAGATGACCGGATTTGTGCTTCCAGTTACTAGTTGATTTGCCAGGTTGATGATCTCTTTCTTTATTTGATTCTTCATGAGCGTCTTGATGATGGACTTCCAGACTCGAGATGCTTCTTGAGATGTAGACATTTGAAGGTCTAGAGCAGGTTCAGTCTCTTCGAACTGAGTCTAGCTGGATTCATCTTGCACTGAGTCTTGGAATTTGACATTCATTGATTCTTCCACAGACTGGCTTTTCTTGTTGTAGACTCTGTAGGCTTTGCTTGATGTAGAATATCCAAGGAAGATGCCTTCATCTGATCTTTCTTCAAACTTACCAACTCGATCATTTGCATTTTTCAAAATAAAGCATTTGCAACCAAATACATGAAAGTATGAAACAATAGGCTTCTTACCTTTGAACAATTCATAGGGGTTTTCTCAAGAATAGGTCTTAGAAAGACTCTATTTATAATATAGCAAGCAGTTGAAACAAACTTCAGCCCAAAATCGTGGAGAAATTTTACTTTCAATTAAAAGTGTTCTAGCCATTTCTTGAAGAGATCTATTCTTTCTTTCCACAACTCCATTTTGCTCGGAGTATACGGAGAGGAAAACATGTGATTAACACCGATTTGTCACGTAATCTCGTAAAATCTTGATTTTCAAATTCACTTCCATGATCGTTCTTATACTAGAAATAGCACATCCTTTTTCATTTTGAACCTTTTTAGCAAACTTCTCAAAGTACGAAAAGGTTTCGATTTATTTGCAAGAAAATATACCCAAGTAAAACGAGAGTAATCGTCTACAATTACTAGACAATATTTCTTACCTCCAATGCTCGGGTTCTTGTTGGTCCGAAGAGATCCATATGAAGCAACTGCGCAGTGCATGATTAGTAGATACATGATTTATTTGCTTAAATGAATTTCTTACCCGCTTTCCCAAAATGCATGGAGTGCATAAGTCGACTTTTGGTAAGGCAATTTAGGTAGACCTCGAACAAGTTGCTTTGAAGAGATTTTGGCTAATTGCTTCTTGTTGATATGGCCAAGTTTTCTGTGCCATAGAATTGCTTCATCTTGAATTGAGATTAAGCATTTTTCTTCATTTGGCTTTACATCAAGGAGGTAGATGTTTCCATGCCTTCGACCCATGAAAGACTGAGTCGAATCTTTGCTAATTCCAGAACATATGCCTTCTTGAAAGGAGATCTTGTAACCAGTATCACACAGTTGGCTAATGCTGAGTAGATTGTAGTTGAGTCCTTTCACTAGAGAAACATTGCTTATTGTGAGATTTCCAATTTTCACAGCCCGAATCCCACAATACTTCCTTTGCTATTTCCTCCAAATGAAACTTTTCCACCATTTACTTGAATAAGCTTTATGAAACAATTTGAGTCTCTGTCATGTGTCTTGAGCATCATTTTGTCAAGATACCACTTTACCTTCTTTTGACAGACCCGCATTCAAAAGAGAGTCTCAAGCTTTCTTTGGTACCCAAATTTTCTTGGGTCCTTTGGTGTTAATAGGATGAGCATTATGAGGCCATACTCTCTTAACAGGCTTCCAAACCATAGGACACTCTTTTTCAAAATGATCCTGACTATTACACTTAGAACACCTTAAAGCATTTCGACCTACGGGCTTTACAAAGACTCTTTTGAAATGATTTTTATAAGCCTCTCTCGATGGTCTTTTCTTAATTCTTTCTTTTACTTTCGGAAAATCAATCAAAGGGATTGTTTCAGCTGTCATACCTAGACCCGACTTATTGAAGTAAGGTCTTTGGATTGAAAGAACTTTTTTCAAGTTTTTCAGATCCTATTGAAAATTTCTTTGAAATATTTGATAAATCAGTTTTTAAGAAAGCATTTTCTTTTGAAAGATTGTCTTCATTCTCTTTAAGAGTAGAAACATTCAAGTCTAAATTTTTTACCTTTTCTTCTAAAATGTTTTCCTTTTGTTTTAAAACTGAGTTTTCCTTTTTAAGTTCGGAAATCTTTTTAAGAGAAGTCTTAAGACTCGAAACATAACTCATCAATATATTTAGAGACTTTGACAGGGATTTTATAATCACTTACCTCAAATTCACCGTCGAGTCCGATCCAGTCGATTCGGAGTCCGAGTCCGATTGTGCCATCGACACGGGTTGGCATATTCCTCATCACTCTCTTCACACTCGTATCGCTCCAGTCTCGACTTTGAGAGCTTTTCGAGACTTCTCACCTTTTCCTCTTTTCTTTTTCAGAAGAGGACAGTTGGGTCTGATGTGTCCCTTCTTTTTACATTCGAAGCAAACTACATCTTTGTTTGATTCCACATCATCAACAGACTTGTTGTGCTGTCTCTGAAAACTCTGTTTCTTTGGAATGAACCTTCTGCCTTTTCTATTCAGTTTTCTGAATCTTCTTATCATGAGGGCGAGCTCCTCATCGTCCATATCATCTTCAGAATCTGCATCATCAGAATCATCATTTGATTTTAGTGCAATAGACTTCTTACCTCTTGGATCTTCGTCTTCATTAATTCGTTCCACTTCGTAAGATCGAAGAGTTCCAATCGGTTCGTCTGAGATAATGGCATGATTCTTTGCGTCTCTCTTATTGAAGTCTTTATATTATTCCAATCCTTGGAGAGTCCACGCTTGAAGCTTGTTCACCTTCATGGGATCAGAAATTTTTTGTCCTTGATTCTCAAGACCATTAACAATATCTGTAAAACGACTAAACATGTCAGTTATAGATTCTCCTGGTTTCATTTTGAAGGATTCATATTGACCAAGAAGAATATTAATTCTGGTCTCCTTCACTCGATCTGTCCCTTCATAAGTGATATGTAACCTGTCCCAGACTTCTTTTGCTGTAACACAAGAAGATATTCTGTTATATTCAGTTGGTGACAAAGCACAATATAAAGAATAAATTGCTTTAGCATCGAGTGCTTGTCTCTTGTTTATATCTTCTTGAGACATTCCGCTGGCTTCAACAGTTTCTTTCCCTCTTTCAGAGATTGATGCAACAGCAGGAGTGATTCCTCTTTCCACAACATCCCATTCCGAGAGGATCCTTTGATCGAAGGAAAGCTTTCATCTTGTTCTTCCGGATGTTGTAATCCTTTCCATCGAAGTAGGGAGGTCTGGTATTGCTTTGCCCCTCCATCAGCCCCTGGTGCTAGCATACTAGCCATGGATCTTTTACTCGAAGTATAACACTTCAAACAAAGTAAGAACACGAGCTCGATACCAATTGAAATAACTAGTACGAGTACCTAGAGGGGGGGTGAATAGGTATACAAAAAAATTTCTCGAAGCTTGCACGATATTCAAACAATTAGAGGATTCGCAAAGTTAAAAATTTAATCGCAAGACCGAGTAAGGGAAGAGAGAATTGAACGCTCGGTTTATAGTGGTTCGGCTTGATTCAAGCCTACGTCCACTCTTCAAAGACGACGGCCGATTGGCTGGATTCCACTATGATCAAAGAGATGTTACGGTGTTGATCTTCCTTGATTTCTAGGTGTAGATGATCTACCACACTCACTCAAGGCGTCACCAAGTATAATCACTCTCGTGTACAATTTCGCTCGGTCTCAACTAACAATCAAGGATCTTCGAGACTACGGAATTTTTCTATCGATCACACACTTAAAACAGCTAGACGTCTTCCTTTTATACTCCTTCATGCCATCATAGCCGTTGGCACTTACCAAAGGAATTCCTCCAATCTACCCGTTGGACGGAATCAATCAAGAAGATCATCCGAGCTATTTAAGGAATCGATGATAGCCCATCAATCTGTTCGCCCATACAATCGGGATCTCGGTTTCCAAGAATAGAATATTCCAAGATTATTTCGTCGACCATCGGATCTTCAATCGATCTTAGATAAGAATTAAAGAATCCGAAATGATTATCCAACCAAAGAATCTATTTCAGAGGATATAATTGAATCCTCAACCATAAACCTCGGCTTTGGATTTCCTTCGTCTTTGGATTAGAAAGGCGTCGGTGAGAATAGACTTAAGTCTTGAGTCCTGAGTCTTAAGTCTTTGAGTCTTGAGTCTTGGGTCTTGGGTCTTGAGTCTTAAGAGAACAAAGTCTTCAGACTTTAAACTGACGGTCTCCAAATCTCCAGACTTTAGACTGAAAGAAACATTTTGTCAGCTTCAAAATATTCTGGAAAGATTTCTCCAACAATATACACATAAAGTATCTGACTTTAGTTACTTTTTTCCTAGTATCAGAAAAGAAAGGATATTCAACTTTGATGTACATACCACATGGCCTTAAAATATTAGGAAACGGGAAAATAAAACAGAGAAAAAAGGAATATGCATAAGATTCAGGATACACAGGTTATTATTACATTTCGTTGGAGTCCCATTTTGCTTCTATAGCTTCGCGCCCTCTCATAATCGCCATTTGAGTCCTGTGGATAGGAACTCGGTAGTAAACTTGATCATAGGCGTGGCGGCCGCGTAGTCCCTTAAGGCCCAAAGATCTTTGTCGGGCAGACTTTAAAAGGGGCAGTCCCTGAAAACGCTTGAGCACGACTCATATCCCGATATGACTCAATCTAAGCATTAGCCCGAACGCCACTAAGTACGCATCAGCAAACTTGGATCGCAAAGTTTAAAGTTACTATCAACTTGGTCGATAGCCTTTCACTTGAGCATGTTTCCGCCTCTTGGCAAAGAGGCTTTCCCCCTGTTTGGTGTTTTTTGAGAGGTCTTTCAGACGATCTATCGATAGATGTTCTTTATATGTATAATTTTGTCTTGCCGGTTACAACATTATAGATTCATAGCATGGATCCATGCAATCAAAAGAGTCCATGTCTGCTTTTATCATTCTACTTACTTGCCACTAGTAGTGATTGGCTAGTGCTGTACCCTAAAAATACAAGTTAAGCTGTTCACAAGAGAAAAGGAAGGACATTACCATCTCAATTTGAGTAAAAATATACGAATAAATATTTTGATCAATGAAATAAGGTGACCAGCAACTCGATAAAATTAATAGAGAAATCATCATCGTGGGAACCTGTCAGCTAGCATACGAACAAAATAACAATAGCGATGAGACCTTAGATAGTGAAAAAATCCTAGCCAGGCATGTGATTGTTGCTCGTGCATGTACCTAGCAAGCTTTTGGTTTCTTAACTTATTGTAATCCTCGATATTTATATTGTTTCGCCCGACGGCCGCCTGATGAATGCGTATCCAATCTGTTCTTTACCTCCTTTTAGAAATCTTCCCAGAAAGAGCAAGTTGTGCTTAGCCGCTCATGCCCCGGTTGTTGCACTCACCCGGGACAATGAAGTGTACCGTCCACATTTCAACAGAAATATTTTTTTAACAGATGTTAGTGTCATTACTAATGTTTTGATGAATTTTTTTCCACATAAACATTGCAGTAGGGGCCCCATGATGGACTTTAGATTCCTCCGACGAAGGGTAACTGTTAGGTAGTATACTTTTTCCTTTGCTCGCAAAGCTGCGAGTTCAACTTCTCATCGGGTAAATTGTGGAGACTCGACATGTGACAGTAATCACAAACCAAAGATCAATCCAGCTTGACATTCTAAACTCGGATAGTATGATATCAGTATGGTAAAGTAGACTTCATAGATCAATAACTGCAGATAAGAAATAATAGAGGGCTGCATAGACTGTGCAATGACATGGAAGTTTTATAACTAACTCGTCGATGGACATGACGAAGAGTCAATCTGAGTTTTACTATGAAATGACTACTCTACATGCATGATGGCACATTTCATGCAAATTGTGTATACTTAGTTTTTTCACTCTCTTTTCTTCTTAGACTGGCTCGAGTGGAGCACTTGAAACACTATGCGGACAAGGATTTGGTGCGGAGTTATATCGAACATTGGGAACTCATCTGCAAGCTTCCTGCATTGTTTCATTGTTCTTCTCCACCCTAATCTCCATATTTTGGTTCTACACCGAGCCTGTATTGATCCTGCTTCATCAAGATTCGCAAACTGCGAAAACGGCAGCTCTCTACATGAAATTCCTGATCCCGGGAATTTTCGCGTATGGGATTTTGCAGAATATCCTGAGGTTCTTGCAGACGCAAAGTATTGTATTCCCACTGGTGATGTTGTCGGTTGTTCCGTTTGTTATTCACATAGGCATTGCGTATGCCCTGGTCCACGGGACAGTGCTTGGTTTTGAGGGAGCTCCTTTGGCGGCTTCAATTTCTTTGTGGCTTTCAGTTCTTGCGTTGGCCGTTTACGTGACTTGTTCAAAGCGTTGCAAGAATTCATGGGAAGGAATTTCCTTCGAGTCATTCAGCTATATCTTCACTAATTTGAGATTGGCATTGCCTTCGGCTGCAATGGTTTGGTACGTGAGCTTCAAGAATTCTTATCTGTCATCTATCTTGTTGAACTCATCATCGATGCTTAACACTTCTAGCGACTTATCTGCCTATAATTATTTGATAACCTAGCAGAATTCTAAGCATGACTTCTCTCTCAAAGAACTTTTGATGCTTCATGTCACATTGAGATCTAATTTTCACGTTCATATGTTGCTGAAGGAGCATGTGGGAATGAATAGTTTGACCATTCATTTCATCATCCTAATGTGTCCTAAACATATTTGACAAGTTGATAATCTTCTGATGAAAATATTTAATATGCATATTAATTTTCTTACCCGGTCTACTGTCCTCATCAGCTTGGAATATTGGGCCTTCGAGATTCTGGTTTTCCTAGCAGGACTAATGAAGAACTCTGAAACAACTACTTCCTTGATTGCAATGTGGTAGGTATCTCTGCCACCTATTTTGTAATGCTTCTGCATTTCCTGTTGCAGAGGGATAAAACTATCATTCTCAGTTCTCATGTCCGTCCTTTGCTTTGAAATTTGTAGTGTGAACACGGAAACTATTGCTTACATGATTACATCTGGACTCAGTGCTGCGGCAAGGTTTGTAAGCACACTTGGTGCCTTTGTTATCATCTTACTTCCTCTGATGGCTTGGTGTTTTGAGTTTCATTTTTATTAATCTGCTAAAAGAGGAAGGGTCGTGCAGCACAAGGGTGTCCAATGAATTGGGAGCCGGCAACATTGACCGAGCAAAGAACGCAATGGTCGTGTCGCTTAAGCTCTCTGTCTTGCTAGCAGTAGCATTTGTACTGGCTTTAGCCTTTGGACACAATGTTTGGGCGGGCCTGTTCAGCGACAGCACCTCCATCATAGCAGAATTCGGCTCGATGACGCCCCTACTTGTCATCTCAATCACGATTGATTCTGTCCAAGGGGTCTTATCAGGTAAAATTGTTGCAGAATGTGAACGAAGGGCCTACCCCAAGCTCATTCCAACTTGCTTCCTATCCTCTTTTGGTCACTGACTGACGAGAGCCAACTTTTTGTCGAGTCAGGTGTGGCTCGGGGATGTGGGTGGCAACATTTGGCCGTGTACGTCAACTTCGTGATGTTCTACTGCATCGGGGTTCTGATCGCAGTACTTCTCGGGTTCAAGTCGAATCTACATGTCAAGGTGAAAGCAACCTCTGGATGAGCACTCCGCTGAATAGTGAATGGTCCTGCTTTGAAACTTCAGATTCATCAACTCAACTTTGTGCTCTGCTTCTTGCGCAGGGTTTATGGATAGGCCTAATCTGCGGTCTCTCCTCGCAAACTGTCACTCTCCTGGCGATCACCCTCCGGACAAAGTGGACCAGAATGGATCTCTCGGTCGACATGGATAAGGAAGATCCTTGTATCCCATAGTCAAACAGACGTTAGCAAGTTTCCAAAACTCATTTATCTTCTTCCCCTGCATGATTAGAGCATCGAGGCCTAGCAAACGACATGTATGTTAAAAGCAGAGAAACCATTCGAAATCCATGCCCCATGGCTATGGATATGGGCATCTGGTATGCACAATATGTTTGTCAAGTTGACAGATTTTAATAAATTAGTGATAATAGCATGTCAAAGAAAAATAAAAGACAGAATGAGGTATTAGTGAGTATCCTACGTGATTTATGCATATAGTCATTGAGCTCTCTAGATTTCTCTTCTAATGAGGGCGAGCAATGACCGCTAAGTCAAGATTATTTAGGAAAGGATACGACTTATTGCAGAGTATTGAAATAGAGGGGGTGTATTAGGAGATACGAACTAATACATCTCTAACTTTATTATCAAATTATTAGTATTTAATATCTTGTATGGTCATTTAAAGTATTCTCTTGGAGGTCTTCCGCTCATGCAAAATGGGTCAGTGTCTTGAGACCGCTGAAAATATTCTCAAGCGATGGTAACAATTAAATTTAGAAAAATATTTTTCGAATTGTTGATCCTCTGTGAAATCAATAAAGCTTTAGATCAATTCTATATCGTTTCCATCGCAAAATTTCTGAGTTGCATGTGAAAAATGGATGGACTTTATCGTCGGCCATTGCTTTTTAGTGCATTCTGGAAGCGCGGGAGCTCTTTCCATTCCCATTTTTATTAATTACGCACCTTTCTAAGTTGATCCACAAAAGTACCCCCTAAATATCAAATTGACCATGCGTTTACTACCCCCCACACACTTCTTGCGCATGTGTGTGATACTTTTGTCTTTTTCATCTGCATACCACAAAATGTGCAACAAATAATCATGTCCATGTGATTTAAACTTATTTGAAATCAAATCACCACACTCTCGATATAATAAATTACGATATTACGGGAATTACCACTGAGGACATTCTCAAGTAATGAAGTGCGGAAGGATTCATGTTGTGAGTTTAAGAGATCTTAAACCGTCTAAATTGGCTTATATTTGTGTTAATTTAACAATAGGAGAACTTCACGAAGTAGAATCTTTCTCAAGCTGGTAAATTGCTTCTAGCCACGATCCTCAAAACGAATGATGTACCTCAAAAGTAGTAACATCTCTTAAGAGAAAGTAATCCACCTTTAAAGTGGTAACTTCTAGTGTAATTTGTAAACCAAGTGATTCTCAATTCTTGACAATCATGTTTATACTCACTTTTAGCCCATTCCTACCAAAACTTAATCATAACAACATAACTTATCACGTCATAAACACACAAATGTGCTTGTTAATGATATTTTGTGTTCGTAAAATAAGTTTCCACTGTTAGATTAGAGTAATAAAATATGATATCTTACATTCATCTAACAGTTTAAGTTTTTACAATAGGTAGTAGTGGTCCCATAAAATTCTTACATAATATCATAGTCGAAGATCCCGACTTTGAATCTTTTTAGGCCTCATTTAATTTCCCAATTAAATTTTCATGCTTAGTACTAGGCCCCAAAAAAAAAAAAAAAAACCAAACTATATATGAGGGGGAGGGTTAGAGTAATTAAATATAAAATCACAATTTCATCTAATAACTTATACTTTAATAAAAGTTCTGAAAAAAAAAAATTAATAAAAGTTGGTAGTGATCCACAAAATTCTCACATTTGCTTTGTAAATTACCTTTTAAGTCTGTAAATACCTATAAATAAATATCATCTCATAGGTTGTGAATTATCTTTTGGACATATAAATTACTTGCAACCGACGTGAATTTGCAGTAACTTCACCATAATCGGTCATTTTTGCACATGGTAAGGTGTCCCATTTTAGCCGAGTGATGGGATGATAGGAGGATGAAGTGAGGGTGTCTGTCAATACGTGGCGGACAAGAATGCTCTTGGGGCAGTTAATGACTCGAGATGCACCTATTTTTTTCCGAGTAAGTGGCAAACAAAATGAGAGGAGTTGGTGGGAGAGCTGGCCTATTTGTAGTCATTTTAGACATCCTTAGAGACCATCATAACGTGGAATTTGGGGTACACTTGTGGACAAATACCAAGAACAATGGCATCATTGGTATGTTCCATTTAAACAGGAAAACTTGTCTTAGTTACTTCTAAATTTATTATATGGATGTCAACCCACTCTTAAATTTTTCACTTTTGCAAATTTACTCATAGATTTTTGCATGAAATTTCTATGTAGTTATTTCGACTAACTTTTGTGAGAAATTAGTGATGTGGTGGTGCGCCACGTCGGATGACCAATGATGGCTGGATCATTACATTAGCGATTTTCAATGAAAGTTGACTAGACTGATTATACTGGAGTTTCACCCAAAATTAAGGACTAAATTGGCAAGCCAGAAAAGTTTTGAACTAAGTTGGCATATGTACAATAGTTTTATAATTAATTGGGCAATTTTCCCCTCAAATTACCATCCCTTACTCCAATCTTTTAATAAGAGAAAAATCCCACAAACGTTATCGAACTTTCTTCCATAATACATAACTTCTCCAAATGTTACGTGAGATTTTTAACGGTCATTATGGATGGAACTGTGATACAATATATTTCTAGGTTGCTATTTAGGGTATTGGCAAGATGAAAAATGAGTTTGGTTTATTGGTGTCGCATAGACAAAAAGTTAAAAAATTTGTGGGTTTTTTGCTTTTCTAAATAGTAATAAGCAATGGAGGAGTTTCTTTGTTGGAATAATTAAATATTAAACCATGCATTTTTCTAATAGTTTAAGTTTTTAGAATAGTCGACCGTGATCTTACAAAATTTGACATAGTATAAGAGGTAAAGGCTTTTAGTTCAAATCTTTTCATACCCTATTTGCCTTTCCAATTAAATATGTTCACGCTTAGTACTAGGCAAAAAAAAGACCAAACTAAGCATGATGGCGAGTGTTTGAATAATTAAATATAAAACAACACATTCTTCTAACAATTTAAGTTTTTAGAATAGTTGGTAGTAATTCTATAAAATCCCACATGATATCAAAACTAAAGGTCTTCAGTTCAATTCTTTCCAGGTCCATTTGCTTTTCTAATTAAATATGTCCATGCTTAATATTAGGCAAAAAAGGACCATGCCAATCATAATGGCAGCTTACCTAGGTGTCGAGAAATCAGTTTTTAATTTTTTTCTATTAAAATTAACAAAATGTTGAAATATTGTAGGATAACTACTGATTGCTCTACAAATTTAAGCTCTTAAATTAAGGCATTATTCAATATTTAAATATCTTAACACATGTCTAGAAAAACTAAGAGATCAAATCCGTTTCCTTTACCTTTCTTCACTCTACTAAAAAAATAGGACAAAATCAACCATAGTAACCGGTCCGACTTCAGGTTCTTGCAATTATCGATTTAGTTCCAAAAAAAGTAAAACCAGTATTATGAGATTTGGTTTCTAGTTCCTAAGAAAGAAAGTAAGAACCAAATTAGGAATCGATGAACCGTGGTTGCGTTTTTTGAATTTTTGAATTATTTATTTTATTTGTCATGTCAATCCTTTATTAATTATATTTATTGATAAATAGGACTATATGATTACGTTCACTTCCATTTTACTTAACAAAAAATGAAACAAAAAAAAATGAAAAAGAAGAAGAAGAAATTGGATGATTTTTTATGGACCCTAGAATCTATTGACAAGGTAGGATTCGAGGATATGCAGAATAGGATGTGGATTCTAAAAAATTAAATATCAACATCGATAAGACAAGTTCAAATTTCATGTAAAATCAGAACCGACTTTAAGATTGCCCACCCTTTCCACGATTTCAATAAAATTTTGTCGACTGAGATTATATTAATATGGTCTTAGCCGTCAATTTTGTTACGGCCCATCCAAAAAGAAAAGTCTCGGTACGGTCAACACTGCGATTCGCAAGTGCCAACCCCGGGCGTCGAATTTAATTTCGAAAAGCAAAAGAAAAAAGACAAACGAAAAGAATATCACGATAAGATTTCGATGATTTCTTCTGTCGCCTGTCGCCATCTTCTTTTTTGGACTGAGAAACGACGAGAAGGATCAGTAGTTGATCTAGAACCAATGACAAAGCTGGAGGCGGAGGTGAATAAGAAGAGGAGATAAAGCACGTCCAGCTCGCCATCATCGAAGGGAGACGATGGCTTCAGACCCTTCCTCGACCATGCTTCAACCCGCTCGACATGAAGAAGACGGAGAAGGAGGAGGAGGAGGAGGAGATGGAGATGGTTCCATCACGAGGAGGCTCAAATGGTGGCAAAGGGCGCTGTACTTGCAAGAAGACAAGAGGCAAGTGCTGTTCTCGATGCCCATGATCCTGACCAGCCTCTCCTACTACGACATCCCCTTGGCCTCTGTCATGTTCGGTGGCCACCTCGGCGAGCTCGAGCTCACCGGAGCCACCCTTGCCAACTCCTGGGCCACTGTCACCGGCTTCACCTTCATGGTAAACCGTCCACTACGGAAAGTTCTGCTTTCCCTCTGTTCTCTTTAAATGTACATATACAGTAGCTGACTTTAGTTACTTTTTTCCTAGTATAAGAAAAGGAAAGATACTCAACTTTGATATGCATATAGCCAAAGCTACATGGCCTTAAAATATTAGGAAACGGAAAAAAAAAACAGAAAAAAAAAATGGAAAATGCATAAGATTCAGGATACACAGATTATTATTACATTTCGTTGGAGTCCCATTTTGCTTCTATAGCTTCGCCCTCTCTCATAATCACCATTTGAATCCTGTGGACGGGAACTCGGTAGTAAACTTGATCATAGGCGCGGCTATCGTGTAGTCCCTTGAGGCCCGAAGATCTATGTTGGGCGGAATTGAAAGGGAGCAGCCCTCCAAAATGCTTGACTCATATCCCGATACGGCTCGAACTAAGCAATAGCCCGAACGCCACTAAGTACACGTCTTTAAAATAGTCTTTGCAAACTTGGATCGCAAAGTTTAAGCTGACCAAAACCTGATCGATAGCCTTTCACTTAAGCATGTCTACGCCTCTCGGCAAAGAGGCTTTCCTCCTATTTGGTGTTTTTTGATAGGTCTTTTAGATGATCCATTGATAGATGTTATTTGCATGTATAATTTTGTCTGGCCGATTACAGCAATATAGATGCTATCAAAAAAGTCCACGTCTGCTTTTATCATTCTACTTATTTGCCACTAATAATGACTGGCTAGTGCTGTATCCTAAAAATAGAAGTTAAGCTATTCACAAGAGAAAAGAAAGGACATTACCATCTCATTTTGAGTAAAAATATACAAATAAATATTTTGATCAATGAGATAAGGTGACCAGCAACTTGGTCAAATTAATAGAGAAATCATCATGATTGAAACCTGTCAGCTAGCATACGAACAAAATAACAATAGCGATGAGACTTTAGATAGTAAAAGAATCTTAGTGTCGCTGAAGAACTTAACAAGAATTGAATAACATGAGGAAGGAAAACTCTTGCATCACATGGAAATAGCCAGGCATGTGATTGTTGCTCGTGCATAGACTTAGCCTCTTTTGGTTTCTTTTTCCACTTCTTGTAATCCTAGATTTGGAAAAATTCCATGTTTGAACTTGAAGTGCCATCATTTTCTTAAATAAGAGTTTAAAGTGAACACTATTTCAAATAAATTATGGAAATACTATCATTTTTCAAATAAGAGTATAAAATGGATTTTGTTTTAAATAAGAACTTGAAAATGATCATATCAATTTTAAATAAGAGCATGAACTCATTGTTTGATGAAGGACAATTTTCCTTTTTTCTGTTTTTTTCTTTACAAACTAAAAAAATTAAACTAAAAAAAAAAAAAAAAAACACATGGGAGGAGGGCTCCTTTCCATTTGTGGCCGCCGCCCCCATCATCAATGGGGTAGTGGCGATGGCTGGTGGGGTCGGCGATGCCTAAGTGAGGATCAACGACCCTTGCTGACTAGAGGCAAGGACTAGTAGACCCTTGTTAGAGACGAGAAGGGTGGCTACCCTTTTTCAAATTTGAGCAAGGATCGCCAGCCCTTGTGCAAGCCCTTGCACAGGTTGAGGCAAGGAGGTGTCGGCGACCCTATTGGCCATCATTGCCACCCCACCGGTGATGGGCGGTAGCCACAAGGTTGGGAGGGAGCCCTTTAGCCTTTGTTTTTGTTTTTGTTTTTGTTTTTGTTTTTTTTTAATTTTTTATTTTTTTAATCTAATTTAATTTAAATTTAAATTTTATTTGGACAAAAATATCTCTCATTGGCCGGAATTTTTTTGCCAGCCAAGGATTGGGAATGTTAGGCTTTATTTGAAATAATCATAATTACTTCAAACACTTCTTTGAGATTAATCTAGCTACTTAAGGCGCTTAATTGAAACAAGATCTATTTCAAATCTTTATTTGAAAAAATCATAGTACTTTGAGCTTTTATTTGGAATTTTTTTTCCTTTGATTTTTATATTGTTTCGCCAGCGGCCGCCTGATGAATGCGTATCCAATCTGTTCTTTACTTCCTTTCAGAAATCTTTCCAGAAAGAGCAAGCTGGGCTCACCCAGGACAACGAAGTGTACCATCCACATTTCACCAGAAATATTTTGCAACAGATATTAGTGTTATTACTAATGTTTTGATGAATTTTTTTCCACATAAACATTGGAGCAGTGGCCCCATCGTCGGCTTTATATTCTCAAACGAAGGGTAACCTTTAGGTAGTACACTTTTTCCATTGCTCGCAAAGCTGAGAGTTCAACTTCTCATCGAGTAAATTGTGGAGACTCAACACGTGACAATAATCGCATACCAAAGATCAATCCAGCTTGACATTCTGAACTCGGAAAGTATGATTTTATAATGGTAAAGTAGATTTCATAGATCGATAGCTACAGACAAGAAATAATAGAGGGCTGCATAGACTGTGCAATGACATGGAAGTTTTATAATTAACGCGTCGGTGGAAATAACTAAGAGTCGATCTGGGTTTTACTATGAAATGACTACTCTACATGCATGATTGCTCATTTCATGCAATTTGTGTATACTTAGTTTTTTCACTTACTTGTCTTCTTAGACCGGATTGAGTGGAGCACTCGAAACACTGTGTGGACAAGGATTTGGCGCAAAGTTATATTGAACATTGGGAATTCATCTGCAAGCTTCTTGCATTGTTTCATTGTTCTTCTCTACCCTAATCTCCATATTTTCCTTCTACATTGAGCCTGTATTAATCCTGCTTCATCAAGATTCGCAAATTGCAACGGCAGCTCTCTACATAAAATTCATGCTCCCGGGAATTTTTTGTTCATAAAGGCATTGTGCAACCCCTGGACGAAAAATTTCTTTCTGGAACATTTATTGACTTGTTCCATGCAAGCAATGTCATTCAGTTACATCTTCACTAATTTGAATTGGCATTGCTTTCATGCAATGGTTTGGTACGTGAGCTTCCAGAATTATTATCTGTCATTTGTCATGTTGAAAAATTTACTTTTGACTCCCTATGGTTATTTGGTTAACTGAAAAGTCACAATTTGAGACATATTCCATGTGGAATGAATAGTTTACTGTTCATTTCATCAAAGCCATAACAAGTTGATAATCTTCTGATGAAAATTTAGACTCATCATCAGCTTGGAATACAGGGCCTTCGAGATTCTTGTTTTCCTAGCAGGACACATGAAGAACTCCGAAACAACTACTTCCTTGATTGCGATGTGGTTGGTATCTCTGTTGCGTATCCTGTAATGCTTCTGCATTTCTTGTTGCAGAAGGATAAAACTATCATTCTCACTTCTTGTGTCTGTTCTTTGCTTTGAAATTTTTCGTGTGAACACAGAAACTATTGCTTACATGATTACATACGGACTCAGTGCCGTGGGAAGGGTTGTAAGCACACTTGTTGCCTTTGTTGTCATCTTACTTCCTCTCACGGCTTGGTGTTTTGAGTTTCATTTTTATTAATCTGCTAAAAGAGGCAGGGTTGCGCAGCACAAGGGTGTCCAATGAGTTGGGAGCCGGCAATGCTGACTAAGCAAAGAACGTAATGGTGGTGACGCTTAAGCTCTCTATCTTGCTAGCAGTAGCATTTGTACTGGCCTTAGCCTTTGGACACGACGTTTGGGCGGGCCTGTTCAGCGACAGCACCTCCATCATAGCAGAATTCGGCTCGATGACGCCCCTGCTTGCCATCTCCATCACGGTTGATTCTGTCCAAGGGGTCTCATCAGGTACAATTGTTGCAGAATGTGAACGAAGGGCATACCCCAAGCTCATTCCAACTTGCTTCCTATCTTCTTCAGGTCACTGACAGACGAGAGCCAACTTTTTGTCGAGTCAGGGGTGGCTCAGGGATGTGGGTGGCAACATCTGGCCGTACGTCAACTTCGTGACGTTCTACTGCATTGAGGTTCCGATCGCAGTCCTTCTCGGGTTCAAGTTGAATCTACATGTCAAGGTGAAAGCAACCTCTGGATGAGCACTCCTCTGAATAGTGAATGGTCCTGCTTTGAAACTTCAGATTCATCAACTCAACTTTGTGATCTGTTTCTTGCGCAGGGTTTGTGGATAGGCCTAATCTGCGGTCTCTCCTCGCAAACTGTCACTCTCCTGGTGATCACTCTGCGGACAAAGTGGAGCAGAATGGATCTCTCGGTCGACATGGATAAGGAAGATCCTCGTATCCCATAGTCAAACACATGTAACCTAGCAAATTTCCAAAACAGTCATTTATTTTCTTCCCTTGCATGATTAGAGCATCAAGGCCTAGCAAACGACATTTTCACTCAAGTCGAACGTGTATGTTAAAAGCAAAGAAACCATTCGAAATCAATGCACCGTGGCTATGGATATGGGCATCTGGTATGCACAATATGTTGGTCTAGTTGACAGATTTTAATTTATTATTGCTAAATAACATGTCAAAGAAAAATAAAATGACAGAACGAGGTATTAGTGAGTATCCTACGTGATTTATGCACAGAGTCATCGAGCTCTCTAGTTTCTCTTCTGTGTTTCTATGACTACAGATGATGAAAGACTGAGAATGGGGCACATTTTCTCTTTTGTTTTCAACCGAGCTCTCTAAATGAATTCTGACTGCTATAGCAAAGGATGCAAAGAACAGTTAAAATTGTTTGCTGTACAGGAAGAGCGATGCATCTTACTCGTTGACTACCTGACAAGAGAAACAACTCCCTTTGCTTAGAGTAGGGAGACAATGAAATTCCGAGCTTCGGACCGTAAGTATAGCCAAAAGTCTGTAAGCTTAGGCAGTGGCCGGATTGTTGACCTACCCGTACCAATCTAGACATTTCAATCAACTATAGTCTAGATGCCTATTTCAACCAACTATAGACTATAGAACGCCCGACCTAGCAAATACTGCATGACATATGACCAAATTTTGACATCGAAATTATTGGGTTCTTCAGGTCAAGACTCATGTGACAGAGGAACGCAATAATAACAGCAGCTAGACTGGCCTCATTAATGGTGCAGTTCAGACGCATTACCTATCCAGCAAAAGAATCCTACGAAGACTGCAATTGAAATCAGAAGTCACAATCAATGTCGGCGCACGTTCCAGTCAGTGTAGTGACCCATCAATGCTACACCAGTCGACTAACAGACGAATAGAGCGCGTTTGGTAACGTTTCATTCAAAAATTATTTAAGGAGCGTAAAGAAATAAAAAAACTATTTCGTTGCGGGGAACAATTTTTGACCAGGAAAGACGCGTTTGGTAAACTTATTCCGGAATAAAAAATGAATAGAATCACGTTTGGTAAATTTATATTCTTTTTTTGTTTCTTTTAATTTTTTAATATTTTTATTTTATTTTTCCTTTTTTCCTTTCTTTTTTTCTTTTTTTTCTTCTTTTTTCGCCGGCTTCCGACCGCGGCCGACGGGGCCGACAGAGCGGTAGCCTCGCCCGGCCACGGCGAGGCTCGGCGGCCCCCGGCGAGGCCGAGCCTCGTCGGTGGCTAGGCAAGCTTGGCCTCGCCTAGATCCAGCGGGCGAGCGTCGCCGACCCTCAACGACCGGTCGCCGGCCATGGCCGAGGTCGACGACCGGCCAAAGAGAAAAGAAAAAGAAAAGAAGAAGAGAGAGAAAAAATATTCTTCAAAAGTGTTTCTAGAATAAAAAAAAATAACTTTTTTTTTTATTCCTCATTTCCGTTCAATTTTTTTCGGGAATAAAAAAACAGATTTTGAAAAAAACGCAAACAAACGCGTTTTTACTTTTTTTGTTCAGGAACAATAAAACAAAATTTTTGTTCATAAATAAGAAAAAAGAACAATTTTGAACAAAAAACGCAAACAAACGCGTTTATTCTTTTTTTATTCCTAGGAACAAAAAAAACAAAATTTTTGTTCATAAATAAGAAAAAAGAACATTACCATGCAATGCCATAAATTCCTATCAAGACCTACCCATAAAATTTACTTTGACTCCCAGTCTGAAAAGTCCAATTTGAGACTCCATTAGACAAAAGTCATAACACCAATTTAGACTCATTGGGAATCAAATCACCACTCTCTCAAAATAGTAAATTACAAAATTACATGATAATTACTAGTGAAGACATGTTCAAGCTATGAAGTGTGAAAGGATTCATCTTGCAAGGTTAAGAGATTTCAAATCATATGATTGATCATGTCTGTGTGAAAAAAGAGAAAGGTAAGAAAAAGGAAGATATCAGAAATTTTAAAAAAAAATACCAAAATCTTTCATATTAGTGTTGATCGTGCCATCTACAACGATTAACACTGTCTAAATCATCATGTCAACGATTTTAGGATAAAATTAGCCAAAAAGACTAAATTGACGAATAATCAAAAAGTTTAATACTAAATTGGCAAAATGTTAAAAAGATTTATGATTAAATTAGCAAAATCAAAAGTTTATGACTAAATTGGCACAAGTATAATAAAATTAAATTGACTAAATTGAAAGGTTTATAGTTGAATTAATACAAATGCAATATATTTAGAACTTTTTGGTAATTTTCCCTCATTTATCTATAGGAGAAATTCACAAATGAGTATCTTTCCTAGGCAGTAAGTTGCTTCTAGCCACAATCCTCAAAATGAATGATGCACCTTTGAAGCAGTAACGTCTCTTAAAACGAAATAATCCACCTTTAAAGTAGTAATATCCTTATAATTAAAAAAATCGGTTAATTGTTGACTCTTGATATTCGTGATTATACTCACTCTTGATCAATTGCGACCAAAATCTAATTGTAGCAGCATACGATGTCATCATCAATACAAAACAATGTTCGTTAATTACACTCTTTTGTGTTTGTAAAATAAGCCTTGGCTTTGTAATTACCCATAAATCCGTAAATATCTATAAATCTTAAAGGTTGTGAATTATCTTTTGGATCTATGAATTACCACAACCAATGTAAATTTGGAAAAACTTCATTATCACCGGTCATTTCTGCACATGGTGTGGGGTGTCGTTTTGCGGATGGACAGGGACTTGGGATGGACCTATCTTTCTCCAAGTAAATAGCAGCCAAAATAAGAGGTAGGTGGTGGGCGAGCTGGTCCATTTTGAAGTCATTTGAAACATCCCTAAGACCACCATAATGTGGAATTAGGGTTGTAATTGTGGACAAATACCATGATCATGGCATCATTGATATGGCTCATGTTAAGCCAAAATTGTCTAATCACTTCTAAGTTTATCGTGTAGATGTCAACTCCGTCCTAAACTTTTTAATTTTGCTAATCTAGTCCTAAACTTTTGCTCGAAATTTCAACTTTTGTGAGAAATCGCTAATGTAATGATGTGCCACATTAGGAAGCTAGAGATGACTAGGGACGCGCATGATAAAATTTTTGTTTTTGATTTCTCTGTTTCTGCATTTAGGAATAGGTTTGGAACCGTTTGATAACGATAACGCGATTTGATTTCTCTATTTAAAAGCATTTTATTTGAAATAGAGAAATTGAAAAAACGAAATTATTAACTTCTCGTTTTTCAAATAGAAATCGAAACTAAAATCAAACCATATAAAAGAACATTACACTTTCTTGCTAACTTAATTTACTCACCACAACTTCACAAATTATTGCTAATTTTCTTTTTCTTATTTTGTTCGTGTTTTTTTTTTGCATTTTTTTCAATTTTTTTTTTTATAATTTTCTCTTTATAATGAAAGGCAATCGAATGGGTCCCCAATTTTCAGAAACAACCAAAGTTTTTAAATGCTTACTTAAAAACAATGGGGCTTTTTCCTCCTAGAAAAGGCACGCGCATGGCCAATTGAAGAAAAAGTTCTTACGTAATAGATGAATAAAAAACGTGCCTAGAAATTTAACCTTATTTTTTGCGAATTCAAAATTCTTGCAAAATCAAAATAATTAGACTGTTACACAATCTTGAATTTTAATTAGAAGGCAAGAGATTCAAGAGAATCTCTCTCTTTGCTATGCAAGGGCTATTAAAGGTTCATTGAGCAACAATAATGAAATTAGGGATGAGCAACTAGATTGATTCAATTCGAGAATCAAAATAAACTAACCTTCCCTCGATTGGTTCCTAACCATAAACGTTACTTTAAGGTAGAATTCTCATATATTCCTTTACACCATTAATTTTATTTTGTTGATAATCTTGTATAATAATAGTTTTTGATAAAATGACAAGTCTGTATAGGCGTCATTGATGGAACCCATATTCATGCTTCCGCAGTACTTATCTGAACCTATGCAGAATGAGCTTGCAAATGATACATTGACCGAGGAGGGAAACCAAATAAATACGCTTAGGAAAACAATTGCTAATCAAATGGCAAGGGAAAATAATATGCCGGAAATTCCATGAAATTGTATTTTCAACTTTTGTAATGTATTAGTATTATTTCGACTATTGTTTTGTATTTGAGGATTTTCTATGTTGTTTTAGTATTATTTCGATTATTATTTTGTATTTGAGAATTTCCTATGTTGTTATCTAATCAATTTATATTCCTTAAAATAGAAATTTTGAGTCGTTATCAAACGGGTTTCTTTGCTCAGAAACTTGTCCGGGGAATAGAAATTAAGAAATTGATTTCTAGCCAGAAATCAATTTCTGTTTCAGAAATTTTGTCATGCGCAGCCTAGATCACTATATTAGCAATTTGTGATAAAAGTTGACCAAAAGAACTACATTGGAGTTTTGCCCAAGGTATAGAAAAGTTTAGGACTAAATTGGTATCCATAAAATAAATTTAGGACGATCGGATTAATTTTCCCTCAATTTATCATCCTGTGCTCCAATTTTTTCATGAGAGAAACCCAAAAAATATCTTAAAATTTCTTTTGTAATTCATTAATACCCAAACGTTATGTTGGATTTTTCACGGCCTTTATAGATGGAACTGTGACTATAAATTTCTTCTTCTTCTTCTTCTTCTTCTTCTTTTCTTGTTGGATTTTTCACGGCCTTTATAATTGGAACTGTGACTTCTATATATTCCTTTTTCATGAAAATTCGTCAACCGGGAAATAATAACACTCTTCGTCAACCGGGAAAACAGTCTTAACTGTCAATAAATATTAATTAGCCTTAGCTGTCAATCTTGGTATGATCAATATTGCGATTCGCATAAATATTAATTAGCCTTAGCTGTCAATCTTGGTATTATCAATATTCCGATTCGCACATTCCAATTCCAGGCATTGAATTTACTGTCCAGAAGCAAAGAACACAACAAAAAGAATACCTAAGTAATTTCCAATTTTTCTTTACTCTAATCCAATTTGCAATGTAACCACGTACTATCTTGGTATGATCAATATTGCGATTCGCACATTCCAATTCTAGTCATTGGATTTACTGTCCAAAAGCAAAGAACACAAAAAAAGAATACCTAAGTAATTTTCAATATTTCTTTACTTTAATCCAATTTTCAATGCCACCATGTACTTTTAAAATGTTCAATATAGTTTGAGAATCAATTATATGAAAATATTTAATATCGTTTTTCCGTTAATTCAAGTTTGCTTATGTGGCTTCTATTGCATTAAGTTTGAATGGTGAAAAATAAAAAAAAAAGATTATTTGTTATTTATTTTAAATTAGGATAAAATAATAATCCATGTCCAACACATGCGTTAACACTTATTTTTTTCTTTTCCTTTTCTAAGGAAGATAAATAAAACATAGACATATTGGCTAATCATTATTGAAAATCCAACTCAGCACATGATGAGCCAGGTCATCAGGTAGCGTCCGATTTGTCATTTGAGCAAATAGATGGGTTAATGTCAAACATTTACATGATAGTTTAGCGTCCACGCTGAATAAAGTTTTAGAAATGATATTGGAAATTTGGCTAAAAGTTAAGAGGCGGTTTGTATTATTTTTGCCCTTTTTCCCATGCCGTCCATTTGACCGGGTCTACTGTACTCACATCATGTGGCCCACATAGATAAAGATCTCACGACAAGGTTTCATATGATTTCTTCTGTCGCCGTCTTCTTTAGACTAATATGGGGAATCCTAAAGAAACAGAGAAACGACAAGGAGATCAGTACTCGATCCACAACCAGACGCAAAGCTGGAGGTGATGGCGAATAAGAGAAGATAAGCACGTCCGGGTTGCCGTCATCCAAAGGAGAAGATGACTTCAGATCATTCCTTGCCCCTGCTTCAACCTGCTCTTCATGAAGAAGAAGGAGGAGGAGGAGGAGAACCGTCCATCGCAAGGAGACTCACATGGTGGCAAAAGGTGCTGGACGTGGAAGAAGCCAAGAAGCAAGTGCTGTTCTCGATGCCCATGATCCTTACCAACCTTTTCTACTACGGGATCCTTTTGGCCTCCGTCATGTTTGCCGGCCACCTCGATGAGCTCAATCTCGCTGGTGCCACCCTTGCCAACTCCTGGGCCACCGTCACCGGCTTCGCCTTCATGGTAACCTTTCTGCTCTCTTTATTCTCTTTAATATGCGTATATAGTAGCTGTCATTTATTTCTTTCTTCTGGTATAAGAAAGGAAATAAAGAACAGATATTCAACTTTGATGTGTACATAACCTTGTCAAATATCTTTGAGAGCCATCAATTATTTCCATGGCCTTCAAGTATTAGGAAACGAAAAAAAAAAACAGAAAAAAAGAAAAAGCATGAGATTCAGGATACACAGGGGAGCTTATCTAAAAGTATAACTTGCGAGCCCATCAAGTCTTGTGGATTGGAACAAAGTAGTAGATTCATCATAGCCCTGGCAGCTACTTTCTCCCTTCAGGCCCGAAGATCTATATAGGGCAGACTTGGAAAACGGGCATACCATGGAGACTCTCGGACCCATATCACAACACGGCTCAAACTAAGCATAGCGTCTTAATCGCCACTTAGTACAAATTTCTTTTATATAATCCCGACAAACTTGGATCGCAAAGTTTAGGGTGACAAATAACCTAGTTTGACAGCCTTTCACTTGAGCATATCTATGCCTCTCAGCAAAGAGGCTTTCACCTATAAAGTAACTCTTGAGATGATCTATCGATAAAAGTCATTTGTATGTATAATTTTATCTTATTGCAACGTTATAGATTTAAAGTATGGATCTATGCAATCAAAAGAGTTGACATCTGCTTTTATTATTCCACTTATTTGTCACTAACAATGACTAACCGGCTAGTGTTGTATCCTAAGATTTCAAGTTGAGCTATTCACGGGAGAAAAGAAGGGGCATTACCATCGCACATTGAGTAATACTATGCGTATAAATATTATGGTCAATGAGATAAGGCAACCCGCAACGTGCTTATGTTAACAGAGAAATCATCATGACGGGAACATGTCGGCTAGCATATGCATAAAATAACAAAAGCGAGGAGACTTTATAGATAGAAAAAGAATCTTACCGTCGCTCTATATCTGCACGACTTTCACTGGAGCACATAGAATTCAACGAGAGTGGAATAACATGAGGGAGGGAAACTCTTGCAGCACGCGGAAATTAGTCAGGCATGTGCCTAGCCAGCTTTTGATTTATTTTTCCACTAACTATAATCTTTGGGTTTTATATTACTTCCTTTTAGAAATCTTTCCAGAAAAAGCAAGTTGTGTCTAGCCACTCATGCCCCACCCACCCAAGACAACGAAGTGTACAATCCACATTTCACCAGAAATGTGTTCTAACGGATATTAGCGTTTTTACTAACGTTTTGATGAATTATTTTCCACATAAACATTGCAGGAGTGACCTCATTTTAAATTCCTCCAACAAAGCACAATCATTACATGGTCCATAACTCACAAGTCGAGAGAGTTCAACTTTGCACCAAGTAAATTATTATTGAGACTCAACACTTACTAACAATCACATACCAAATATCAATCCAGCTTCACATTTTGAACTCAGAAACTTTGATATCAATATGGTAAAGTAGATTTAATAGCTCGATAGCTGCAGATTGAAATAATAGAAGACTGCCCAGACTATACGATGACAGGGAAGTTTTATGACTCTAATATGCCGATGCAAATACGAAAAATCAATCTGAGTTTTACTATGAAATGATTACTCTACATGCCTGATTGCTCATTTCATGCAATTTGTGTATACTTAGTTTTTTCATTCTCGTCCTCTCAGACCGGCTTGAGTGGAGCACTTGAAACTCTATGCGGACAAGCATTTGGAGCAAAGTTATATCGAACATTGGGAATTCATCTGCAAGCTTCCTGCATTGTATCATTGTTCTTCTCCATCCTAATCTCCGTATTTTGGTTCTTCACCGAGCCTGTATTGATCCTGCTTCATCAAGATACGCAAATTTCGAAAACAGCAGCTCTCTACATGAAATTCCTCATCCCGGGAATTTTCGCATATGGGTTTCTGCAGAGTATCCTGAGGTTCCTACAGACGCAAAGTATTGTATTACCACTGGTGATTCTCTCTGTTGTTCCGTTTGTTATTCACATAGGCATTGCGTATGCCTTGGTCCACTGGACGGTGCTGGGTTTCGAGGGAGCTCCTTTGGCGGCTTCAATTTCTTTGTGGCTCTCAGTTTTTATGTTGGCCATTTACGTGACTTGTTCAAAGCGATGCAAGAATTCGTGGGAAGGAATTTCGTTCGAGTCATTCAGCTACATCTTCACTAATTTGAGATTGGCATTGCCTTCGGCTGCAATGGTTTGGTACGTGAGCTTCTTGAATAATTATCTGTCATTTGTCATGTTGAACTCATCATCAATGCTTAACACTCGAGTGACTTATCTGCTTTTGGTTATTTGGTTTAACAGAAAGAAGTCAAAGCATGACTCTTTTCTCACATAATTAATCTACTGATGATTTATGTCACATTAAGATCTAATTTTCAAGCTCATATTCTACTGAAGGAGCATGTGGATGAATAGTTTGATTGTTCATTTCATCATCCTAATGTGTCCTAAACATATTGACAAGTTGATAATCTTCTGGTGAAAATGTTCAATATGCAAATTGATGTTCTTCTCCGATTGACTGTCCTCATCAGCTTGGAATATTGGGCCTTCGAGATTCTGGTTTTACTAGCAGGACTAATGAAGAACTCCGAAACAACTACTTCCTTGATTGCGATGTGGTAGGTATCTTGTTGCGTCTCTTGTAATGCTTCTGCATTTCTCATCGCAAATGGATATAACTATCATTCTATGTTCTTATGTCCATTCTTTTCTTTGAAATTTTTAGTGTGAACACGGAAACTATTGCTTACATGATTACATATGGACTCAGTGCTGCGGCGAGGTTTGGAAGCACACTTGTTGCCTTTGTTGTGATGTTACTTCCTCTGATGGCTTGGTTTTTTGAGTTTAATTTTTATTAATCTGCTAAAAGAGGAAGATTTGTGCAGCACAAGGGTGTCCAATGAGTTGGGAGCCGGCAACACTGACCGAGCAAAGAACGCAATGGCTGTGACGCTTAAGCTCTCTATCTTGCTAGCAGTAGCATTTGTACTGGCTTTAGCCTTCGGACACAGCGTTTGGGCAGGCCTGTTCAGCGACAGCAGCTCCATCATAACAGAATTCGGCTCGATGACGCCCTTGCTTGCCATCTCCATCACGGTTGATTCTGTCCAAGGGGTCTTATCAGGTACAATTGTTGCAGAATGTGAACGAAGGGCATACCCCAAGCTCATTCCAACTTGCTTCCTATCCTCCTTTAGTCACTGGCTGATGAGAGCGAAACTTTTTGTCGAGTCAGGGGTGGCTCGGGGATGTGGGTGGCAGCATCTAGCCGTGTACGTCAACTTGGCGACGTTCTACTGTATCGGGGTTCCAATCGCGTTCCTTCTCGGGTTCAAGTTGAATCTACACGTCAAGGTGAAAGCAACCTTTGGATGAGCACTCCTCTGAATAGTGAATGGTCCTGCTTTGAAACTTCAGATTGATCAAGTCAACTTTGTGTTCTGTTTTTTTGCACAGGGTTTGTGGATAGGCCTGATCTGTGGTCTCTCCTCGCAAACTGCCACACTCCTGGTGATCACCCTTCGGACAAAGTGGAGCAGAATGGATCTCTTGGTCGACATGGATAAGGAAGATCCTCGTATCCCGTATAAAACATAGGTAACCAAGCGAAAATTTTCCAAAACAGCCATCTGTCTTCTTTCCTTGGACAGAATCTGGTACGCACAATATGTTGGTCAAGTTGACAGATTTTAACATATTAGTGACAATAGCGTGTCAGAGTAAAATTAAATGACAGGACGAGGTATCAGTGAGTATCCCTTGTGATTTATGTACGTAGTCATTGAGCTCTCTAGATTTCTCTTCTGTGTATCTTCTACACTCGCCTCGAGCTTGTTCATAATTTTTCCTAAACTAGAATATGTGTCCGTTGATTTTGACTGAAAAATCAAAAGGCCTTCTTGAGCAAATTGCAAACCAGACTCGTACATGGGATTTGGATTTTTATCACGTCGATCTTTCTGGGAACCATCGGACCCGGTGGTCGGGCCTGGGCATGAAAGGCAGGTCCCTAGTAGGCCTGATGACGGAGTGGAGGATGAGAAAAAATAACATTATTCTTGGCCCATGACGCACCACAAGCCCGGCTCTAAAGAATGTGCATGACACTAGTTAACGACAATTATAAAACATTAACATAAGATGAGACATATAAAAATGCATGCTTATCTACATTTGGTATGTGCATATATCCATAACGAAACATACATACATATAGATAGATATGCAGTTTTATGGAATCAGATGTTCTCAAAATTAACGCATGTTCAATCAGATTTGGGTCGCAATATCTTTAGATACATTGACGGGGCTGCCAAGAGAGAAAAGCGCGAGCCATCATCGGGATTCACCACATGTTGGATGGTGACTATTCCTTTGACTAACACAGATTCCTCTCAACTCAACTCAAAACCTAACAACCCTTTTTTTTCTCTAATTGACCATTGCTCGATACGTTTTTCCAACTAGATTTACTGATGAGAAGACCTCCAGTATGAACAACCATCTAATTTGTCATGCAACATGCGAGTGAACTGGTCATTGAAGTCACATCATATGACTTTATTGATTCGTTCTGTTGCTTTGATCGTCTCGGATCAAGTCGAGACACGTTTATCTATGTTGTTGCCAAACTCTGGCGAGAAAAGATTAATCGGAACTTCGAAAAGAGCGAACGAAGTTAGAGGGTCAAAGTGCTAAAAAAGAGAGAGCGTGTCTAAGCATGTCCCTGGAAAGCGAGGACTGATTAGAACAAAGGTCGGAAATGCACTCATTCTTCACCCCCATAAATCCACAGTGCATGATAACAAACGTGTTGAGGAGACGAAGTATATCATCTTTTCTTTTCCATCAAAAGCTGACCTGGGGGAGAAAGAGAAGAGAGAGAGGGGTTTGCAACTTTGGACACAAACCCTAAAAAAAGCAAAAGGCAAGAAAAAGCAAGAAAAGTCTTTATCATTCATGGTGGCTTTACGTGGAGGAACTTCCCATCAAGATTGAAGGGGTGAATTCTCCTTCGGTGCCCTATGGAACCGTAGTGCACAAGCTTGGTTTTTGAAATCATGGGTCTTTTTCAACAAAGGTGGCTAAAGTGAGAACCCTTGCGTGGTGAATGCCATGCCAAATTACCATCATTCCACCTTTGTCAAATCTAGCACCTCCTCACCTTTGATTAGATTTGCTTTTCGCCATAAACATATAAGTCATAAACCATAAAAATAAAAAGGGAGAAGACATCCCAATCATAATCCCTTTGCTAGGAAAGACCTCATCTTTTTTATATGTAATCATATCTCCATATGTGACATGATTCGGTAAACCAGAGGGATGCAACGTCGGAAAATTATGTTTTAATATAGTAATTTAGCACACATAAAACCAAAGTCACGCTTCATGATTCATTTACTTTGTAATTCTGCTTGAATTCCTATAAATTGAATCCTCGAAACAGTATTTTCGATTGACTGCATAGGGTAATGATCATTTAAGGACGGATCCTACTTATGAATAACACTATCAGATTCCATTCATCCACTCTAGATCTCGAAACGCCTGTAGATACTCATTTGAAAAAGTCAAAAAGAGAAAAAAAAGGAGGAGGAGCTTGCTCCGCAAGTGACACTACGATCCGTACGGTGATAAATGTAGCATCGTTGAACTAATGGGATTTTTAATTGACCTCGGGATGCATTTTCTCTCCGCTGCCATTGAGACTTTAGATTCAAAATTCAACAAAGTGGAAATGATACAAATTGACAACTTTTTCCGACTCAATGGGGTGGATGTAAATTCTCTATATTCCACCGATAGCATCTTCGCCTAAAAAGTCGTGGGGGTTGGTCTAATGGCTGCTAGCTAAATTGACAATTCTGAAGCCGAATCTTCAAACTTCAACAGATTAGGTAATTGGCACAATCTCGGCTGCAATTAATAATCGTGATTGCAGCCTGGAATTCAAGGCTCGATGTTTGTGTGTCTGCAGGAAAAAGATGAGACGAAAGGACAGGATAAAGAGCTCTGTTGACATTGCATTGATTAGCCAAATAGTAATATACATGAATCGGGACGCTTGGTTGAAGAAATAATATTGTTTCCACATATATATCACGTGATCTAGTCACTTAATGACGATAAATATACATGAATCGGGACACTCGGTTGAAGAAATGACGTTTCGACAAATATATCACGTGATCCATTCGTCTTAAAAAAGTCATGTCAATGAATGCTTCCAATACACTTCTCAAGCATACTGGGAGATAATTATCAAAAAGTCTAAAATCTATTACATTGATGCTAATTTAATCATAAATCATTCGGTGTTGTCAATTTAATTATAAAACTTTTGATGATTTATCAATGTAATTTTTTCCAGTCAATTTTTTCAAAAATCATTTATGTGACTCTAGCGTGGGTTGATCTTGATGGTCCTCACACGTTGCTTGTGTCGATGATTAGTGGACAAGAAGGGAAAAAAAAAAAGAGAAAAGAAAAGGAAAAGAAAGAAAAGATTCATACATTTTTTTAAAAATTACAAAAATTGTTCCCAATTCTGTGTTTGAGTCAATGATTTTCAACAAAAATTAACTAAAAGAACTAGGTTAGCAAATTGACAAAATAACTCAACTGAAATCCGTATAATTGTCGATAATTTTTTTTTGATAATTTCCAACTCAACATGGAAATAGTCCGTGCATTTAAAACAACCGCGAACCTAAAATTTAAATCGATTATTCACAAAAGAATCCCTCCCCCCGGCGAACCTTCAATTCCATGAATTTCTGCCTTACAGATCTTGGGAATTCACCTTCCACGTTGGAAGACTTTTTGTTTATGCTTCGAGATTGCAGTGAAGAAGGAAGAAGAAGAAGAGGTGGGTTTGGTGAGCGATCACGTGAAATTAGGCACCGAGTGGTTGACCTGACAGCGGAGTTGGCTGGGGAACCGTCCAAAAAACTCACACAAATCCGCTTAGATCACGGCAGCGCCGAAGCGCATCACCCGTGACGTCCGCTCACCGCCGCCCCCGTTTTCTCTTCGCACTTGCACCGGCTGCTCCCGGTCAACAAATCTCCCGTCACGTCTTTGACTTGACAACCCCCTTCGCCCCCTCGTTTTTCTCCCCGCCCGCTCCCTCGGTCCCCGGTTCCGCCAATCTCAGATGGACGCGCGTTCCCGACACGCGCCGCTCGGAGGCAGAGCACGCGTGCCCGGCACATGGAGATGGCACACCTAACATGATGGGATGCGCAGAGGAAGTAAGGGAGGAGCACTCATTGCTCGAGTCCCACGTTCAGGCCTGTGCTTTTTCGAGTGCGGTTTTGTTTCATCATGAGAAATTGCCAGCTGCTGGGATCAGGAGTGATCCTCCATGTGGTCTGTTGATTGATATTTATGGTAAGACGTTTCGTCACGCGAATTATCACAACAATCTACTAAAATTCAAATCACCGTAAGAGTCTTGTCCATTTATCTTTTTGAGGTTAATTGAACAATTAAGTCTCAAATTATTCATGACTGGATTTGGGCATCTATTGTGATTTTATATAATAAGATAAATTTATATACATATCGTAATCTATATGGTGTTGTCATATCCATGTCATAGATAATTTTGTTACAATTACTCCATGGGCCCTCAAGAGTTTTGACAAGAGAACATTTGTACCTCACACGTGCATTGTAACGTCATATCCCTCGGTTAAACCCATGAACCTATGGGTGATAAGTTTTTGAGGTGACACAACTTGACCCTTTATAGAGTTAATGGAAATTGATCCACCTAACCCAACAAAATAAAGATGTCTTGATGACACTTTATTAGCTATACATGCATCGTGTTACAATACATCGGATTCATGCTTTTGTGTGTGCCTCGATTTTTGTTTAGACTCAAATCAATTTAAAGGATGAATCATAATTATTATGATTTTTTTAGACCCATATAAGATTTATGATGATCAACTATCTATGATTGATATGATCTATCTAGACCTAGATCCAGATGGCCAAAGAAAACCTTCTTTACATGTAGGCTAATATCCTAAAAGGACCCCAAATTTTAGATCTAGTCTAAATTCTAAACTGGACATTTTTTTGTCTAAAAAAATACCTCAACTATTATATGCATAACTAAATTTATCCCAAAGTTCTTTTTGTCCAAAAAAGAATGGCAAATTTTATGTATAGTCGCAATTTTATCTCGAACTTTTTCTGATGTCAAAAAACCCAGCGAGGTTTGCTCAAGCCCTAAATTTATTACCTATTAACTTGTTGTTTAAGTAACCGTTGGTTATGGTACATGGCATCCATGTGTACTTGCGGACATGGAATTTTAGTGCCGCTGAAAATAAGAAGTTACAAGTTCGAAGTAGAGCTGACCCTGGACTTAAAGTTGATGGTTTTTTCCAAATAAAAAGAAGTTCGAGGTTGAATTGAAATTGAATTCAAAATTGATATATATATATATATATATTTATTAAAGGATATTAGATCTTTGCACATGGTGACCGTGGAAGGGGGAAGCCATGAGCTATAACCCCCCTCGTTAATTTTTGTCACCACACGCGCATGGGACGACAAGCCAAGCCTCTGCGTCCACTTGCGAGAGAAGCCGCTAGTTAAGGCCGCATCACCACCAAAAGCCAATGCCCCCAAGAACCCTCATAATTGTGACCCACAAAAAGGAAAAACCCCTCATAATCTCTTCCGAAACCCCACCACTTTCTTCCCCCCTCCCGTAATCGCCAAATTTTTACTCGTTTCCCCACACAAGGCGACGCTAGACAAAAAGGACAAAATGTAGGTATTGACAATCAGTCAGGCCGGAGCCCGGCCCCGGGGGGGAGGGCCCCCTGCGTGTCAAGCCAAGAAGGAGAGAGAGAGAGAGATGGAAAAAGATGGGGAATTAGATAATGAAGATGGGTCCAAAGAGAAGGACGGGGAAAAAAAAAAGTCAGCCCTCGCGTCTCCGTTTCAAACATCGTCGCCCGGAATCTCAGTTGCCTATTTTACTTTCCCATTTCCCTGTCCAGAGCCCGTAGAATTCGAGGGCAGCAGTCCTCGTTTCACACGCACCGGATAATTACAAGGAAGAGGCAGGCGAGCTTTATCGAGTTAACAAGAGTAGTGACGTTAGATTCTCGACTTAGGGAGGAGTTTTCCTTTCCTCCGTTTTTGAAATACCTTATCGACTTCGCTTTCCCTTTTCCTTTCCTTTTCTTTTCTTTATATCTCCACCCCGTCCGTTCCCTTCTTTTTTTTTTACTCGCAAGTGTTCGTTTGATAAAGGGGAAAACAATGGAGGGCGAGAGCGACGTCCTTGTTTGAATTCGCGAGCAGGGAATTTGGACCCACGAGTAGGAAAAAAGGAAGGGAAGGAAGAAAGACTAAAAAAAAAGGAGAGAGAAGAGAAGAGAAGAGAGGATTCGCCCGCTGTCGCTGTTGGGTTCTCAGGAGACTATTGCTTCAGTCGCAAGTGACGGTGGCTGCTGCTGCTGCTGCAAGTACCAAATCTCAAGGCCTTCCAATAGCGGTCCCGCTTCGCCGGTAAAAATTCGTGCTTCTTGACTCTCTGTCCCTCTCTCTCTCTCTCACGCTATCTTTGGTTTTGCTGCTTCAAGATTCATTTCTTTTTTTTAACCAGCCCGATTGATCTTGGGATCTGGTATCGAGTGTAGCGCCGTTTGATCGTTGGGGCTGGCTGGTTCGTTGCTTCGCTTGCAAGCGCCGCTATCCTCGGCGCCGGGGGGGTTTTCTGCCTCGTGGGTCTTTGTGTTTTGGGGCGCGCGAGTTCGAGGCGAGCTTCTTCCACAGGGTTTATTATTTTAACTGTGTTCCCAAGAGAGGTTTTAGCTGCTTCTGGTGCTGCTGCTAATTTGCATTCAGTGCCGCCGCTGCTTCTGTGGTGTCCTGAGGCGCTTGCCGAGAGCACCCATAAAGGAGGAAGAGCGAGCCCCGTGTGTTGTTTCTTCGTGGAGTGACATCTGACCTCTACGCATGCACGGTTGAGCTCAGTTGCTGTCCGCTTCTTTCCTTGGTTTCGAGGTCTGAAGATTCGTTTTCGGAGGAGCATTGACGGAAGCAGGTGATGCTCTCTCTCCTGCTTCGTTTCGTCCGTGAGATGCTATTTGGCATGTGGGCGTGCAGGTTTCTCCATACGAGTTGATGGGACCGTTGGCCTTGATTTGAGCTGAAGATCAGAGTTGAATAATAACAATGCTGAAGCTTTTTCCAGGGATTTTCCTGAAATGGGTCTTCCTGGCCTTGTCTTTGTGTTCATTTCTATGTCTGAAAACCACAGCACAATCTTGTGATCCAAGTGATCGCTTGGCATTGAAGGAATTCGCCAGTAACCTCACCGGTGGGTCAATTATTGCTACTTGGTCCAATGATCTTGTTTGCTGTAGGTGGGATGGTGTTTTCTGCGAGAATTTAAGTAACTCATCAACTTCCTTTAGAGTTACTAAGTTGAATCTGTCGGACCGAGGCCTCAAAGGCTCCGTGTCTCCCTCCTTGGGCAGTCTGAGTGAGCTGAAATTGCTCGATCTCTCGCACAATCATCTCGAAGGTGGTTTGCCTTCTGAATTTTCGCTCTTGAAGAAGTTGAAATATTTTGATTTGAGCCATAATATGTTGTCGGGACCAGCTTGGGGAGCATTATCTGGTCTTACATCCATCCAATCTTTGAATATTTCTAGCAATCAATTCACTGGGGATTTGCTCGAGCTTGGGGATTATCCTAATCTTCTTGTGTTCAATATCAGCAACAATTCTTTCTCTGGAAGCTTCAATTTTCGTGTCTGCAGTTCATCTAACAGTATTCGTGCCCTCGATTTATCGTCGAACCATTTGGTGGGGGGTCTCGATGGCCTGGAGAAGTGCGGGTTGTCTCTTCAGCAACTACATCTGGATACTAATTCCCTTTCTGGCCATCTCCCAGAATCTTTGTATAGCATGTCATCTCTGGAGCAACTCTCCCTATCTGGGAACAGCTTCTCAGGCTCATTGAGCACGAACTTAAGTAATCTTTCTAGCCTCAAAGCCTTGATTGTCTGTGGAAATCGGTTTTCGGGCCCCTTTCCTGACGTTTTTGCAAACCTTAAGCAGTTAGAACAGTTAATTGCACATTCAAATTCATTCTCAGGGCTACTTCCTTCAAGCCTGTCTCTCTGTCCAAACCTTAGAGTGCTGGACCTCCGGAACAATTCTCTCACTGGCCAAATCGATCTAAACTTCACCAAGTTGTCCCGTCTCTCTACAGTCGACCTAGCCTCCAATCATTTCTCTGGCCCTCTTCCAGATTCCTTGTCCAGTTGCCATGAGCTGAAAATTTTAAGCCTTGCCAAGAATAGTTTCAGTGGAGACATCCCCGTGAGTTATGGAAAGCTCACATCCCTCTCGTTTGTCTCTTTGTCAAACAACAGTATCATTAACTTATCTGGTGCTTTGTCCGTGCTTCAGCAGTGCAAAAATCTGAGCACTCTTATCCTCACAAAGAACTTCCACGGGGAGGAAATTCCTGGAAATGTGACCGGTTTCAACAGTCTGATGGTTTTAGCTCTTGGAAATTGTGCTCTCAGGGGTCAAATCCCTGTGTGGCTATTGAGTTGCCCAAAGTTACAAGTTCTTGATTTGTCATGGAATCATTTCGATGGAAGCATCCCTTTTTGGATGGGGAAGATGGAGAACTTGTTTTATTTGGATCTGTCGAACAACTCTCTTTCTGGGGAGATCCCCAAGAGTTTAACAGAGTTGAAGTGCCTTGTCTCTCCAAACTCTGTCTCACCAAATCTCACTGCTTCTGCCGGAATCCCTCTATATGTCAAGAGAAATAAGAGTGCAAATGGCTTACCATACAACCAGGTCTCGAGCTTTCCTCCCTCGATGTGTCTGAGCAACAACAGACTGAATGGGACTATATGGCCTGAAATTGGTCAGTTGAAGCAGCTTCATGTCTTGGATTTGAGCAGGAATAACATAACTGGAACGATTCCTTCTTCCATCTCAGGTATGGAGAATTTAGAAGTGCTGGACTTATCCAATAACAATCTTTTTGGATCGATCCCAGATTCGCTTGAGGAGCTCACATTCCTCTCGAAGTTTAGTGTGGCCAATAATCACTTAACAGGTCCAGTTCCTACTGGGGGTCAATTTGGGAGCTTTACAAGCTCTAGTTTTGAAGGGAACCCTGGGCTTTGCGATGAACTAGATTCTCCATGTGATGTAACTGATAATATGGGGATGAGGCCTAATAGTACGTCTGGGCCCCAGAATAAATTCGGCCGTAGAAGCAGCATTCTTGTTGTAGCAATCGGTGCTGGGATAGGGGTTTCACTTCTGCTGGTTGCCATTTTGCTGAAGATCTTGAGGAGGGACATCAGCGATCATATAGATGACTTGCATGAGGAACTAGGCAGGCCTCATAGGTTATCTGGAACTCTTGAATCTTCCAAATTGGTGCTCTTCCCAAATTCAGACTGCAAAGATCTTACAGTTGCGGACTTGTTAAAGTCAACAAGCAATTTTAGCCAAGCGAACATTATTGGCTGCGGTGGATTCGGTTTAGTTTACAAAGCTAATCTCCCAAACGGCATGAAAGCTGCAATCAAGAGGCTTTCTGGGGATTGTGGTCAGGTCGAAAGGGAATTCCATGCTGAAGTGGAGGCTCTATCAAGGGCTCAGCACAAGAACCTTGTTTCTCTCCAAGGTTATTGTCGCCATGGTAACCATAGGTTGCTGATATATTCGTACATGGAGAATGGAAGTCTAGATTACTGGCTGCATGAGTGTAATGATGGAGGCTCTGTTCTTGCATGGGATGTCAGGCTCAAGATAGCTCAAGGAGCTGCGCGGGGATTGGCGTACCTTCACAAGGTTTGCGAACCAAATATTGTCCATCGAGATGTGAAATCCAGCAACATACTATTGGATGAGAAGTATGAGGCTCATTTAGCTGATTTTGGCCTCTCGCGGCTGCTTCGTCCCTATGATACTCATGTGACTACAGATTTGGTCGGAACTTTAGGGTATATTCCTCCAGAGTATAGCCAGACATTGACAGCCACCTTCAGAGGCGATGTTTATAGTTTCGGTGTTGTTCTTCTGGAGCTTCTTACTAGTAGAAGGCCTGTGGAAGTTATCAAAGGCAAGAATTGTAGGGATCTGGTTTCTTGGGTGTTGCAGATGAAGTTTGAGAAGAGGGAGGAAGAGATCATTGACCCATCGATATGGGTCAAGGATCACGAGAAGCAGGTATTGGAAGTGCTCAGTGTGGCATGTAATTGCACTGACCGGGATCCCAGGAGGAGACCCTCGATTGAGCAGGTCGTGTCGTGGCTCGACAGGGTCGGTATTGAGGGTTCTCCAGGATCCTGACTCGATTGCCTCTCTTTGCAAACTGAAGAGGATTATCCATGGACATTGTACATGTAAAGCTACAAACTGTTCCTAGTTCCTGCAATGCTGGGATAGTGTCGAGAGGCCATGTCATCACAGCAATAACAGTAAAAATCTTTGGCTATGCATACTGAAACATCAAATCTTTTGTATCTTTAGGTTGTTTCGCCTTTTATATTCTATAAATAAGAAGTTTCCCCGAGTATTCTTTGCATCAGCATATGTTCCTGCTCATGAAAAGTTAAATTCTGTGTATAAGAGTTACTCAGATCAATTGCGCCTAAAATTTGACATGGCTATCTGCATAGCATTGTGTCGATATTATCTATTCTCTGTATGCTTGAATATGTACAGGGTCTAAATATCATTCCTCCGAATGACTGCCATAACTGTTGGACCGTGAATATATAGAACATTATGATTTATGAAGAAAATGACCCTGTCCATCGTAATCTGAGGATTTTTATACAGCTAAAAGGGCAAGTACACTTTTTAGGTTCAGGAGCAGCATCGAGTACACATCTCTTTTTTGAGTGTCCCTCCAGTTGGATAATATTCAGACACTGAAGGTGATTGGAACTCTGAGGCTGAATGGGCTATACAAAACTTGAAAAGGAAACCTTTCTATAGGGTGTTGTTGAAGTTACCTTGGGATGGTGTCAATTTACTTCCTTTGGAAGAAGAGAAATGCAGATTTGCATGAAGGGGTTAACTCCTTCAGTTGACAGGAGTCATTGAGGATGTCTTATGTGCAGTCATGGTGCAACTGTCTCCGTTGAGAATCAGCAGTCAATGTTATCAGCTGCTGACGCAGTGTGATGCAGCGAGTGGAGGAATTGGGCCAACTGATTGCTTGTGAGGTTACTGTGAAACGACGGTGTTTGTCCTGTGATGCTGTATCCCGGGTTGTTGGCCGTGGGAAAAAAATGCTAAAAAAAAAAGTCTTCCTTCTATTGTATTGATTGACTAATTTAGTTGTCAACTTTTTAATTAAATTAATTTAATCCTAAACATTTTCACAAGAGTATCAATTAAGTCCATCCAATCAATTTTGACTGAAATTGCTGACATGGATGTCTTAGTTAGAGCTACGTAAATATTATAAATGTCATTTATATTTGAGGTATAGATTAATCATTACATGAATAAATTTCATTTAATATGAATAACTTTACCAATGTTTCTTACTACACAAAAAATCATAGTAGATATTACAAATACCCAACCTCATTGCCATAAAATTTAAGTATAATCTATTTCATTAGTTGAATACATTTCACTTAAAAAAGGCATATGGAAGAACGCAATAAAGATGATAATGAAAATAATCTAAAAGATATATCTAGTAAAAAAAAATAAGGAAAATGAAAAAAATAAGGATATAGAGTAAAATATGAATTATTATTATGTGAATAAAATACACTGTATAAGAACATGTCGCTTAAATTAAGACAAAAATCAAATTAATACAAAAGTATTAGAAAGATATTATCTTATTTCGCATGGGACTTTGTAATTTTTAGCTTATTAAAATAATTTCTTTATAAAATAAACGAAATTGAGAAAATTCAGCATTTACTTTATAAATAAATCTTTATAGTAACATTAAGATAAATAAATCATAGTGAAGAAAAAGAAAGTGAATTCTTGTTTGTGTGGATATGTTATTCCGCATGAAAAAAAGGAAAAAAAGAACGATTAATCCCACAAAAAACCCAATTAGTATACTTTTAATGAATTTACTCTTAATTTTTATTAAATTTTATTGGATTTGAATGGCATATGATAATTGATGGGTTATAAATTTGAGGTTTTATCCTTCGTTTATTACATGTATACCAATATGTATATTTTCATGGTATTAATCCAATTTAATGGAAACTAACGAAGAATAAATTTGTTATATAAATATACTAGTTTAAGATTTTTGATGGTAAAAAATTTAATTTATGATAAATTTATCACAGATGTACCGGTTTAAATATTTGTATGGTATTAACCCAAAAACAAAAGAAAATAATTGTTGGGCTACAATTATAATTAAGCAGAGATTGAGGGACCATCTTAGGAAGAGCCCAAAGTTCAGGGCAAGTGAAAAGTTCGCTCCAGCTGCGAGCCTGACTTCTGCAGGTCGATCGAGAGACGGCGCAGCGAAAGCGGTCGTGAAACCCTCCGAACATCCCTCAGGTACAATCGTCTCTTCGATCGCGAACATCGCTTGCGCTTTCCGCTATTTCCATCGTCGCCGTGTTGTCAGGTTCGAGGAGCGAGCAGCTCTTCGTTGCGCCTGGCTGCGATCTTTTGCCGGTGCGATTTTGGGTATTACGTTCGTACTGTTGCGGATGATGGGACCGAGCTGGGTTGGAGTCGTGAGCAGTGACGTGTTAAGTGCTGGTAGTCGTTTGTTGATGGAGGGTGAGTTGGAAATGCGGTGAGTGTGACCTGGGGGGCGCGGTTTCTTGATGTGAATGGCGAGTGCTGGAAAATTTGAGTGCGGCACAGCAAGTGTTTGGTTTAATGTCTGAAAGAAACTTGGTTACGCAGGCTGACGATGTGATTTTTTATGAACGGATAAACTGCGAGGTAATGTAGTTGCTCTACCGAATGTACTTCTCTGATGAAGTATGATCTTGGTTCTAGATCACGTCGGAATTTCATTTAGGACACACCCATTTGCCACCGCTACTCCTACCCATTTAGAATTGAGGGTTCGGAGGTGGCAGGTAAGGTTCAGACGTTGTCTGAATGTTTGGCTGGGAGGTTGATGTCGCATATATTAGATTTTTGTTGCTAACATAAGCATGTGAGGTTAGTTGTGCCCTCCGTGAAATTGGTGTCCCAACCTGCCATTGTAAGGATATGTCATTCTTTAGTTGATGGTGGTCATTGGCAGCGGAGTAAGCCTTGAGCTGGCCAATTGTGTATATACTATTTCATACATTTAGTGTGGCTATGAACACCTATGACATTTCGTTGGAGATCAAATCGAAGAGTCGAAAGAATACTGATCAAAGAGTGTTGATAATTTACTCCAGTGCTTCCCATGGCCAGTGGCATGCAGAAGCTTAGTCATGTGAAATTGTGTTTGCCAATTGTTCTTGTCACTATTTTCTTTGCCATGTTGTTTCTACTTTATTTTGAGGATATGCTGTACGATTCTTTTCTTCAGAAGGGCACAAGGTATAAATACTATGCTTTTTTTTCTTGGAAGAATTATTGAGCAAGTAATAACTCTATTGTATGTTCTGCTACAAGTGTCTTCACATTAGTGAGAAGTCTCTACTGAAGCATTGTCAAAGCATTCATTGATTCATAGAATGCGCGATATGAGACCATGATATTTGGTTGCTGATTTTTCTTTTATTGGCCAAGCTCTAACTGGATACATAACAGAGTTCCGGCATTTTTTTTGGGAATGTCCAGTAAAAGTTTTAGAAAAGGGATCAACCTCCCTCTAGGACCTGACACCAGGAGCTTCATCAAGAACTGAAAGACAAAATGTACCAATGAGAGTGTCTACTTAGCATCTGATTCGATAGTAATAGTGGACGGCTCCTAGGAGGTCAGAAGGGGCCTTTACTCAGTCTATATTCAAATTTTCTTAGTGATTTTCCAATAATTACCAGCATCTAGCTCCAATGTATTCCAATCCTGGAGAATATTGAGCCTTTTGTGGTAACATCAGAGTGACCTGAGGTTAATTGGGGTGAAATCTAAAATAAACAGGCTGAAGCAATTTGAAGATTGAACATACTATGCTGAAGCAATTTGAAGATTGAACATACTATGTTATTCTTCATCAGATTGATGCTCTTTCTTTGGAGATGTTTTACTCATACCAATCATGAGTGGTAATTTGGCATCAATTGTAGACAATAACATTTAACTGCCCTAATTGGATAACATTTACTTTCTTGAACTGCTTTCTGCATGCAAGCCATGTTTAAATGATCAATGGCACTGCTTTGGAATAGCAAATTTATATTGTGGGCATGTTCACATCAATCCAATAATTCCAGAACCCTCGAAAGGGTTGAAGCAGTTCTTTCATCTCAAAATTTTCTATTGTTTTCTTTAATTTTTGAAGTTATGTTGGAAAAGCTATGATTTTGTGACTTCATCTGTGCATAGTTTGATACTTCGGTTCAAATTCCTTGTGGATTATCACTTGAAAGGCTAATTTACCGTGCTTTTGAGGTAAAATAATTTTTTTAAAATTTTTTTGTTATGGTCCATAGAGAAGCTCAACACTTGGGCTGATGGCTGGTAAAGCTGCCCAATCTGTGGTGAAGACAATTGCAGAGTACCAATACCCGTGGCGGGAGAAGTTGGTGAAATACAGGAGCGAGCTATCCAAGGGCGTGTGGGGGTATTGGGAGTTGGGAGCATGGAAGCCACTGGGAATCAGCGCACGTCGCCGAGCTAGGCTACGCAAGGAAGTCCTACTTGCAGGTGAAGATTGGCCATATGACCCTGAGAGGAAAGAGATGAGAACCAAGAGGAAAGGGCACAAGTGCGACAGGATAGCCGCCGAGAAACGGGAGAACACCGCAAGACTGATGGAGAAAATGCCGGATTTGTTGCAGGCCTACAAGAAGCGGAGATGGGAGAAGAAGATGAAGGAAGAAGACAAGAAATAGTCACAATTTCGTTCAGTCTTCTCGCTTCCCGGCTCTTGTGATGTTAGCTGTATGGTAAAAAATCTTTGGTGATAATAATCCTTGCTCGCTCGGACCCAGTTTTGGCCTTTTTATCTTGTGTTTTCAGATCCATAGATCAAATTAACTGAATGGATTAGGCGTAGGCTTCTTGTCATTTGCGAACGAAATGTTCACCCTTTTTCTTAATCAAAATGAAATTTTTAATTCGGATCCGTGATTTCAACTTTATTTTGTGCTTTTGGTTTTCAAAACTGTACGTATACCCAGCATTCTGCAGCATGCTTACTGTGTGATGTGTAAGGCAAAGCATTGTCTTGATGGTGTTCCTAAAACGCACGAGACATTGGATCCATGTTCTTGCCTCGGCCTAAGGCCTTTCTGGAGGGCACTGAACTAGGATCGGGAGACTGCCAAAAGGACCGGGCCGTTGTCCTGTCTCCTTGATTTTCAGCTTAATCTCTGCTACGAGACAAAAATAAACAGGACAAATCGTTTGAAGAGAAGAAGAAACATGTGTCGAGCACATGAAAATCCACCATCATAGCATTAAAAGTCCATGCATGCTCAGGCATGTCCCAGGAGAAAGCGCCACGTGTCCGATTCTCGCCATCATCCGGTCACTAGACCTTGCCACCTTTCACTCTTCTGTCCTTCCTGCGGGCGATGGCTACAGGCTGACGTTATATTTCCAGGACGTGGGGAGGAACAAGATGGGGGAAGGCAAAGGGAAAGCGGACAGACGAGCTGAAGAGAGATGGCCAATATGTTCAGGGCAAATAGAGCTCTCCTCAACAACAGCTTCAGGGCTTCTTCCAGAGACCCATCTTTCTATGTCCAACGCACTGTCCGGCCGTCAAGGGCTTGCTTTCTCTCCTCTGCTTTTGAACGCGCAGAAGTATACTTATATATTTCTTTCCTATCCTCCTAGGATTTTATTTCAATTAGGATATCCTAAGTGATGTGGTGAGTTCATCCTTTGAATCTCAGGGCGGCAATGCTGTGGCCGAAACGAGCCCTGGAGATCGTGGGACAGGGATCCCGGAAACGGGGTCTGACCCAGCGAGGGACGGGTTGTACGAAGCCAAGCAAGAGGCTCTCGACCCCGATGAGGGCCGGGCCAGTGCTGTGACAGGATATATGGCCGACAGAGCGAGGGACGGGCCCGAGAAGGCGAAGGAGATGTCCAACAGGGTGGGCGAGACAGCCAAGAAGACGATGGACGGCGCCTGGAAGGCAGCCAAGGAGACCACCGAGGAGATTAAGGAGGCGGCGGCGGGCGGCTGCAGTCCCAGCGAGGAGGAGAAGAGAGGGCCGAATCATGAGAACTCGGAGGGTGACGAGAACGTGGACGATTTGAGGAGGCGTGCAGGAGGATACGATAAAGCGGAGTGAGAGTATAAAAAAGCTCTGAATGTTGAATCTCTTGTTTAAATATAACTGAACAAACTTTTGTAATTTCGAGTCTTGAATTAAACATGGGAAAAACGTCACTTCTGATCTAATATTTGTTGAAACCATAAAGAAAGAGGGATCCTCGTGATTAATGACGGTGCTTATGTTGCGCTATGCAATTGACAAAATTTCTGGTTATTTCTCTACCATCAAAATCATGAGTAGCCCTGACAATCTTAAAGTTGTAAGACAGGCCCGGTCCGGCCCAACATTGACTGGGCCTCAGTAAAGATTCCAGGCCCCCCTCCCTTGACGGGCCAAATTTTCGGTTCAACCCCGCCCAATGAGGAGGTCTACCCTGCAATTATATAACTAATTTATATAGTTTTAGGAATCTGAAAAAAAAAAAAATTAAGCGCTAAAAGTAAGGGAGAATATATGAAAATTGTCAAGTGACAATTAAAGAAAATGATTAATACCACGAAAAATCCAAAATAGATATACTCGGGATAAATTTACTCCAAACTAATTTTTTGACTACTAAAAACTTTTAATCGATACATATGTGATAAATTTATTTTTCGTTAGTTATTGTCAAATTAATGAGTTAGATGGGTATATAAACTTGAGATTTTACCATATTTTCCTTTCTTTCTTTTAGAAGAATGCTTTTGAAACTGCTTTTTTTTTCTTGTTTGGACAATCACAAGAAAAATCTCTATGGCCACATGTCACGCCCCGAACCTCTAGCGCGCCAACATCCCACCATGGTCATTCGAATGCGACATTCCAGTAGTGTCGCCGACCCCATTCATTTAATATTGCGCAAAGCGTTTTAACGTATTATAAAACCCACGACAATAAAATACGGGATAGAAAAGCGGGAAGCAAAATCACAACACAACACTTTCATAATTCAACAGAATTACAAACAGAGGTTTTTAGCCAAAAGTCTACAAAAGACCGACTCTTAAAAATGAATTGTCCTACGACCTACAAGTCGGACACATTCTCCAATCTTAAGACTTCACCTCTCCGCAACTCTCAAGGCCAACCAAAAGCTATCCGTAGCTCCGTCCACCGGGACTGAAATTTTAATCCCACAACCGGGATGAGACGATGTCTCAGCAAGTTCAACCCCCTAAACCCCTATTAGAAAGAAAATAAATGCAGGTGGCCTAGCCACCTCACACAGAAGACTTACCTCGCATTAGCCTTCATCTGCAGGTTAGCACAGTTTATATAATTCAACCACGTGCAATTCTAATAACTCAACAACGGAGATACAATCACAATCATCAAGACACTCAATCTTGGGGATCGTCTCGCGATCAATCGATCTTCGGTCGATTACATGTCATTCAAGTAAATCAATTACTACTTCCAATCTCGACCCTATAGGAAGGCTTAATAACCAGTGGCAATCACGGCCACTCAAGCACGACCTTTAATTAGGTGGTCCATCACGGCCTCTCTAGGCACGACCTCTCATAGGTGGTCCATTCATCCATCACTCACGACGACCTCTCATAGGTGGTCCATCACGGCCTCCTTGGGCACGACCTCTAATAGGTGGTCAATCACGGCCCATTAGGCACGACCTCTCTTAGGTGGTTCATCACTACTTATTAGCACGACCTCTCATAGGTGGTCCATCACGGCCCTACTAGGCACGACCAATCGATCGGTGGTTAATCACGGCCTCATTTAAGCACGACCTCTAATAGGTGGTTAATCACGGCCAATCTCCCATTAATTTCCACACTTAGGATTCTATAAAGAATTCATATTTATCACAATCACACTCAATTTGCCACAATTAATCATCAAACTCAAATTCTACATGCACAACAGCGATCAGCACGAAATTGAGCAAATAAGGTCCCAACGAAATTTTCGAATTTTAATAAATAATTAAATTTATTCCGAAAATTAATTAAATAATAATATTCATATTTTTTAATCCACCTTCAATTTATAATATCCGACCATCAATTTCAAAATCCGAATACAAATCTAGCGACCGACACGAAATTGAGAATTTAGGGTCCGACAAAATTTTCGGAATTTAATAAATAATTAAATTTATTTCGAAAATTAATTAAATAATATTATTCACATTTTTCGCAATCCACATTCAATTTATATTATCCGACTATCAATTTCAAAATCCGAACACACAAGCGATCTTGCGAAATTGAAGCAACCAAGGTCAAAAATAATTTTTTCCGTTTTTTTTATAATAATATTTTAATAATTTCGGAATTAATATAATATTATAAATTTCAGAATTTCGAAATCTTTAAATAATTCAAAAAATAAAACCCTATTATGTCACATCAAGGCTTTATTTTAAAAATAAACATACTTAACTTTAAAGTAAACACACTTTAACTTAATTAAACATCCTAATCTAATCATCAATCAAATAAACTAATCTAACCACCAAAACTTGCTTAACTTAGACTAAGCACACTTAGGGCATAATTAACCGTCTAATCAAGATTTAGTGAGTTAAACTCACCGGATTAACGAGCCGAGCGAACCAAAACGACGGGGACGACGCGAGGATCGACTTTCCTCAAAGCGGGCCGAGCATCCGGGCTCGGGAAGGCGGCCAAAACGGGCCACGAAGCCGCTGCATACCCATTTTTCTGGGTTGCTGTCCATGGCGGTTTGAGGCCGAGAATGGGCGGATCCGGCGCCGGTTGAGGCGGCCAAGGGCGGCGGAGGCAAGGCGAAGCTCCGGCGGCAACGAACGGCGGTTCACGGCGGCAGGGACGAGCTCCGGTAGCTCTCGCACGAGCTGAACAGCAGCTCAGGATGCCGGCCAAGCGCGGGCGAGCGCGGGCGCGAGCGGACCGGCGAGCGGCGCACGGGCGGCGCGAGGCGTACACACGGCGACGGCGGCGTGCGAGCGGGAGCGGACGACCATGGCTGCAGCTCCTTCTTCTCTGCAATTTTCTGGTCTTCGCACAATGAAGATGAAGGAGAAGCCAACGAGAGAGAGAGAAGAAGAGAGGGAGGAGAGAGAAGGAGTGGGGGGCCAATTTTCTTTTCTTTTTGCCTTTCTTTAATCCCAAAATTTACATGTGGCATGACATCATCCATGATGTCATACTCCACTAACTTCAAATCCCTCCCCACAACAATATTGATGGGCCCACTTCCAACAGTTTTCGCATCCAATTATCAGACAACGAATTCTCCGATTTCACTTGATTCTCTTCCAATTGAATCAAATTGAAGTCATAAAATTAATCCAATGTCACCACACTTTAATTAACATCTTCACTTGTCCATAAAACCAACTTAAGTCCCAAAAGTACGACCAAAAGCGGGCCTACTAATTTCTCGAGCCAAATTAGCCATTTCTTGATTATTTTTTGAGAAGCTCGAGCTTGCATGAAATTTTTTCCAAAGATGATTCAATGATCTTGAAATGATTTGTGACACACCCAGACTTCCGATTTCGAATTCGGGCTCAATTTCGGTTAATTTCACTTAAGACGATCTTAGCGCGCCAACCTACGGGTAGCCTTTAGAAATTTTCATGCATTTGACCTGTGGTTGATCATCTCAAGCCACAATGTACATCTTTGAAACATTGGCGACTTACGGTTGTCGGGGTAATCTCAAGGTTTTAAATACGAACACGAGTGTACCCAATCGATAGAAAAGTCGGTCCGGTGTCGATCGACAAGGATTATGCGCTCCGGTGGAATCACCCACACTCGATCACATGCCTCGTCGAGTCGACCTATCTCCGGTCTCTAATCGACTTTTATATGTGCCGTAATGACCCTGCGCATTAGCTCGGTCGAAAGGTCGCTACGATCAAATTCTCGAGTCGATGCATTAGAACCTCTTAGCGGCTTCACTCGATAAACTAGTTTTCACATGAGTGGCCGACTCAAGGAAAAGAACTATATGCGTGCCAACGAAATGCCCGTCTCAATTTATTGAAAATAGAATTGGAAAATCGGGATGTCACAGGCCACATTTGATTTGGAGGCCTTGCCAAGCACCTTGTTGCTTTATGAGAATTCCTTGAATGTTTTTTTCCTTAGGCATAATTCATCAATGGCTTCATGAATCTCTTGTTGGATTTCTCCAAGGGAAACATCTAGGATTATCCAATTCTTTGATTGGAAATATTTGTCAACCATATTGCCAATTTATTTTGGCACGGATGACAAGAAAATTGGTCTGAGAGCTGGATCTCAACCAAGGGCATTGTAGAGCTTCATCATTTCTTGGAAATGTCGATCAAGATCTTTTCGCTCGTAAGAATAATATTTTCTCTCGAAGAATTATTTCCCTTTTTGCTCTATGAGGTCCTTCGGCCTCCCGATAAAGAAATGGTGGAGAATGCGAATCATTTGGTCAAAATCTTATGCCAAGAAGGTATATGATATGTTGGAGCAAGAGCTAATCACAAGTCTAACAAATTGTCTATAAATCTGGCAATGAACTCTAGGAGAATATGCAACTGGTCATTTTCTAGATTAATAGCTTTGGTGTTCATCTAGGTATAGAACTCTTGTAGCCTAGCATGTCACTTATGATATGGGATATCATCAAGTGTAAAGGTGAGATTGGAGGTCTTATTCCTAGAATTGATATTTTAGAAGGGAAAATCTATCATATTTTCTTCTTCAAGTTGCATCATGAAGCTAATGGGGGCTTGTTCAAGAACATGTTGAGCCTGCTCATCGTCCATGGAAGCGGATGACAAAGTGTTTAACTCAGACCCATAAAGGATGAATCTTGTATAGACTGGATTTTGTCACAACCTACCATGGCGATACTCGTCTTAACATGTTCTCTTAGAATTGACTCAAGGGGGTTGGAGATCATGTGTGAAGATGGAGGGTCAATTGGTGGAGGCTCAAACTATTTTGATTTTGTCGGTTCTTTTGCCAGTTTGGCTACAGATTTCAGTTTTTATTCTACTAAGACCTTTCTTTGATGGCCCTCATGTCATGTCTACGAGTAGGAGTGGTCCAGTTTAAACTAGAAAGTAGAAACGGAAGGGATTGAGTAGTGGTGGGACTTAAAGGTAGGAATGAAGATTTTTCCTGTGAAGAGGAAGATAATTGATCAAAGATAGAAGTAGAAGAAGAGGGGTTGTGATTTCTCTCTTGACTTGTTTCGAGTTCCCTAATCTATTTCTAAAGTCTTTGTACTTCAACTGACTAATCATCAAGGTAATGTTTTTGTCTTACTAACCCAACTTTTATTTTTTGTAGTTTCATCTGGTAAAATTGAAGAAGCTTGTTTTGGACCACTGAGATCTAATCTAGCCGTTGATGGACATGATCTAGTCAAGTTTTGACTTTTTCCACTTTGGTCTAGACTTTAGCCACTTAAGTTTTGAGAGCATTAAAGCCTGCTTGTTGTTCGAACCTCAATATGGTAAGGGCCTTGTTCTGGACTAAGCATTTTCCATTTGCCAATTTAGGACAGATTCCAAGGGACCAAGATCTTTGGTAGTTCCATTAGAATTAATTCTAGTGGAATTGGGAATCTTGGGTTGATTGTTGTACCCAATTGGACTTGTACATTTTTCCGAAGATGAAAAATCAAACTCATTAAACATGCAAATGCAAGAAGGGGTAAATGGCTTAAGGGGATTTGTTTTTGTTAATTTGCAGAATTGAAAGATGTCTAGATCATAGGTTGGATTTTTCTTGGCCAATTTAAGGATAGGTTTGTAGCATGGTTTAATAGGAGAAAGAGGTTGTGGTCTTCTCTTCAAAGGGTTTTTTGAAACCAATGATTTTGATTTATGGGAAAAGTCATAAGACACCAAAAACTAATATATTCCTTCATCCTCTCTAAGTGGCCCAATAGAAGGGTCATTCTTCTAACACTTCTGGAAGAATGGATCTTTGGACTTTTGTTTTTGTTTTTTGTTTTTTTTTTGTTTGTTTGTTTTTTTTTTCCGGAAGGACTATCATCAACATTCGGATTTGGTATCATACTGACTCGACATTGACAATCTACATCCCATGGATAATGCCCCGAAATAGGGTCTTTGAAATAATCTATACGATCTCCTTCAAAATCGTAGGCTTGTATTTCAAGCTTGTCTCCTTTTGAGCTTTCTGGTTCATCTAGAACATATGGGCTCATGGTAAGGATGGTTGGAAAAATAGAACTTTCTGGCTTCTCATGATGATTTTAATGGAGCTTTTCATGGTTAGTCACATAGGTATTAGGAGCTTGATTAACTCGAAGCAAGATATTTGTCTAGGCACATGGATGCAGGATGGTGTTTGATTATTGTTGACAAAAATGAATAAAGCATCTTATGTGGAAGATAGCTTTAGATCCAAGGTGTGATTTTAGACTCGGTATGAAGGGCTATAGCAATAGAATTAATAGTTTAAAGTGCTCAAATTATTTGCAATTGGACCTTTAAGGCATCAAGGACTTGAGGATTAGACAAGATCATATTGAAGTTAGGAAAAAGGGTAACAACTATGCCAGTATTGAGGGTAATCTCAACTGTACCTATGCAAGCATGTTGGTATTCGAGGAAAGTGTCAAGGAATGCCATTTTGGTGACTACTAGAAGGCATTTTCATCCTTGAATGGTTAAAATAAAACAAATTGCTTTGAAGTGGAAATGTGTTGGAATAGTTCATGAGGAAAATGGAGATCAACAAAATTTTCTTCTTGAGTAGTGGGAGTAAGATGTTGATCAAAATGGGTAGATTAGATATACTCCTTGATATCTTTTGGAGTATGTTGGATGAGTTTTTTGATGGAACGGATGGAGAAAAAGGAGTGGGGTTTTGAAAATGTAGAATAGGGATTTATTAGAGGGAGTTAAGTGCTGGAAATCTTGTCATCCTCATTTAGGTAAGTAACCTCATAAAGATAATCAAATTTTGAGGAAGTAGACTTTCAGAAAATAGAAAAATCTAAGGAGAATGATGCATCTATCAGAGTAGGTTGTTGATTGGTCATGATGATGAGAAACTCTTCCCCCTCATTATGGTGCATTATCAAAGAAGAATGATGTTAATACGGTATCAATGGTAATATGACTTTGATAACAAAGGTAGAGTCTCAAGAACAAAAGGTCGAAATAAGTATGCATTCCCAACTAATAGGCACCATAGGCTATTCCTCAAGAGACTGCCTCTTAGTTTCTTGACTCTCAAAACAAGTATGCATTTCCAACTAATAGGCACCGCAGGACATTCCTTAGAGGACTGTCTCTTAGTTTCCTAACCTTTTACTCTTGAATTTGGACCTTAGAGTCTTAGATTTTTTGATCTACAGAATCCATAAAGTGGCAAATTGAGAGCATACTTAGAGTTATACCATCTGACCAAGTTAACAATGAAGTTCTTAATAAGAAGAAGCCATTCTAGGGGAGGAAGAAAAAGGACTTAGAAAGCCATGAGAGATAGCACTATATGAGTTTATTTAGGGAAGGCTAATATGCCTTTTTAATGCACAATACATTACCTTGAACTACATCAAATGTCACAAGGCATCTAGAGGACAAGTCCCTCTAATGATGTCATAGACAAAAGTTACAGAGCACGAAAGATGCTTAAAGCACTACAAACAAAGCACACTCCACACCAAGCCTGCTAAAGCATGTGGTAAGGCATAAAGCACACAAAGCACACTATCCTAACTTATTATCGAATCCCTTTATAGTGTTGTTTGCCGATCTATCTGAACTGTCTATGTCTTTTGCTTTTCAAAACATGCGAATAAAGTTGTCAATCTCGTACTGTGACAAAAGTAGATTAGCAATAGGGTTGTGAGAGATTTCTGATAATGATGGACCATCTGTTTTTTGTTTCTTAGAGAGAGGACTAGTTTGCCAAGGGCTATGGCTAGTGAGACTAATCTTCAAAAGTAATAGAAGCCAACTGTAAATCGGTAGATATGGATTCATACGAGTATGGGTCTTGTGCTAGTGGCCCTCCTTATGGATTTTGGGAGGAGGAAGCTTCATCATGGTCGGAGTTGAGATCCTCTTCATGATATTCTCTTAAGGCCTGACAAATTTGGTGGCTTACTTTAGGGAACTCCATATTAGTGTGTTGCTAGATTGTGTTTCCTTCTCACTAGATCTTTAGAGGAATCACTTTGTTGTGTTGACACAAAATTCTCTAAAGTTCCTTGTATTCTTGTGGGATTTGTTTGATTTTTGCTAGGACGGTTTTGAAAATATCATCTGTTCCCGGCTGAGACTTGAAAGTAGAGACACCAACCTTTGTTGGAGTGTGGTGGAGATCTCCACTTGGCCTAAGAAATATCCACGGCCAGTGAAAGATGATTAAGGTGTGAAGTTCAAGTTTTGGCCGGCAAACTTTCAATTGATCTTTGAAAACTAATCTCCAAATTCCTAAAGGTTTAAACCATAACAAGAATTCTCCCAAATGTGCAAAATTTGATTGTCCTTGGATAATTTGGCTAATGATACAAGGAATTTGAGCTGTAGAAAATTTGACAACTACTGTATGTAGATTGAGTAGATACCAAAGGAGCCATTTAAGGTTTTCGGAAATGGTTCCATAGGTGAGATGGTCAAAAGATATATGAATGGATACTTAGGATGTAATCCTAAAGGTCTTAAACATAATAGACCATATATTGATCGGACTGCCTTAGTTTGTGAAAGTCTATTTGTCAAGAGGCATACTAGAATTCCTTTGTGAATGTAGCTTTTTTTGTTGAGTAAATTTGCTACAAATGTACTATTTTTTTTGTGATTAAAAAATTAGTTTTAAGTGAATTTGTCATATATGTATCAATTTTGGGTTTTAATATGGTCAAAAAATTAGTTTAAGATAAATTTATTATATGTGTGCCAATTTGAGATTTTTGTGATATTAAATCTAATAAAAACAGACTTTTTTTGGCTAATGCATTTTAAATGGCTGACACGTATTTTATATAAGCATATATCATTGGATAAGATTTGACTTATTGGGGAAAAAAGACAAAGGTGGCGCTGAGATATTAAGAAAGGGAACTTCTTGGACAGAAAATGAACAAGAATTAATAAATGCAAATAAATGGAAAAGTAGATGCTTAACCTTCCATTAAAGAGAAAGCTGTCAAGATTGTCAAGATTAATCGGCTCCAGCTCGCTTTCCTTACTTCATTTCTTCCCTAACATGACGACCGCCCTAATATTGAGAATTCCAGACACTAAAAAAAAGAAAAGAAATTGCTTTTTTTTTTTTTCAGACAAATTTGATGTTTTTTACCGGACCGTATCTGAAATCCGAGAAAAATTAAACCGCGACAATTCCATTGTCCTTGCGAGAAAATTTTTAATTTTCTTTTAAGGGAAGGAAAGGAAGCAAAATCCGACAAAACCTCCATTAACATAGCAACAAGCAGTCTCTTCTCTCTCTTCCTTCTTCTCCTTCCTCGATCCATTGAGCCGTTCGGAGTTTCTGCAAGGCGAGGACCTCCAATGGCGGACGAGGCGCGGTGAACGAGATCAGCCGTCTCCTCCGATAGGTAGGGGGCCTCTCCTCGTCTTTCTCTCTCTCGCCCTCCGAAATCTCCTGTGTTCGCGAGGCGAATGTCGAAGCGGACGAGTCGAATCGTTAGGTCCCGCGTGGCGGGCGCCAGCGGGAGGAAGCCTCGGCCCGAAGGCACTCGCGCGAGTTGCTCCCTCGCTTTCACTGGCAATTGGACTTTCTCGTTCAGCGCTGAATCTCCAATCCCTCGGTGGTTTTTTTTTTTTTTTTTCGGTTGGGCCGTCGCTTTTTTTGGGGGGCACTGTTTCCACTTTACCTAACGTAATCTACGGGGGAAATTATGTGGGCGGCCAGGTATTATCCTTTGCTTCCAAGTGCTTCTCCGTCGTACTTGGCATGTATAAATTGAAACTCGCCTGAATTTGCTGATGTTTCTCTAGATCCTCAGATTGAGGTTTGATCTGTGTATATGCTGTGTCGTTGCCTGAGAATGGTTCTGGGTTTGATGATGGCGATAGTGGTCGAGGTGGCTGTGCTGTGAGATTCTTTGTCAAGATCGCTGGTTGAGCTTTTCGGGAGTTTGTGTATTGTTTGGAGGTAGTTTCGTGAGAAATGTAGGACATTGATGTCGTTATGAGTTTAATAACTTAGTTTTGTTCAGTTTCTTGTTTTTCCGTGGCAGAACGGCTGAGTGTGGAAATGGCTGATGTAGTGGGTCTGACTGAAGCGGCAGGGTCCAGATTCAGTTCGCTTGAGTTGATTGGGAGAGGATCTTTCGGAGATGTCTATAATGCGTAAGTGTCTTTTCTGAATGTGTTTTTGCATCTTCTGCTCTACGCCGAAGGTGTTCTTCTTACCCGGTTTGATCAGGAGAATGCCTGTGTGCAGTGCTAGAGATGTATTATGAGACAACTGGATAGATATACTGCCATTAGATGTGATTTCTTGGGGCATTGCTAATGGCTGGGTGGCATTTGTTCTGAGCAATTATTGTTTAGTCCTTACTTTTAGACATCATTTTATTTTGGAATATTTCAGTGGGTTGGTGAGGATATCATGATACTGGAAATCTCTTGAAATCTGTAAGTATATGTAATTGATTACTACTGCAGGATATTGGGGATCGGTTACCCCATGACATCCTCATCTATACAGGATCACTTGATCTGAAATCATGAAAAGAGGATCATAAGCTATTAACTCTTTCTTTAACTTTTAGGTAGATCTTAATGCGAACAGAAGGCATTTACCAATGCTTCTAGGTGTCTGTCTGTTGTTTGACTTTTGAACATAAACTAGTCTTAGTATCTGGTTTGGGATTGGGACTTCAATGTTTTCCATCCAATAGAAGAAGTTAACTTTGAATATAACATGAATATTGTAGGAAGATTATATCAGAAATTTAATCTATGGATGTTACTAAGTCTTGAAGGAATAATGTGAGAATGGAAGGAAGGAAGAAAAGTTGAGGATGGCAAAAACTTTTGGTCAGTTTTATTTTATATACACTAGCTATGTACCAGCTTTTGAGAAAAGAACTATATTCTCTTTTGGCAAGCAGAATATTGATGACAGTTTAGGCGCCATTTGATTCCCAAGAATTCCCACAATTTTCTATCTTCATTTCCCTTTAATTCTGAAAACAGTTTAGTAAATGCTTTGGCAACCGTTTAAGACATTTGAGAAAATAAGTGAAACTATTTTCAAAATTGAAGCAATAAATGAAAAATAGCTATTGTGGTGTTTTCAGCATTTTCTTTCCTTTAAGAGTAGAAGAGAGGGATACAGATATACGGCCTATTTTGTTCTTCTGATAGGATGCAAGCATAATCTTGCAATTTTTCATTTGTAAGAAAATTCTAATGACCCAAACGTGTTTCCAAGAGGACGAAAAGCTGAAAATAGAAAAACTCTTTCTTTTCGATTTCTATGATAGTGAAAATCAAAAATGTTTTTTGAAATCAAATAGCCTCTTAATTTTTCTTATAACCTGTGGTCATTTAATTCTTCAAAGTAGACCTGCTTTACTAGTTTTTGCAAAGATGTTTCCTTTAGTTGCGTTATGATTGGACCACATGATGTACTTTATTGAAATTTTTAGTGATACGATACAGTTGGAGAATGATTACAGTTGCTATGAACCATAAATTGCCAGTCAGTTGCCTTTCCTGCCCTTACATTATTAACGCACTTGTGGAATTTGTTTCTTTTCCATGTGAACTGTCTTCAAATTATTATTGTGAGAAGTTTGTCATGAAGCTTGTTGTGGCTTTGTCTGAATTTTCTGTTATCAGTAGTCAAGTGCATAATGTCTGATGGGTAAGGCAGGGCGACCTGTCATCTGATGTACAGAAGCCATCTGTTAGTCCATGTGTATATATCTGAATAATTTCCTCATTTTCCCTGGATGATGGCATATTTAGGAAAAAAAGAAAAGATAGGGTAGGACAAGAAAGACAGCATCAGAACTGCAGAAGTATTCTTACTCTTTAAGTTGTTTTGACATTCACTTTGTGGTGATGTGAGATGGATTGCAGTTCTATGCATTGTTGTGATGTCTGTCTGGTTTCTGCAGATTTGATAAGGAGCTCAACAAAGAAGTTGCTATCAAAGTTATTGATCTGGAGGAGTCGTAAGCATCTCTCTCATTTTGGGTCCATTGGTTGATATTCAGATTCTTCTATCATCATCCTCATCATTATTGTTTTCCTTTTTCATTTTCTGTTGGAGGAGGATGCTGGACACATTTTTTTTCCATATCCACCTCGTAAAGGAGTTGTTATATACTCCTATCTTGTTTCCTGTTGAATATCTTCAGTTGAACAGTTAAAAGTAATTCCATTATATTCTTTGGGACATGGTGTTTTTGCTTTTCGGCCCAATTTTGGACATGGAGTTTGCCTGTCCGTATATTTCTGCTCAGTTGATGATTTTTACAATGCACTGGATGCTCATGTTGATCTTTGTAATCCCTTGTATTGCATGTTTGGTGTTACTGTTCATTCATAGACCCTCATCAGTTCCCCTTTGTTTTGCATGTACATCACTCAAAGGAGGCTTAGAACAAACTTTATCTGGATGAGCTTGCAAAGTTTATTTCCTCAGGGGCTAATACTGTGCTGTCCAAGAAAACTTTTGCTTAGCTCCAGATTTCCTCTCTTCTTTCTACTACTTGAGCTGTCAGCAGTGTTTGCTTAGAGTTGCTTACCTAAAGCTGACCAAATTGACGATAGATAGGCAAATAACAGGTCCTTAGATCAGATACAGTAAGCAATATGACTCCCATGGTTGGCTAAGTAGTTCACAGAGTGGCCTTGTGCGTGAAGTTTACATGAATGGAGCAAGTTTGATGTCTCAAACCACCAACTGCAAACAATCCTTTGTTTAGGTCATCTACCTGGGCTTAAGCTTGAATCTAACCTAGTTCATGAATTTGGTAGGTTTCTCGTTGGCATGGATCTTGTCTCCTCCCCCCTGGTTTGGTGTTTTGAGTCAATAATAGAAAGTCTAGTAATTGGTAGTTTTTGGGGTGATCTCCATTTACTTGATGCAAATATGTCTTTTGAGTCCATGTAAGGAGCTTGCACAATTCATTTGAAACTACTTATCATGCATCTATACATGTAACGTGGACATAGGCATATCCTTCCTGGCATTTTGTTTCTAAGTTCACGCGCCTATGTTACAGGCTTCTCTCACTTGCTTCAAGTTCATGGATTCAGCTTTAAGACTTACTTTTGTGCCTTTTCCTTCTACAGAGAGGATGAAATTGAAGACATTCAGAAGGTACTGTCTCTGTTGACTAGTACCAAAGGTGCTATGCAGATCAGCTTTTTATAGCTCTCATTCTTTTCCAGGAAATTTCTGTTCTATCACAATGTCGATCTCCATATATTACGGAATATTATGGTTCCTATCTCCACCAGACCAAGCTATGGATAATAATGGAGTACATGGCCGGTGGCTCCGTTGCTGATCTAGTAGGTCACCATAATGCTTTTTATGTCACTTTAATTCTCACGTACTACAGTTAGCAGTATTGCGGTGCATTTATCTTTGCTTGGATGTGTGTTGATGGCCATTGACCTTTTTGGTTGTTCATATGGTCAAGAGTGCTTGTTTCTTTAATGAAGTTCAATCATGGAATTTTCATCTAGAGAAGCTAATGAAATTCCTGCAGCTTCAATCAGGTCCACCTCTTGATGAGATGTCCATAGCCTGTATTTTACGTGACTTGCTGCATGCAATCGAATATTTGCACACTGAAGGGAAAATTCACAGGGATATTAAAGGTTTCTCTCTTTGTGCACCTACTTTTTTATTTCGTCAGGCCATCTTCAATGTGCTCTGTGGGGTCAGAGATCTTGGTCTCATTGCTATTCGGATTGCCTTGTTGAGCAATACATATTTTGGCTTCACATACTAAATTGAACCTTACATTAAAATGGTGCACTTAACACTCTGTTGTGCTTTATGCAGCGGCCAACATTTTATTGAGCGAGAACGGTGATGTTAAGGTAAGTTCATGCCCTTTGTTAAGTTTATTTAGAGGTAATGTTGGTCATATGGGGTTGCTTTATGATGAATTATAACAACATGAGACAATTATTTTTTGTAATTTGCACTCTGGGTAACATTGTGCAGGTTGCAGATTTTGGTGTTTCTGCTCAATTAACTAGAACTATATCAAGGAGAAAGGTAATTATTACCTGATATTATCTTGTAAAGGTTGCTTGATTTCATCTGAGTGTATTTTAACCCCTCAATGACTTACTTAAGCTTGCACAATTCTTTGAAGTAGAAAGAGGACATCGCATGGAAGTAAAATTACTATAGGTAGTGGCTTTGTTCATATTATGGGAGAATGATTGTGCTCGTGGCTTTTTATTTATTGATACTCATCTATGTGCTTGTCATCTGCTTTGCCATTGGACTTCACTGTTTTTTTTTCCTGGCTTAGACAGTGTACTTCTATTTTTGAATGCACTTGATAGATTGTTCTTATAGCTCGAGGTGGCTTTCTGTGATAAACCAGTTTAAAAGTCTTCGCCTAGCATGCTTTAGCTCTTTTGCAGCCCTTGTCATTTAGGAGGTGAACTTGAAGCTCAGCAGTTAGCACTGTAGACAAATAACACCAAATGCCTATGTCATGAAATTGTGATGCTTGATCATTAAGACCATGTTCTGGGTCACCAGGGTAAAGGCATGCTAATACTATTTTGATGACACATTTGTCGGAACCCCATTCTGGATGGCTCCGGAGGTAATTCAGAATTCGGATGGGTACAATGAGAAGGTACTTTTTTTCAAAGCTATCTGTTACTTTTCCATGTTTCTATTTTCTGCTGATGCACATTCCTCACCCTCGTGCTCATGATTCTCTTGATCTCATGGTCTTTCTTGGTGCAGGCAGATATCTGGTCTCTAGGGATCACTGTGATTGAGATGGCAAAAGGTGAACCTCCGCTTGCAGATCTTCACCCAATGAGAGTTCTTTTTATCATACCTCAAGAAAATCCGCCACAGGTTTTATCAGAATCTCTTGGTCACTGTGATTAAATCAAATATGATATTGTATACACGTTGAACAGTGTCTACTCTGAGGCTCTGTATCTTACAGTCTATAAGAGCCATCTCCCTGTCTTCTGTGCAGCTGGATGAGCATTTTGCTCGTTCCATTAAAGAATTTGTTTCTCTGTGCCTGAAGAAAGTACCGGCAGAGGTAAATTGTCCTATACGCAAGCTGCTGTAATTATCATCTGTTTTTTTCTAGAAATAGAGTACCGAGCTTTGTAATGCTTTCACAATATGTGCGTTCAAGCATGCGCATATAGTTCTTGAAATACCTTTCTAATGGATGATGGAATCTCTTCTGCAATTGCTATGCCTTTGTTGAAGATTGCCTAATTTTATACATTAAAAGCAGTGAATTCAAATTTACTCTCCTTCCTATAAGAAAAAAATCTCATGGTGGTCTGACAGCCACTCAAGAAGTTCAGCTGAGGGATCTTCCCTACTTACAAAAAATTAGCAAGTGTGTGTGTTTATAGGATAAGTAATATAATGCTTCCTCATTTTTATCAAAAAATTCTGTTCTCTTGATATTAGTTAGGTAGCCCAGGAAAGGCATCTTTTGTAGAAAAGCCAATGAAAAAAAAATAGTTCTTCATGGTGTTTTTGGAGACTCCAGTTTCCTTTTTTATTTTTAGCTCTACATCCTGCCTCTGGTCCTTATGAGAACTGTTTTGAGCCTTTGTAAAGCCAATTAGAACTGTTAGCAAAGTTAACATATGCATAAGAATCACGCTATCTGCAGGGGTCAGACATTATTTGCTTTCCATCTTTGTGAAGAAAAGGTGAAGAGCAGATCTCCTTTATCTGCAATATGTCTTGAGATTGCATTTTTCCATAATTGTGTTTGGTTCTTCATTCTGTTTGCATGATTTTGTGAGTTGGTGAAGATCAAGCAATGGATCTTTGACACTTAACTGAGTAAAGTTCAGTTTTACGAGTCTGTGTAGTAGTGATTTTCCTCCAAGATTGAATAATTTTCTAACATTACTGACTCTGACTCAATTACAGCGGCCCAGTGCCAAGGAACTTCTGAAGCACCGTTTCATAAGAAATGCCAGGAAGAGTCCAAGGCTTCTAGAGCGAATAAGGTGTAATTTCTTGCCAATGCCATCTCATGCAAATATATATATTTTTTTTTTTTTTTGCGAATTGCTTGCATGTCAGCAGTATAGAGATGCTATTGTATCTACATAATAATAATTTAAGAGCAATTATGAGTTAGTTAACTGCCTACAAGACTTGACAAAAGGTAGCGATTAAATTCATTTGTCTATGATCCTCTTTCCCATGGTAAGAGAACTTTGGTATTAGAGTGTCTTTCATGGTGTCTAATGCTTCTTGACAGAGAGCGTCCAAAATATCCGACAGTGGAAGATGGAGAAACACCTATGATTGGTAAAGGTGTAGTGGAGGGATCAGACACTGTGAAGGTTAGAAGAGACATAAAAGGAGAAGAAACAGTAAGAGCCAGGTGGGTATATTGTTGTTGTCTTTTTTGTTATGCAATTGAATTCTGATTCTCTCAAATTTATCTGCAGTAATCAAGGGCGAGGAGGGAAGAGTACTGGATGGGATTTCAGCATTGGTGGAGTGCAGGGAACAGGGACTGTTAGGACCAATCTATTGCCACCTCAAGTCAGAGAGAGGAAATCAGAGAATTCCCACAATCAGGCTACCCCTAGAAGAGTGGCGGATGGTGGTAACTCATGGTTGTCTGCATCTGGAAATGCGCCTCAGGCTTCAGAAATATCACTTCGGAAAGATGCTAGAGATTTGCATTATAATAATCACCACGATGACGTAATCTCTCTCTCTCTCTCTCTCTCTCTCTCTCATGTGCATATGTGCAAGTAAATTTTTGTTCTGTTTTCTCTTGAATTTGTGATCTCCTTGGATTACTTTGCATGTGTTCTTGTCATACATGCTAGAATAAAACTTGAGAACCTTGTAGTGCTGAAACTGGAATATGGAATTGGTATAAGATGCCAAATTATTAGGAAACTTCAGAATTTGGTCGGAGATTTATCCAGCCAACGGATGATCTTAGATTGGCTTTTGATGTTTTTTATTTCAAAAACTAACTAAAAATCAAATCAATCATTCCAAACAAATGTGGCACCACCTTATGTAAATATAGTGAGATGATTGTTTCCTTTACCTTGAAAAAACAATGAACCTTTCCCTTTAAACATTAACAATAAACAGATGTATTCATCTTTGGGCAAGTGATGCAGCAGCGGGGACGGAGGGGTGGGGATGAGAGATTAGTGTTTTCAAAAAAATCTTAAAATGAATTGGAAGATAAAGAAAGAAAGAGCAATAACTTCTTAACTTTGACTTTCGAAAAAAAAAAAAAAAAGACTGATTAGAATGATTTTTTTTTTTTTTTTTTTAATCCACAGTCTTTATTTTTGTTTTTTTTTCCATACTATTTCTATGGTATATTGGGAGTTCTATGAGATTTTCTTTACCTTATATACCGGAACACTTGATTATAGGAAGATTCATCTTTGAGCGGATCGGGTACAGTTGTGGTACGAACTCCTAGAGAATCTCAACCATCACCCTTGCTTCGCGATCAAAGCACTCTGGTAAGTCTTATATAAGTATGATAGCATTATAGGTTGGTGAAGTCTCTTCATTATAGTGCTGTGTTGGCCATTCGTCTGATGGATCTTCATGCAACATGTAGTCTAGCAGCTCGTACAGTTCTATTGAAGATGCTTCTACAACAGGAACTGTAGTTTTCCGCGGTCAACATGATGAGTCTGATTCTCCTCGGACACCAAAATCGAGACTTGGGATTCAGGAGAGAAGTTCCAGTGCTTCACTGGAAGACAGTGCAGCAAACCTTGCAGAGGTTATTTTGGTTCTTTCTGTCCATTTCATTTTCAATATAGCATTTTAAGAAAAATTGGCCTTTAATGAACAGAAATTAAATGCATACCTTTTCCCCATTTTCTGTTTGTCTCTGTGTGACTACCTTGCATGATGATAAATGATGATATTTCAGAAGCATCTATATAGTCTATAGTTATTATCACTGTCCATGGACTCACGGGAACAAGTAGTATCAAAAAATAAGAAACATTTGCAATATATTACCTGATCTTTTGATTCATCAAGTTCCCATTTCCTAGTCAAACTTGATCTTTATTTTCGGGTTGTAAGCTCAGAAGTTGATTTTGAACTTCAGCTCAGAACAAGTTAATTAATCTATGAAAGATTGATATTTTCCAGTGAAGAGTAGCCTTTTTTTTTTGGTTCCATTACGCAGGCTAAGGCGGCTATGCAAGCTGCTTTTAAAAGAGGAAATGCAAGAGAAAAGAGATCTGTACTAGGTAAGTTTAATGACGGGCAGGAAAATGGAAATAGAGAACAACTTACAAAAAGCCCTGATTCGTCAAGGTAAATTTTGTTAGATGTTCAGAAATCCTACTACTGAGAGAAAGCATAATGTATGATCTTGGAGCCATTCTTCAGGAATTCCTATGAGTATTTTGATGCTCATAAAGTTCTCCTGAGGTCCCGCCAAGCAAGCGATGATGAGGACATTGCAAAAATATTATCTTCATCTGCTCCATTATTGGTTCTGCTCATCCCTTCCTTGAAAGAGGTGGGCACTCTTGCCAGGTGACATGTGGGTTTACTTGATAGATGTGACAAGTTTGAAAGTTAATAGATGTTTCTACTGTGATTTTTGTCTTGTGAGCTGGGAATTCAATCAAAATGTCTCCTACAAGGGGCTGAGAAACTATAGAAGCCAGGTCCATCTCATTTTCTTATATTTGCTAAAATCGTGCTTAGGGCCAGGTGTAAATTAGTCAATTTGCATGGAGTTTACTTTCTGATAATTACTATTACCTCTTGCATATATTTGGAAACTTTAAACAATGGTTCGTTTCTTTTATTTAAATAAAAACATGCATGCTGAGGCTTAGGTGTATCTGTGTTTGAGGTCACTGACACGATACTTTTGTTTTCCCTGCTTCATGATGTGGACTTTGTTTTATGGAATTTGATATAGTTGTTTTGCCGACTTCTATTAGACAACTGGTGATGATTCTGATGGGCCAGTTGTCCATGCTGTTTCAACCTCACTCACGAACTTGGAGCTCATGAAGCCAGGATCATGTGAGGTTCTTATCAGCAAGTTGCTACAGAGATTGGCAAGGTTTTATCTCTTTTATACTCTTATTACTTAGACATTATTAGAGCTAGTTTTATCATAAGGAGCTCACATGGAATTACTGTTCGTGCAGTTCAAAAGAATCCTTGTTGAAAGACTTGGAGGATCTGGCAACTCACACCTTTTCCAAGGGCAAGATATCCCCAGAAAAGTCGGGAAATGCGAACACTGAAGCTGATAATCGCAAGAAACAACAGAACAAAGAATTCAATTCTAATGCTAATTTAAGCCCACTAGCAAGATTTTTGCTCTCAAGGTTTGTCCAACAAGCCCCTTACCACCAATAATGCCCTATAGGATACTGCATATGCTGAAATTTAAATTTGGAGGGTTACCCGCTTAAAGTTACATTAACCCAATAGAATTGTTATTCCGAGATAATGTCCAGAATAAATGGTTCGATAAGGTATAGGCCTAAAAATAGGGTATTTGGATTATCTGCACCCCATACCCCTCCATAATAAACGGGGGGAAAGTCGCATCGCACTTAGCTCATGGACAGGCACACACCTCCTGAGTTTGAGTTTATGCTTTCTTTCTTAGATGATTTCGTATGATTATAAGCTCCAAAAGGGTTTATTCGGTTGCTTCTTGTGCAGATGGCAAGGCCAAGTATCCCGAGATCTTAACCCAACTTGAGAGAGAAGAAGAGAATAGTATCTATTTGTTTGTATTGTGCTTCGTGTCGATGCATTTATTCTGATTCGCTGTACATAGAAATGATAGTGTATTTATTAGCAGCCAACCTTTGTCTGAGTAAATTGCCTCTGATGGTAAGAGTTGCTGCGCGACTAGGAGGTTTGTTGTTGGTGCACTAACAACGTAAAAAAAGACAAAATGGACCATCATTCTTATTTATCGATGGTTGAATTTTGGCTTTTATTTTCTCGCCAGAGCTTTCCCGCCGTTTTCGATCAATACAAAGAAGAGCGGTACCATGGATTTGACAGAGTAGCCCTCTCTCTCTCTCTCTCTCTCTCTGTGCACGTGTGCCTGTTGGTATGGGTCACTACTCAGGCTTCTCGGCCTCCCGTCGACCACAGCTAAGGTACTGCTCGTAGCCACTTTTATATGGAATGACATGGACATAATCTGGCTGATGACACTTTCCTCTATGTTCAGGCCTCGGGCCCTTTATCTCCTAGTAAAAGACTTCCCAATTACCAGATTTACTGTAAGAATTTAAATGTCCCTCGTTCGCTCATGTGACGGGACGAATATCAAGCTCATGAATCCATACACAAATTGCTAACTCTCACCTAACAGAACATCAATTACCTCGGCTTAAAAACAATTAACTCTCACCTAACTGAATATCCATTACCTCAGGCTAAAATACAATTTACAGCTGATATTCGTTGTACAAAACTGCCCAAGCAAAGCTCAAGACGACTTATTCAACATTATTACCCTGTAGAACTATCAGACAAATCAGCCGAGCAAAATTCCACATTTCGCAGCATTCCATGAGGGAAAATTATTTTCACCATCTTTATTGTGGCATATGGCATGTACCATGCAAAGAAGCACTCAGTTCTGTCACGTCTTCACCTTCCGCACTACTGCGGTTATGGGAAGCATTAGTTTGTGTAGAAGGTAAGTATGAGTCTGCATTAATCCTGGGCAAATCCGCATCCAGTCAGACAGCAAGTTTCTCCTTGTTTGACTCAGGGTTTCTACTTCCTCTTTTTATGAGGAGGTTTGGATAGAGTCAGTTTCCGGAATGTAGCATGCACCATCAAGGCTGCAGGGGTGTTCAGAGTTATTAGAAGGCTCACAACTAAGGAACAGAAATGACTGAGAAAAACGAAATTTACTCACCAGCATAACTGACACAGAGCGCACAGAAAATTGCCATTTGCACGTTGCACCATATCAAAATAACAGCAGTTACTGCAAAATTTCAGATAATCCTATTATGATTTGTAGATGTAAATACATAGAGGTTAGCTTTAATAAAGCTGGTGAGTGAGAAGCAAACATCAAGAAAACATGAAGCAAAGACTACAGCAACGTAAATTAGTCAGACGTTTGATCCATAGAACCACACGTATGAAGAGAAACGTATGAAGAGAATGTATGGTGAGACTTGAAGGAAGAGCTGCATAAGCATTTGGGGTAAAAAGGGGAGGAGGTCTAAATAAATTCTAAAGCATGAAAAACAGCCCTACAAAAAAGGAAGGTGCATTCACAAGTCGCCGGACAGCAACGAGTACATCAGACTTTAGGATAAATATAAGCATCACTAGGGGCCTCAATATAACTTAACCTATGGAAATACATTTTCCCCTTGAATTCATTTTAGCAACAAGATAATAAAAGCAGCAGCGCATAACATAGAGAAAACCTTGGGGATTCAACCAAAAATAAAGCCAATTCAAATAAGAGTGTGGGATATGGATATTACACCTAAAATTCTAGAAAAAACAGACCCCATTGTGATAATCAAGGTCAGTAGTCAAATACTCCGAACATAAGCAAGTTCCCACTTAAAAACTTAACAAATCCAATCAGCCTGGGTTTTTGGTACCACAGACGCAGGAGACAAAAGAGAGTAACCTATTGGCAAAGAAGCCCCCTAACAAGAAAAAAAAGGATAACCTCTTTTTTTGTTTTCAAGGAAGATAAAAAAAGTGAGTGAAACCCGCAACGAAAAGGTTGATGGGCCTCCTAGACCTGCTCTCTCGCCCAAGCCTCATAGCATTCATATTCCAAGCACTAAGTATTCCCTGCCTGCTCAGATGCGTCAATCCGCCTATCTTTATGCTAGCCAATTACTCCATGACAGTAGAATGTTGGTGCTTAAACAACTCAAAAGGTAACAGTCCGACACCACTTTAATAAACAGGACAAATGAATTGAGATCTCAAAAAGATTTAAGACTACTTCTCCTGCGGATTGTATCAGAAGAAGGTGTCCAAATAAAGAAATTGCATAGTAAAATACTCATTCATAAGCAAACCTCTTAATGCTTAAGAAGGTAACGTTAAGTTGCTACGATAAGTTTGATCAATCTGGCAGGCAGAAGTCCAAAAGTCCTCTAAGATTAATAGCACATCATACTCCTATAGGACCAATGCAGCTCATTCTTTTTATCATCTGTAACTTTATTATTCAACAATTTCAATCCTAGTAGCACAACAAAGTGACCCCATGTAACAGGAGGGGGCTTAATATCTTGGAAATCACTGTCTGGAAATCAGGTATCTTATTAATTGCTAATACATAGAATTAAATTTCTTAGTCTCAAGGTCCACAGCCCTTAAGATTAATCACATGTCATAATCCTCATTGAATCCTCATTGCTTTTATCCTCTAGAAGATTATTTGTCCACACTTTCAATCCTAGAAGCACAGAAAAGTAATCTGATGTAACTAGAGAACACTTTGACAATTTTAAGCATCACATCTCTAGATATTTGCACCATTTGAATTCCTCAAAAAGTGAAGATATTGGACATGTTTTCCAGTACATGGCCATATGTGCACATCTGCATCCATCCATCACCACCACAACTCTTACTCCCATTTCGCAATTTAATCATCCCCTCTTGAAGGTGACCATCATGGTAGTGATGGGAGGCACAGCCCAACCCAAGTGCATTGATTGTAAATCAGATCTCAAAACTGGGGCTAAAAAAACTTATTACATTCGACAAGATCCTAAGCCTTGAGCAACTCAAATCCAAGTTGGACATTCTAACCCACCATAAGAATCTCAATAAATAGACGGCATTTCCTTGTAAGTCCAAATCCAACGTGAAGCAGGCTCACCCTCTAAATCTCAAAGTCCATTAGATTAAGATTTATCACCTAAATTTACCATTCATAAGCACCACTGATGACACTTGAAAAGCAACTTTTTATCCAATCATTCTACTAAAACAGGCCCAATCATTTTGTCTCTCTCCAAGACAGTCTAATCGCCAAGTCCAACAGCATGGAACATGATACATAATTGTTTAGAATTCTTGTCGTATAACGAATGTGAGGTTGGCCAAGTTTTAATATTAACAACCTCACAGGAAACCAGCCAAATAGAAAACAAATGAAAATAGATCATGTGCAACAAAACTGAGAGGTTTTGACTGGTGAGACATGAAGCCTCTAAAACCCAGCTTCAGAATCACATAAAGTGACTGCCCAAGAGTGAAGCATAATTGCCTTTTCATCTACACTTCCAATAGGGAAAAGACATGATTCAAACAGAAGAGAAATCAACCTTTTTCCATGGAGCAGAGAACAAGTGTGGTTTCATCTATTCCTATGTGATAACGAGAAGATGCAGTTCAAACAGAAGAGAGCTTTAGCCTTTTTTTTTTCCTCTCCAAATGTTCATTGAAGGGAGCAAACAACTTACCAATCTGGGCCATGCGAACCAAACATTGGCGGATTACAGGCCGTTGATCCAATCCCCACTTATCACTACTGAACTTGAAAAAATCCCAGAGCGCCAAACTTGACAGCAGTCCAATAAGAGCAAATGGCATCTGGTACCTACAGCCCCCAAAATCATAAGAAAAGAAGGAACACATCAGCTCTTGGAACATCTTATTTAGCAAAACCAAGCTCAAGAGAGAGACAAACAAGTTCGTTAAAAAAAAAGACACTATGATAGGGAGATATAGTGTGCTCCACTACAACATGTGACTGGAAAAACTCAATCCAGTATGAAGCTAAAAAGCATATAGAAAAAGTTCAATCGTCTTTCCTTTCAAGAAGAAAATTTTGTCTGTCGTCTGCACTGTAATGAAATCACTCAACAAGACAATGAGGTAGCTGAGGCTGTTCCACATGTTAAGAGCAAAAGTCATGCCATCAAATTGATATCTCCACTTTGATATTAATCAAGTTGTTGTGTTCATAGTACAAATTTTGGGGGGAGCGAGTAATTATCCTCATGAACCAGTGATTTGCCATCAGTAATCTTCCCCAACTTCTTTTCTGACACGATAACTTTCCTAGCCAAACCAAGGTCAAGAGAGAAACAAAAAAGTTCATTTTTTGCATCATAGACCCAAGAAGAGGAGGAAATTACGTGCTCAACTGAAGCATGTCACCTAAAAATATCGATTCAGAATGAAGCATTCGAGCATCTAAAACGAGTTCAATCATCTTTCCATTCAGAAAAAAAGAATCATCAGCAATCTCTAAAGAGCCACATTGAAATGACTAGACAGGAGCGCATAGGTGGCGGACAGAGGCTGTCCTACATTCCAAAAGCAACAATCATGCCATCAAAATTGATATCTCCACTGCCATCTCAATCAAGTCCTTCAATCGGTAGTCTAAAGTTCTTTCTTGGATTCATTATCCTTATGAATCGGTGATTTTTGCCATATTTCATCAGCAATTCTCCAAAGAAGAAGTTCCGGCAGGCGCAAACTATCGCCACGGGCACTCGTACAGCACGAGCACGCGATCAAGGAGAGAGATGCCACTTACAGAGCGCAAGCGAAGAAGAGGATGAACAGAGTGGCGTAGTTGCGAGCGAAGCGCCTGACGTTCTCGTGGACCCGAAGCCGAGCCTGAGCGGGCGAGGACGGGAACGAGTACGAGTCGCAGGAGCCCGATGAAGGCGGCGGTCCAGGACGGCGTCTCGCCGGAGAAATCGTCGGTGGTGAGCTTCGACAGCGGGTTGAGAGTCACGAGGGACACCAGGGTCCCCAGGCCAGAGAAGACGGAGGCGAAGAATCCCAAGGCGTAAGGATCGGAGGCGGCGGCGGCGGAGGCCGAGGAGGAGGAGGAGGAGGAGGAACGCTGGTCGAGGAGCTCGAGGTAGCCGGAGTCTCGGAGCCAGGACTCGAAGGCGGGTTCGGGTACGGTTAGGGATAAGGGATTCGGTCTGAATGCGATGGTCCATGGATGCAGAATTTCCGGGTCGGCGGGCGGGTCGTTGGCGCGAGAGGGAGGGCCAGAAGCGGCGGGCTTATTTGGTCGTTCCTTGCTTCGTCCGAGGTTGTTATAGGCTTAGAATTTATGGAGGAGACGTCGTAACGTGCGTCCACCCGTTAACTTCACCAAGAAGTTGCAAATCTGAAGACCCATATTTTGTTTTTTTGTTTTTGCAACCTTTTGAAGGGTTGCCTCTATTCAAAAGACAAAGATAAATACGTTTGTTTTGAGATCAAAAATACATCTTCTTCTATTTTTTCGTTTTCTTTCGAGAGAAACTACAATAATTGTTTCTAATTGTTTCCCACGAAAAGAAAGACCTAGAGAGAAATATTAAAATTGAAAATTTGGATTTATTTTTTATATTAATATTCTCGTTTGAGACTTTGTTATATCTTGGAGGAAATTTGCCAGTGATCATTAGCAACGTAGTTGGACAAATAAATCCTTAAAGAAAGTGATATCACGTCTCAAAGTCCGACTTGATTACTCGATTCAACTTCATTGTTCAACCCAATTTGAAACATATTTTCCCAACAATTTAGACATGGTTAGAGATATGAGATTCAATTTGAATGCCATTGAAAGAGAAACTTTTGGGTGATGGGTGGTCGGTCGAGGAACAATGTATCCCATTATTTGGTGCAAGAGCCAAAGTAAGAAGGGCATAAAATTGTTCCTAGCTTAGTCATAGTTATTGCTTATCTCCGAAATTTGGCATGATTTGCATGAAACATGCAACTTGGATGCTAGTCATGAAAGATATATTCAAGATATTTATTTAAGCAGCTAATGAGCTCGGACTTTCCTTGAAATTGATTTGGTGACTCCATAATCTCATTTGAAATAAAATATACTTTTGGCCGTTTTTTGAAAAAAGATATTCAATTTCAAGTTTTTATTTGGAATTTTTTTATTGCGTATTATCCCATTGCAAAATGGGCAAGAACATGTCGTTGCCCAACGTCTGTGCCATCAGTGGAGACTAGAGACTGTCGTTCAGCTTGCGAAAATGTCGATGAGCCGATTCGTCAAACACCTGATGAGCTCCGGCCCGCGGCTTCTCCTCCGACCACCTCCGTCTCCATCTCCATCGCCTCCCCTGTACTGCCTCTCGGCTCTCTCCATGACCCAAACCACGCGCATTCCCGATCTCGCCGCCGCCGCTTCCGCTGCCGCCGCCTTCTCGTTCTCCACCGCTTCTTCCAGTCCTTCGCTTTCCTCGTCGGACGGCCCCGCGGCGGAGCCCACCTCGCCGTCATATCTCTCCGTCCGTATTCGATGCCCGAAGGACGTCGCGGTGAGTGTTGACCTCTCTCGGAACTCTAGACTCCTTTGAAGATTGACAGAGTCAAAACTGTCAAGTTGAATTTTACTACGCCTCTGTTTTCATTTTCTCGTTCTTCTTTTGTCGCTGAAAAGCAACGGTCTGACGTTTCTCGCTTCTGAACTCGGCCAGGATGAGCTCTCAGAAGCTCTTTTATGCTTTGGTGCGAGCTCGGCAAGCATGGATGAGGAAGATGGCTCTGACAGTTCTGACGAGGTAGCACCACTACCAAGTACTAAGAAACAAGTATCAAATGCTTGTCGAATCAAGAAAAACACATTCTCTTAAGTACTAGATTCCATTCCAGTTTGCTGCATTGGGATTCTAATTGTACAGATGCTGTTTGGTGATATTGTGCCTGGTGAGATTGTTTTTGTTAGCTGTCTATTCGAAAAGTTACAACCTCTTGTGTGAACATTTTGTGCATTATCGCAAGGGTGTAGGCTCTTTGAATTCTGAAACTTTCGTACTTCTGATCTGCATAAAACATCCTGTGCCTGCGTGACAAGACTGCTTGAAGAAGAAAAGATAAGGAAATGGAGCATGTAAGAGTATCGACCTCATTGTTTCGAAGTTAACAACCGCTCTGGTGGTTGCAGATTTCCATCAATTCCATATTTCTTCCCAGTGAAGATGTGGATGCATCTGTTTCAAGCGCTGCTGATTCGATAGGCTTGAAGGACGTACCTGAATATGATATCAAAGAGTGTGAGCAAGAAGATTGGGTAAAGAAAAATCAGGTTTGGTCACTTCTCTTCTAAACTTCCTGTTGAACTTCTACATAAACTGATTTTTGCCTTCTATGAGACCACAATGAGAAGGTGACAAATAAATTTAGGGCCTTCTGGATTTTTGTCAAATCGTTTTCTTGTGTTGTTCATCATTTACAAGCTACTAAGTGATTTAGTCCAGTAAAATCTCCGGTTTCCAAGCGCTTGTAAAATGACCACTCTGATCGTACTCTTTCCTTTTCTTTCGGTTGGACCGGTACACTCACGTTCAAAGATGTGGTTTTTTAAACTCTCTCTCTCTCTCTCTCTCTCTCTGTTGCAGGAATCATTTCATCCTGTCGAAGTCACCGAAGGACTTTGGATTACCCCCGAGTGGCAAACTCCTCCGGTATGACTTCCCCAACTATGTATACAGAAGTGTAGATACTACAGCATCTAATAAACCTATTCCTATTCAAGGCTGAGCATCCCACTCCTTTCCAAATGATACTTGAAGTCAATAATAAACTAGGGAGGAAGATCCACCAAATTCAACACTGCTATTTGAGTTGTTGGAATAGCCAGCTACAATATTAGATTGCATCTTTATTCACGACCTAACTAATTATTCTGTTGCTTCCATAGAATGCCAAAGCTACAAATATAATTCTGAATCCTGGATTGGCATTTGGAACTGGGGAACATCCCACTACAAGATTATGTCTATTGCTGCTACATGACCTGATAAAGGGAGGAGAACACTTGTTGGATTATGGAACTGGTTCTGGCATTCTTGCAATAGCAGCGCTTAAGGTACCTGAAATTTTAAGTGAAGTTGCGGCTTTATATCCATATTGATATGACCTGTGGGATAACAAGCCTAAAGCAATAGACAAGTTTGGTTAGGACTGATTTAGGTGTCTCCAGTTACCCAATGTTTACTGTTTATAAAATTATTTGGTGACAGAATTTTTTTACTGGCGGTCTACTGCTGCAATATAATGAGTCTCTATGAGATGGGTCATCTAGCCTGATAAATTTGATCGTGCAAAAGTAACAGCAGCTTCCCATCCCATCGAATTTGCAACATATTATATAGAGTCATAGTTAGTTACATAAAGCCAGGAAAAAGCTGATGTTTGATTCATATTTTTTAAATGCTTATTGTGGACATAGTTAGGTGCTGCATCTGCAGTGGGATTCGATGTAGATCCTCAAGCAGTATCATCTGCTCGTCACAATGCTGCTCTAAACAACATTGGATCGGATAAGATGAAGCTAGAACTGGTTCCCAGCAACTTCTGCCCTCAAACAAACAATGAAGGGACACATCAAGATTCAGGACAGCCCTTGGATAAACAGGGACTCATCTCAGAAACAGAGAAATATGATGTGGTGGTAGCAAATATTCTCTTGAATCCTCTGCTAGAGTTGGCGTATCATATAGTATCTTACGCCAAGCCAGGAGCAACCATTGCTGTCTCTGGTATTCTGTCTGACCAGGTATTCTCTGAATTCTGAATACAGTTGGTTCTTGCTTAAACAATAATTATAAGGTAATTTAAGCATGAATAAGGGAGTGCTCATTGCAGCCTAGATTCATTCCCATGTGGAAAAAGTCCTTAGATTCATTGCTAAACGTTAGATGATTAACAGTAAAATTTAGATTAACCGTTTGTAACGTTTTTTTAAGTTTTTGAACGAAGTCATCATTCCTCATATAATAGTGTCTTCATGCAGCTCCCTTTAATTAGGAGCCGATATTCTCGGTTCTTAGAAGACATATCAGTCTCGGAGCTAGACGATTGGGCATGCTTGAGTGGCAGGAAGAAGATTAACTTTAACGCAGATTGAAGAATATCGTAGCTTTTAGTAACTGGATATGCAGGAGTGCAACTAGCTCGAATGTCCTTGGCCATAGCACGCTCACGGGGCATTCGGCAGGCCCGCACAGCAGCAGATTTGAGTGGCCGTTTCAGTCCGAAACGCAATGTCACGTTTTCTTTTTATTCCATTGTAATGCCCCACATTGTACATGGATCACAGTCACTTATGGGCGTGGCTCGAGCAACTTGCCCCTAGGTTTCCCATAAAATGAGATCAGGACAAATCCTTTCCACTGGAGCGGCTCTATCAGATAACATATAACAAAATTATCAAGAAAAGGTTTAGTCCTTGTACATTGCGACAATACTCTAAACTTGCCGCAGAAATCAAGTGATATACTCCAGTCAACTGGTACGGCATGTCCACCAGCCTTTTTCACCTTCGATGTTGGTTAACTGAAAAGGAAAAACCAAAAGCAGGATCCTTACAGAGCGAAAGCAAAGATCCTGTATCATCGCTTAAGTTGCCTCCTAGCCAGAGCAGGGGCTCTCTTGGGGATGTAAACCTGGTAGTTTACCTGTGCATACACCAATGACATTGGATTATTAGATATATCAAACATACAAAATTTTAAAACAAGTATCTCCATTCAGATTTTCACAGGATGTGGACTTGAGGATAAATAAGTACAATAAAATTTCACATTTGCTCCTCACCCGTATTGTTTCACCACCCCGGGTAACAGACATTGTCTTTTGTTCATATTGGGGACCATCCTTAGCATCATTGCCATCTTTGTCTGAGCTCGCAGCTCCTGCCACAGGCTCAGTATGAGAAGGCAGCTCTAGAGCAGGAGATGCATGCTTCTCATGGACTTCATTATCCTCGACTCTGTTCTCAGTTCCAACAGTTTCGATAGCAGTTTCGCCACCAATACCCTTTCTCACCATCAGCTTTGCCTGAGGAGGTCCTGAGGAAGGATGCAATTCCTTGGACGATGCTTGACCCTTTGCCAACTCTCGCCTCCACGTATATGAAGTCACCCTCGGATTACTAGTATTGGAAGCAAAGGTTGGTATGACCTCTTGTTTGACATTAGCAGCGGTAGTCCCCTCATGCAATCGTTTCACCACAGATTGCCTAGTAAAACCACTTTCTTTGAAACCACTCCGCCCACGATCTGGCCCAACCTCAGAGGACTGACTCGTTATGGCAGGCGCAATTTTACTGCCTTTATCACCTAGGCTTGCATCATTCGACTTTATACTAATAAAATCTCTCTTCACAGAAAAATCAGAATTAGCACCATTGCCTTCAACAGGAGGCGCATTGGCTACATTGTCATCAGGAAACTTATGGTGAGACGATTCTGAAGTAGCAACTAAAGATTGCTTCTTATCATCATCAACATTTTCTTTCTGAGCAGACAAAGCTGCTGTATTTTTATTAACACCTCTGAACTTTTTGAGATTTTCCAGTGCCCTCTGTCTCAACATTGACTCCAAATCATTACCATCTGGCCCATCAGAAACATTACTTTCATCGTCCCTTACAGCATGGATGGTTCCAACTATAACAGAGCTTATATTGTTTCTACTCTTCTGACCATCTTCAGTTATTGCAGTAGGATTCATAACTGAAACAACAGCCTCTTCATCTATTTCGTTATCTACCTGCCTCTTCAACTCAGATTCAACAAGCAGATGATGGTTCAATTCCCGCTTGCCCCCAGAATCATTACTATCGTTACTTTTGCAAGAAGGATAATCATCGTTTTCATAAGTAATTTCTTCCTTATGTCCATAAGCATGCAATTCTCCGTCCTCATTGTTAACCATTATAACAGACCTTAATCGCATCGAATTGTTTCCACCCCTCATTACCTCAGCACTCTCATCACCGCTGCTTATGCTGCGATGACTAATGGGAGAATAACTCCTCGGACTATATCCACGGCCTTTCGATTCAGTTTTACCCTTCTCTACAGTCCATCTATCCTTATCTTTTCTCTCAGAACTGGCCCTATAACTTTGAGATTCACTCTGTCCACTGTCACTACTCGATTCCGCACAGGTTGAGCAGTAAGAACCACTGCTTGCTGAACTCACACTCACACGTCTCTTAGATTTCTTTCTACTTCTCTTTATCCTCGGACTGAGCTTACCATCTCTCTTGGACCCTTTTCTCTTCTTACGAGAAGGCAGGTCCTCGCTGCTTTCAGTACTATACGACTGTCCTCGAGACCTCTTCTTGCTTCGTCGAATGGTCTTCTTAGAAGGGGATCTTGCCCGTCTTTTACTTCTTCTCCTGTAATCCTCCTCAGAACTCATGGTCGATGAAGTCAGAGAATCATAATCACTGGAATAAGAATCCAAATCATAACGGCGGCGAGAACTCTTCTTCGACTTGCTTCTCCTTTTAGTCTTACTCGTCTTCTTGATTCGAACCTAAACAATCAAACCTCACAGAGCATTAAAACCACATCGAATGTTCAACTAAAAACCGACACTTTCAAATTGAAAATTCATCTCATTCAACTTCAAGACAAAGACCAAATAGTATCATAACCCATCCCACCATTAACTAATCAGGTTCCCTAACAAAGTACTGGACTTCTAAATCTCCTTTACAGCAACAAATTTTCACCATCCCCAGACACCGAATTGCAAGCATTAATCATGTGACTATCAGTGACTTGACCGTCGTGCGGGGTCAAATTGTGTTAAAAACAACTAGGCTAGCTCAGTCGGGTAGCGATTTCAGCGCGAAGACGGTGAAGAGAGCACCAAACCGATCACGAATTCTAGTTCTACACACTGAGAATGGCAGACCAGCGACCGGTAAAGCCGCCGGAGAAGTTCGTCCCTACAATCCACACGATAAATCGCGAAAACTTCCGATTACCTGCGCGCGTGCGGGAAAAGGCGAAACCACACACGATATCGTAAACATTGCGAAAACCGACATTCAATTCGAATCGTAAAACGGACCGAAGAGCGAACAAATCACAGCGAACCCTAAAAACGCGCGCGGGGCCCCCCAACGCCAGAAGAGACGGTTACCTTGGACGAAGCCTTGGACCGCTTCTTCTTCAGCGAAGCCGAGGAAGACGGAGGCTTCTTCCCCATCGCCGAGGACCGATCGCGACCTGCAACGACCGATCGACGAGACGAGAAGGAGGAAGAACCCCGCACGAAGAGAGCGGTCGGAAATCGAAGGAATCGGGGGCAGGGGAAGTGGAAGATCGCCGCCGCGGATTGCCGGAATTCAAAAGGAGCGACCTTTGTTTGTGGTTGGGGGGATGAGAGGAGAAGAACTCTCGGGGCTTTATTTCCGAACGGGGGGGCCAGCTTCGTGGAACTGTATGATAGGGGCGACGTGGCAATCCACTGCGTTACGCCTCTTCATTACCTTTCTCCCTTCTCCGCTTTTATTTTCCCTTCACATTAATACCCCGAAAAACCCCAACTAAAGAATCATAATAAATTTATTTTAAATTAATTTTTTGACCATTAAAATCTCAAACTGATACGCTACCGCAAACTGATATACTTGTGATAAATTTACCCTATGTTAATTTTCGTTAAATTTTACTGTTAAATTTCTAAATTAGATGACATGTGATAGTGTATTAATATACTAGTTTAGATTTTACTATATGTTTATCACAGTCGTATTAATCCAATTTAACAGAGAGTATATTTGTCATAAATATATCAGTTTGGGATTTGTGACAATTAAGAGTAATTATAAGTGTACTAGTTTAGGATTTTTTGTGATTACTAGCGTAAATTTGTCACAAGTATATTGGTTTAGAGTTTTTCATGATCAAAAAATTAATTTGGAATAAATTTATCATATGTATATAAGTTTGGGATTTTTTAGGATATTAACCATTTTTCTTTTGGTCTTTTTCTTTAGAGATTTCGTTTTTTTACTATCCTAACAAAACATGACACAATCCGATACCCTAGTAATACATAAAGGAACCTATTTGTTAGTGGCCTAGCTAATACATAATTATCACCTATATTGTTGTGTTGATATACTCAATTTGCTAACTAATCCGTACATGCATTTCCTTTCCTAAAATTATGAAGATTCTTAATATTTTGAAAAAACTTGAGCATGGCTCCAATTTGATAAATGAGCATGTCACCAGAAGGAAGCAAAATGGCTACTTATGAGTCTACCTTCAAAATAAATATGCCAGTGCCCAAAGAAATTGCCACTTTTTTTTCTTGGTCGATAGATAGTTGTCATTGCTGATATGTTGTGAAGTCACAACTAAGTTCGAAATCATTACATAATAAGAAATTGCCACTTTGAGGCACAACAAAATGCTCTGCGGTTCTAGTAAGGCAATCGCTCGAGTCATCACGAATAAGTCCATTTACTGAGTTTTTAGAGGGCTCATCGGAATTGAGTTTTTTTTTTTGGTCGAAATCATAATTGAATATGACCTAGTCAGAAGAAGGGAGCGAATCCACGAACTTATCTATTTTCTCCATTTCGAACAATCCAGAGGAGACAGAATAACGTTAACATATTCTAAGATCGAATTCATAGCTGTACCTCATTAGCTTCGAAATTTGAGCGGATGAGGAGTCATCCCATCATGTCCAAGACGATTTAATGGTCTTTCTTTCATTAAGATTTACAAATAAGCACGAAAAGCTAAGTTGTTTTTGCAGATCATGCATAGAGATTTAGAACTCCGTCTTGGATCGAGACTGCAGACAACTTACATGCACAAGGCAGGACCGGTGCTCGACACTGTCGGGCCACGGTTATACATGCGCTGGTTTTCTTCCTGGTGCTCTGTCAAAAACCTGTCGGGTAGCGCTGGCGTAAGTTCCACCACATCTCCCATCCTCAGTTTGCAGGTCGGATCGCCAATGGGCTAGCGATTCAGCCTCGGCCTCAGTTCTTCCTTCAGAGGGAAACCGTAGGGCATCCATCTGGCGTTTCCACGCCCTGCTCTTTCTAACAAGTCCATCATTGTAGAGTCCGCTTGGTATTCTTGAACAGACATCTGCATTGACCACATAAAAGTATTCTCAATAAAGCACACATTGATCGCGGCCCAACTTAGGGCCCGTTTGGTTCGGCTTTTGGAGAATGCATTTGCAGGAATGCAAATACCTTTGGGTAAAGGGGGTTTTCCGAAATGCAAATGTCGTTTGGTAAAATTTGCATTGAGAAACAACTTTGGCCAAAATACCGTTTGGTAAAATTTACATTTGTAATTAACTTTTATTAAATTAAAAAAGCAAAAATATGTTTATATTTTTTATATAAACATATTTTTATATAAAAATATAAACATATAAACATAAAATATATTTATTAAACATAAAAAATATATAAAAAATAGATATGTTTATATAAATATATATTTTTATAAAAGCAATCGGAGAAAAAAATAGATATGTTTATATTTGTAAATTTATATTTATTTATTAAACATAAAATATATTTATATAAAAAGGATATGTTTATATCTATATAAAATATATAAAATATATATAAATATATATTTTATATAAATATATATAAATATATATTTTATATAAATATATATTATATTTTTTTATAAATATATATTTATTAAACATAAAATATATGTTTATATATTTATCGGACGCCGAATTCGGCGGAACCGCCCTGAATAAAAAATATGTTTATGTTTTTTATATAAACATATTTTTATATAAAATATAAAAATATAAACATATAATATATGTAAAAAAATAGATATGTTTATATAAATATATATTTATATAAAAAAAATAGGAGAAAAAAATAGATATGTTTATATTTATAAATATATATATATATATATATATATATTTATTAAGCATAAAATATATTTATATAAAAAAATGGATATGTTTATATCTATATAAAATATATATAAACATAAAATATAAAAAATAGATATGTTTATATATTTATATAAAATATAAAATATATATTTTTATATAAAAATAATATAAAAATATAAACATATTTATTTTTATATAAATATATTTATTTTTATATTTATTTTTATTCGAGGCAACCGATTGGCTTCATCTTAGGAAGTTGCATTCCGAAGATGCAACTTGCCAAAGGACCTCAAGAGCTGCATTGGGCTAAAGGCCCTTAGAGCCACTTGGAGATGCAATTGCATCTCGCCAAAGTCGCGCAAAAAAACGAACCAAACAGCTTTGCATTTGGCCAAGGGACTTTAGAGGCCAAATGAGCATTCCAAATGCTGAACCAAACAGGGCCTTAATCAAGAACCACCAAGGCATGCCCAACAGGAAAAGCATTATGGACTGTTTGCCAGTAAAAGGAAAAAAAAAGAGCAATCTGAACCAACCTCATCATTCTCAATCACAATAACAAAGATAGGTCCACTGTGGTCATTGTGAGGCGTGTAAGAGTATGGACAATCATCAGAATGACAGGGGAACTTGCATGGAGGCTTGGAGGAGTGGGAATATCCAAGAGATGAATAGTCTTTGCTCATTGTCTCACAAGATGACCGCATGGAACAAAAACGGATCTCCTCCTCATCATCAGACAAATTACACATAAGTGTCCATCTGGTACATCTCCCAATTCATTGTCTGCAAGAGTGTTGGGCTCGTCGACTGCAGCATGGCTCTGCTGCTGCTGCTCCTCCTGCTCATCCTGTCTATGGTGCCTCCACCTTTTCAATCTGTTCCATTTTATGAGGAAAGAAGATTCAGCATAAGCCCAATAAAGTCAAAAATTATAATGTCTTGAATTCAATAGAATACAGAATATGGTTACAAGTCGACTCGGTTGATAGCTATCAACCTCACGAAAGCAAATCCAAGGACACCGATCGACACCTTTCCAAGAAGAATACTACTCCAGAAGAATATCTTTGTCCGGAAGGCAAGATCAATGACCATCTGATCTTTTGTCACCTTGGTACTGGAAAATGTCAAATCAGTCAATTCAATAGTAGATGAGTACTCTCAAAATAGGGCTGCCTGCCTAAGATCTAAGTAGTAGACCCCAAAACATAATCATGTCAACTACCCTACAAGGAAGTATGAGATGGTCGATTCTCAATGACTTAAGTCATCTGAAGCAGACTGTTTGCTTACAGATCATCACATAAACAAACGACAAGCATCAAAGGAAGAGGAGCCACAATATCTTTTGACAAGTAAGGGGAAAAAAATTACTAAAATAATAGGAGGTCGTTTAGATCACCCAAAAATTCATGAAATCACACAACTGTGGAAATCTCTGTGTAATGCTAAATGGAAAAACACAAACTTCCAAACGGGCAATTCACTGCACATTCACATCCTACTATAAACCATGATCAAGATTAGAGTGAATAAATTTGTATACATGTCCATGTATAGTAAAAGAAAATAGGGTACATGGGCATAAGTCCACACATGGAAAAAGAATCTCCTCAAGCAAGCATCAAGATTAATCGAATGTCCACCCATCACCATTAAAATGTAGATGAGAGGAAAACTTACAAAAAATAAGGAAAATCTTTGCATGACCTGATCTCTGGAATTTATTTTCAAAAGCAAAGGCCAACGGCACTGACATACTTTCCTAATGGAAGAATTTTCTCTCCTCATCAAATAGTCCAACCTTCAAAAATAGAGGAACAAGAGCATCGGATCATATACTTGTATCAAAGTAAATGCATCATTACAAAATCAAAGGAACCACAAGGTCTAGATAATCAGAAAAATCTCAAGGCGCAAGAACATTGCAGTTAACCATATGCATCAAGTTTACACGTCACAAACTTACAGTGTATTCATGACCAAAAAGTGCCTGAAGGAATGTGTAAGGAGAAGAATTAATCAGCTGCAGTTGGTGACATAATGTGGTAAGAGGTGGATGATGCCTGGAACCATCCATGTTCACAACTACATAATCCGCTGCTGGTCACTGACTGCCATCAATGACTGCAAAAGGAACTTGCAGTCATGCTAACAGATGTAAGCAAGTCCAACAACTAAAGTGTAAGCTAATAATTGACTTCTCTCTTCTAACACATCAAAGCAAAGTTTCTCGTCGTGCATAGTTACGACCATTGAGACTGGGAAAAAGTGTTACAGAAATTAATTTATAAAGACAATCTTAACAAGATGATCGTATGAATCTTCGACTTCAAAAATCACAAATCTCCAACACACAATGCGAGTAAAGAAGCATAATAATTGAATGCTCAAGACTGAAAAGTGAAGCCTTGTAAAGTTGTCTCATATCTCTCAATATCATTAGATTCACCAACTCTACATGTATTTATATGTGAGGAAAGCAATAGACTCCCTTCTACCATGATAGAATACCTTAACCTGCTATCAAGAAACTCGATTCTTCTTAAAGAATAGAACTTTCCCTGCCCCTTACTTTGGATAAAGTACAGACTCTATCATGCACCATCTGGTGATCAGGACATGAACACCATGTGATGTCCCATGGCAACACCAATTTTGACATGTCTACCATCACAATTATATGTACAGTCTCCCAGACATTTCCAGTGTCAAAGGAAAAAATAAAATGTGATATTACACCAAAAAACCAGAAGGAGGCACATGGTTCCTAGCTGAAGACAAACAATATGTAATGTAATCCCACTCAAAGAACAAGTAACGTAAGCTTTAAGAGCAGCTTTCTAGTGAAATATAGCTTAAAAATAAGAACCAACTTCTGGAACAAATCCGCTTACCGTTCTTAGCGATGAGGATTTTTGTTCCCACCATAATCTGACAAGACAGCCCCTAGATCCGAACTCCATGCGAAAAATTCCTTCCACTCATTGTATATGCACTTCATAATGAAAACAGAAGATCGATCTTATCAAAGGATAATGCAAACCTGAGGTAAATAGGAACAAATCCATTTGAAAAAAGCCACGATTGACACAAGTAAGAATGGCATTTTAACGCATGAACTGCAATTTGCTCCATTGTGCAGATTTCGCAAACTTAGAGCAACCAGCCCGTCCAATCAATGATGTTATGGTTTTCCAAAGAAAGAAAAAGTACAAAAGAGAAATTACTGTATAGTTGCAGTGAGATCCATAGAGCAGATAACAAGATATATGGACCCACTCAATTGGAACTCACAATCGGGCGAGAGAAGAATATAGGCACCCGGTGCATGCAAAAGCCCCTCAAATACGAGAGGACACCTAACAGCAGGGAGACCCTGAAACCTAGATTTCTTTCTTCTCTTTCTAAACATTGATCTTCTCCTTGGTTCAAACACTTTCTTCTTGCTTATTCTCTAGGTATGTATACCAAATCAACATTGTGATCGTGTCTTCCCAAACTAGAATAGTATATTCTTCTTAAAGCCCAAAGGCACTAGTGCATCCATCTCCAATGCAATTTACTTTCCCAAATAAGAATATTTCCAGAAGAAGGATGAAAGTGGCGTGTCTATCCTACTACAACAGGTTACTGTGGCAAGTTTCTTTTTCTTTTTTTTTTCTTTTTTTTTTTTATGTTTTCTCTTTTCATCAAGACCAAAATTCAACTACGTACGCTATCGTAAAACACAATGCACCTACGTAAGAAGGAATTCTCGTGCTAAACCAACACTTTTTGCTATAAGCTAGAAAGCTCTCGACTTTCAAAATGTTAGGTTTACTTCACATCACAAAAGAAGAATTGAAGTAACACAACTATACCAGCAAATGCACTGATGCCAGATGATGCAGCTAACTCATCAACGCAGCCTCCCTACAAATCATAAAATCCTCCATTGTCTAGACAGCCACTCATATCGAGACTAACCATTCAAAAAAGAAGCAGCAACGACTATGACATTTCCAAGACTAATTACGCCAAATTCACAAGGGCTCCTCGATACTTCAACGATCAAATTCGCTTGCCCTTCCGCAATCTTGTGGTATTGAAGACGCAACATCCATTGACTGAAGTTTGCAAGACATGACTTGCTTCCAATAATGCAAAGCACACAGATAGAACATCCGAAACACGAGACATACATACAATTACGTGTACACACACTTACAGTTTGAGTCCTTCGTACGATCACTGCCCTATCGCCGGAGTCCGATGAGGCCAAGAGATTCTACCTCAAGTGCTTCCCCGTCCCCCCTTGAGCGGAGCGCGGTTGTGGCGACTGCGATCGGAGTCTAACGCGGCAGCGCATGGAGGCGGATGGAGCTGCTCTTGGCGGTGCGGAAAAAAGGACTTGCCGCGACACGTTGAAAGTATCTGGCTCTCGACGATGACGGTTCATAACTGGGAGACTGAAATTGATATTTGGGCTGATGGGCCGATCCTGGGCCAAGCCCAATTTCGGACAACCGGTACGGCAGCTAATTAAGCTATTGGCGGTTCATCTTGTTCACTTAAACCCAATGCAAAGAGTTTCTTTCTAATCCGGTGCAGTTGATTTACAACTTCATTGATGCTCATCCGTCTTTCTGGTACTTGATACGAACAAGTAACTCCAATGTTATACACCATAATCAAACACTCTTGAAATATGCCATCCTTTTCGGAAGACCAACGTCGGCAACTATAAGGGCCTAAATGGCTATCTCTTTCTTGAAGCATAAAGCTGTCCGTGATTTCTAGCACTCGTTCAGGTAAAGCTTCTACAACAAAACTACGAAGAGTCAAATTGTCTCTGAATTTGTCATCAGTGGGACGCAAACCTGTGAATATCTCCAGTAAGAGAATGCCAAAACTATAGACATCGCCTTCTCTTGAAACATCGCATCCCATTGCATACTCTGCCACACATTTTGAGCATGGTCCAATTCAAATTTAAGTGTAGATTATCAAATCAAGATGTAATGTGTGTAAGACCATAAGAGTTATCATTAGCTACCAAACTTTCCACGAGAAGACCGACCAATAATTTTTACGTATATAAACTTTCTTCATTTAAGAGAGAGAGAGAGAGAGAGAGAGAGAGAGAGAGGAGTACCTGGTGGAGCATAACCCATTGTCCCTCTAAGACCCACCGAGCTCATTTGATTATCTACAGTATCAAGGGATGATTCAAGAAGGAATTTTGCCAATCCAAAGTCACCAACATGTGCAACCATCTCAGCATCTAAGAGGATATTGCTTGGCTTTAAATCGCAATGAACTACAGGGATGTGGCACTGGTGGTGAAGATAATTTAGGGAAGAAGCAACATCAATTGCAATATTTATTCTCCAAATGAAATTCAACTTTTTCAGAACCATATTCTCATGAGATGATGTTGCGTATGAGTGTAGCCATTGTTCCAAGCTTCCATTGTCCATGAATTCATAGACTAAGGCCTTAAAATCATTTCCTTGATAATCACTCCCAGAGCAAACTGTTAGTATCTTCAAAATATTTCGATGTTTGACATTCTTTAATGCCTCGCACTCAATTGTAAAGCTCTTCAAAGCACCACAACGGGCTAAATGAAGCACCTTCACGGCAACAACCGTTCCATTGTCCGCAAGTATTCCCTTGTAAACCGAACCAAAGCTTCCAACACCAACCAAATTTGCCGAAGAAAAACCTTTCTTGCTTTTAAGAGTGTCCCGTAAGATACATTCAAACGTGAATTATCCATTGAACTTGAAATCGATTCATTTACTTTCTTCTTCACCCAACAAAGATATATAAAAGCTGCAATAAGAGCCATTCCAACAACTCCAAAAATGACAGAAGCGACAACCATCACTATATTGATCTTTCTACTTTTGTGGCTTTTGAAAATGCAAGTTGGGGAGATGAAATTCTGGCAATCCGTCACAGAGCTCATCATTCCCAACAATGGAAGTACCGGTAGCATTCTTAAAGACTCCTTCACATGGTAGCATGCCTTCAAACTTATTGTACGACAAATTCAACCATCGTAAGGATCGAAATACTACTAAGAATTCCGGAATCTGACCTGACAAATTGTTGTGTGAAAGATGTATTTCTTCAATGCCTCCTAACGATCTGATTGATTGCGGAATTGACCCGTGGAAGAAGTTGCCCCCCATTATCAAAAATACCAATGAAGTGCAATCACCTAAACTACTTGGGATTTCACCTACCAACAAATTGTCAAATATGGCCAACGCGGTCAAAGCTCTCAAGTTGCCAACTTCTGTGGGTAGAACCCTAGTCAAATGGTTACGAGACAAATCCAAGACGATGGCTAATGATGAGAGACCGATAACTTGTGGTGGCATGTCACCACTAAGATTGTTATTAGATAGATCAAGTAAAATAAGGGACTAACAGTTTGATAGATGTGAAGGAATTTGTCCATGAAAGTTGTTTCCTTGAAGATTTAAGTGAAGCATCTTGGTTAGATTTCCCAAAGAAGATGGGATAGTTCCTCCAAGGTTGTTAATTTCTAAGTATAACAACTTCAAATTTTGTAGATTCACCAAATTTGAGGGGATAACACCCGAAAATTGGTTGTGATGTAGAAGTAATATCTCCAAGTTGACAAGATTCCCAATTTCTTCTAGAAACTCACCAAATATTTTATTCGAGTATGCAGCAAATACCTTCAAATTGGTGGATAAATTACCTAGGCAATTAGGTAACGCCCCACCAAAGTTGTTATAGGCGATATCCACTACCTTCAATTCAGTGCTATTAGTTAATGAGCAAAGGAAGCTCAAGTCTTCAGGTTGTCCACGTCCAAACTTATTATCGCTCATTACAAAACTACTAAGCTTATACAAATTTTCCAAAGATGGTACTTTCCCAAAAAATCTGTTAGATTCAATTTGAAGCCGCCATAGCTTTGTGCAGTTTGATATCGAGGGAGGAATCAGCCCCTCAAGTTGGTTGCCCCCAACAGTAAATATTTCAAGATCTGGGAGTTTAAGGCCCATACCTGGTGGGAGAGTCCCATGTATTTGGTTGTATCCAACTTGAAATACATATAGTGAAGAGACATTGAATAGGGAAGATGGAATTGTACCCGACAATATGTTAATGAAAGGCCAATGAATTGCAAGTTTTTTAGGTGGCCTAGACCTTGGGGAATGCTTCCGCCCAAGTTGTTTTGAATTAAAGAAAAGTCCTCTAGGGAAGATAAGTTGCCAATGGAGGAAGGCAAGCTCCCTCTTAAATTATTACCACACAAATAGATACCCCATAGCTTGTTCAATGAGCCAAGCTCCACAGGAATTTCTCCAGTTAGTTCATTCTTCTTAAGCGAGAGTACGAACAAGTTCATGCAACCTGATATGTTTTTGGGAATTTCACCAATCAATGAATTGTTACTTAGTACTAAGAAACGAAGGCGGCGCAACTGGCCAACTTGCGGAGGGATTTCACGAACGAGATTGTTCGCTGGGAGCCGCACTTTTCTTAAGAAGCTAAGATTCCCAATATGAGGAGAGATGGATCCGGAGAGTCCTTGTGATGACAAGTCCAAGACCGTGACCCTCCTGTGCCTCCGACCACATGTAATGCCATACCACTAGCAAAACCCAATGCTATTGTTCCATGAGTTGAGCACGCCAAAAGGATCTTCGGTTATGCCGGCCTTAAATGCAAGGAGCGTGAGTTTGTCTGTTTCATTGGTGGTGGAAGAGACTTGGTTAAAGCACAATAGAAGAGCAATACAAAGAAGTGTGGAGCATGATGGAAACTCTCCAAAACTAATGCCCACGAGTTTCATGACTCGAAGCACTAGCAAGCGGGTAGATTTGAGAAACAAAGGGCAGGATGAGTGCTACTGGAAACTCTGAAAAGCTTTATGAGTGGGGTGTCGATTTTGAAGTGTTATTCTTATCTTTTTATACGATGGTGTCGATTCTTCTTTTACTTTTTCTAGGACAGCTGTTTGAGGCGCTTTTCTTCTTCTTCTTCTTCTTTTGACTTGGTAGCAATTGAAGCTTTTCTTTTTTTTTTTTTTTTTTTTAAAGGTTTTTTCTGCCTCTAGAGAAGACTTTGCTTGGCCATCTACGTGTGTTGTGGGGGTTGGAGTGAATGGAAGAAGGGAATGTTGAAAACTCACTTTGGTTGGGAGACATGGACAGGACAATTGGAGGCAACTTAAATGAAGGTGAGAAATGGATTGTGAGTTTGAGGGCCATTTTCTTTTTTCTGATATGTGATGAGTCAGCTTTTGCTTGGCATGGTTTTCTTTTTGAGAATAAAGACTCTGCAAGATGACCTTGAAAATGTAAATTCTATGTAGGGGAATGAAAATTGTTCCAATTTAAATGGCACTAGAGGCACATTATTTTTTCTTTTGCTTTTTTTTTATTGTAAATAATTTTATTATTGGCTACTCACACCTTGAAATCTAAACTCATTTCATCCATGCTCATTTTTCCTTTAGGAAGAAAGTAGTAAGTATTGTCACGACTCGGGCCCCACTGTGTAATATTATCCGCTTTGGACACTGAGTCCTCACGACTTTAAAACGCGTCACACAGGTTAAAGGGACCCCAAGCCTTATAAACTAGCCCAGGACTCCCCCCTAAACGATGTGGGACTAGAGAGGACCTCTCCCCTTCCTTAGGCTGTCACAAGTATAGTCCATGCATTTTGTCCATATAATACTTTTTTGGATGATAATTGATTTCGATAGAATTGCTTGAAAAGAATATTTATTGTTATGGTCAATGGATTTTTGTTATTATAGCAAAATTTTGTGTAATTTTTGGGAGCAAAATGTTACTCTCGTAGGACATTACATTCATATAATTTTCTCTCTCTTTTGGATGCAGATGTTGTTCCTTGTCGCTTTAATCCTCAACCATCAATATCAATGAATTAAGGGAAAATGAAAATAAAGATGCAGAATCAAACTCGATTTAATTGTAAATTATAGTGCACATTTGTAATCTACAATTTTCTATGAAAGATGACTTTACTATAAGGACACTAACGATGAAATGACACTTCTCCATAGCATCAACAACATTAGATCCAAATAAAAAAATTAAAACCTGATTAGATGTTTAAGTAAGAAATGTGTTTTTCCCTATTGTCCATATAGGCAATTCTATTAACCTATGTTATCTTACTAAGATCAACATCGACTTGTTCTTTCCAAATTACTCTTAGTTGTCCGTCACCCATCTACTTATTAATTTGGTCAAAATATGTAGCATGCAAAAAAGTCGATATGAATCGATTGAAAATTACAAAATTATGGCATTGTAGAATTTTTCATTCTTAATTGTTAATTTCATTTTTCACTTGTTGAAACAAGTAAACCGCCGTTACAATTAGGAAAAAAAAATTAACTTAAAAACAGAATATACTACCTTAACCTTGATCTTCACTTTAATCAGATTCCATGGAAAAAGTAACAAAAATTCAGTTCTTTAGCCAGTACCTATACGAAAAATATGTATTATGCACTAATGAGCCACGTGGATCTCCTAACAATTAGGGGCCAAGCACTTATATACTTATTTTAATGAGGATTTTGTTAACAAGACACTATTAAACACCTCATAAATAAAAATTTGTCATTTTCAATGTAAATGTCTCGAAGTACTAGTAAACAAAATCATTTTGATGAAAAACTGGTTTGTAATTGGGAATTTCACCCTCAACGATTTTAAGGGAGGTCTAGAATTCGTCGGGCTGTAAGATACTACCAGCATCTATATTCTTAGCCACAGACAAAACCTAGCTAGCATTTTCCCTCTAACATTCATTAAGCATTCAGTACTCATATTTATTGGGAAAACTCTATTTGATACATGTATTATAGAATTGATTATTTTTCATACTATAATAATGATTAATAATTAATTGATACAATCAACTACAATCATATATCATACCATATTCTTTACGTAATGAGCCAAATAAAATTTCACTAATGACCATCTGTTTTGTGGCAACATAGACATATGTGTCAAATGAATGACACAACCACATGAATTCGTGCTCAACCACTAATAAATAAGAAATCACACTTTTTTAACCAAAATATTTCAAAGTTTTTTTTTTATGGTTAGTTAACATAAAAAAACTATGTAATTACTTATTATTTTACCTATATAATTAACTTGTAATGAACTTTTTATGTATCACATAGATAAGCGAGAGAATTCATATATTGCAATTTTTTTTCAAAATGTGTAAGGAAGAGACTTCATATACATATAATATTTAGTATGCAAAACTACCGCTTGCTAGGTCCAAGACCCCAAGTGGAAGTGGGCAGGTATGTTTATGAATGGAAAGTAAGAATAGACGAGACGGAATATTGGCTTATGCAAACTACGAAAAGACTTATAAGAAGGTTCCCATTTTTTATACAAGCTCTTGAAGGGCATTTCTTCCATCCTTTCTTCTTTTTTCTTTCTATCTTTTTTTTTTTGCAAACAAATCACAACAATAAGTATCATTCATTCAGTGAATAAGAAATTATCAACCATCGATGGAGTCTAAAATGGTCACGACACTTCTAAATGACAAGTAAAAATTACGCTTTGGATTGCAGTCAAGTCGTGTGCAAAAATTAACTCTTGCATGAGATATGTTTTGCCATGATCAACGACTACGATTGTGCGTGATTCATCATGGACCGTGATCAGTATAAGCACGTCCCTTAATTTGGGGTGGAAATTTGAGAGAAGCTTGGTTGTCAAGATGTTTATTTTTAAGTCAATCAATGCATTGACCACTCCACTACTTTAGTACTCCATAAAATAAAGTGGAGTCTCAAATGGTCACAACTTTTATACTCCCAGATGACAAGTAAAAATTACGCTCGGAATTATAGCCAAGTCATGTGCAAAAATTAACTCCTACATGAGATATGTTTTTCCATGATCAATGGCTATGATTGTGCATGATTCATCATGGGCCATGATTAGTATAAGCATGTGCCTTAATTAGGGGTGGAAATTTGAGAAAAGTCTAGCTATCGGGACTTTTATTTCAAAATTAATAAGTGCTTTGCCCACACCACTACTTAGTACTCCATGAAATAAAGTGGAGTCGCAAATGATTACCACTTTGATACTCCTAAATGACAATTAAAAATTACTCTTCAAATTGCAACCAAGTAGTCTACAAAAATTAACTCTTGCATGAGATAAGTTTTGCCATGATCATTGGCTATGATTGTGCATGATTCATCATAGGCCATGATCAATAAAGCATATCCCTTAATTTAGGGTGGAAATTTGAAAGAAGCTTAGTTGTCAAGACGTTTATTTCTAAGTTAATCAGTGCTTTGCCTACGCCACTACTTTAGTACTCCATAAAATAAAATGGAGTCTCAAATGGTCACGACTTTGGTACTTTCAAATGACAAGTGAGAATTATGCTCTAAATTGCAGCCAAGTCGTGTGCAAAAGTTAACTCTTACATGAGATATGTTTTGCCAATGAAACTCCCCGCACAAAAGAAAGAAAAGAAAAATGGGAGAATAAGAGGCAGAGGCAAAATCCTTGTATTGAAAAGTTGTTCCTTGTGGTCCATTCATGCTACAATCTCCAATACTAGGACAAAATTGTCCAAGAAGTTTTAAACGCATTACACTTTTGTCAATTCAGTATAAACCTTTCAATTTCGTCATTTGAGTCTTGAAACCTTTCGATATATTGCCAAGTGAGTCCATCCAGCTAGTTTTGAATAGAAATCGCTAGCGTGGACGTCAGTCATTCTACTTAATATGGCAAGTGCGATACGTAGACAATTTTTAATAATATTTTAATAATATTTATTATTTATTCTTTTCTTTTCTTTTTTCTTTTTTTTCTTTTTTGCCTTTTTCCCTCCGCCAGCCATCACTGGGCCTTGTTTATGGCCGGCAAAGGTCACCACCCTTGCCAACCTTGGTCGAGGGACACCCGAGCCTAGAGTAGCAAGGGGCTACCCTTGCTTGGGCGGCCAACAGAGGCAGGCGAGCATGGGTTGCCCTCGCCTAGGTGGGCAAGTGCCACCCTCACTAAGGCAAAGGCTGCCCTCGCCAACCTAGGCTTAGGTGTCCCTTACACAAGGCTGATGAAGGTGGCCCTCACCTAAGGTCGGCAATTGGTGACCTTTGCCGGCCATCGACGAGGCCCAACAATGATTGATAGAGAGAAAAGGGGGAAGACAAAGAAGAAAAAGAAATGAAAACAAAAGGAGAAAATGGAGAAAAAAGGAAATAAATAAATAATGAAAAATTGTCCATGTTAGCTTCCATCATGCCACGTAGGACATTTAGTGTCTATTTTAGCGATTTTTGGCCAAATTTAGTTAGTATACTTAATTGGCAAGACATGGAAAGTTTTTAGAACTCAATTAGCAAGATCGAAAGATTTAAAACTAAATTGATAAAAGTGCAATAGGTTTAGGACTTTTCGAACAATTTTCTTCCTGTGCGTTGTCAATGGAGCAGGGAGTTTCATTGGCAAAACATATCTCATGCAAGAGTTAATTTTTGCACCCGACTTGACTACAATTTGAAGTGTAATTTTTACTTGTCATTTGGGAGTATCAAAGTTGTGACCTATGTAGCACCGACATGCAACACGACACGATACATCATTTCCAAAAAATAGAGAATTTCGACACGTTGCAACACGTTGAATATTAAATGAATATTTTTATTTTTAATTAATTTGATTCAAATTCATAAATAATTAATTAATTAAAAAATCCTATAATAAATTTACACTAATAATATTAATAAATCAATTCATTTGAAATTCGAAAGATATATTCATAATTAATGCGAAACATGTTTTTAATTTTAACAAAATTTATTGATAAAACTAATAATTAATAAAAAATTAGAATCAATTTATTTAAATAAATTCATGAGTTTTTAGAATGATCAAAATTCATCATTATTCAAAATTCAATACTTTTACTTTTCGAAATTATTTTTCAATTTCATTTATTTAATTTTTCTATAAACAAAATTCTCAAATCCACTCTTTCTTTCCTTTGTCCATTTCCCTCCACCTAAACTTATTTTACTTTTTTCCCTCCCAAAACCACTGACAGACAGGCTGTCAGCCTTACTTCCCCTCCCCCAAAACTCAAAAGACACGCCATCGTCCCCCTCTTTTTATTATTTTTTATTCCCTTATCACAAACCCTACTGACCCTCTTTTTCCTCCTCCTTCTACTGCTCGCACAAAAAACACCGGACCGAGACAAACATGCAGACAGCAGACCTCGCTCGCCTCTTTCGCACCTCGTATCGTCTCTCAGCTTCTGATGGTGGAGCGGACGCGATGCCGAGGAGGAGGAGATGCCGTCGCCGCCGCCACCGCCGCCGCTGCTCGGCGCCCCCTTGGGCCTCGATCCTTTCCTCTTCTCTTCCTCTCTCTGGCAGTCTCTCGCCGTCACTCGCGGCCTCTGCTCCCTCCCCCTCCCTCGCCTCCACCCGGAGTCTTCCGAACATGCGTGTTGAGAAAAGTTGACCACGTGTCAAAAAATCCAACATGCGTTGACCGTGTGTCTGACCGTGTCCGAGCGTGTCGACGTGTCCAACTCGCTCCGACACGGGTCGGACACGACATGGAAGCACGGGCAACGTGTCCGTGCTTCAGAGGTTGTGACCATATGAGACTCCATTTTATTTTATGGAGTACTAAAGTAGTGGTGTGGGCACCAAACTAATTGACTTAAAGATAAACATCCCGATAGTAAGGCTTCTCTCAAATTTCCACCCCAAAGTAAGGGACATACTTATACTGACCATGGCCCATGATGAACCACGTAGAGTCATAGCCATTGAAATTTGTGGAATCTAAGTGAAAATCACGTGATTGACAACTTTGGTTGGCTATAGTCTATGCGGGATTGTGATTGGATCGTGTCTAAGATAAGAATTTCCTCCCCAAATACACGCCACATCAACATTAGCAGTGGCTCCCGCATTGTTATCGGAGAAGAGACTTGGACATGTAAAGAAGTAATTGTTTTATATAAAAAGAAGTGATTATTGACATGAAAAGAAGCGATTATTAAGCATGAAGAGTGGTGATGGTTCTGATAAGGTACTTATTTTTAAGAGATGTGTTATTTTATCTATTATCACATATTGTTAAAAAAAAAAAAAAAACTTTCTCTTCTTCATAATATTCTCTTGTTCATAGTTCTCTCTTCTTATATTTTATCACAAAAGTTTGATAACACATTCAAGGTGAAATTCTAAAAGGAAATTAGAAGAAAAATAAGAGAAAAGGAAAAAAAAAAAAAAGAAAAAGATAAAAATTATTAAAATTGTCCACGTCGGCGCTAGCCATATCATGTAAAATGGACGGCGTCCACGTCAACGATTTCTAGCCAAAATTAGCTAGATAAACTCAATTGGTTAAATTGAAAATTTTAAAACTGAATTGGCAAAAGTGTAATATATTTATGACTTTATTGACAATTTTTCTTTAGTAACGGTCCAAAATACCTCACATATATAAAAGACTTGCAAGAAGTATGGAAAATTAGATGATAAATGGAGTTTCATCTAGCTTGCTAGCATACAGTAGAGGGAACCACTGCTAGTCTATTGATGCATTAAACAATAAGCATCACGGAAGCCGCCTGAACGCTGTGTCAAAGCTCTTCCAATTGCAATAGCATCGATAATGAAATTGTTGATGTTCTCAATTGCTCGAGCATATCATTCCTTCTCGATGCTCCCGGCTATACTTGGTCCTCCAACAAATCTTCGAAATTTCGAACCGTTTTAGGATGATATCCACTCATCACGTCCAAGGAACCAAAAAGTACATACATTGAATCAGTTGCATAGGTAAAATGTAAAAACAAAACAGATTACAGAAACGAGTTTGCGTTTAACATTTTCGAAATGGAACTTAAAGGGGTGAGTTTCGAAAAGGAACTTAAAGGGCCCTCTCACCTTGTGACTTTGATGTTGCAGCGGAAGAAGGCAGATTCTCCATCTCCAAAGACAATATCTGAAACCATGGCTTGAAAGGCGAATTGGTCAGTAACATTTTGAGGCGACGAGGAACATGGGCATGGCCTTTCATTTTTCGGTGCCAATATTTGACCCAAGTGGTCCTCAAAGGAACATAATTTGAACTTCCGTTTTCATCTGGGAAAGTGGCTGCCGACCAAGATTCAGCCCTTAATTCAAGCATCTATGCAATATTGGAAGCACAGCGGGGCCAATGACTAAGTATGCTAACATTGGTTGTACTACTAAGATTATGAAGTTTGTCAATTTACTCCTCCTTACAAAGAAAAAACTTGAGTCGGAATCTGTCTCGAACCATTTGCTTCCATCCCTAATTTCTCCTGTATTGTTTTCTTCCCTACTGATTTTGGCATTGGTTTATCCTCCAAGTATTTCTTGACCGATGGTGCTCGAGATGCATTTTGGGGATAGATTTTCTTGTGAATTTTGTCCTCAAAAGCTGCACCATGAAAAAGAAGGTTCAGCTATTCAATTTGACTTCATTTACAGTAACACTTCGTGCTGAGAAAGCGGCAGATAAACATGACAATAAAATAAGTTCAAGAATAAACGAAGGCCGTTTCATTCTCATCTGAAGGGACAAGACAAGGCTCTTGACGTATCTCTAACTAAATGTTACATCCGGAAGCCAACTTAAACTGCAACTTAGACAAACATGAAATTGGATCCTAAGTTGGAGAAGCTACGTTTTGGAAGGTAAACACACCGATTCGTGTGCCAAGTTATGGTTTAGACTAAACAGTGTTACAATATCCTTAATCCATGAATTTCTAATGACACGTAAAGGGCAACACGAATACCTAAGACTTTAAATTATATAAATCGATTTTTACTTTTAAGATCTTTAGAGTGTACTCAATAATAGTACATTCTTAATAATGTCAGGATCTCATAAACTATAGGGAAGAATGGCTGTGGGAGTATTGTTATAATAAAACACAAGCTACTGTGCTGGCATCCTGTAATTTTGTTAGGGACAAAAAAAAAAAAAAGATATAGATAAGAAATTTGGTAAACGTTGGCTGTATTATCTTGTAATTACTGCTGTAATGTTTGCGAAATGTTTTTGTAGATTCAAAATTGGATGGCTGTGCTAATCTTGAGAGTATTATTCCAGTGATTTGCTTTTTTGTGTTTACTTTTGTTATTTGTGTATGAGGTTTAAGGAATTACTGTCGGTAGTCCTCTATGACTTGTGAGTTTTACTGGGCAAAGTGATGCGTTTTAAAACACTTTTCCAAAGGATCTCGGGCCTCAAAGATCCCTGTGCCAAAGCTGAGGTCCCAAAAGCCTTGGAACCAAATTTGACAATTTTTATAGTCCATTGGCCCAATATAACTTTCACCTGACATCTGCATTTCCAGATTTTCGGAATGCCATTGGGAGTAATGAATTTTTTTCCCAACTTTACCCTCACTAATACTTTTGTATTTATATATTGGGAGTAATGAATTTTTTTCCAACTTTACCCTCACTAATACTTTTGTATTTATATATTGGAGGTAATGAATTGTTTTCCCAACTTTACCGTCACTAATACTTTTGTATTCATATTTTGCCCTTGTCCTATTTTTCATAATCTCTCTAAACCAAACACATTTGTTGCCGCTCCAGATTTTGGTTGATACGATACCAAAGTTGATGATTGCTGATGGTTGGTCATCAAACTATAGTAAGTCTATTGAGTTAGATCTGGAAGGTCAAGGGTTGCACAAGGCTCACCTACCCTCAACCTATAATCTTTTACTATTCCTTTCATAAAACATTTCTCAAGTTATTTCACAATTAATCAATTCATAAACTATTTTCAAGATGGCAATAAATGCTCGGTCCAAATTTATGTAATAAACATGCTCTAAATATCTCTTTTCTCTTTCTCATATGGTGCCATGCTATCCATTTCATAACTAATAATGCATACAATCTCGATCATTCTCCAAAGACAAAAAAGGAGCTTACAAATTCAAAGAAAAGATGAGGGTAGAAGAACAGTCCAAGTGTCATAACTTCAAAATGGTATACTTGAGTGCCCGTTTCAAAGTTAAATTGAACACTTAAGAAATCCGGTCAAATGGCTGACGTGGCAACTTTTGGCGAGTTTGGTCCAAAACGGCATCGCTTTACACGTTGATGTGGCGGAGAAAATACAAAAATAACTCCGTTTCGTGTAAATAATAATATAAAAATTAATCAAATTAGATTTAAACTTAATTTTATTTAAAATATTCAAAAATTTAAAAAAAAATTAAGAAAAATTAAAAATATATATAATATAAATTTTAAAAAAGGGGGGCGGGGAGGGTCGGGTGGGGTCGCCGACCCCCGGCCAACCGACGGCGGGCTACGAGCCCTCACCGGCCCTTGGCCAGGGCCCGGCGACCCTGGCCAACCCTCCCCACTTCGTTGCCGGCCCTTCCCGACGACAGCGGGGAGGCGGCGAGGGCCCACGAGCCCTTGCCGGTTGGGCGAGGGCGCGACCCTTGCCCCAAATGCGGGGAGGGCTCATGTGAGGCGGGTCGCGGGCCCTCGCCGCCTCCCCACCGCCGGGAGGAGCCGACGATGGAGTGGGGAGAGTTGACCAGGGTCGCCGGGCCACGGCCGGGGGCGAGGCCGGCCGGCCCGGCCGACGGTGAGGGCCCGCGAGCCCTCACCCAAATCTGAGGCGAGGGTCGCAGCCCTCGCCGCGATCCAGCGAGGGCTCGCAGCCCTCGCCGTCGGTCGACTGGGGGCTAGCGACCCCGGCCGACCCTCCCCCCTCCGTCGCTGGCCCTTCCCAACAATGGTGGCGACGGTGAGGGCTCGGCCCTCGGCCACCCCGTTCGACCTCCCCCCCTTTTTTATAATTTATTTTAATTTTGTTAATTTTTTCTTAATTTTTCTTAATTTTTTGAATATTTTAAATAAAATTAAGTTTAAATCTAATTTAATTAATTTTGATATTATTATTTATACGTCGAGACGGGAAACGGCGTCATTTTTGCATTTTCTCCGTCATGTCGGCATGCAAAACGACGCCGTTTTGGACCAAACTCGGGAAAATTGCCACGTCGCCCATTTGGCAGATTTTCGCTAGAGTGGCACTTAAGTATTCCATTTTACTCCGATATTGGCACTTAAGTGTACCATTTCAAAATTATGACACTTAAGTGTTCCTCCGTGCCAAGTTATGGCACTCCAGGTATCCTAACCTCAAAAGATGAGCATTAACAATAAGGCTCAATTTACTAACAACACAATTTTAACGGTAGGAGAGACCTACGAAGAATCGTTACTGACATGAAACAATCACCGGTCCATTGTGGACTCTCCATTAAAGGATGGGCATGCTCTTTTTCGAGGATACATTAAAGAAGAAAAGCTAACAATATCGAGTTCCCACTCTTGAACTAACAGAAACAAAATCGCTACCATACTCAAGAATCTAGACTAAATTAGAGATCAACTGCCTACAAATATAGCATTTTGGTGAAACCTCCCGTTCCACCAATAACACATATCGCTAACAACACACAAGATGACCACATGGAACAAAAATGAATCTCCTCCTCCTCATTAAACAAATTACACATAACTGTCCATCTGGTACATCTCCTGATTCATCGTCCGCACGAGTGTTGGCTCGTCGACTATAGCATGGTTCTGCTACTGCTACTACTCCTGCTCATCCCATCTATGCTGCCTCCATTTTTTCAATCTGTTCCATTTTATGAGGAAAGAACATTCGGCATAAGCTCAATATAGTCAAAAATTATAATGTCTTGAATTCAACAAGATACAGAATATGGTTACAAGTTAACTCAGTTGATAGCTATCAACCTCATAAAAGCAAATCCAAGGATACCAATTGACACCTTTCCAAGAAGATTACTACTCCAGAAGAATATCTTTGTCCATAAGGCAAGGTCAATGACAATCTGATCTTTTGTCATCTTGATACTAGAAAATGTTAAATCAATCAATTCAATAGTAGACGAGTACTATCAAAAAGGAGCTACCTGCCCAAGATCTAAGTAGTAGACCCCAAAGCATAATCATGTCAACTATCCTACAAGGAAGTATAAGATGGTCGATTCTCAATGACTTGAGTCATGTGAAGCAGACCGCTTGGCTACAAATCATCACACAAACAAATGACAAGCATCAAAGGAAGATGAGCTACAATACCTTTTGACGGATAAAGGGAAAATACTAAAATAATAGGAGGTGGTGCAAATCACCCAAAAATTCATGAAATCATAGAACTACGGAATTCTCAGTGTCATGCTAAATGCAAAAACAGAGACTTCCAAACAGGCAAGCCACTTTATATTCACATCCTTCTATAAACCATGATCAAGATTAGAGTGAATAAATTTGTACACATGTCCATTTATAGTAAAAGAAAATAGTGTACATGGGCATAAGTCTGCAAATGGAAAAAGAATCTCCTCAAGCAAGTATCAAGATTAATCAAATGTCCATCCATCACCATTAAAGTGTAGATGAGAGGAAAACTTACAAAAAATTCTCTGGACTTTATTTTCAAAAGCAAAGGCCAACAGCACTGACGTACTTTCCTAATGGAAGAATTTTCTCTCCTCACCAAACAGTCCAACCTTCAAAAGTAGAGGACCAAGAGCGTCGGATCAGATACTTGTATCAAAGTATCTTGGGGAATGCTCCCATTCAAGTTGTTCCCACTTAAAGAAAGTAACGCTAGGGAAGATAAGTTGCCATTGGAGGAAGGTATGCTCTCGATTAAATTATTAACTTACAAAATGGATTCCCAGAGCTTTGGCAACAAACCAAGCTCCCTATGAATTTCCCCAGTTAGTTCATTATACACAACATAAAGTGCAAACAAGTCTAAGCAACCTAATATATTTTTGGGAATTTCACCAACCAATGAATTGTTTTGTAGTTGTAAGACACAAAAGCAATGCAACTGGCCGACTTGTGGAGAAATCTCATGATCGAGAATGTTGTTTTCGAGCCACATTTGCCTTAAGAAGTTGAGATTCCCAATATTTGGAAAGATTGATCCAAAGAGTTCTTGTGATTGTGACCCTCTTATGCTTTCGGTCACACGTAATGCCATACCACTAGCAAAACCAATGCTATTGTTCCATGAGTTGAGCACGCTGAAAAGATCTCCGATTATGCCTTTGTCTATTTCATTGGTGATGGAAGAGACTTAGTTAAAGCACAGTACAAGAGCTGTTCAAAGAAGCAAGGGGCATGATGGGAACTCTCCAAAACTAATGCCCATGAGTTTCATGACTCAAAGCCCCAACAAGCAGATAGATTTGAGAAACAAAGGGTAGGATGAGTGCTACTGGAAATTTTGAAGAGCTTTATAAGAGTGGGGTGTCGATTTTGAAGCGCTATTCTTATCTTTTTATAAGAAGGTGTCAATTCTTCTTCTTTTTTCTTTTTAGGATAGCATTTTGAAGTGCTCTTCTTCTTCTTCTTTTTGACTCGGCAGCAATTGAAGTGCTTTTCTACCTCTGGAGAAGACTTTGCTTGGTGATCTGTGCGTGTTGCAGGGGCTAGAGTGAATGGAAAGAAGGGAATTTGAAAACTCACTTTGGTTGGAGGATATGGACAAGGCAATTGGAGGCAACTTAAATGAATGGAGAAATGGACTAGAAGTTTGAGGGCCATTTTCTTTTTTCTGATATGTGATGAGTCAGCATTTTACTTGGCGTGATTTTCTCTTTGAGAATGAAGACTCCGCAAAATGATCTTGAAAATGTAAATTATTTAGATATGGCAATGTAAATTGTTCCCATTAAAATGGCACTAGAGGTACATTAATTTTTTCTTTTTTCTTTTTTATTGTAAATAATTTTTTTGTTAGCTACTCACCTTCGAAATCTAAACTCATTTCATCCATGCTCATTTTTCCTTTAGGAGGAAAGTAGTTAGTATAGTCAATAAATTTTGTCCACTTAATACTTTTTTGGAAAATGATTGGTTTCCAGAGAGTCGCTTGAAAGGAATATTCATTGTTGTGGCCAGTGGATTTTTGTTGTAATTTTTGGAAGCAAAATGTTAACTCTCCGGACATTACAATCATATAATTTTCTCTCTCGGATGCAAATGTTGTTCATAGCCGTTTTAATCCTCAACCATCACGACAATGGATTAAGGGAAAACAAAAATAAAGATTCAGAAACACACTTGATTTAATTGTAAATTATAGTGCGCATATGTAGCCTACAGTGTTCTATGAAAGATGACTTTATTGTGAGGACATTGACAATGAAATGACACTGCTCCATAGCATCAACGACGTTAGATCCAAATGCAAAAATTAAAACCTAATCGGATGCTAAAGTAAGAAATATGTTTGTCCTTGCTGTCCGTATAGGCAGTTCTATTCATCTCCAATATCTTACTAAAAATGTATTATACACCAACGAGCCATGTGGATCTCCCGACAATCAAGGCCAAGCATTTCTATACCTATTTTAATAAGAATTTTGTCAATAGGACACTCTTATACCCCTCATAAATATAAGTTTGTCATTTTTAGTGTAAGTATCTCAAAGGACACGTTAACAAAACCATTTTGATAACAGTAGTTTTCTTTTTGGATAATAGTAATGGCGGCATTGCATATTCTCTAGCATAAATAGAACAAAAAAAGTTATATAATAAAAAATAGCTTCTCTTCATCCCCTAACAATGAATGAGAAATTTAATAGATTTGTAATTGGGACTTTTGCTCTCAACGATTTTTGAGAGAGGTGTAGAATTCTTTTGGCGATAAGATATTACGAGCATCTATATTCTTAGCCATGACAAAACCTAGCTAGCATTTTCCCTCATTCATTAAGCATTTAGTAATCCTATTTATTGGCAAAACTCTATTTGATGCACGTATTATAGAATTGATTATTTTCCATACTATAATAATGATTAATAATTAATTGATACAATCAACACAAAATACTTATATGTAATCATATATTATACCATATTCTTTATGTAATGAGCCAAATAAAATTTCACTAATGATCATCTGTTTTGTGGCGGCATAGACAAATGTCACACCACATGAATTCATGCTCAACCACCTAAACATAGAAATCACACTTTTTTTTTTTACCAAAATATTTCAGAGTTCTTATTAGTTAACATAAGAAATTATGTAAGTACTTATTATTTAACATATATAATTAATTTGTAATGACCTCTTTTTATATCATAGATAAGTGAGAATTTATATATATTGCAAATCTTTTTCAAAACATGTAAGGAAGAGACTTCATATGCATATAACATATTATCTGCAAATAGACTAAATATTAAAGATAAATTCAGGATCGAGAGGGATCGCTCGAATAGGTAAAAAAAAAAAAAGGTGACTTTATTTGCCGTCTGCAATGTCTGAATCTACTTTCTAAGACCATTATCGCAAATATAAAAGAGCATGCTTCCTTTGATTCGCCGTTTGACTCGATTCCTATACCTTTTCAGGCCGAAAAAGAACCTCAGCTCTACAGAGCTTTCCTTTATTCAAAGAGAGAAAGTAACTGAACACTCTTTCCATCTTGCTCTGCCTCTGCCTTTACTTTACCTTGACTCAAAATCATGCACACAAGCTTCCCTTCGTAATGCATATGAGTTAATTCACATTCTAGAGTAAACGCAAGCGTGCCGATTCAAAGGGAGAATCCACAGCTATGTTCATGCAATCAGTCCATGTGGTCCGATAACTTAGTAATTGTTATTACGGTCTTTCCGGCTGCATTCGACTCTTGCCTATAAGGGGTTTGGGGAATGAGACACAAATGCTTGCCAGGACAAGAAGAAAAAAACCAAGAGGGACATCGGAAATATGTCATCCATCTGCTGCTACCTACCAAGCCGCAGCAAGATACATTAAGAAAAATGGATCTTCCTGTCACTTATTTCAAAAAGTTAGGCATGTATAAATCTGCACTAACAAGAAATCATCATCAAATGCACGATATTCAGGCTTTCTTCATAAAGTTATGACATTAAAGCTTTCTGAACACAAAAAGGAAGTTTATAATTGCTCTAGTGATGATAAGAAGCACAAACTTCACATGGATATATACTTGTACTCTTATATGATACTGAGCATATACCAAAGAAGTATCCGTTATTTTTTAGGACCTCAACCCGGATGCAACTAAATGTAGAGAAGGAAAACGGTCTACGCATCTTCACTGTCACTAACAGTGACAGTAGGGCATGTGTCGATGTAGAACTCGGAGCAGAAATCAGGTTCATCAACAATACATACCCTGTTTACGTGGATAAAACAAGAAATGTTAAGAGAGACGGGTCTTCCACTTTCGAATGAAGAGCAAAAAATATCTAAAGAAGCATAGACTTGATGCCAAACAAAGGGACGGTACCTCTCAAGCACACACTTTCCTTCTTTGTACTGTTGGCTCTTTTCATGTGCCGCCTCCTGCAAATAAATGAAGTGTCCGGGAAAGCAGACAACCATATAAATAATTAACTCTGCCAAAAATGTCTGTTCACCATGCCTATATTAATATCACTATCATCATATGGACATCATTGAAAGCATGTGTGGTGTGCTCATCCGCATAAGTGTGAATCTATGCCTCTGAAATGCAGTAAGGTATAAGCTTAATTATACCAATGGATATTGTGTCTACTGAAGGTGGGGGAGAAGAGGACATCATTGCACTAAGAGCTATCTTGGAGTTTTGGTCTGTGCTTGTCCGTGCTTGAACCAATGTCAGATTTCAGGTGATATGCAACCAACTAGTATCAATTTAATGCAATTTCATGGAACTTCATATCTAATATACACCATAGGTCCTATCCTCATCTCTCATTAGGAAAGTTCATCATATAGATTTATTTTGCACGACTCCTGACCAACCCATGAGCCTCCTCAGAATCAGTGCTTGCGTGTGAATAGAGAGAGAGAGAGAGAGGGAGATTATACATATTTCCACCCAACAATTTGGCCACAACAGCAACAGTATAAATCGCCCACAGTGTGCAGTCCTGAAAGCATCATCCTCTCTTCTAGAGTTCCCACATTGACATTCACCCTAAAGCACAAATCGACAGACAAATATGAAAAATACATGGCTCATTATTCAAGCATTATGCAGATGATAAAAAAAACCAAAAGTAATTGAATTTACAATGTCAATAAACACGAACATAACAACACTAAAAACTCAGTATAAGGGCCTCTATTTCTGCATTTCGCTTTTGCAAAGAAAGAATGATCTTCCTTTTCTCTGGACAAATGAACCCCAGTACTCTTGCATTGACAACCAATAAATACTAAAATGAAGATTCCTTATAAGGTAAAACTAAAAATGAGGGCCTATTTACAATGGTAGCAAGAAGTTAAATGAGACTCTTTTAAAGCTTTTGCATCTTCAAATGAAAAACCTTATCATACTTGCAATCATAAGAGAGCTAAGAGAAGTCACTTTCGAAGTCATTAGGCAATGCAATCTGTGCTGATATACAAAGAAATATGCCCTGAGAATCTCCAGAATGTAATCTCATTCCTCTCATCCTCCATAAACTATGACTTCTACAGCTTGATTCTCTTACTAAAATGCTCCAACAAGCATCAGTTGAACCTGTACCGTTCTCCACTTCCTCTCCCTTTCACTACTATCTTTGGAAGAGGAGAGAAAGGGAAAGAAGTGAAATAGTCTAAAGACCTAAGCGCGCATAATGTGCACTGTCATCTGCCTAGATCTCGATTCTCAGCTTATCTAAGGAAAACATCCTAATGCAAAAGCTCCTGGAAAAGTTGGTGAGGATATCTAGAGCTATCGACACAATGAAAATTTCGTGTATAGGAAGAAACAATCTTGTCAGTACTAGTGAAGCTATCAAATGGACATGATATTGCTGTCACCCTTGCAGAAACCAGCAAGAAGAGTGTTCCTCTTTCTAGTATCATAACAGAAAAGCAGAACAACGAGATCATAGAGGCAGCAATCAGTCGGCATAAGTTTATAAGCCAGCATGCAATCTTGGTCCTGAAGCCTCGTGAATTTAAGTTCCGACAGCCATATAAACATTCCCACCACTATAAGGAAGCAAAATACTAAATTGTTGATACAGAACTCACGCCTTGTTGAAGAGGTACGCTTTTCCTCGGCGACTATGAAACGCCTGACCAAAATTACAGAAGAAGAAAAAAAATCATATCAGGGCTCAACATCCTTGAGATAACAACTCGACATAACGCGCTGTTCTACTCGAATCAATACTTGCACAAACAACTGCCGCACATGACAAAGTTCGGTGCTTTTCTCACAATTCAGCAAGAAAGCAGTACACCCGAAAGTAGTCTCCTCCGAACAAAGCGATATACATCAGATAAAATACCCCCCAGTGCAATTCACCAACAGAGGCTCGAATAAAGGACCGACTTTTACCCAATCAAACGACGCGAGAAACGAATCTGCCCCCTGGGCGAGCGATTACAGAGAGCAGTAGCGTACCTTAGAGAAGACATCCGAGACGAGGGCCAGGTGGGTCTTGCAGTACTTGCACTTGTAAGATCGCCCTTCCAGCTCCACCACGAATATCCTCCCCATCGCGGTTTCTTTCGCACCTCCCTCTTCTTCCAATTCCACTGTTCACTCGCCACCCCCGAAGTTTTCGTAGGTGCCGCACGTTGGCGTTGGATAAGAAGGAGGGGAACCGAAACCCGCCGTCCTCGCAACTGGGTTCTCTCGAAGCTCGTAAAGTAACGACACGAGGTGCAGACAGCGACTCCCCCGAGCGCGCATCGCACGGCTGGTAAGAAGAGCGCGTGATCTACAACGTAAGAGACGGTTCGGGGTCTTCGAGGTCGGCACGGAATCGTTCGGTTGACCGGTTCGGGCCGGGCCTGGCCGTTTGGGCCCAATCGCGCCAGCCCAGACGGAAGGCCGTAACGCTTCGCTCCCTTGAGACTTCTCTTTTCCGGTCATTTTGATTTCATTCCCAATTTGCGTCGAGCGACCGTCCAAATTGTAGGTTTCGGGGCCACGAAATCTGGACCGAGATTGTCGTTCCGGCTTTGGTTTTACGAATGGCGATCGGGCGTTCTAAAGGTCTATATCCGCCGTCGTCTCCACGGACAAAACCGGGAAGGAAAAAAAAAAGGGATTAGCTCGGCTTTTACTTTAATCCCAATGGGGACAACGACAGCAATGGGGGCATCCGGGAGGGCCTTTTTAAATTGTGCCTCGCCCAAAACTTACGTAATGGGTCGCTTTCGGATATTTTAAAAACCCGGGAGTAACGTCGTGAGCATGGGACGTGCATGCATCTAACCCCCGTATGATTTGATCGCGCTTTACTAGATCAGAAACTTTTGTGGACACTGATACCGAGTCCAGAGGGATTCGAATCCTGCGCCGCCCCGCTAGGGATGCAAACCGAGTTTAAAGATCGTAGGACAGAGAATGGTTTCATGCTTTTCGCTTGATTGGACATTGCCCAACCACTAATAAAAAAATGAAAAATAACAAATACGTTTGGTGTTTACGATAAAATCCAACGCACCCAGGGAACATTGGCTTCAGTCATCAAAAATTCGGCGAAACTGGACACTAACTTTCGAATGAAATTGGACAATTCGAACCAAATAATTGAGGATGTCACACTTTCCACTTCCCACTTCACTGTCGCATGACCTCCTATAGGCTACACCAACACTTCGAGATTAAAAAAAGAGGAGAATTCTTTATACTTTTTTTTTGTTGTCATTCCACGTCGCGCTCTGTCAAATCATATTCCTCTGCTTTTTTTTTTTAATTTATTTAATCGAACATCCTACTTTCACAATTTTATTAATAAATCCTCATGCGAAGTGCATCCGGGTGCGGTTGATGTGGTCGTCGAAAGATCCGAAAGTATAATATATGGATGTCACACATGGACGTGTGCAGAAAAATCTAGCCAAATAAAATAATGTCAGAATGTGGTGGAGAGATATGTCCGAATCAATGAAATTTTATCTACAACTCACTAAAACATTATCCAACAGTTATATCAGTTGAATTTAGCCGAATTCGATGTCGAAGGCTCTTCATTAGAAAAATGAAAGTAGTTCAACTTGATTAGACAAATTAAGTATATAGATTTGATTAAAAAAAAAGCATGGAAGTATATAAATGGAAATAACAGAACTACACACTTTAAATCTTAACATAAAAAAGAATTGATATTTTGTTAGTTTGTGGACACTCCTGCTCCATTTATTTTTAAAACTACTAAAGAAGAACAAAAAAGCTAGGTGTATTAAGATTCCATTTATTTCACATAAAATAAATAATTTAAAATAGATATCCTAAAAATGATTATTTGTATTGCCTACAAAAATGAATGAAACGAAAATGTTCTATCGTCCATAAAAATATTTTTAATTGAATAATTATTTTAAATGATCATTTTCAAGAAAATAAAATTTAAATTATTCTTTTTTTGTGGAAAAAAAGGACTTTTAGGGATGTGATTTTAATATTGTTAAGTTTTAATCGCACCAAGGGAAAGTAAAGCAAACAAAAGCAGGTCTCGATCTTTATACGCTCCAGTCAAAACCGGACTGCCCAAGAAAAAAAAAAAGAAGCATGAAAGCATTTAAATGGAAATCAGACAATTGCGTACTTTAGATTCTTAAAATAGAACACATTATTTTTCCAGTTTCAGAGACTCTCCTCCATTAAGTTTTAGAACTATTAAAAAAGAACAAAAAGGTAATTGTATTAAAACTTTATTTGTTTCGTAAAAAATAAATAATTTAAATAATATATTTCTAGAAATGATTATTCGTATCACTTTGAAGAAGAATGAATGAAATATTTTCATTGTTTGCATCAAATAATTATTTTAAGTGATATAAGCGGACGTTTTCGAATAAGTAATTTTTAAAATATTATTTTTGCGGAATAAAGGCAACTTATAGGGATGTGATTTTAATATTGTTTAGTTTTAACCACACCAAGGGAAAGTAAAGCAAACAAAAGCAGGTCTTGGTCTTTATACACTCCTGTCAAAACCGGACCGCTTGGGAAAAAAAAGAGCATGAAAGCATTTAAATGGAAATCAGACGATTGTGCACTTTAGATTCTTAAAATAAAAAAGAACACATTATTTTTCCAGTTTCCAGAGACTCTCCCCCATTTAGTTTTAGAACTATTAAAAAAGAACAAAAAGGTAAGTGTATTAAGACTTTATTTGTTTAAGTAAATTATATATTTTTAAAAATAATTATTTGTATTACTTCGAAGAAGAATGAATGAAATATTTTCATTGTTTACATCAAATAATTATTTTAGTTGATATAAGCAGACATTTTCGAAAAGTAATTTTTAAAATATTATTTTTTGCGGAATAAAGGCAACTTTCAGGGATGTGATTTTAATATCGTTAAGTTTTACCGCACCGAGGGAAGGTAAAGCAGAACAAAAGCGGGTCCCGGTCTTCCTACCCTCCAGTCAAAACCGGACCAACCCCAAAAAAAAAAAAAAAAAAAAAGTTCAGAAGAAGAACCGATTCGACCGGGTCCAGAGACACCTGACAGCCCGACAAGCCGTTACGCAGCCAAGCCGCCGCCGCCGCCGCCCCACCCCCCAAGCACCGAGCCACGTACGCCACGCAACCCAAAAAGAAAAAAGAAAAAAGGAAAAAAAAAAAAAAAAGGCCGCGACTTTTTCCTTCCCGACTTTGCGTTTCGTCTCATCCAGTCGCCCCCACCGCATCCCCAACACGTGTCGTCACATCCCTCAACTGCCCCCCGGCCCCCCTCGCCCCCTCCCCCGCGGCGGGGCCCACGCTCAAAAACCGCCGACGCGCCGGCTTTTTAAAATCCGCCCCCCGTCCCCTTCACACCACACCCATGCCCCACCACCACCACCACCACCACCACCACCCGCCGCTACGCGCCAAAAGAAGGTTCCGTACGGGGCTCACGTGGGGGCGGCCCCCCTTACGTGGCGCGCCGCGACTGGGCCGGCCCTCGCTTTCGCCGGGTACAGGTGCGTGCAGCATAGCGTGACGTCACCTCCACCCTTCGCCCTCAGAGAAGAAAATCTGTGCGGTGGATTCCAAGCGAAATGATGGCGGTGGGCCCCCGCACCTCAAAAGCGGCCGCCGCTAACAATGCCATTTTGTTCACACGTGGACCCACTCGTCCCGTTGCCCGATAAGATTCTCGAAAGAAAAGAAAAAAGAAGAAATTCCCTGGAACGTTAAGGAATATAGAATAATCAAAAATAATTTTCATAAGTTAAAGCTTTTCCCATCTTGGATCGATTTATATTTATTTTGTAAAACTGATCAAACCCCACTCTCTATTTTTTATTATTCTTTTCCTTTTTTTTGAGGCTATAATGTAGTTGTATTATAATGGTTATAGTAGGTAGGTTGGTACGTTGAGTAAGTACGAAGTGGTGGGTGGTCAAATTAAAGGAACCGCCTCCATGGTAGGGGGGAAAGCTGGTGTGCGACCTATCGCCATCAGCAACCGGAATTTTTGTGACTTGCTTCTTGCTTCTCGCTTTTGCCCACCTCTTTCCCCCTCTCCCCCTTCTTCTTTTACCTTTTTGACCTTTTCAAGTTAATACTTTGGGGAGACAAATGAGCTCTTGGATTTCTGCCCCGGTTTCTCTTAATCAGTCTGTATAATATTCTCAGCTTTTATTGTACTATTTTTCTCTTTTTACGTTTGATCCCATACCCAGGTCCAGTACGCAAATTGGTGAGTCTGACCATTTCCCACTCACCCTTTTTCGTATTAGAATTGATAAGAAAAATACCAAAAACATATATCACTTTATCTCCCGATGGTGGCCGTTGATTGTTAAAACGTGTGTTTGGTACCTTTTGGAGGAGTTTTTTTTTTAAAGGACCGAATTGCCCTTTAATGCTAATCGCTAAACTCTCTAGCAAACCACAGCCTCCATCGCTAATGGACCCCATCTCCCATCGCCACGCACCATTGCCCGATGCGCCCGTCTACTTCCCACCCCACCATGGCCTTCGCTGCAATCAACTCCCCTCTCATCCGTCCGCGTCAATCTCTCCCCTCGCTCTTGAGACGTCATATTTGGGCCATTCTCGTGACCTCAAATATGGCATGCCAGAGAGAGAAGTTGAGCGGCCATGGCTGCTCAGATGCTAGATTTGGCATTTGGCATGGCAATGGCGCAAACTCGAGCTTGACGGAGATAAAAAGGACGCCTAAATCCACCGCTTAAAGTCATGTTACTTTTTTAACACAAAAAAGAAAAAGAAAAAGTGATGTTGTTTCGATTCAACGGGTTATGCATATCTAATTTGGAATGATTCAATAGACAAAGCACTGATCTCGCCTAAATTGCAGGGAATGTTTGCTAAATCAATCACCCGACAAGGACTCCGGAGTACTCGTTACCAAAATTCACGTCATTTGAGACAGCCGGACTAGCTTCATTAAGGGTATGGGAAAAAAGTTCAAAAAGGACATCTTAAATGGGGTATCAAATACATTTGCAGCTACTTATGAAACCGAACTTTCTCGAAGTTAAAACCATTTAATGCTAAAACGCAACATATTTCCATCCCATGCACCAAATACACATATACACACATATACATATAAATATCGAGAACAACTTGAAGATTAAACCTCCCTAATATAATCCCAATAGACTAATGAGCCAACTAGCCACTTAAACAATCCATGAGTGACGAAAACTAAATCACATTAATGATGTGATTATAACTGTGACTGATTCAACAATAAATTAGACGACAAAAAAAATGAGATATATTATCACACCACACGGTTATTGTTTTCAACACGACATGCAAAATTTCGATCCTTGAAATTAAGAATGCAGGACAAGAAAAGAGTAAAATCAACCAAAAGTTGGATTTTTTTCGTTAATTTTGATCTACTTTAGTTGAAAGGCACTTTTTCCTTTGGATCATAAATTTCGGCCTAGAAAGGGCAGACCGGCAATGGAAAAGCTTTCCTTTCACACGTAGGGCCCTTGAATGGATCATAATTCTAATTCCGTCCGTCCAGTAAATTAATGATGGAGCCAGGCATTCGCACCAATTCAACTTTCTTTCCCTTCTTTTTTTCTCCTTGATTTTCGTCCTTTTTAAGGCTTCTTCTCTTTTTTGGTGTTCTCCTTCCACTTGTTTTCGTGATACTTTCAAGGTCAAATCGGTGCCAATTGCTGGGTCCAACGACATGAACCAATACAAAATCTCAAAATCCAACTTCAATGTGTAAGGTAATCCAATATGATGTTTTCGTGATCTCGTGAATCGATATGAAATTAATAGCACGAGTTGCGACTTAATAATGCCAATCGTTGTCGACAAACATATTCCTGGATATGTAAAGGTTGCAATAAGTCATGACAAGCGTGTTTCAATACCTGAGCTACAATTGATTTACAAGATCAATTTAAGAACTTGTACAGTGATTTAGTGTCAATCGACCATTTTGATAGGCAGATCCTTGTAACGGAAAGTTCTCCTTTTACAAATAGAGCCCTTGTATATATCATATTTCCAATTCCATCCGTCTAGCTAAATTAATGAGAAGCTATGTGTTGGCACCAATTCAACTTTCTTTCCCTTTTTTTTCTTGTTCAGTTCCGTCCTTTTTAAGGTTTCTTCTCCTTTTTTTTTTTTTGCATTTTCCTTCCATATTTTCTGATAATTTCAAGGTCAAATCAATGCCAATTGCTCGATCCAACAACATAAAGCAATACGAAATCAGTATGTAAGGTAATTCGATGTGATATTTTCATGACCATATGAATCGACATGAAATTAATAGCACGAGTTATGACTTAATAATGTCAATCGCTGTCCGAAAATGTATTCCTAAATATGTAAATATTTCAATAAGTCATAACAAGTGTGTTCCAGTACATAAACAACGATTGATTTACAAGTCAATTTAAAACTTTGGATGATGATTCAATGTTAGTTGATCATTTGAACAGGCTTGGTGAGCCATATTCCCCAATATCAAATGAATGCTCGGGACTTCACTTGATAAATCAATTTTTGCAACGTGCCGTCAGTCTCGGACATGCATTTTTCGTTAGAACCTCCATTATTTACGGGGGCGTTTCTAAATTTGACTTCAGCCTCGGCATATATGGCAGGATTGATTTCATTTTTCCTCGGTCCATATGGTTGAAATCTGATTAAAAAAAATTAAAAAAACTAACGTGTTGAGCACGGGTTAAAAGTGAAAATTCCAAAACCCGACTCTCTACACGCCTTCTGAAAAGTCCTCCCCTATTCAAGAATTCAAAATTCACAATTTTGACGTGAGAATTTCTCGATGCTCTTGTTATTTATTTTTTATTATTAATTAATTTCCCAAGGTTAGTAAAACTAATGAATATTCTATTTAGTAAACCGCAGCGGTACTCGGCGACAAATTCCAGTCGGGAAAAAAGGCGAATCCCACTTCTTCGTAATCATCGTGAATTGAAGTTCGCGAATTTCTTGGTTCGTAGGTCGAAGGGTCTACGAATTGAACCCCCCTCATGGGCGACCAAATCGCTGACTTTACGTAGATATGTGCCCGCCCGACATAATGCCGGAGGTTTTCGTTATACGTATATTTTCTTTTGTCGTTACGTTAAAAATTCGTGTGCAACCTAAACGACTAGTAGATGAAAGGGACCAATTAAAACGTGCCACCGTTACTTTTGTTGGACACAAATACAGTGGGCAATAATTTTTACATGAAAGGGCAATCTCTTGAATAAGTTCAATTTTCTTTTATTGAGATAATCGTAATGGTCAACATCAAATAAAAGTATGGGGCTCATCAAGAAAATTTTGAGAAAAAGACTCGACTACAAAGTTAGGCGTAAGGGTATATCAAAGATCCAACTATGGGTGTCGTCAATATCATTGGTGTCATAGGTCATGGCATCAAGACACCTGGTTTGAGCTACAGGGGCTCGGGTCCGAACTCAGGATGGAGATACTCTATGGGTATGGAGATCCGTATTCGTTTTAAAGAATAACTTTTTTATTTCCTCATATTTTGTAAATTGTTAAATGCCCTTCTTTCTCCCTCTTCGACGGGTAACCAAAGAGTTGGAAACCCAAAACATCGTATACGGTTAAAAAAAAAAAAAAAAGAGGGCCCCGAAAATAAAGGCCCTTTTCTTCCCTTCCAAAAAAAAAAAAAAAACCATAGATTTTATCCAGAACCTAAGCTGTCGTGAAACATAGGAAGACCGAAAAAGATAGAGGGCTGTATTTTAAATTTCACAATTTAAAAAAAAAAAAAAGAAGAGAGAGAGAATAAAGGACGGAGGAGCGAGGACGGAAGTAGAGAGGGGCGGGGAGCCGCGTGACGACAACCCGAAACCCGACACGGAAGTCGTCAACACGGAATTCGCCTCCCCCCGCGGGCCCCACGCACCCCACTCCGCGGCCGCCTGTTTATACGCGCCTCCGCCTGATTCGGTCTTCTCTCTCTCTAAAACCGATGTTGCGGGTCTCGCCGTCGGTGCCGCCTCCCGCTAGAAAAAAGGGGGGAATAATACCCCCCTCGAAAAATTAATACCCGCTGGGGGGATTAAATTTTTCCCGATGCGGGCGTCCCCACGCTGCAGGCCTTATCCCCACACCCCCGTCGTGCCCGAATCACCGTCGGATCGGGGAGAGGGAAAAGCACGATGCGGACGGAAAGATTCCCGCTGCCAGAAGGAACAAAAAAACCCCAACGCGTATCACGAGGCCATCTCGAAGTTTTCGTTCTCACCCCACCCCCCCCCCTTTCCCTTTCGGTTTCTCATATTTCTCTATCTATTTTATTTTACTTAGATTTAATTCTCACAGCTCGCCGACTTATTACAAATCTTTTTACAACGCTCGAGAATTAAACTCACGTATAATTTTTCATGATCCTTTAAAATCTGAATAATATTTTAATGATCTTTTAAAATCTGGATAATATTTTCAATAAGGATGGTGAAAAAGACGCTTTTAATTTACCTTTAAACGTGAATTAATAGACTCTAAGATATTTAGTAATGACTCATGAATGAAACAAAGTCATTCAAATTTCAAAATTTATGGTGATACAATAATATTAAAAAGTGTCCGGTTGATCATATCACATCAATCATGTTTGTCATGTAACTCAATGAAAAAGTGGATCTCGTTATCAAATGCCCCGTCAACGTTCATCATGTTTGTTTCGATTTATTCGATTGCTCGGTAAGTGATAAGAAGATTTGTCAATTATTGTCCATTGAAAAACTCAGTACCAATTGAATAAATTCCATTGAATTAGTAATAAGTTCCATGCACACACACGGGCTTTTTTTCCATGTACAGTATTATCATAAGCTAATAATAAATCAGACGAACATTTTGGTCTCCACAGACATGCAATTACAATTCAAAGAGGAAAAATGAGAGAAGCATAATAAATTGCTTGCGCGATTTAATAATGTCACCAAGAGCATTTTCTTAACTAAAAGCGATTTGTACATAATATTTCCTCATCTACTTTGCTCCCTCTCGATTGAAAAAAAGAAAAAGAAAAAAAAACTTTACCCCTTTCTTTCTTTCCCATGATATAAATTTAGAAAAGTGAATTTTATAAAGTCTTTCATCAATACAATACATAAACGAGATAAATTGCAAATTATTATTATTTTTTTTACTGTTTTCATCATTACAGTCAAAGACAAAAAGCGCACACCCCCATGTCTCTCATCATGAAGCCGCTCTCATCGGCTCCCTCTCCCCCTTGGCTCTCTGCTTTTAAGCGGCAAAGCAACGAACCAAACGCGAGCCATACTTTTTTTACACGGGAGAGCTTAGTGCGGTCTCCGTACGAGTATGGGCCCGACACGTGTCGCGCGACTCGCGATCCCTCTCCCTCTCCACCACGCGCCCCTCCTTCCCCACGCCCCCTCCCCGGCGCATCTTAGCGCTTCCCCAACCTCCCACGACAGGGCTTGTCAAAGTAGCTGCTCTGCCGGCGACATGTCCTCGTGCAGTTAACCCCGCTATAATATTCCAAACGATCCCTTTTTATTTTTCTTCTCATAATCGATCTGATAACGATCTTGCGGGAGAGATTTGAAGCACCCGTCAAAATGGGTCGATGATCCATCGTTTTGATGATGATCTTTTCTTTGTTTATTTATTTTTGCGCTCGATCTCGAATCGGAAGGAAGATCCGAACCAGCAGGAGGAGAAGATCGGAGACGAGAAACGATTTCGAGAACTTTCTGTAACCGATGGAACTGTAAAATGACATCGCCGATTTCATTTATGGTGGAAGCAAGAACCCAAAAACAACATCGAGAAAACCCTAGTCTTTTCGCTTTTCTCAGTTGCAAAAAAGAGGCAACAAGTAGGAGGAGGTTAATCATCATCGTCATCGTCATCGTCATCGTCATCGTCTTTTCTATGTACATGATTCTATCGTCGTCCGTCGGCGTCGTCGTCGTCCGTCGTCGTCGTCAGCAGCAGAGCATGGATCTTGCGTCAGGCTGAGAGCACGTCCTCAACAAACCGATGAAACCAACAACCAAAAAACAAAAGGATCCAAAAATTCCATCGTCCCGATCCGCCGATCTACGCGGGGAAAAATTTCAGGCCACCTCCGGTGGGGGAAGGTTGAGGTCGAGGAGCGATTTGCCGCGCGCCGGCCTGTCGTACTCCGCCGCCGCTGACGCCGAGGAGACGGGCTCGCTCTTGACCCCGGCTCCGATCGCCGGGCGAAAGTCCGCCAGCATGGGGCGGTCGAACCTGCACGCCTCCAGGAAAGCGCCGCCCGCCTTCTTATGCTCCATGCGGCCGAAGGCGTCGAAGAAGAACACCGGCCGCGGCGGCGGGGACATCACCGGGAAGCACATTGCGGCCGCGCCGGGGAAGTAAGGCCCGGGCCCGGCGGCGGCGGCGGCGGCGGCGACAGGGTGGCGGCCGAGGCTGAGGTCGAGGGGCGGGCCGAGGGCGGCGGCCTGGACGGCCCCGGCCGGCGGCGGGGGGAGGGCTCGTCGAGGAGCTGCTCTGGCTGGGGCTGCGGGAGGAGGAGATCAGCTCGGCGGAGGTGGGGAAGTTGGTCTTGGCCTTGGCGCCGCGGAACTCGCGGGCGGCGGTGTCGTAGGCGCGGGCGGCCTCCTCGGCGGTGTCGAAGGTGCCGAGCCACACCCGGGTCTTCTTGCCGGGGTCCCGGATCTCGGCGGCGTAGCGGCCCCAGGGCCTCTTCCGGACGCCCCGGAAACGGATTTCCTTGGCGCCGTTAGGGTTTGGGATGGCGGCGACGCTGGGCTTTTCTCTCGGAGCCATGGCTTCCTTTTCTTTTTTTTTTTTTTACCTTCCTTCCTTTCCTGGCGGTTTCTTGGCGAGAGGCAGAGAGAGAGAAACGGAGAAACGGAGAGAAATAGAGAAGCGAGATGGCTTGGGGGAGGAAGAGGACTTGGCTTGGCTTAAATAGAGGCGTGGACGGAGGAGGAGGGGGAGAGAGAGAGAGAGAAAATCGTGGGGGTGTGTAAAAGATACGCTCCTTTTGGGGCGCTTGTTGTGTACAGACCAAGCAGGTTGTTCGCTTCTCGGGCAAGAACCCCACTTTTCCCCTCCCCCCACTCCTTTTCTTTTTTGTCCTTTTTCGTATTCTCGATTTTATTATATGACGTGAATTTCTCTAGAGAGAGAAAATAGGGAGTAAAGGGGAAACAAGACAAATATGGATTGGGCCTCAAGTCATGACGTCTCGAGTCATCGAGTATTTGATGAGCGAAATTACCGACGGAACCCTGCGCGCGGCGTTCTTTTTATTGGAGCTTCAATTTTTCAAGGTAACGATCACATAACCGTGGCCCTCTCTGCTAAATGGTTGGGTCAGTGTCACGCTCTTCGGTATTATTTGCCTCTCTACCCGTGTTAAATTCCAAGTGCTGATGCAATTTTTTGTAGAGGTCGTTCGAACTTTTTTTTAAGAGTATGGCACAAGTTTTTTAACATTGCAATGCCTAGTACCTGAACCATGAAAGATCAAATCACGCTCGACATCAAACTCTAACGTGAAGTCCTTATCACGAGCAATTTATTTTTAATCGTATTTGGGATAGGGTTTTCTTTTTAAGTTCGACCGATTCTTGTTGCCCGTCATGCTCAAAGTTTCTTGAACGAAGCTTCTAATCTTTCTTTTGGATAATGATGCACATGTGCAGCTGTAGCGCTCTCGTGTTTTTCCCTAGCGAATGTGGGATGAAGTATCTTATTCTCAAAGCATAAAAATTGGAACTGCTTGACCAAATTACGTACCTTTTCACTTTTTTCATTTGATTTAAAATATGCAGTCCGCATCTTTTGTTTTTTCTTTTACCTCCCGCGATCCTCGACACGTAAATTCATATACCTAAATTCCATCAACCCTTTTTACTTCGAATGATATTTTCAAGAGCCGAAATAAAATTAAAAAAAAAAAACAGACTATTGTCCGATAAATTACTTTTTTAAAAGGAAAAGGAAAGGAAGAAAGGAGGAAAGGGGAAAATCCGACATCTACGTATCTCAAAACCAACGCCACACCACGTGTGGCGGACATAGGAGGCGCGGGAGGCCTAATCATCACGCGCTTCACGTGCTGTGGGGGCGCGCCTCCGCCCCCTCCTGCCTCGGCCCAGTCAACGAGGACATTGACCGCGACTCTCTCTCTCTCTCTCTCTCTCTCTCTCTACACCTCGCCGCCCCTGCTTTAACTCTTTCCCTCTTTTATTTAAAATTGAATTTAATTCGTTTGGACGGAGAAGAAAAAGCCTTTCCTTTTCAAAGGGCGGAAAGGGGGGAAAAGAAAGGGAAACCGCAAAAGGCCAGCCCTGCTCTACGTAACGCACCCCCGGCCCACCCACGTGGCACGCGGCAGAAACACCAGACCCCCCCCCCACGCCCCACGGTGGAGGCGGCGTCTTTTAACGGCGGTTTCTGCGGGGCGCGGGGGGCCCCACGTTTCGGCATCGGCCTGCTGTCCTCACGATTCCCGTAAACGGCGTACCGCCACCGTCCCCCATCCTGACGGCAGTTTTTTTTTTTGGTTTGGTTGGTTTATCGGCCCTCCCCACTTTTCGAAAGTCACTTTTCCATTCCCTTTATTTTATTTTATTTTTATTTTTATTTTATTCTGATTACACGTGTCATGCGGCGCGGATTGGTTTCGTGGGTGTTGATTGGGAACGATTAATTCGATTAATCCTTAGATAGACCCGCGCCAATTATTGTGGTCGTGAAACGGCTGTTCCTTTTTAATCGCACGAGCATGCCCCCCCCAAAGCTTATTTAAAGATGAGATGTTAGGTTTTGACCACAATATTAATTGCATCGGACTTGAAATCAAGCGTTTGACAACTCAACTAAGCTAAATCATCATATTTAATTGTAAAGGGCTTTTGATTGGTTTTTTTTTGGGGGTGGTTTAGGAGCGCATCGTGTCGATTCCAAACATTAAACATTCCTGGGAACTATCCCCACCTTCTCGTTGTATACAATGAATCAAGTGTCCGATACTTATACAACATAGAGCGGCCAAGCCATCCTTTAATAGAAAAGAAGTAGGCTTGTCATATCTCCAAATGAACTTACTCGATATATTATTTGTTTATGTCCATTTTGTACTTAGCTTCATAATTTTGTTTTTAGCATACAAATAAACACTTCCCCAAGAGGTTGATCATTTTTGCAGTACTCTAGTTTGAGCATGCTTAATTTAAAAAATTTAAAGCAAAACGTATCCTTTTGTCATCTTGTTTTTTTCTCCCTATTCAGCATGCAATTCGATTTGTTCTTGCTCCTTTCCCATCTTGTAAGTTTATTAGAAGCCGTTTCTTATTCAAAACCTCTGGCTGCAACAACCATTCCCCACACTCTTCGGGATTGGGTCGTCACAAGACGCCTTTTGAATCGGCTCGAAGTGAGGGCCGCTCTTATTCGAGCCTTCAGCCTCGGCAACCACTCTTCGCCCTCGTTGAATCGAGCTATTATGAGACGCCATTTGAATCGGTCAGAGCGGGTCGGACGGCTCACTTTGCCAGATAAAGCGCCCCCATCATGGTACACGCGTTGAGATCGAAGACGCGCCGTGGAAAGAAACAAGAGTGAAACCGCGGAAGGTTTTTAGGTCGTAGTTTGCTGCCAACGGGACAATAATGGGACCGTCGGCTCTCCTAGTACCGCGTACCGTAGCCATCGGTCTGCCCTAATGACAGAGTCAACCAGAAGCTCCGACCAGTATAGCTAGCAATAAATTTAAAAAACCATTAAAAAAAGAAAAACGAACGGCGCATTTAAGAAAAGAAAGAGAAAACCCGGAGAACATCCGATCTCCAAAAAGTCACCCGGATCTGATCTCTGACGTTCGACCAAAAAAAAAAAAAAAAAAAAGATCTCTGATGAATCAGATTTCATCGTGACCGTTCGATTAAACAGGATCCACATTAATTATCACGAAAATGTTCTCTCCGTGTCCATTCCAGGTTTTGTCGGCAAACAAGCAGAATCTAGCAGTGCTGGCGATCGACCGGCAGGAATGATTCCACTCGGCCCGGAAAAAAATGATTTTGAATTTTCGCAATCATGCGTCGCGGGACATGGCGAGATGACAACGTTATTTTATCAGCCCATCTCCTTTCGGACGTGCGTGCGTGCGTAATGGAGGGGTACGTGTTCGAATGCCATATGTCCCGGAGGACCTTAGTGCCGCGATGCAATTCGATGGCGATGTTCATAATCGGCTCGAGAATTGGGAAACTTCATAATGGACGCCCCACTTCATTTCGTTCAATCCAATCGAAACACCTACCTCGCGTATTGACGTGGGGACGTGTTTATGTGCGTCTAGCGCTCGCACGCACTGAGTAGGTGTGAACCCGCTTCGAGAGTCGTTTTAATTGGAATAGGCTAGGATTATTCCGTGTTCTCATAAAAAAGAAGGGAGTGCCTTGGATTGTGATTTGGTACGAAATTCATTGGACGGAAAATTCAAGTGGGAAGACCCACATGAGATGATCGTCACCTGAGTACTTTTTTTTTTTCGAGACATAATATCGGAGTAGGACATTTTCGGTGAGTGCATAGCTGGGGACAAGGTTGAGCAACACTGAACTAGAATTCAATGCCTTGGCCCGCATGGATCGGATCGGGTCATTACAAATCTAAGCAGGGTTCTTCGTGGCCAGGCATTCACGACGCGCCATTTTCATTTGGAGGTGATTTTCTGCTAAAAGATGGAAACTACTGGGTGCCGTCGCGGAATCTTTAAGGCTGATGCTGATTGATTGACCATTTTTTCTAAGTTTATGGTCTGAAATGGAGGTGGAGATGTATAAATAGCGGCGGTCGTTTGATGAGCCCACGTGAAAACTGGACCGGGCACCGACCGCGCCCATTCGACATTGACTGGGGAGGAGGGAACACGGCGTCGTCTCCGATGCCGACCGCAACGGGACCACCTCGGCGGAGGTGACATTGAAGCATCGTTTCTCTCGTTGTCGTACGATGATTAACCCTAAATCGATTGTCTAGAAACCACGTCTGGCGTTCCGACTTATTTTGGGTTATGCGCATTTCTGCCGTTAACTGTTTGGATGATGACCGATTACGCGAAACTTTTGGTATGGCATGAATTAAGGGGAGTACTTGTTTTTTCAACAGGGGAAGACCCAAAACGGGGGTCTTGAGTCTTGACCATGGGCTTGGCTTTTGTTTGGATTTGAACAGTTGAAACTTGCGATCTTGATGATGGCTGTGATGGGGGCCGACCCACGATGAAGGAAAATGGGTAGCCCGTGGTCAGATTGCGGATTCTTCAGGTCGATGGCTCGAGCGCACACCAAATGCTCGACCATATGCCAGTGAGAAGCTGTCTGCTTGTGAGAACGGAATCATAGACGATGGCTTCGCCTCCTTTTTTGTCTCGTCTTTTATCATTCGTCTCCTCGTCGAAGTGCGCTGCAAATGCTAATCTGCTTACGGTTCTGTTTTTGGGTGCTACTCGAGGCGATTGTAGATATGCCGTCCGTTGGGTTCATGCTGTTGCGGAAACTCATGATTGTGAGGGATTTAAGAGATACCCAGGTGAACGTTCGGCTACGTTTATCCAGAATATGCTAAGAAATCTGAGAGGCAGCTCAAGCGAAGAGACCGAGAAAGCGCTCGATCAATGCGGTTTCACTTTGAATGATGATTTAGTCACGGATGTAATAAGGCGGCACGTTTCGGATTGGAGACCTGCTTACGTATTCTTCAACTGGGTCTCTAGAAAGAGTGGCTATTTACCTGGATCTGCTGTTTATAACGAGATTCTTGATGTTTTGGGTAAGATGAATCGATTTGGAGAAGTAACGCAGGTGCTTGAGGAAATGTCGAAGAGAAAGGGTCTTTTTGATGAGAGGACATATGGGGTCTTACTGAATAGATATGCAGCTGCACATAAGGTTGATGAAGCAATCGACATCTTCTATGGCAGGAGAGATTTCGGACTTGAGACCGACTTGGTGGCGTTTCAGGCTCTTTTGTTGTGGTTATGCCGTTATAAGCATGTAGAGTCAGCAGAAACTCTGTTCTACTCAGTGAAAAATGAGTTTGGCACTGATATAAGGACGATGAACATCATCCTCAATGGATGGTGCGTTTTAGGAGATGTTCGTGAGGCCAAGAGGTTTTGGAAGGACATAATTGCATCTAAATGCACCCCGGACAGGTTCACTTATGGAATATTCATCAAGGCGCTGACCAAGAAGGGAAAGTTGGGCTCGGCCATGAGATTGTTTCGAGGAATGTGGCAAAAGGGATTGGGTCCTGATGTGGTGATCTGCAACTGTGTCATCGATGCACTTTGTTTCAAGAAGAGGATTCCTGAAGCGCTGGAAGTTTTTCATGAAATGAAGGATCGAGTGTGTCTGCCTAATGCCGCGACATACAACTCGCTCATCAAGCACATGTGCAAGATTGGGAGGATGGAGAAGGTCAAGGAGCTCGTGAGTGAGATGGAATTGATTGGGGGAGATTGTTTGCCAAATGCCATCACTTTCAGTTACTTGCTCAAGAGCCTAAAGAAACCAGAAGAAGTCACTAAGCTATCGGAGCAGATGGAGAAAAATGGGTGCAAGATGACTAGCGACTTGTACAATTTGGTTTTGAGGCTGTATTTGGGCTGGGATTGCCAGGAAGAGTAGGAAATACATGGAATGATATGGAGATAAGTGGATTAGGACCTGACCAACGATCATACACCATAATGATTCACACACTTCATGAGCGAGGTAGATTGAAGGAAGCGCTGCATTATTTTGAGGAGATGGTTTCCAAGGGAATGAGGCCTGAACCAAGGACTGAAATACTGGTCAATGACATGAACTCTAACGTTATGGAAGAAGAAGGTGATCACAGGAGACAGAGAACCTCAACGGTGATGAATCAGCGCAGCGTCCACGAAGGAGGAGGAAGGAAAGGGTTACTCAAGGAGTGCCTTGAAGACAAGTCTGTCATAGGTGCATCTTTGTCGCACGTAAATATCATGATTGATGACCATGTCAGAATTCATGTACTTGGATGAACTGTCATTGCTGAAAGCAAGAAAAATATTCGCATCCAACTCTCTCTAATTGGCAAATAGCTTGATGTTCTTGCATCATTCAGTCATACCTCAACATTTGCTTTCATAGAAGTTGCTTTCCTTACACTTGTCAAACCTTCATCTCCGAAAAACAAGCATGTACATACTACATAGATAGGCATCTCAAAAGGTCATATGGTCTTTCTATACATCACTGCTTCCTACCAAGGAAGCACACCTTTTTCCAGTCACCAGGACACCAAATTCTCCGACCAAAGCGTGCACTATGCTCCAGCAAAAGGTTTAGATATAGATCAAAACTTCTTTGAGATGGGATGGTTCCTTCTTCTATTCTTGAAATAGAACATGCTGACGCAGGACAGGGTCGTATTTCCAACACTTCAATTTGTCTTTGGATTGAACACTCCTCGTCTTCGCATAAGAAAATCCAGTTCTGGCAGTTGAGAGCAGGTTGATCACTTTGACACTCTTCTTGCTCCTCTTACTCTTCCTCCTAGCCTTCCTTTTCTTCCCTGGATCACCACCTCTCTTTCGTGCCTTCTTCTGTTTGTCCCAAATCAAAAAACACCCCACAATCAGATCATCGGCTCAATGATCGAACCATGTACAAACATCAGGAACCAAGAATGAGCGTACTCATCATGTCCACATGAAAGAAAGGAGAACCAACTTATCTTCTAAAAATGCACACCTTCCTCAACGTCGAATCAGGAGCATATCTGTATGACATGCAGACAAGGGAATGACAAGGTGACTTCTTTGCATCCCTCGCTGATAAAGAAATGCACCCTGGACAAATGAAAAAGAAATGACATGGCACAAAAAAAGAGAGTCAAAATTCAATCTTTCTTATGCAGCTACAGTTCAGGTGACAAACACCAAATTTTCCACGCCAGAAACTTTACAGCAAACACCTGAGCACGAGTGATCATACACTGAATCTTGGACCCTCAATTTTCTCATCATACTACGAGGGAAACTCTCAAAAAAGTTGGGAACTTTGAAGATCAAAGACAACATAAGATAGATGCAGGACATCACCTGGAGAGAAGATACTGGGCAAGAGGTTTCTGGAGAAACAGAAGGAGTTCGGAGAAGGAGCAAGAAGAGACCGGTTGCCTGAAATATGGGAAGCGACGGAGGAGGGGAAATAAAGGCGACAGAGAGAAGCAGCCATCTCTTTTCTGGACGTCGATGGGATGTTGCGCACAGGGAAGCACAGAAGAAGACGAATTCCTTTTCAAACTCGATCACGAAGGCTCGCGTCCACCTCGTTTAGCTCTTTTCTTTCTTCTTTGGTTTCTTTCAGCAAAGAAAGAAAAGGACTGCATTTTTTCTTTTCTGTGATTATTTTCCTCGTTCTTTCGACCGAATTTCGTTAATTTAGAGCCGGCGATTTTATGTAATGTTTTTTTTGGGTTTGTTCGGTGGACTTCAACATAAAATTCACGATGTGTGATATGATTAATCTCATGGAACTGGTGGGGAGGGAATATATTCATACACATAAATACAAGAAATGGGAAGGAAGAAATGAGAAATTATAATCTTATAAGATCCAATCGGCCGCTTTAAGGTTTTCTCTGTCTTCATTTACATGGAAAATTAGAAAGGGAAAAAAAGAAGCTTTTTATCATTAGTTTTAACCAGCTTGAATCGTCAAAATAAAAAGCTTTCAACGTAAAAACGAATTTCAAAAGCGTTTTTGATCGCGCTGTTTTCAAATGTGAGAATTATGTTACATTCGAGCTGGAGGCTGCGTTCCAATTTTGAATGATAGCATTGAGAATGTTTTGACACATTTCCCTGATTTCACCTTTTCACGTTATATGACTAACTTGATTTTACGACACCATTTTGGTTTTCCTATGTAGAATCATACAACCAACTTTGATTTTACGAAACTCAGCCCAGAAAAGCTGGGATTCGGTAAAAATTTTGGAAAGATGAAGAGAGTGAATCTATAATTCCTCCTAGTCCATCATTTTGGGGGTGGGTGGAAAAATGGATATGCTTCCGGACAGAACTATTTCAATTTCGACTTTGATTTCACACAATCGAGAATTCTCGTGTTCCATCACCTCTTCCCCGACACAGTTTTACCCACTGAAACATCAAAGAATGTGTCCTATTTGATTCAACATGGGGCACATGCGAAAATCGGTCTTTAGTCAACCAGCCAAAGGGCCAGAAAAGATGGGCAATGGTTACCAATGTACAATACTCACAATGCAAAACCTTTTCATAACCTCCTTCTAGGCTTATAGAGAAGTACAATCAAGCAGTTGCAGCCGGCTCCGGTGCAGGTGCAGGCACAGGGGTATACCAGCCATGGTGGATTTCAACAGCCTTCTTCCTCCTGGCAAGCCGAGACTTTCTGCGTGCCCCAGTGTTCCTGTGCAAAGTTCCCACCTTCACTGCCTTGTCGATGACAGAGTAAGCCTCCGCAATCAACTTTTCAATTGACAAGATCTTCTCTGCTTGCGCATCAGGTTTCTTCCTAAGCCCATCTAGCTCTTCCAAAACCTGGAAAAGAGAAAAGTGAACGCTATAGTAGAAACAAACTATCAGAAAGAATGTTGAAAGCTTCTGGCACAGATGGTGTGACACATCAGCAAAACTTCAGCTTTTCGTGGTGATGAATACCAGCACCCATCTCACCGCAGCAGATGCTAGAACAATAAACAGCAGAAGAGTCATCTTATCAGTCCCCCCCCCCCCCCCCCCTTTTTTTTTTCTCTTTTTTCCTCTTTCTCCCAATTTAATGCAGGAAATCACAACTGCAAGACTCACAAACAATCTGAGAAAGAATATATCACCTGCGATTTTCTTGATCTTACACAAAAATGTTCAACAAACACTAACAACATCTATATGCTTGATGGTCATGCTATACTCCCAGAAATCTTAAAGGGAAGTCTTTGTTCTGTGCCTATACTTGGTAAATTACAATAGAGAGCAATCTGATAATGCTTATCAAGTAGATTCTTAATAGATCAGACTGATGCTATCAAATTACACATTAATCTACATACTCAATGTCTAATGACAAAATGAAGCTTCCTATGGTGTGGCAAACTGAAATTTGCAAAACAACATGGTTTTGAGCTAACTTGAGCCTACTATATTAGTGCTCCTTCATTTACAATTCATCCATAAACAAAAGTAAATGATCATGCCAACAACCTCTGTATGCTAAACAGAACTACACCTGGCACGGGAATATTTTTTCTCTGGAAGGATACCGGAACCATAACCACATCCAGCCCTCAGACAAATGTGAAATTTTTCTAACAAGCTGAATAACCAAATGTGATGACCAATCATGTCTAATATTAAATTTGCATCCAATGGCTCCACCAAAACACAATTTACTTAGTTGAATCATAAGAGAACCCATCCTGCAAAATCTGCCCACACCCTACTTATGCATGTTTAAGTTCTTGCTACGCAGTCATCGCACGGCCACATCTTCTTGCAATGCTATCAATCCCTTATTCTCCGATCCATTTGCATTGCACCTACGAAGAGTTTCTCCACCATTCTACTTCAGATTCTTGACACATTCAGATAAATCCTATCTCACCCTAGCTTTCCAAGAGCAAGGCATTGCGTCAAGCACAAGAGCTTGATATAATATCAAGCTCAACAAAAGAGACAGGCATTATATCAAGCACAAGAGCTACACACCACAGAACAGCACTGCATGACCACAACTTTAATCAAAAGGATCCGAAATGCCAGGACCAACATCCCCCAGGATAGACAACAAAAATCATTTGGACGACTTCACCGGAGACCGGTGATCAGCCGAGAGCTCGAGTAATGGAATCGCTTCGCACAATAATCAAATCAAACGAAACGAAACAAAACGAAACGAAACGAACGCCACGCCACTACCTTCTTCATCCGCGTCCTGACCTCGGATTTCCGGGCCTTGTTGTAGAGGCGCCTCTTCTCGGCCTGGCGAGCCCTCTTGACGGCGGAGTCCGCCCTCTTCTGCGGCGCGGCCTCGCACACCACGGAGAAACGGGGCGGCCGCCCCTCGCCGCCGCTCACCGCCAGGCGACCTGAAAAAACGAAGTAACAAGCAACGGAGCTGAGAATCCCCAGAAGAAGAAGAAGAAGAAGAGGCGGCGAGGGAGTGGGAAATCGGAAGGTCGTCGTCGGCGAGGGTTACCTCCGGCGCAGAAAACGTCGCGGAGACGCTGGCGGAGAACCGGAGGGAATTGAAAGCGATGCGGCCGTGAGAAGGAGAAGGAGAAGGAGAAGGAGAGGAGTGGAGGGAGAGGGATTTGAATTTGCAGGGAAGAGCAGCGAAGCAAGAAGAAGATAAGCTCGCCATTTTTTCTCTGCGGGAAGCTTCTTCTCCCGCTGCCTCCTTATCTTGTAGAAGCTCCGTCGCTGCAAGTTAGCCAGCGGAAACAACCGAATTCCCTCCTTTGCCCTTTTGCTAGTGCGTAAAATCTAGCTAAGTAAGAAAATGATACAAACGATCAATAAATTTTGAACCTCTATATAATATAATCTATAAAATTTTAATTTGTTCAATATAATTCATAAATTTTATACCAATAAGCAATGTAGTCCTCTAATTAATTTCTTTAATATAATCCTCAAGCTTTCAATAGATATTTAATTTAATTTTTTTTTAATGATCGTGGAATCGCCTCAATAGTTACGCGTAAATCACAGGAATGTTAGCGCAGAGACCCACCTTCTACGGTTCCCCACGTTAGTCGCGCATTATGACGAGTTGAGAAATCAAACCCCGGCTTTGCGTGTGGCTAACATGCGATTCCACTAACTATGCCACCACGAGGTGGGTATAGATATTTAATTTAATCCCTGCATTTTAAGAAAATATTAAATATTATCCCTAAATATGAATTAACATGAAGATTACATTAAATATTTTCATACGAGTCCATGGATCACATTAAATTGATTAAAAGTTCAAGTAATATATTACACATTAAGATAAAGTTTATGGATTAAATTAAACAAATTAAAAATTTAAAGATCGCATGCTAGAGTTTAGAGACTATTTCTATCATTGCAATTAGGCTTGACTAAGGTTTTTCTTTTGATTCTTTTTATTATTGCTTTAACCAAATCTCACTCGAATCCTTATGTTTTTATAATGATATTTAATTTTTCATGTAAATATTGAGGCTACTCAAGTTCTGCTAAATCAAAAGCTCCATAAAAATTACTAACTATATTAAGAAACTACAGACCGAATAGAAGCTTTAACTGCAGTAAATAGTGACATACTGAAATCTACTTTCTACATGAGAAAACGTAGAGAAAATTGTCCAAAAAGTCCTAAATCTATTGCATTTTTGCCAATTTAGTCATAAATCTTTTAATTTTGCCAATTAAGTCCTAAACCTTTTCATTTTTTGCCGATTCAGTCCATCCGGCCAATTTTGGCCGAAAAATGCCGACATGGACGCTAGTGGTGTCACATAGGATTATCACACTAACGTGGACAATTTTTAATAATATTTTAATATTTTTTAAAAAATAATTTTTTTTTTCTTTTTGGTTTTTTCCTTGGCCTTTTCCAATGGCCAGCCATCAGCCATAGCCGACCGGCTGGCCTCGCCCACCACAGGCGAGGCTCGGCCAAGCGAGGAGGAGCACCGGCAAGGGGAGGCCTCGCCCAAGCACGGCTCGGCAATGGTTGCCTAGGCGAGGCCGACCCTCCCCTAGGCCACGGTGGCCTCACCGGGCATCGGTCGGGCGACGGCGACGCCAGGCAAGGGCCGGCCTTACTAGATTTGTCAAGGGGAGCCCTCACTAGGGCTCACCCTCACCCAAGTGAGCATCGGCCTCGCCCATTTCACCACCGGCAGTCTTACGTGGCACCGCCGCGTCCACGTCAACATTTTCCGATCAAAATTAGCCGATTGGATTGAATCGACAAGAAATGAAAATTTAATTGGCAAAGTTAAAAGTTTAGGACTCAATTGGCAAAAGTATAATAGATTTATGACTTTTTGAACAATTTTTCCGAAAACATACCCCTTTTTTCTCTTGAAAACACACTAACTATGCGAAAAAGGTTAATTATTCCTTATAAATTTGTAGTTATTTTTCCACTTTGGGAATTGCTACTCTTCTGAAAGTAAATAGGCACAAAAAGATAAATACATACTAACATACGATGTACAACGTTGAAAAGAAGTGTTTTTTCTACTTAGAATCATATTAAGGTTCGATTTCTTTAAGGAAGTTTTGTTGTGCCGGCGTGGCGGGTCATTAGAAGAGGCGAGTTATTCTTCCTCATGGAAACTTACTGAAAAGCACTTCGAAAAGATTTCGTTAAGCGCAAAGAAAAAGTAGCCAGTCATTAAAATACCGAGGCTTTTTTTCTTTTTGTATAAAAAAGCTAAATCAGTAATTTCCGATATTTTTTTATAAGGAACCTCGGCAATCGCCTTGAGATACATCCTGCTAATCCGAGACAAGCGACTTGCTAATGACGAAAATGTTCCTAACCACGATCATTGATAAGGTACTGATCATGGTGCAAGTTGCTAATCACCCTGCTAATCATGTTGGTGATTTAGCAATCTCTGTCGTTGATCTCTAAAATACTGGCCACACTGCATCATTTCAATCCCCAAAAATGGTTGCATAGAGATCCCACCCCGGAGATAACGAGACGATGGCAGTACGCTTTTACTTCAGGGGATTAACCAAAAGTTTGGGTCCTATAACCTGCTGAGATTTACAAGTTCCGTTCATGTCCGAAAACTCCATAATTCAAGCAAGCATTCGAAGTGGGCATATTTTTCCGAGCACAAACAAGAAAGACGGCCTTGAGCACGGACTATCGTATGCTCCTCCTGAGTTCTGGGAGATTGACTTTGTCTAGAATCTTTCGGCTGTCATTACAACAGGTTGAGCCTCGGAACGCCTTCTTGCAAGATAGGGACCCCTTCTTACAGCATCTTGCAACTGTGGACAAAGAAGGGAACATCATCAAGTCACAAAGATACACGACCCGGGTCTCTACATAACACAATCTTGGTACGCCAAGGTATAACATGGAGATCATTCATTCTGCTTTGTGTATCTTACCTTGCTAGCAATTCCAGCCAGAGAAGGATCGCTCATCAGTTTGGTTGAACGTGTGAAAGCTTTGTGTATTGCTTGGCAGCAACTGTACCTAGTTTCCATACCTGAGAAGTCCACCATCCAAATTAAAACGCTAAATGAGAGGCAAGCGATGGACAATGCTTCAACCCACTCAACACAAAAAAAAAGTGCGCGCGCGTGAGAGAGAGAGAGAAAGACATTCAACTCCAGATGACTTCTACTCGGTGTGCATTTGTGCGTCTGTTAAGTCACCACTCAAATTGATGGACTTAGAAATAAACAAGAATGCAGGAAAGGCCTTTTGGGCCTTTTCCTGCAGACAACAAAAGCAGAAGAAACGAAAAAAAAGAAGAAAAAAAAGAACTTTCACAAGATCACCTATGACAAATTTGTGATCCAAAATATGTCGTCACTAACACTTATGCTTAAGGAAATAGCGTTGACATAATTACTAAAGCTCCAACCTACATGCTTCAAGGGATACATCTCATCTGATGATCATGTTGGTGCTTCTATAACATGGTGAATAGGAAAGTGAGCAATATAAAAATACCTATTTTTGTGGTTTCAATGCTCGGGTCAGTTACAATATCTACTATCTCTTCTTTTGAGCAGATCTCCATCAGGCACCATGACCTAGCTACCAAAGCTGTAATCAGCCTATAACCCTGGAAATATCAAGTTCATCACAATGGTTGACAAGCAAAATTAACCACAAATAGCAATGAGCTTCATTAAGCACATAACTAAAAACCATCAAATAGATCTCAACATTCATCAGTCAATCTCCAATTTTAAACCAGAACACCAATTTACATTAGCATGTTGATTATTTTAGTTTATTTATACCTTACATCTAAGGAAGTACAAAGCTTGGCTCCTACAAAAAAAGTTTTTTCCTCTTTTGTGCATAGGAAAATAACATAGAACCAATCACTATGTTTCCTGGAAAATTGAAGAAATCATACTTGATGCTCCTGATTACTGAATGGATCTGCTTGCTGTAAACATAAGTGGATACACAATAGTAAAACTGAGAAAGAGTAGGAAGCAACCAGAAAGGTAATGACCAACTTGATTCATAATTCCTATAACAAAATCATCTATTTTCAGTCCTCCCGTCTTTCTCTTCAGCTAAAGAAGCAAGCGTAGAATACACCACCTAAGGATAATATTCTGAAGGAGGATCTGCTAAATGCTCAGAACTCTGAATGATTTTATAGATAAAATCCAAGGTTGGTCGATGCATGTTATGCACGAAGGAACATACATCAACAGTAATAATTGCCCCCAAATCCATAGCAGAGGAAGTTCCACATTTGTCCAGAGTAATATTTTATAAAAATGAGAGAGATCAGTAAATGACACACCGCTGAATGAGTTTCTGCCTCCTGCTGAAGAACTGATAGGAAAAGGCCCTGCGAATCATGGCACAAGCTCAGCAATTGGAAGGGAAAAGAAAAAGGAGCTAAAACACCCAATTAAGGAGTTGCTAAACAAGCATTAAACAGTTTCGACATACTGTCTTCAAGGTTGTTGCTTAATGACTTATATCTATCACACATTCATCTCACTAGGTCAGGAGATGTGTCGTTTCTATTCAGTGGGTGAACGCAACAGCTAGTTAGTCATGATCCCTGGCTTTTGCTCTTAAATAGACATAAAAGCACTGAATAGAAGAAACTAAACTAACAGACAGACAAGATGAGAAACTCTGAACAGGTCAGTCTCGTGAGTTCATTATGAGATCATAGACCTTCATGTCAATATAGATTACGAGTATACTCAAGGTCGCAATGAGTCAATGACCCAAAGGAACTGCTGTTGATGACTACAGAATTTTCTCCCAAATATGGGACCTGCCAACCTGCTCATGAGCTTTAATATGGATTTCGCAAACTCTGCACCTAAAATAAGCTGAAGGCAATTTTGAGACCTCTCGTTAATCTAGGTTGTCCCTAATTTCCTCAACTGCTATATCCCCATTATGCTTCTTTGTTCCCTTCTCTGAAATATCAGGCACATTCCACTATCACAAATGATCAATTAAGTTTCATTTCATATCACTAGCTTTTCTAGACAATTCATATTTAAAATCTCCATTTTGCTCTTGAAACTCTTCAACCAAAGAACAGATTACAAAGATGAGCCACTACCATAAGCTAACACACTAAAAGGGGACAAAAGAACTTGACTTACTGATGGTGTCAGCTTTGGACTCCTGGATGCAGCCTCATATATCAAGAGTCTAAGGGTTTCTTCTGCAGAACCATTCAGTATTACACTATTCTCTGACCGAGCTTCTCCAGCCAAATTTCCCAATGCATGCAATGCAGCCTGAGCAATTTAATATCATATCATAAATAAACTACCACAAGAGATACAAGTGAAATCTTTGACCTTGGCTTACTATTTGTCATGGAGTAAGCCATAAATCAAGACATGTACAGTACAAACATTTGACAAGTTACAGACTCTCAAGAAGCTAACCACAGTTCGCACTAGTCTAGTGAAAGCATGAAAGCATGTACGTTTATGTGTGATGAGAGAAACTGCCTAAGATAATGAGTACTCATAACATAGCACATGTGAAAATGGAGTCAACATAACTTTTTACATTGTGGCAAGAATGGTGAACATGATAGCAGTAGAAAAATCTAGGCATAGCACATATCCAGGGGAAAACATCCATTGAATAGGTCACTCAAATTAGACAGTACTGAAGAACCAATGAAACACTAATGTAATTAAAATATTGTTTCTAAAAGTCCTCTTACTTCTTCTATAAAAGGGACATGCTTTCACTTATGCAATATCTAACTCATGTTCTTTTCACTTTGTCTATCATCTTCGATGTCATCACCTTCTCAAATTACAAGGACTGACTCCATCTCATGCTATATAAAAGATCATTAATTCCAAGATATTCACACTAATTGGATCCCCCTAATTTGATAATTGATCATGACAAAACAGAGAAAGAGTTGCATGGACAAAAGCATCATATATCTGCTCACCAGCTGTTTACCACGTCCTTGTCTGTCAAAGGCAGCACACACTACATGTCTTGCAACAGGATATGTGCTCGACAACAATAACTCAGCTCCCTGAGTTGCTGAAAGCCAAAATAAAAGACAGAGAGAGAAGAGAAAATCTTAGTTTCCCATGGCTGAGGGCACAAATCATTAAAAAAAAAAAAAAAAACAAAAAAAGGATTGCTACTGCAGCGAGCTTGGAGATGGAAAACGAAGTACACTAATCTGTTAAACCAGCATGGAATGAGTAAGCTAGGCGTCTTCTAGCAGGGTAAATGCAGGCAATCTTTATTTTCTCTCTTTCGATGTATGGTAACAATTCATTTAATTCGTGACATAGTGAACCGATCAAAGCTCCTCCTTGTGGCAGGGAACACAACAGCCAGACAAGCTATGGCAAACCAACGCAGTTCTACTAGCCTACATGTAACCAGCTATTATGGTTAAAGTACTTACATAATCCAATTTGACCTAATGCTTCAAGGGCAGCTTCACATTCATCTGCATCTAGACTCTCTGACGAGCTGAGTCTCCCATAAATGGCAGAAACAACTACTCTGACACCTGCACTACAAAGCAAGTATCTTGGAATTATCACTCAGTAGGGCAAGGACTCAAGTAAACCCATAATGCAAATTCTCAATGGGACAAACAAATCATGCAAGAATAATGTCACTTTATAATTGAAAGAAAAGCTACAGAAACCATAGTATAATGTAGACAAGCCACTCAATCAAGCACACCAACTTCCTCAATTATACCAGTGAGAACTTGAATATTAGTTATTGCATTAAATTGTGATGAGATAGAAAGATTATCTGAAATGTGAAGGCTATTATAGTGTACAAATTTGCTTAGAATGTGCTGACATAAGGCAATACCAACCAAACAATTAGCCTCCTCATGACTACAAAAGCTAAATATTGGGCATATGCACAGAAATGATGGATCAGTCTTACTGGATTCATCTGTAAACATATAAGTGTCCTCCTTGGACAGTAGTCTTCCGCAAATCATCATTGCTCTGGACCTCAAAATTGACTCCAAAGATGCATTACTACAAACAATGACAGCTATCGGAGTGATGACAGTTTAGGACCTGTAGAAACTAAAATTCAGAACAAGATTGAAAGCTCTCAATTACCTTATGATAGAAGCAAGAAGCTGAAGAAGTGCAGTCCTTGACAAAATTTCCGTTGCATGCCGGATCTCAACCATCTTGTTAAATGTGGAAAGGAGAAAAGGAATTGCAAAAATTTAGGGAAACAAAGGGACATAGATCAATTAAACTCAATAAGCGTTACAGATGTATGTAGTTCACTATGCCAAGGACATCACCTCCCTCATATAAATATTAAACTGCAATTGCATGAGCAAGTAGTATGTTTCTTCACTAGGGAAAGAAAAAAGGGAGAAGCATAGAGATTAACAAACCTCATACAGGAGCTCCAGAACACTCAAAGTTACAAGGGTATCTTGAGAATTGCTGATTTCTGCCTCAAATAAACTTAGTAGATTGGAACTGTAGATAATTGATGCCACAGAACTGGAGACAGAAAACAGCTTCACTATCAAAGCTAGAACCCGAACACGACCCTGAAACATGGTTATGAAATTAGAAATTTTATCAGTACTCCACTTTCTATGAGTGTACATAAGTAGGCGTACATGCAAACGTAGTGCAAAGGCAAGTATGGACTTCGTCTATCAGCTTCCATGACTCCATGGTAATAACGTCTACATCAAAGGCTAAATCACAATCAACCAAAAACTACCATTGCAAAAGCACTTGGTTGATTTTTCGCATAAGATTGAGATCTGAGCACAATGACCAAATTATCTATTCATTAGTGCCTAGGATTTTGCATCCATCACTTGTAATCAATAATTTGGATAGAAAGGAGAGTCTTTTGGGGAAGGGGGTGACTACCCTTCTTCAAATATGTCCAGACAAATGAAGTAACCAGCTGATCGAAATTGTTCTGGCTAACTGATGCAAGGCAATGCAAGTTCAACTGTTCAAGTAACAACATGTATATATCCGTACCAATGATGAGCATTGAGCTGCTAAGTTTCTAAGATGCGTAACTTCACTGTCACTGGCTGGAAAAACAACGTTCTGCAAGGTAACATAAGACAGCCATCTCAAGTAAGTAGCTTATAATATCAATAAACCAAAGCCATAAGAAATAAGTCTGAGCACAGATCAGAGTCAAATCCTTACTGTGCCTCTTTGAAGGCATGCCAGAGTCTTGATAGCATCCATTGAAGCTGCGGCAACTTGTTCATTTCTATAGAACAAACAAACTACATTTCACTAAGATAGGAAGAGATTCCGACCAAATCATTGTAATTCTAACATGGATATTGTCAATCACAAAATTAGCACCACTTAGTTTTATTAAAACCCAGGCAGGAGTCTTGAGAGACTGTTTCTGAACTTGAAGAGAATACCATGCCATACATCCAAGTTACATAATGGTTTACTTAACAGCAATTAACTTTGTTCCAAAAGTTTTTCAGAGAGCAATTTTCTCCTTTAGCATTTGGATAGAAGACTATGGAATGAAGAGAATTGTTGGTAAAAGTAAACATATGTAAGTTATAATGACAAATTTACCCTTTAAAACAGTAATGCTTTTCAAGTCCGCTAAGAAAGGCATAAACAGCAGCAAAAGGTCAGTTTGGAGAGAACTATTCTCTCTCTCAAAATTCCTTCCAATTCCTTCACTTCCCTCTCTTTCGATTTCCTCACTTCATCCATAAAAGTTATTAACAGAGCAGATGGTGCTACTGGGCAGAGGCTGCTCAATTCCCACTATCTCACTGACCGAGCTCTGGACCACTATGACGAGTCCGCTAAAGAATGTCTAGTAATGGCATCTCTAAAAAAATTGTCAGTCCCAGTTGATAAATTGCTTTGAATGCCAAATAAAGCTGGCATTTCTACAAAATCCTTGGTAGTTTTTCAAGTGGGGAGCAGAGCGTTTCTCATTTTCTTTTACTAGGAAATTCGGATGCTATCTCCTTGACATCTCAAATCACCGAACATGTCAAGCATCAATTCATCTTAAACTTTTAATGGACATCACAATGACTAGTGGTGCAAGATCCAGTGACATCTCCATAGTGGCTGCTGCTTTACTCGACAAGACTGGGGTTTCGGTCTCAAAAGTCCCTCCTCTACCAATATAAGTATATACTACTTCTACCTTTGTGGAAACCCTAGGTATGGCCATCTTCCTCTGTGTAATATATGTATAGAACTCATTTCTACCTTTCTGGAAACCCATACATGGCCAACTTCCTCTGTATCTTAAACTTCCCATTTCTAGCACTATTTGAACGACAGACCATGCCTATGGAGTAGACAGTCAAGATCAAGACATTTCACAATACAGAGTCAATTGAAAAAACAAAAAAAAATCTTTATTATGTTCTTACCCATTAACAAGGCAATCAAGCAAAAGTGGGTAAATATTGTAGTCAATAATTATCTTCACAGCAGACAAAGACTTTTCATCCGAATTTTCCAACAGGCAAGACACCTGAAACCAAGAGCAAAATTCAAAGTGCGAGGTACATATAATCACCGCATAATTTAACTTTGAATTCAGGGTGGACATTTCATCTTTTAATTTCTCCTAGACACAGCTCCAATAAATATCTCCCTCAAACTAGTTCAGTAACTTGCTAAACATTCTTACTTCTAAATTCCAATATCATTAAGGAGAAATATGGACAAACAGAAGAAACATATATAACATCTCATCAAGTCGATAAAACTGACTTTGACATGTTTTTTCCTTTCCTAACTATAAGAAACCAGAAGGTTTTACCAAGTATAAGCAACCGGGAGCTTTGTGATCTTTTATATATTCTTGACAAATTAGGATCAACTGCAAATCAATGTAAACGACCAAGAACCACTTTGTTTCCCTTTGTCTGTAACCAATCCCATCAAAGAAGGTGATTATCAATCTAATTTTAGAAGGATGGAAACCAACAACCTTGTTTTAGAAAAGTGAAGCGAGATGCGGAGTAATGACCACATGTGGAAAACTCCAAGCTTTTTCTAGAATTAGATGGCTGACTTTCTTTAAAAGATCTTTATGTAATGACTGGATGCGCTCATTTCGCAATTGTCTATGGGCTCGCTATTTCTGAACTACAGCAAATTCATGAAGGTGGTCCACCTCATGACTACAGGCCGGCAGCTTATTCTCTAAGCTAAAGAGCAGGATATTGGAAGTTAGGGCTGTGAATTAAGTGCGGTTGGCATTCTGCATTTTAAAAGTTAACATGTGCTATCTGGTGTTGTAATCGTATAGCCACAGAACACAGAAATCATCCATTGGACCTAAATCAATAGCAGGCGTTGGAACCTATTTCATACTTACCGTTTTGCAAGCTAGACATCTGACTTCTTGTGAAGCTGCCTGCAAACCAACTTGTACAAAAGGCTGCACAAACAAATAAAAATCGGGGAAGCATGAAGCTCATCTTTTTATACGCGCACAGTGGGAGAGAGAGCCGCCTAGACTACAAATGCAATAGAGAAGCGATTCAAATCCATCCAGAAGGGTTCCCACGGTACAGGAACATAAGATTATCGAAGGTTTCGAGCATACCATAAAGTGCGGTATCAGGGAAGCGCCGTATTTGGTCTTAAACACTCTCTCCAGACAATTAACCAGTGTACTCTCGAGACCAGGCACATCCGCTCTCGCTTGCAAAGCACTGCATATACGAGAAAACCAAAATCGAACAAACGCTTCTCTTAACTTCTTGAGCAAGTCAGAATCAGCAAAAAGCCACAAAACAAAAGAAAAAACGACGTCAACAAACAGTAGACGGTCACGAGTTGCTGTCGGATCGAAAGAACGAAGAAATCCAGCGAAGATGATAAAAAGAAATGGTTAGGAAACAGAACGACAAGCTTGTCCGAAGAAAAAAGAATCGAGCAGAAAAGAAGTCGGAATCATCCGAGACACGTCACCTGATGATGACGGGAAGAGGAAAGCGATCGAGAAACTCCTTCGCGGCCGCGTCGTTCTGGACGCCTGAATCAGCAGGCACCACGAGAGACGAAGAAATGAAACAAAGCAACTCCGGGAAACCGAGAAGAGAAACGAAACGGAGATCGGGAAAAGCCCTAACCGGGATAGAGGGCGAAGTCGGAAGCCGCTTCCAGCAAGCGGGAGGTGTCCTCCATGAAGTACTCTTCCTCCATTGGCGCTGTCTGGTCCATCGCTTCGCTCGCCGAGTGAAGAAGATGCAACAGACTGGGAGAAAGAGAGAGAGAGAGAGAGACGTTGCCCCGGGTTCGCGTACTGGAAAGGCGCGTGGCAATCGCCGGGGGTTCGTGTCTGAATGACGATGAACAAGTTCCCGTTCGATCTGTTTGAGAAATGGGCTTTTTATTGCAGGACTAGCCCGGCCCATGATGTCTTGCCGGACAGCCCCAGTCTATTTTTCTTTTCTTTTTTTTTCTCTTCAAAAAATAGAGTAATAAGAGCCTCTCTAGCATTATTATCATAGTAATGCTCACGTCAAAAATTCATATTAGGACCCCTAACTAACAATTATAACCCCACACCCACTCATTGCCACGAGTCTCAGCAAGGGTATATATACATAGGCAAATCAGTCATGGTAACCCCATCGAAAGACTGATCGAGCATCTCCATCTTTTCGATGGATGCCAACTCTATTATGCATGGAAATTGAAATATCACTTTCTTCTCAACTCTGGTTTCAACCTCCCTCCCCCGGGCAAGGAAGCAATTGATGCAGGGGAGCTTAAGATTTGAAGAAACGTATATCAAAATTCCTCTGTACCCTTTTACTAAGTACAATAGTTTGAGCAAAAATTCGCATGATCATGCACGCGAATGCACAAAGATTTCATATGTATGGAGAAGAAAATGCATATGGGCCGAATGGTTGGCCCACTAGATCTCCCAAAGTTCCCAAGAAGATTTTGAAAGAAAGTGATGCGCGAAAGAGAATCTGAACGGTGTCGCTTGGAACGCCTGGAGAGGCGCACTTCCTACCTGCCTGGCCCAAGCCCACCCCTCGGTCCTATTGGGCTTTGAGACAGTTTCTGCTAGTTCGTGGCAGGACAGGACCATTTAGACAACATCGTTGGTGGGCAGGTCAACTCTCGTCAACATCGCTTGTTGACCGCTCCTGCCGTTGGGCCATTGAGGAGTTCGAAAAGTCGGCCCACTGATCAAGCCCTCGTTAAATCCTTTTCGAGTAAAGCTAAGGATACGGAGGCCCGTTCACGGCATCACTGGATGTCAAACACGGCTTGCTGGTCCGATCCAACCCACTCGTTTGAAGGGCCGTGGCACTGCTCAATATGCTAACTTGTGGATCAATTTGATGGGAGAATAGTAAAAACCCGAACACCACAGTAACTTTAGCATTGCTCATCTCCTTTGCCCCCAAAATCTTGTGCTATCATCCTTAATTTCAAGAATCATAAAGCGCACAAAAAAAGGTTAATACTATCATAAACCTCAAACTGGTACATATGTAATAAATTTACCATAAACTAATTTTTTAATCATAAAAAATCCCAAACAAGTATATTTATAAAAAAATTAATCCTCCGTTAGTTTCCCTAATTTGTAGAGTTAAATGACCCGTAGGAGTTTATGGATGTTTCAATGTAAGATTTTATCTTCTATTTATTAGAGATATATTAATTTATGATTTTTCGTGATACTAACGGAAGATAAACTTGTTACAAATGCACCGATTAAGGATTTTTGATTTGAGATAAATTTATCATAAATGTACTAGTTTGGAATTTTTTGTGATTAAAAAAATTAATTTTTGATAAATTGTCATAAGTATATCGTGATATTAACCTAAAAAGAAAAGGCCGAGACAAATTAAAAGACTAGAAAGAAAAGAAATGTGTGGTGTACTGTAGTACCATGCTGCAATGAGCTGCCGGCAGAAGAGAGAAAAAAGACATGCGGCCCTCGCCATCATGTTGTAACCCGCTGTTGCATCTTCCATGGCCGTACTTTCTGAAGCCACGTCAAAGTTTGTTTTTGGCGTTTCTTCGGATTCGGACCGTTTCATCGTTTCTTTCTCCTCCCCGTAACACAAAAACACCCCCATCAAATCAAAAGCACCGCGTTCTCCTCCATCGCCTTTCGAAGATGGTGATCACTGCATTTGCCAATTCGCCAGCAGATCACGCGGCATACGCGACCGCGATCCTCCCTACTTCGTGCTGACCAAAGCCCTATCCCCGTCATGATGAACCGGAACGTGTTCGAATGGTGTCTCGCTTTCTTTGAAAAAGACAGAACAACGCGATCCCATGTTTGGCTGAGGATGTTCTATCACCCCTGCCCTTTTCACCATTTCAATTAGATTACCTGCGAAGAAGCGAATAACTCATTTGGACAACGAAACTAATCTCGACCCCACGTCACGACACATCACGGACGTAATGAAAGCAACCAGAACGACAATGTTTGCAGCAGAAGGGCCCCGTCTGCTGATGCTAGCATACGCTGAGCATGTACGATTAAATGCGCGTGTGGGCACATATATTACACAAGATCCAGATGGACCCCAGAGATTTCCGAAGTTACGTGGTCATAGAATAATTGATGAACTACGGTAGCAGCAATAAATATATACCCCACCGAACGAGTTAGTAGCTACGCACCGTAATTAGCCCGTTGATGAGCTCAGGCCTCTCCTCGAGCCTCTCCGCTCTCTTCGCCATGCCGACGCTTGCCTCGACTCGAAAGTGGACCAGCCGTCCCCGCCGTTCTTGTTTTTGTCCGGACTGCCACATTCAACTGCCTCTCCTTAATGTGTCGAACATGATATTGTCCCACTTGATTTGATGTATGCCAAGACCTACGCCATGCATACGTAATACGTGTCGTTATCCATGCTCTAGTCGACGGGTTTTATCTGTTTGTGATCTTTGTTTTTTCTTGGCAAGCGAAAGAGAAATAGGGACAAGCAAGATTCCTTTCGAGGCCGGAGTATATGTTTGTCGTTCTGCTTGGGTGACTTGATTGGATAGTAAGCTTCGCTATCCAAATAAATTCCATTCGATGCTGTAATTTTCCACGATTTGCTGGGCTGAATAGGATTTCTGGGCGTGGACTGCTGAGCTCGACCTTTAAAATGATACTTGGGTTTTCACATTTACAGTAGTTGCTTATGGAAAATCCTTTCCATTGCGTGAATGGAGACTGAAATCGAAAAAGAAACGAACGTAAGACCAGAAATCAACTGCTTGTACTTAGTCGCGACAAGGATGCTATCAGGGATGGTCGGAGTAGTTCTTGGATAGAAGCACCAGTTCAGAGCCTCAATTTGGGAATTGGACCGGTTTAGGATGATTCTCAACTTTGTTACCCGTGAACCATTTCGGTTCACTTTTGAACCAGCCTAGAACGAGTCAGCTCATTGCCTATTTGAGTCGGTTTCAATGTTGAACTTTGACTTGGGAGCCGAACTGGTCCGAACATGTTCTCAGCTTTGTCACACGTGAACTAATCAGCTCCTGCACGTTGAAGTGTGTTCTAGCGTTAAAGTGGACTTAGTGCGCAGTCAACGCTATAGACTAATGATGTGAAATAAAAAGAAACAATGTCAGATGTTTCATATATGAATAGTCTAATTGCAGTATAAAGGAATAATTGTATGTGGACATATCCTTCTAAATAGTCTTCACTTTTTCCATTAGAGACATAAAAAGAAGCAATCGACCCTGCCCAAGTCGTCATTGACGTCACTATGAGAATCTAGCACCCGCTAAAGAATGCTTGAGTTTAAGACTATTAAGAGATCGCCACCAACCACCATACTCATAACCCACTAGTCTAGAGTAGGGCTAAGTTCGATACCAATGTCACGAACTCACTAAAGCTTTGGATATTCGAGAACACGTTCAAAAGCAAGATTCACAAGTAAGTTCCTTTCGGCGATATCGCATTTGATTCCAAGAAATAGAGAGAGGCAGTTGATGTGGTTACACATTATCATCAACACCATGAGAATCCCTCACACCCATATGTTCAGATTCGAGACTATCAAGTTATAACTCATCACCACCCATAACCCATTAATCTAAGATTCATAACTCATTCAACAAGATTGAGATACACAGAAGGTGCACTGCTACAAGCAAAGCTCATCTCGCATATTCGCTCTTTGCACGAATGGTAAAAGCCGATGCCATTTCACCATTATCATCTGTCAGCATATGGCACATTTAAGTTGTGATCCTTCGTGCCATGGAATTCAACACTGAAAAAAAGTTGAAAGACACGATCCTCGTTCAACACAAAAGACGAGGTCGCAGACAAAGTTAAGAGAACACTATTTGCCAAAACAGTTAACAACTAGTGTTCATGGCATGTGCAATTTTAAAACGCGACCTAGACAATCCCAAGGGCGCAATAACTCGAGGGGGCGGGTAAATAAATACTAATGTCAGTCCTCGCAGCCAAAAACGACATTATGACACGGCCACCTCTATCATAGCAGACCGCTCAACGATGAGAACGCAGCGACATACACGAGACATCCGCATTGATGAGCACACCGAATCGTGCAGAAGCTTAGAAGCTATTCATCTACAGCGACCTTCAATACAGCAGCTCCTTCCCTTAGAGACGTTGATTATTTTTTAGACACGTGAATCTCATTATGCCCGCATTGATGGCAGCTCTGACTGTCCCCCCAAGGTTTCATCTCCCGAGAGGCGACATTAGCTATTAACTTCCCTCCATGTGAACACGACACTTGGTATGTATTTCTCAAATACATGATCATGCGAACCGCTAAAAGTGGTTCAACAAAATGCTGTGATTGGGAATCGCTTTGCAGCTTATTAATTGCAGCCTTTGAAGAAATTGAATATCCAATGCAATCATATAGGTAAGAAGTTGCGTAAGGTTTGGCCCTACGCACAGGAGCTTGGAAACAGGTCCCGTTATAATGATGAAGCATGCATTCATACATTCAGATTCCAACTTGCATAAATATGATACTGGGAACTCCGACTAGGCGCAGCAGAAGCGCCAGCACAACGTCAATCCCTCAGCGATTAACACCAAGTTATTTATTCATAACCTAAAAGCAAACACACTTCCCTTAAAACAAACTTGACCTTAACAAACAGCACACACGAGACACAGATAATGAAAATGAAATTAGAAACCCAGCAACCATGCAGTGTGACGTCAGAAGTTCCACATGCAGTCAAGCTCCGACGAGCCCATGCCCATTCGGCCACCGAGGTCCACCGCCTTCTGATCATCCGGAGCCGTCCAGTTCCCCAGAGAGCTCGAAGTCGAGCTGACCAAATCATTAATTCCACCACTCAGATGCTGGTTACCTGAGAAAAAGTAAGGCAGCTGGAGATTCTCCTGCAAGGACCTCAGGCTCGGAAAAGCCGAGACGCCGATGCTCCTGGAGAATCGGGTCATCGGGTCAGTTGCATTGATCAGGGGGGCCGTGGGAGGAGCCAGTTGGAAACTAGGGTTGCTGCCGAAATTGTGGGTTGCCGACGAGGCGGCAGCAGCCGTGGAGAAACAGGACACGTGCTCCTTAGGGATTGAGCTGTCGTAAGAGATGGGGACGCGGTCGATGAACCCCGCGGTGGTTGAGGTGTAAGGAGATGAGTCGAGCAGTGGTGGGAGAGACACCGAGGGTGAACCGATTTCCGGGTACAGGTTCATGTGGGAGGCCATGCGGGTCTTCTTGCCACCACAAGGGGCGGCTGCGCTGCAGCCGTTGCTGGACTTCTGGAAAACGCGGGAGATCACCCACTCATCCTGCAAAGCAAAGCCAAAACCGTTTACATAGAGAAAAAAGACGATGCTTTTCAGAAATGCATCGGATACCATTTCGTGCCGTGGCACACGTACAATAAATGCAATAGTCATTCTTCGGAACTAGCCACTAGTAGTAATAACACTCTGATCAACCTAGGGTTTCGAGGAAATCCAACGGAAGTGTGCTCGGCGAATAGTCCTAGCACTAACCCGTTTATGAAACATCTTTAACATCTCTAACAATTAGAAACCAGCAACTCAAAACAACTTGGGGTGACCAAAATTAATCAATTAAGTCGTCCTACAAAGCTGTTCCTTGATATGACCCCCAACTTACATGAACTTATCAATGCAGTTTAGAAGTACCAAATATAAGTAAGCCTGCAAGTAACAAAATTTCGATAGATACTGCCATGGAAATGACTACTCGGCGTCTTCACAAGTGAATATAATCACTAGAATTATAATTTTAAGAATGAGAAACTCACTGTCAGAAAAAGAGGAAAAAATCCCGAAACCCCGAGAGGATACGTAACTCCAAATAAATGCAGGAAAATCTGAATGACACTTCGACACGTTAAACTTCAAAACGGAAATGAAATGAGCGGGTCAAGAGGTCAACTTCCGGCGACAACAAAACAACAAAGTCACTTAAAACCCTTTTTAACGGCCCGAGACTTAACTCGACTGAACTCTCCCATGCATACAAACTGGCTGTTCCATACACTGAGCATCTGCGACGTCTTCATGAAAGCAGTTAAAAGGCAAAGGTAACAGGGCTCGAGAAAGCTTCCAAGCCCAGCGAAGAATGCGAGTAACATTATCACTGACGCATTAAACCCGCAGAGAAAAACCACTCGAAGAGCATAATCAAGACACACCTCGGAGACAGAGAAAGGGGAGGGAGAGAGAAAGAGACCAAAATGCCCCCGACAAAACGATACGATGAGACGACGTTGGAAGTGAAAACGAGTAGTATAATACCTTGGAGGAGCGGGAGAGGAAGGGGTAGGCGAACTTGCCGTCGAGGCGGAACTCGTGCATGACCCAGTTGCTCTTCTCGCCCTTCGGGGCTCGTCCCCGGTAGAAGACGAGGGTCTTCTTCATACCCACCATCGACCCCGTCTTGCCGCTGTAGATCTCACGGTCCTTCCCCGTCGCCTTCCAGTACCCCGCCTCCGTCGCCCGGTTCGTGCGGAGCCCCGTCGGGTACTTACGGTCCCGCAGGCTGAAGAAGTACCATTCCTTCTCCCCCATCTTCGCCTTCTCTGCAAGAGACAGTGTCAGGAAGACTCGTTCGAAAAGAAGCGCCACCGCTGGTTGGCGTCCTGCGGAGCATTGTCTTACCGGGAAGCTCCCAGGGCTCGCACTTGTTGAGGTCGACCTCGGCGATGGCTCGCCCGGTGAAGCTGCTGTCCAGGACCTTCTTAAGCAGGTAGTACGTGATGAGCTCCTCGTCGGTGGGGTGGAACCTAAACCCCGGAGGCAAATGCCCGTCGCCATTGACGAGGTGGTGGTTGCTGAACTGGTGGTAGTTCTCCATGTCGAGACAAAGACAAAAAGCGAGCGAACGCAGCAAAACGATTCTCGAGTGAACTCGGAGGGGGGTCGTAGAAACGAAACCAAATGACTTCAAGAGAAACCTAGATTGACCCACGCGTCGGAAAGCGTGGAAGAAGGGGAAAACCAGGTCACATTCATTGCAGAGCGGACCGTGCTTGGTTCTGCTTTGAGTAGGGTTTGGTTAAGGGAAGGAGAGGCGAAGGTGGGTTGGGGTTATTATACGAAGCTGATGAGAGGAGGATTTGATGAATCGAGAGCGACAGAGAGTAAAAATATAAAGGCAGAGGGAGGTGAGTCGAGAAAATCTGCGTCGCTCTCTGAGCCGTGACCTCTTCTGTCCTCTGCAACTCCTGCCAACACGGCCCTTATCATATCCATAGCTAGAGAGAGAGAGAGAGAGAGAGAGGACGATGATGTACGCTTCTGAGGGAGATGGAGTGGGCGGTGGGCACACACTAGTTTTTTCTGAGAGAGAATGCGTGCGGGTGTGAGAAAGTGTGCAGGGGGTATTCCTGTGTCAGTGAGAAGGGAGGGAGAGAAAAATGTAATAATCATTTGTTTTACTCGTATATTATATTAATTTGGGTCGGGAACAGAAAGTAGTTTTTGCATCTGCGTGGGCGAGCGAGCCTAAACCCCAGATGAACACAGAGATCTTTCTCCTCCTCTTTTTCTTCTTTTTGCCCCTGATTTTCAAAATACTTTTCATTTTCACCCTCTCTCTCTCTTTCTCTGCATAGATCAATAAAAGCTGTTTCGTATCTCAAATATGTCAGCACAGTACAACATTTTATTTTCGGGAAAGAAACATTACTACCAAGCCGGACACATGCGGAAAAATATTTTGCGATAAATTTTTGCATTATTGAGATGGAACGGATAGGTCAATAGCTTCACTATTTTATGAAATTATGAAGGCAATAATGATAAATTATTTGAAACCTCTCCAAGCTTTATTGCTCTGACTCAATTTTTTTTTTTCCAGCTCGAGTCAAATTCAAGTATTTTGAAGCTTACGTTCGAAAATTATTTGGTTCAAATAGCTCACAAATCAGATCCTGTAATTGTATTTCATAAATTCATTTATAGGTATTAAGATAGATGAGAAATGTTTGTTTTCAGCTCTTTTTTAAGTATTTGTGTTTGACCCATGTAAGTTCACTGCATAGTAAATTTTTTTAATCAATTTAGTTTGATTGGGCTTCAGCAAGCATCGAGCATTGTATGCTAACTCATGAGCAAACTTTGAAAATAAAATCACGGTTATTCATTTAATTAAATTGGTCATGTTTGAAACTCAATTAAAGCATTCATGAAATTGACCTAATTATCTCATAGCACTCTTCAAGTGAGTATTGCAATAAAGAGAAATAATTATTTGACAATTTTTAATTTCCGATCTATCCTGAATTATAGAAAATTAAATAATAAATAATATAAATTGCCGTGAGGCCTACTCCTTCAATAATTCACAACTCACAACAAATTGTTATATTAGCAAAGTCCTATTACAGATTCATGCAATTCACACCAAACTAATTATACACAATAAACAAATCAAATTAAGGTTATGTTGTAATTATAATTTGTTTGAATTAGGTTTGATTGATGAATGGGCAGCTTGCTATCCCACTTAGGCTCGATTGGATCAAATAGCAAAATGGACTAGGCCGAATAAGTAATTTCCTTCTTCAACCTGGTTTACTCGTCCAAACTCAGAAATTTTCTCGTGGAAAGAAAAATAGACATAACTCCCTGACGTGTCCTCAATTTTAGGTCAAATCCTAACTTAGCCCCAAATATTTTTTTGTTAGAATAAAAAATTATTAACTTTTAATTTAATCTCAAATCTACCAATACATTAGAAGAATTGCTGTTAATTTATTCCAAATTATTAACATCAAGGCAAATTAGAGGTTTGTCGATACATCTTGCCTATAAATAAGCTTGATAATTTAAAATAAATTAGTGGTGATTTTTGGAAGAATAAATTTAAATTAAAGTGAAAGTTGGGGATTTTTATTTTGACAAAAAAAAGATGTTAAGGGTAGAATTATGATTTGACTTGAAGTTGTGATTTTTTTAGAGCATTAACTAAAGGAAAAATATAACATTATTTAAGCATGGCGCATGCCTTGACGAAGGATGGTTATTAACAAAGTTTAGTTCAAAATCTATAGAAAAATCCACACATAATTTCAACATTATTCATGAGATATTCTTGTCAATATATCCATGTTGGTTTTGTTTGTTAACCATTGTCCATTAGATAGTTTTGTCTATCCTTTAGCCTCTACATATAATTTTAATTACTAAAAAGAAAAGACATGGAAGGTTACATCTCTTGCCAAACTTTCTTTTTTGGCCAAATGGCCTGCGATTCGAAAGAATGATACAAATGATATTTAAAGTTTTCTCGATGTGCAATGTTATCGCTAAAGTTTAATTAATATAACATGATTTCTGAATTATTAATACACGTTGGATTATTTCTCAAAATTTCATTACAATTAACATGTGATTTTGTGGTTTTCTGAAGCCGCAGAGCGTGGGCAAATCAACCGCAACATCCTCGCTTTCGACGAGGCGCTAGATTCAATTCTTTGCGTGTGCTATTACCGTCTACTCTTTTATGATTACGCACCATAATACAATTTGCAGTGCCTATCCTGCATACCGACCGTCCCGAGATCAACCGCAACATCCCCGCTTTTGACCGAGGCGCTAGATTCAATTCTCTGCGTGTGCTATTACCGTCTACTCTTTTATGATTACGCGCCATAATACAATTTGCAGTGCCTATCCTACGGACCGTCCCGACCGTCCCGAAGGGTTTGAAGTTGTTTTGCCGGTGGTTGTCCCAAGTTGTTTTGTAGCAGAGCAAACCATGAAAAATCAAAAACTCGCGGTTTACCCGCTACGCTCTTATAGGTTCTACGCTTAGCCTCTTCCTTCTCGTTCTTTGCTGGGCTCCAATCCACGGCGAACATGTGCAAATCCGTGCGACACGAACATCTTACAGCGTCGATAATTTTGGTCTCGTTGGATAGAGATTTCAGGAGGCGTACGTGTTCTTTTCCATCGAACGGGGCTGCGAATCCTGCGTGGGTAGTCATCGTCGCTGAGGATGAAGAGTTCGACTCTATCGTGATGTGCTAGTGAATCCGAGATTTGACTAGTGTAAATCGCATGATTCCCGCCTCAGTCACTAGTCAAAGCACAAAACGGGACATCGAAAATCCACATAATCGATGGCACGCGAGATTGAATATGTACAATACGTCTATCTCTTGGTAGCTAGCACTCCCTCCCGAATGTTTGGGGATCGGGGGTGAAAGAACTTGGTTGCTAAATCGAGGAGTCAACTTTTCGACCTACAAGCTCTCAGGACTAAATGGCATTACAATGCATCGATACTAAAATCCCTCCTCGTCGGGATAGACTCCAACGGTCTTTGACATCGGCACTTCTTGAAGATCTTCTCGAGCGCGAATAGAGGAGAAAAGGTTTAAGGAAAAAAAAAAAGGAAGGAAAAGTGGGGGAGCCGAGAACGATTCTTATGTTGTCTCGTTCGTCTCTGATTGATTCCCTCTGCATTTATTCCTCGGTGAAAATGGTCGTGGTCGTCAGGGGTAAAAATCGACGGGGGAGGGGCTTTTCCTAATGTTGAAACGAATGAATTAGGTCGCTCCGCACATCCTTGTCATGCCACCTCACCAGACCCCATCAAAAATAGCAAAAAGGGTCTATTGCTTTCCACGAAATCATGGCCATCGTCGTCGCTATTTGTCCACCTTCCGGAGATCTTCCCGCTTCTTCCCCCAGAATCGGGACACATCATTAGAATCGGGCCACAAAAAACGATGGATGGGCTTCATGTCGTACATCATCATCGGTTCTATAAATCAAAAAAATAAGCGATTGCGTCGAACGCTGATTTATAAAATCGATACATCATTTGCTAATATTGAAGCTTCGTGGCGGAGCCGTGGATTTGACGTTGCACGATTTGAGCAAGTACTATTCTCGCAGGGTGTAATAAATTGAACTTAGCCAAGGTTCAAACAGATTTGTCGAAATGTCCACACCAGGACGCCGAAAATGTCAAACTTAGCAAGATTGATGCAGAAGATTTGTATGGTACTTGAAGCGTCGGGTCGTCAATTTGCATGTAGTCCACCGACAGTTTAAAACGTCATTTAATTAACCGATATTTTAAAATCGATTTTGTCTAGCCATTCGCCAGTGTTCTTAGTTACTAGGCTTTACTTTAGCATAAGTTCAAATCCTCAAGTTACTCATCGATAATGTGAGAGCTCGAGCGTTGCTTGTAGGAATCGCTTGAGCTTTACTTTAACCTCGCATTTCGTGGAGAGGACGATGTCGGGTTCGCTCCAAATAAGCAGCATCCATTCTCTCCAAAGTAAGAAGATAAACCATAAAATAAAATGCTTAAGAGCTTTCATTTTTATTCTGGTTTCAATTTATCCTATTGGAAAAATAAGCCACCTTTTAAATCTTTATCAATTGCATCTCAGATCCTTTAGCGCCCATTTTTTAAAGGTAATATTCTGTAGAATTACTTTCCTAATTCCAATTTTGCCAAGACTTTCATTTTTTGCATTTTGCTTTATTTTTTCCCACCCCGATTCTTCCATTTTCTATATCATATATCGGAAGATATTCTTGAGGCATAATGCCAGCTATTTTTATATATTATAATCTTTTGAATTATTTTTGTAAACAATATAGGCCATTTAAAGAGAATGTGAATTTAATAGGAATCTTGTCAGTACATAATCCTAAAAAAGGAAATCAATAATGGAATAGATTTGATATGTTCGGAATTGTTTCGATAGCCCAAAATTGCGGTGATGAAAATCGAAAATGGGAAAGTGTTTATAATATTTTTATTACAATAGGCAAAAAAAAAAAAAAACTTGGACCTTGTATGTACTTGTTTTTTAAGTGATTGAAGGAACGATATTATTATTATTATTTTTTTTTCTGTGCGCGTCTCTCTCTCTTCATTTACCTTTTTTCATTTTTTGAAAAACGCTCTTGATGCATCGACTCAAAAGTCCCATCCATCCATCAACCCGTCCATCAACAGTGATCAGAAGAAGGGAGGAAAGGAGGTGGTGGTGGGAGCAAGGGGGAGTGATGCTACCGGATTTGGACGCGTCATGCTCGGATTTTGAGGGCTTCCACCCCTCCTCCTCGCCCCCTGCTCCCTTCGCAGGCTTTACATCAAATCACACCCACACACTCTCTCTCTCTCTCTCTCTCTATCTGTCTGTCTCCCTCTATTCATTCCCCCACTAATCCCTTCTGAATCTTCTGAATCTCTCTCTCTCTCTCTCTCTCTCTCTCTCACGGTCGCCCTTGATTTTTCCTGGTTTCCGAGGAGGAGGCCCTAGGCTTACCTCAAAGCAGCAGTTTGCTTAAAATGGCCCGATCCCGCCTCCCGATCCCGCCCCCTTTTTTAGGCTAACGTCTCGCTTTGCCTTTCCCTCCCTTGGCGATCGTGTAGTTCAAGCCCAGCGGCAAAGGGGACATTATTCCCCTCGGGCATTAAACCATCCCCACTAATCCCACGTTAATCATTTAATGACCCACGTAAAAGTTAACCTGCGCCGCTCCGCGTTTCAGCATATATAAGACCCGCTCGCGCAGCTCGTTGTTGCACCAAAAGGGAAGAAGGGATGTGCGCAGGCAGGCCTGTGCTGCGATTATACGTGTGGATAAGGTGGAGCTCGCTCTGTAAAACCCCGTTCTGCAAACGTGAAAGAGGTTGCGTGGTTTCGTTCTGCAATTATAACCCAGCTTTTAAATGCCTTTTGTCGACTTTTCATGTTAGCTTCTGTTCTCGCAACCAGCGAGGTTGAACACCTGCCTCATCCCAGAATCGGACAGAGAGAGAGAGAGATGAGAGGGACCGTGAAAATTGTCACGCGTTGTTTTAACATATACGAGATGCAACGTTCGAGATTCCTTGGACATGGGGACTTCTCTTTTTCCTGGAGGCAAGCGAGTGAAATAATAGATATTCCAAAAAGAATTACTTGAGGGAGCGATTTAAATGAAAATTACACGAAACTTTGGAAAAGAATAATCTTCCCAAGTGAATAGAAATTGGAGGGCCCGCTTCGACAGCCCCGCCAACCCCAGGTTTGTCTGCCCTTGTTCGTATCTGAGGATTATTAAATAAAATAAAAACAACATCTTCCTTTCTCGGATTCTCGATGGGCAAATTCTGTAAATCTGACAAAACAAAAAAGATGTGGTTTCCATCAACGGCTCTCCCAGAAAGAGTTAATATATAAAATGAATCAAATAATTTTTCTCTTTCGAAATGACTTCACGCATACCACGAGAAATTCGAGTAATATTGAAAGTTGCAACTTCCCTCTCTCCTTTTTTTCACTTTTTAAGTTAATCCAAATTCAAAAATAATCGCACGTATAGAACCCAGTTCGAGTTTTCGAAAATTTGGAACAGTTGCTCTCTCATCCTTCACTGAAAATCGGGCGACTTTCATGTTGACTTTTAGGCAAATAACGACAGCGAGAGAGAGAGACAGAGAATAACCAAACAGCCCAACCTTTTTCTTTTTTCCTCTCTGGCAGATTATAAAGAAGAAATAAAATTTAAAATAATGGGATTAGGCAGGGAAACAAAAAGCGAAAAAGAGAGAAAGAAACAAAAAGGGCTCGTGTCTCGAGAGATCGCGTCGTGGATCGCGCATGACGACAACCTTAAGTCACCCCCTCCGCCGCCCCGACATACGGCCGCTCCCGCCCTTTTCCAATCCGGGGCCCCACCGCCGCTTCGGGCCCCCACCGCCCTCCCCCTCGGTCGCCAACCGCAATTTATTGCCTTCGGCCTCTCTCCTCTTCCCTCTTTCATGAAAGGAAACCGCATTCAATTCGGCCTATAAGGACCGCAGCGGCAGTCACTGACCCGGGTTCTGAGCTGAAGAAAGCTCTTAAATCGCGTCGTCGTGCGCGGCTGAACATTTGTCGTGCAATTGCAATGCCAAGTACTGAACCGGCATATGCCGTCGCGCGTGCCGTGGAGAACGGTCTTGGTCTCGGAAGAGAGATTCGAGGAAGGAAGTTGCCTCGAGGCGGCATCGTCCGTTTCTAGCTGAGGAATTGTTGAAGTTTTCATTGCCCAAAGTTGTTAATTGCAGTCGTAGCGAATGAAAGCATGGAATCGTCGATGCATCCGTCGTTTGGAGCCCCTGAGCTTCATTGTTTAACTATCACGACAACCTTGGGAAAAGCACCCAAAGAAAGTCCCAAACCTATTGCTGCAAGGGCGGAGGGAGAAGCTTAATGACTAAATTCTTATCTAAGTTTATGACCTTTTTTTGGTATTTATGACTTTTTTTGGTACTTTTCTAGGAGAACGCTTAAGCGGGTATACTTTTGAGTTTATGAGAAATTCTCGAAATGTCACCATCTAAATCTTAGTGTTCATAATGCAGAGTTGGAGGCTTTTCAACTATATGATTTCGAGCCTGAACATGACATGCAATGCTACATATATGTTCAAGCCCCATTTGGTTTGGTTTTAAGAAAATGTACTTGGGAAAATACAAATATTTTTGGGTTAAAAGGATTTTCCGAAATACAAATAGCGGTTAGTGAATTATAATTTTAAAGTACATTGAAAAACAACTTTGACTTAAACATCGTTTAGTAAAAATTACATTTATAAAGAAAAAGGGTTTTTAAATTCTTTTAGGAGATAAGCTAGCGGTGGCCAAATCTAACCGTTGGACAGCGTCACATGAGGTGGCACAACCTCAAGTGTCACTTGAGTCATGTGACTTAGGTGATGTTGCCTAGGTTGACGCGATCCAAGAGACCATTGCGACTTAGGTTCGCGCAAGCATTACTGCCTAAGATTGCGCGACTCGAGCAATTGTTGTTTAGGGTCACCTGTAACATTTGGATTTTTTGCTCGATGTATAACGAGTCCCAGACAATCATCAGTCTATGTCACGTCATTGAACTCGACATCGGTCCACATTACTCGTGGGTTAACATATGTGTTCTGAGAGAGTTATATGGTGATCTTGCGTACGTTTCTGGGCTGAAATTGCTGAGGGTGGAGCCGAAATGGAAATTAGGTTGTCGATGTGGGTTTGATTTTAGCCCAATCCTGAATCTTGCTAATTTTGTATCAACTCATGTGATGTGAATTTCATGGGGTGTTCTTCACGAAAGTCTTCCCTTATTGGCCATTCTACAACTTATTTTAATTTCATAATTTTTTGACTTCATATGACAAAAATAAATTTGAAAAATTTTGGGATTCAAAATTTGTTGTTAGGTTCACTAGACCAACCTCTTCCTATTTTCCATTTTCTATAGATTTTTTGATCCAGAATCTTAACACGTGTCCTTCATGAAAGTTGTAGAGTACATCATAGGATACCACATATTAAATTTCCATAATTTTTTGGTCGGCGAAATATTTATTCTCCTACTCAATTGCATTATGGAAATCCTTATTGTTTTGGGCCTGGTTTACAAAAATTATTTAGAATTGTATGAACTGAATCGGACTTCAAGTCCTTCGTGAAAAATGTCCCTCTAGGTCTTATCTACCTCATATTAAAGTTTCATAATTTTTTAAATCCATTTACTTAGACAACAACTATCATTTCCAAAGGCGCATGGAATGCCTTATAAGGCCAGTTAAGGCCTAGGATATGGGATTCTTCTAATAGTCCATCTAAGATCAATATGGGTAAGTTTATATTAGTTTAGGGAATAAAGATAACTACGTATTAATTAGATTCACACTTGAGTCTCTGGATAGTAGTAACTGCATCATGGTGTAAATATGTGATTGAGAATGTCATCGGTCCTTGATATGACGATGTCTCATGTTGTAGTAGGGATACCTAGAGGTGACTGGGGTGTAATATGATTCCCCTATATGTGCTCGTGATGCCGGATGGATGCGAGATGCTTGGGGGTAATGGGGTTCCCCGGATGATGATGATAGCATGAATTTATATCGAATATAACTTTAGTATTTCTGAACTGACCTATTGATTATTTATTGGGAATAGTTATTACCTTTATGTTCTTGGGTAAGTTGATATGAAAGTGATTTACCAAACCTTATATCAAGACTTCTTTGTCAGTACGACGACCAATTTGTGCAATATAGACTTGTGGATCTTCTGCTTACTAGGTTTAGACTTACTGGTTGTTGACTTTATCTTTTCATATCAATAGAATGTCAATCCCACTTGCCTTTCTTGTGGTACATTATGGAGTTCCAGTCGATTTCGTGTGGGAAGATGATGAATTCATAGAACTTGATTTCCCAGATACAATATCTAGTCAAATTAAGTTGTGTATGGTTGTTGATGTAGGGCCCTTGATGAGGTAGGTTACTCTTGGGTTTGTCAGAATGTACGCCCGCGTCAATAGTTGCATAATGGGTCCACTTCCACTGCTCAACAACAAGCTAGGAGATAAGGGCAATCTTGCCGCATATACGGGAGCTAGGAGGGAAGCTGGATTTTTTGAGCTAGGAAGATTTTTTACCAAGTCAAGGGTCAGGGTTGGGTGACCACGTGTACAATTAAGTAGGGATGGGGTGACCAACGTACAACCTGATGTAATGAGTACTACTGGCCTTTTGAATTTCCTAGTATACCCCACTTGTCACTTGATATGTATGTATGTATGTATGTAAGAAATGAAGTTGGCTTGTTTACAATAGTCCGCTTGCACCCCTAAACTACCTTAGTCCTTCAAGCTTCCATATGCTTAAGATAAGTGAAACGAGAAAGATAATAGCACCAGTAGTTCTATACCAGTCATAACGTGCTATAGGCATCAATGACCATCGCTTGGGGTTGTGTGACCTCAAGTGTTGCTTGGGTCACACAATTAAGGTCAACGGTCACCTGTGTCGCACAACCCAAGCGTTGCCTAAGGTTAGGTGGCGGTCGCCAGCGTGTGCGACCCCTTGGGCTGTGGTTGTCGACCTCTGATCTTCCTTTTTATATAAACCATGGAGAAAATTAATAGTAAACAAGGGGCCAAAACTTGCATTTTAAGAAATGCAACTTCCTAAAGGAACTTCGAATCTACTTTGGGATAAAAGCCCTTGGAGCCATTTGGAGATGTAATTGTATTTCCCCAAAGTTCAACAAAAAATGAATTACTTGCTATTTACATTTGGTCAAGGGATTTTAGAGTCTCGAAACTCATTTGGAATGATGAACCAAATAGGGTTTAATTAGCCCTATTTCGTTGAAATTTCTCTTATAATGAAATATATTTCATTGAAAATCGTTACTAGGTTTTATTGAAGGGGATAAGGGTTTTGCATCAATTTTGGACAAAGGATATCTCATGCAATAATAATTTGAATTTCTTTGATCCAAACAACATTGTACAATTCAAGATCAAGTTGGAATTTAATAAACCACGAGACCAAAAAGTTACAAGATCAATCTCAAGCTATGGCGGAATTCAATCGGTGGCACAGATTGAGAATATTGAGATAATGTCGAACTTCAATTAATGATGGATATTGAAATAAAGATACAAGCTGAAATCTAATAAGCGATGCAATTTGAAAGATACAGCGAAGGAAATTTAAAGTACAATGCAAAAAAAGATAATTAAAAGATTACATTTTGTTGATTTATGAGGACACTCATGTGTTATACACGTGATTGCCACTTATCTCTTCCCGTGCAAGATGATCAAATCAACTTTGGGCATCACGAGACCCATATTGGAACATATACTCAGGAGCTAAAATCAGCAGAATCACACGATGAACGCTAGTTAAATTTTCCACCCTTAGGCATGCTTGTCTTTACAGTAAATCTTGATTTGGTCCTGTGTTTTTTTGGTTTCTCTTCTTTTCCCTGGCCGTGCGTACTGCACACCCATCTCCGTACCATCTCCGCAGGGCTCCGCGCAACCTCAAAAGGAAATTTGCAGGCATCGGTCAGTCCAATAATGGCGATGATATAATTTCAAAGGTCCCGCTGCGGACAACGGACACCCGTGCGAAGAAGCAGCGTCCCAAAATCCGTTTGGGCCGTCGTCGAGCCGTCTCGCTCGTTGGGTGGGCTTTCTGATGAACACGCTCGCGGGCTTTCATTCATGTCCACGGCCATCCTCGCTCGTCACTCGACCATTCGTGCTCGGACCAAGAGATTCACGTGACTGCAGTCGGTGTCGGACGTCGCTGCACCACATGGAAAAACCGCTTATAAAATCGCAACGTGATTTGACTGTGCAGACATAGAAGGGACGAGCCAGATTTCCAGAAGTCTTTCTGCGCACGTCGCTTCAGTTTTCTAATTCTCGAGGTTGAAGAGAGCTTTTCGTGGCTGTGGATCACAGACAGCGGCCATCGAATGATGGAGCCTTCGCTATTAAATCGGAAGCCTGTATTATTAACTGTCACATCCTCCACCTGCAACAAAACAAACCGCTCTCCATCATTCCAGTCTCACCTCGGCATAAGCAAAGAATTTAGAGCATCTGTTATTCGCCGAGAATATATTAGCTATCTCTTAAAGTTAGAAGAAAGAGATAATTACAATATATATTTCTATCGATTAGATATTATGTAAAATAAATCCCTTTCAAATAGATCCTTACTCCATTGTATTCAGTATGTCATCGAAGTCAAATTTTGTTTTCAAAGTTCATCGAACAAGTTATATCTTATCTTTCAAGGCCACTGAATTTCTTATGCAAGGAGCAATCGGTGCCTTCTTACAAGTCTTTTGTTATCACGCATTAAAATAGGAATAATTGATTTTAGGATGGGTTAATTCTCATATGAAACTAGAAATCATACCGAGGATGGTTGATTCCCAATTTATGGAACTGGGAAGTGACCCTGTGTAATCGAATTGAGATCAGTAGGGGTGAGCGGGTCCAGGATGGGTAGGGTCTAGACCTGGACCCTGTTCCCTACCCTGTTATAACCGGTTCTCCTTTTCTGGACCCTGTTCCCTACCCTGTTTTCATTGGACCCTGTTCCCGGCCCACCCTGTTTTTCCGATCCGGGAACAGGGTTGACCCTGTTTATATTAGAACCTGTTTTGCTTCCTTGTTGCTGCTCTAAATTCAACATAGAACTTTCACGTGGGTTTGACAGTTCATAATAAGATCAGAAGCTGAAGAGTCTTAACTAACGATGGTTAACTATTAAGAGGAATTTTGCATGATTAAACTTGTAAACTACATAGATCAAACAAATAAATTTGGTGTCATTCAGCTTCACCAACAGGTCAGTATACATAAGATCTTTAATACTCATATCAGATCAGAAAAGGGGACAAAAAAAAGCGCCTCATCACCCTAAAATTACAAAATGCCCAAACTTGGGCCTTTGGCAGAGGGCTCTTCCTCTTCCTCTGTGTGCATAGTACTAATAACAAGCAACAGCTGTTCTGTTTTGCTTCCAAGACAGAGAGATTGTGTCAAACCAACGCATAGCAGCAAAGAATCAGACGTTACCTGATTTAAAGACGATGACGAAGCCGCGACCCATGAGTCAAGGGGAGTACAAGGCACTAGCAGAAGTTGAAGGCGCTGGAACGAGAAAAAGGCCTTTGCCGGTCGCGGTTCCGAAGAGGAAAGCAGGAGGTGGAACGGCGAGATTGAATGGAAGCAGCGTCGGCGCTCGGGTGTGAGCTTGGCGGGGGTCAGCAGCTTCGTGATTTCGGGAAGCAAGGGCAGTCCGGCAGCTTCGCGAACGAGATCGTCGACTCCTCGTCGGGCCGGAGGAGGTCCCGTCATAGGGCGAAGGCGATGGAGAGCCCGAACGCGCCGGACGGCGAGAAGACGACTCGCGGGAGGCCGCGGTTGCGGGGGAAGCGGTGGGTCCACCCAAGGAAGAAGTCGGAGAGGAGCGGGAGGTGGAGGTCGCGAAGGGCGCGGACTTTGGCGACGAAGCGCACCCGCGGCGGGGGGCTCTGGGGAAGGCAAGATGAGAGGCTGGAGTGAGGAGGAGGAGGCGAGGAAGGGGTCGAGCGAGGTGGAGGTTGTCGGGGGTGACGACGACGGTGACGGTGACGGTGGGGGCGGCGGGGCGGGGAGGAGGAGGAGCTTGGTAGCGGTGGTGCGAGCGCGAGGTGAACCGGGAGAGTCTGGTTCTTTGCGTCTGCGCCTCTTGCCCTCTGCAGGTAAAGAAAGAAATAAAATTAGGGTTTGCTTTAGGCGTAAAAACCGGTTCTCCAACCGGTTCCCAAACCGGTCCGGTCGAACCGGTTCCGGGTGGGTAATCCTCGGAACCGGTTCCGGACCGATTTAAACAGGTCTGCGTTTGGGAACCGGTTCCGAAGCGTTTAACCGGAACCGGTTCCCGACCCCTGTTTGGTATGATTGGTTTCTGGATTGTCTTAGGGCCCACTGATGTGTAATTTTTTTAATTTTATTTTATTTTTCATAAGTTCTTAAATATTTTTCAAAGTTACCTTAGTGTAGGATGAAATTACTCACCAAAGGAAACTTACCAATAAAAGGGGAGATTACTCCCACAAATAATTTGTATTTTTTGCTCTTATCGAATTAAATAACAACAACAATAACAACAATGCACTTTGGGTTAGGGTTCCTAATTCAAAGAACTGTACAGGGAATCATACGGATTCCCTCAGTTTACAAATTAGACAGGGCCTCATCTGAAGAAACTCAGAGGAATTAAGAAAATAACGATTCTAAGGTAAATTTGCTAAGGGAGGAATGTTCGTCATTGAAAGCCATAATATTCAATCTTTTCTTCTACAGTACATACTACTATCTATATTAAGAAAACAACTAGATGAAAAACTAGTGTGAAAAATATTAGCGACAACACATGTCACTCAATTATTCCTTAACCCATAACCACTCTTTCGTTAGATTTACTTGGCTGGGACTAGGGTTAAGGCAACAAAATGGATGTGCATTCCTCCTTTTGGCTCGTGACACTTGTTTTTGAAGAAAATAATTCCTTTTGCTCTTTTTTCTCCACCTTGCTATGAGAAATGGTTGTGTATTCCTTTTGGTCGTGACATTTCTCTTCTTCTACACCTTCCAATGGTTCACTTATATAAATAACCTTATTGACCTCCCTTAAACTGAGATTAGGTGGAAAACGTAGTCCCATTTTGTATCATAACCTGCAATGATCGAAGCGCAATAAAACTTTTGTAGATATGCCATCAATTTGATGAGTAGTAGAAACATAGCAGATTTCAAGTGACTCAAGAGCGACTTTCTCTTGAATGAAATGAAAATCGATCTCCATGTTCTTTGTCCTTGAATGAAGGATTGAATTTGCTATCAATGAAATGGCCGAGTGGTTATCATTGTAAAGCAAAGTTGGACCTATGAGTGGAATTCCCAAATCTCTCAATATAAAAGAAACCCATGTAAGATCTGCTGTGGCAGAAGCTAAAGCCCTATATTCAACCTCCATGACCTTGACATTGTCACTTACTGTTTTGTGGACCATGAAATAATATTTAATCCCAACAAAGCGTAAAACTTGGTCGTTGACCTCCAAGTCTTGAAATAGCCAGCCCAATTAGAGTCTTCATACCCATATAAATTCAGTATGCTATTAGAGTGAAGATAAAGCCTCAGTTGCCGAGTTCCTTTCACATACCACCACACCTATTTTAACAGTTTGAAATCACCATTTGTAGGAGAATATATTTTTTGATAGATTTGATTTACTGAATAAGAGATGTCTAGTCTTGTGATCGTTAAATATTGTAATCCGCTAGCAAGACTTCGAAAAGAGTGAGGATCATGAAATATTATGCGATGACTTACATACACCCTTCATGTGGATGGATAAATACATCAATAACCTTTATGTCTCTAACTGTACCCAAGAAAAATACAAGGTAATGGACATGGATCAAACTTTATTACACCATATGATCTAAAAACATCAATAACCCTTCCGATAGGTGTGAGGATCATGAAATATCCTTTATGTTAGACTCTGTTGCACCATTTGAAAGGAGCGACGATCATGAAATATCACATGATGACTTACATACACCCTTCTTGTAGGCGGATAAAGACATTAATAACCTTTATGTCTTTGACTATACCCAGGATGGTAATGAGCGTGGATCGAACTTGTTGCACCATACGGTCTAAGGTGCGGATAGCACTTACACTCAAAGACTCGAAGAAGCCCATAATCAGGCTCTTTAGAGCTTACCAAATGGACTACTCATTCCCAACACTAGTGACATTAGCAGATTGATGAGAAATGTGGCAATCAGAAATGCATTGACCCAATAAATCAACGGTACCCATGCATGGTAGAGCATAGAAAGACCCAACTCAATGATGTGTTGATGTTTCCTTTTGGCATTTCCATCCTGTTCTTGCGCATATGGGTAGGAGACCAACATTTTAATTCCTTTCTCATTCAAATGATTCACAAACTGTCTGCTATTGAATTCCCCTCCATCGTTGCATTGGAAAGATTTAATTTAACTTTCAAATTGGTTCTCAATAAGATTTTGTAACATGACAAAGATGGAAATGAACTCAAACTTTCTATTCATTGGATACACCCATAAGAGTCGTGAAAAACTATCTATGAAGACTACATAGAAGTTAAATAGTTGAAAAGATTCTACCAGGGCAGGCGCCCACACATTGCAATAGATTTTTTTAAGTGGTTTACTAGCTAGGGACTCTGATATATTAAACGGCAGCTTGCTACTTTTTCTAACCAGGCAGTTGTTACATATTCTCTTTGTCATTTTTGTAGATTTGATCTTATTATTGTTCTCCAGAAATTATATTATTTGAAAGTTTGAGTGCCCAGGTTGAAAGTGTCAGACTTCACTACGAGTGGTCCACTATCTTTGAGAGTATCGTGCATCTATTTGTGCTTGATTTACCTTATAAAGAGCCCCACGGTCCTTAATAAATACACCAAATTCATCAAAGATTAGTGAGCAACAGTAATCCTCAGTCAACCTAGACACCAAAATTAAGTTTTTCTTAATCTTTGGGACAATCAAAATCTCACTTAAAGGAAATGAATGCAAAGATGTTGAGCCAATATGGGTAATGGGCAAACAAACTCAATTTGCCACCATCACCATGTCTGAACCATAGTAAGGAGAGAAAGAGTTGAGGTTACCTATCGATAATGTGATATAGGCTATTGCCCTAGAATCTAGGAACCAATCTCCTCCTTGATCATCCTACAATTGAAGAGCGGTTAAGGCATTTGGTATTGGCTCATTTTGATAAGAATTATTAAAGCGGTATCAACAATGTAGAGTGTTATGTTTCGGCCTCTTGCATATCTTACATTGAAGTTTTGTATTATCAATATAAAACTATTTGTTCGAAGTAGAATTACCATGCAAATACTCCTCTCAATTAGAAACCTTAGTTAGAGTGTTTGTATAGGGCTGAAAGTATTGATTATGAGAGAGCGAATTTGGTTTGTATACTCCACCAAATTGATAACCACTAAATTGATAATAACTAGATGAATCACCAAAAATTCCTGAGGGTCCATAGTTTTGGAATCTGGGATAATTTCCGAACCTTCTTCTATGAAAACCATGGCCTCTTCCTTTTTTGTCAAACCTGCTATTCCTTCCTTCAAAACCTTCGTTAAATTTTCTTTGGCCAGCAAAAACAAATGTTGAGTCAAATGAATTTGAATCATCCTTATTGCTTAGTTTAGACTGATCAATCTTTTCACCAGTAAATGCCAAATTAGGGTTTATTTGATTCGACAAATAATTTTGATTGTCACACTTCATATCTCTTGAGTCAAGCAATAATGTTTTCATAGCTTGACTCGGGTTTTAGGCAATACATAGTTCTTTAAACGCCTCGTAGTCACTTTCGAGACCCTCTAAAACATCAAAGACCTTTGTGATTTGATCCATTGGTTTCCCAATAGCGTTTAACTTGTCACAAATCAATTCGAACTCACGCAAATACTCGGTTAATGGCCTATTGTGCTTTTGACAAGATTGAAGCTTACCCCTTAATTCAAATTCTTTGGCCACAAATCCTTGAGTGAAGCCACTACACAATGTACTCCATACATTAGAAGCTGATTTAAGACCAATTTTGAGTCCCAACACATCCTCAAACATGGATCCACTGATCCATGACAACATAGTTGGTTAGTACGATACCATTACTAATACTATGGATTAAGGACATCTTTAGTTTTTTCCCTTTCTGTACGTGAGATTCTGAGTGGTGGAGGTTGAATTCAACCATTGATGAAACCCAACATATCCTGGCTTCTAATGAAGCGAAGAAATTGTGTCTACCATAAGAGGAAATTTCCTTTAGAAAGTTTGATAGTCACAAAATTTGAAAGGTTTATGCGTATAGGGTATGGGTATCTCAAATCTGGGTTTTCTACCATGATTGTGTAGATGAAGAAGAGATGAATTCAAGGAAAATGATGTAAACAAATATGGTAAAACCGGCTCCCAGTATCAAGCTCTAATACCATGAAGAAAATTAGAGAAATTAAGAAAATAACGATTTAAAGGTAAATTTCCCCGGAGATAATTATTATTCACCAAAAGCCATAGTATTCAGTCCTTTTCTTTTATAGTACATACTGCTATTTATATTAAGAAGACAACCAGATGAAAAACTTGTGTGAAAAATATTAGCCATACCACGTGCCATTCAATTATTCCTTAACCCATTCCCACATTGTAGTTAGATTTACTCAGCTTGGACTAGGCTTAAGGCAGCAAAATGGTTGTGTATTCCTCCATTTGGCTCATGACAGTTGTCTTTGAACGCAATAATTGCTTCTGCTCGTGACATTTCTCTTCTTCTGATGGTTCACCAATATTATGAACCTTATCACGATGCACGCCCTTATATTAAAGAATACACAACACATCATCAATTGCATGAGAAAGGGATTGGAGCTAATGATCGAGAGAAGACCGGAATACATCTCCATCACCGCCCCCGGCACGACAACATGGGATGTTTCAAAAAGTGGATTGACGAAATCTAAAGTTGATCCGAGCATCGTCATCATCGTGCTACGTGACCATACAATACACGCGGGAGGTGTTTCCTATAAAATGATGGGGGAAAGAACGGAAGCATAGCGGGGATAGGAAGAAGGCGTTGCAGGATAAACGCTCCAAGTTAGAGGCGTCGAAAACCCCCCGTTCTCTCTACCAGCTGCTTAACAAGCTGCAAGAGAAGCGGAGTTCAGTGAAAAGGCAACCGCACCTTGCAATGTATTCAAGCGTTTTTTGGTGGGATAATACTCCATCTGGCTATGATGGTCATACCAATTGATGATCACATGGTTCATAGGAAAAAAGAAAAAAATAAATTATTACAAAATTAAAAGAAGTTATAAATCACAAAAGAATTTAAGATCTTACTAAACACTTTTTTATCTCGAGAATAATTTTTTTTTTGATAATTACCAAAATGTGTTCAAATACTTAGAAACTCTTCCATAGAATGGAATAAAGAAAATCATTTTTAAACAGAAATTATTTTTGAAAATAAAATGGTTATCAACGAGGCTTTTATTGATTACATCCGGTGAGTGCCTTTTCCCAAGTAACTTCCATTGGTTTCATCCATGTTCCTTTATTTTGGCAAACTTCACTTGCAAAACATAACTATCTTCATTGTGTCTTGATGATTCTATAGTTATTGACTACCGTTCTATGATTGCGTTTTTGAATGGTTACTACTCTCTCAACAATTGTGTGTATTCAACGTCAACGGTTTTCGAGATTTCACTTGTATTTAAAACACTTTCATTTAGAACTTCTTGTTAGTGCTTACTAACCGTTTGTCATCGTATTTCAACAATTGGACAGGTAATATTAAAGAACATTACCGTGGAACGTTCAGTGTTAGCTCTTGTACTGGTCGACAACTCGGTATTTATAAGATGACACCCATGCATTATGTATGTGATTGTCACTTATCTTTGCATGTGTTTCAATGATCAAATCAACTTTGGGTGTCAACAAACCCGCGTCGGAACATGTATTGAAGAGCTAAAATAAGTAGAATCACTCGTTAAACACAAGCTAAATTTTCCACCACTTGGCATGCCTGTCTTTACGGTAAATCTTGATTCGGTGTATTTCTTATTTTTTTGGGTTCTCCTCTTTTCCCTGGCTGTATGTACCGCGCACCTCTCCGTACCATCTCCGCAGAGCTTTGCGCAACCTTAAAAGGAAATTTGCAGGCGTCGGTCAGTCCAATAATGGCGATGATATAATTTCAAAGGTCGCGTTGCGGACAATGGACACGACCGAGACAAGGCTGAGCGCGCCCGTGCAAAGGAGGCATCCTACGAATTTGTTTGGGCCGTTGTCTAGCCATCTCGCTCGGGCGGTTCGCTTTCCTGATGAACGCTCGCGGACTTCATGTCCAAGGCCATTCTCGCTCGTAAACTCGACCGTTCACCTTCGGACCACGAGATTCACGGAATTGCAGTCGGCGATGGACGTTGCTACACGACATGGGAAAATCGCTTATAAAATCGCAACGTGATATGACTGTGCAACCATCGAAGGGACGAGCCAGATTTGCAGTAAGTCTTTCTGCGCACGTCGCTTCCGTTTTTCTCCTTTTCGGGGTTGAAGGGAGCTTTTCACGGCTGAGGATCGCAGACAGCGACCATCGAATGATGCCGATGGAGACTTTACTATTAAATCGGAAGCCGGTGTCATTGACTGTCGCATCCTCTTCCTGCAACAAAACAAACCGCTCTCCGTCAGTCCAATCTCATCTCCGCATAAGGAAATAAATTAGAACATCTTTTATTTGCCAATAATATATATATATATATATATATATATATATAATAATATATATATATATATTTTTTTTTTTTTTTTTTGATGATTTTAACCACCGAAATTTGAGCAGTCGGTGGGAGGTGATGTAAACCCGTGACAATGCTAGTGTGGGGATCCATCTCCCACGGTGCCACACTTAAGTCGCACAAATACGACCGCGGTGACTCAAACTTCCCCCCAACCGAAAGAAGGGAATGCCTGAACTAACGCATCCACAGTGGGATGGGTGCCAATAATATCTTATTTATCCCTTAAAGTTTGAAGAAAGGGACAATTACAATATATATTTCTATCGATCAAATTTTATACAAAGCAAATTCTTTTCGAATAGGTCCTTACTCTATCCTATTTAGTATCTCATTGAAGTTGAATTCTTTTTTTAAGTTCATTAGAATAAGTTGTATTTTATCAAAAAATTTCCTTGAAAAAAAAATAAGAAAATGGTTTACACATCCGTGCCTTGTCAAATAGTAGCGAATTTTGTTACAAACCGACTACAACATGGAGATTTCAAGGCCACCAAATTTCTCGGGCAAAGAGCAATTTGGGCCACTAAGGGCGCGTTTGGCAACGATTCCGTTCGGAACCGATTTCGACAATAAATGATTATTTTGATTACGTTTCCGGAACCGATTCTAAGTAAAAGAACGTGTTTGGTAAGCGTCTAAAATTTTTGATTTTGGAATAGAATTGCGTTTGATAACGTGTCCATTGATTATGTTCCAAATTATTTTTTTATTTTTAAATAATTTTTTCTACTTTTTTTTTTTTTTTTTTTACCTTTTTTCCTTTTTTTTTTTTCATTTTTTTTTCATTTTTTCCTTTTTCTCCTATTTTTCTTTTCTTCTTGTGGTCGGTCGCCAAACCGGCGATCGGTCGGACGAGGGCCGGCGACCTCACTAGAGTGTCGCCGGCCCTCGACGAGGTTGGCCCGTCGGCCGAGCGTCGCGGCTTCGCCCTGCCGCGGCGACGCTCGCCCAGCCCCGCCAAGGCTCGGCCTCGCCAGATCTGGCGAGGCCAAGTGTCACTGGTGGAAAGGCGGGCCTCGCCGGGGCTAGGCAGGCCTCGCCTGGACACCGGTCAGGCTAGGTGAGCCCGGCCGATGGCTAGGCGGGCCTCGCCCGGACACCCCGGCTAGGTGAGCCTCGGCCGGTGGCGCGAGGCGGGCCGGGCGAGGCCTCGCCTCGCCGGTGGACAGGCGGGCCTCGGCCTCGCCTCGCCGGTGGACAGGCGGGCCTCGCCTCGCTAGGGCGAGGCCTCGCGGCTCACCGCCCGGTCGAGGGCTAGGGCGGGCCCGCCGGGGGTCGGGCAAGGCCCACCTAGCCACCACCGGTTAGGGCGGCTCGGCCTCGGTCGGCCCGGCGGGCCTCGCCGGGAGGCCGGCGAGGCTCGCCGGAGGCTTGGCGAGGCGAGCCTCCAGCGAGCTCGCCGGACTGGCGGCCGGCGGCCGGCGGCGGGCGCGGCGGCGGGAGGCCGCGGTGGTGAGCGGTGAGCGGGCGCGGCGGCGGCGGCGGCGGGCGACGGTCACGGGATGGCGGAAGGTAAGAAGAAGAGTTTTATTGTGTTGATTTTTTTTTTTATTCTCGGACGTAGAATTAACTTTTTTTTTTTATTCTCAAATCTACTTCAAAACTGATTCTGGGAACAAAATTTTTACCAAACGCTATTCTCGTCCCAAACTGATTCTGGGAACAAAAAATCAGAATTAGTCACTGTTTGGAGTGTTGCCAAACAGGGCCTAAAAGAGGAATGATTTCTCATCCTGAAAATAGGAATCATACCAAGTATCGCTTGTTCTCAATTTATGGAACTAGGAAGTGACTCTGTGTACCATGAAACTAAATCGAGATTAGTAATTTGATCCAATCGGTTACTAGATTGTCTTAGGACTCATCAGTGTGTAATTTTTTTTAAATGTTCTATTTTTCTTTTTCAAAAGTTCTTAAATAGTTTTCAAAGTTATTTTAGTGTAGGATGAGATTACTAACCAAAGAAAAGTTACAAGTAAGAGAGGAGATTACTCCCACAAATAATTTGTATTTTATGCCCTTATTGCATATGATGATGATGATGATGATGATGATATGATAATAATAATAATAATAATAATAATAATAATAATAATGTGTTGTCTATTCTTTAATATAGGGGCGTGCATTGGTCATGGTCTAATTCGGAAACTGGACCAAATTAACCCGTTCTGAGTGCTTCTCTAGGTAATTTGTATGATTCCCAATCCAAGTAAGAACCCTTACCCAGAGTATATTGGATAAGGGTTCTTCTTACTTACTTAAAGAAGCACTTAGTCAAATATTGGGAGGGTTCTTACTTGGATTGGGAATCATAAAAATTACCTAGAGAAGCACTCAAAACGGGTTAATTTGGTCCGGTTTTCAAATTAGACCAAGACCAATGCATGCCCCTATATTAAAGAATACACAACACATCATCAATTGCATAAGAAAGGGATTAGGGCTAATAAACGAGTGAAGCAGGAATGCATCTCCATCACCCGCCCCGGCACGACAACAAGCGAGTTTTCAATAATTGATTGACGGATTCTAAAGTTGATCCGAGCATGGTCATCATCGTGCTACGTGACCATACAATACACGCGCGAGGTGCTTCCTAAAAATGGCGGGGAAAGAACGGAAGCATGGACGGGGATAGGAAGAAGGCGTTGCAGGATAAACGCTCCAAGTCAGAGACGTCCAAAAGCGGATCTCTTCGGGACTCCATATTCAACGGGGGTCGACGGTGCTGGTGGCCCGCAATGACGTGCCGACAAATCATGAATCAGCGGACTTATCTTGGAAGATGCGAAACGAGAGATTGTCCCACGACAGCAGCATCTCCTTCGTATAAACGGTCGGACAGACGATGTCCGAATCGACGAGATAGACCTCCCGCTAGTTGCTGCTGCTTTCTTGGAAGCTGAGGTGGTGGTTCTTCTTGGCGAGTTCTTGGCTGGAACGGCCTTCATCTCTATCATCCTCATCCAGGTCTGTTCTCAAATGATCTTTTTGCTTTTGCGCAGACATTTCAACATCTTAGCACGAGTGAACAAGTTGGGTTTTGATTTGTTCGCTTTGTCAATATTTGAACACTCGTGCATGTATGTTTATCCCATTAGAGATCACGCGTTATTTGTCTTAGACCGCCGATTAAATACAGAGATACGATCGTGTTTCATGCACTAAACACATTCTGATTATTTACAGGTTTCTGTAAGGCCGATATAAGCCATGTGCTCGCTCCATTATTATATGTACAAAAACTTAACTTTCTTTCTCCTAGCTAGCTTCTCCAATGATCCGGCCGGCGATTACCTAGTGATTCTCGAGAGAAATCGCCAGATTCAGCTACTATTTGAATCTTTCCGTTTGATAAACCGGGTATTAACCAGACTATTTCATAATGAATTGCTACATAGATATGTGGACACTGGATAGATAGATAGATAGGTCCGAGGACAACTTATAAGCCTCACCACCGTCTCCTTCCTCGGTTGTCAAGTGTTGGCTAACTCTTTCGACAAAAGTTTTGCGTGCTTTCCAAGGAACATCTAAGCATTCAAGTACTAGCTGGGTAAGTGATTTCCAACGTGAAAAGAGCGCTAATGTATTTGAGGATCAAAATATGAATTTAAACCCGTGCAACTAGGGTCGGCTAATATTTCAGAGAATGGGTACGACGGGCGAAAGTCGGGTCAACCCGCTACGGCTTTTGTCTCGGAATGCACCATGGATGCTAACTTGATGGTCCACCGTTGGACATGGAGAGCCCACGAATGAGAGAAGTGATCCACGCAATCGAAATGAGAAGCGTCTCGGAAACGGGCCGTACCAGGGGTCCCTTATCAGTAGCTTTCAGGACAAAATGAGTGCAACAGGTCACATAGGAGCCGCGACATCGGTTAGCCTTCGCACACCATCACCGATCAGTTTCTGATTGTCCCGCCACAAGTTCGTGTTTTATTTTTATTAGTAAAATAATTCATGAGCGTTATTATAAGAATCTTATGTCTATCTATTATAGAATGTTTGATTTGAGACACAACTGTTAAGTCTTTTCCTAAGTATATAAACCCATTATTATAACTCCACCGACATACTGAAAGTCAAGAAGTCTCTCTACATAATGTAATAAATACTCAAAACACAAATAAGATATTTGCTCGCGACATGACTTGAGTTTATGAATTTTATAAAAGATGGTATTACCACGTTACCTTTAGGCTATCATGTTCGGTAATTCGGTAATTCTAAATCGCATGTTGGTTACCAAACTGAAAGTTTGTTATTCATTTGGAAAGATTTTATATACCAACATGAGTTTCTCGCCCTCCATGTCTAAGCCCAAGGCCGTCTCTATCATCGCCGCGCTGGACCTAGTCTGGATCAAGGTTGAACAACACGATACGGACCGTGTTGTGTCCTCGTTAGGGATGTGCATAAACATTGCGGGTCCCAGCCTCATTTGGAAATAAAAAAGAAAGTTCCCCACAAAGAACGTGGGGGCACGGGGCGGGACTTTTGTTACGTACCTGTAAATATTTGAAATGCATATTATTCACGATGGACATATGCTTAAGTGCAGATTAACGTGAAATACTACGCATCACGAATAATTACTCCCTTAATTTAATCATTAGGGTAAGAGATAAAATGTGAGTTATGAAGTGAATAGTGCAAAATAGTTATAGAATAAGAAAGACATACTAAGTTAAGAACAAAAAGAGAGTGATGAAATTTCCTATATATAGACGTTACATAAAAGCTAAATAGAATAACGGAATATTACCATATCAATTACAATGAATGAAGATCGATTAACGAAGATAACGTGCAATCCGGCATATATAGAGAATCAAGGATTAGGCAGGGCGAATGGCTGCCTGACTCACGGACCATATCTTATCAACGACGACAGAACAGGGGTGGTACTGAACCGGGGCTTATCTTATGGCCACCAAACGCAGCCTCAGCCTCAGCCTCGTTTCTTGCGACGACCCGATGACCAGAACCGAGCAGAGCATCCGACGGGCGAGTGTGTGCACGCAGAGTCCCATCGCGTCTGCACCGGGCGACTGGGCAATCTTTGACGGCCGAAGTGGTGAAAGCTACTTCTTGATGGAGATCCTTTGTTCCTTTCCCATTTTCTTGCCCATTCCTACCTCCTTGCTCTGTTTTTTCTCTGCTCTCGACGAGACACGTCTCCGAGCCAACCTTTTTTGTTCTCATGCAGGAATTAAGAAGAACACCCAACATGTGGCTTTCAACGCACTAAGCCAATCGCCCCACTTGGTCATCTCTCTGTCTCTCTGACTCTCTGTCTCTTCATAAATTCCGGCCTCGAGAACCTCGAGAAAACAGAGGAAAACGAGAGCGGGTCGAAGCCGGAGAAAAAGGGGGACGAGAGAAAATGGAGGGCGCAGGAAACGCGAACCACGAAGTGGAGGCGCCTTCGCGCATCACCATCAAGGGTATCCTCGGCTTGCTGATGGAGAACGTCGGTACGGGCGACGGCAAAAGGGTGGTTTCGCTGGGCATGGGCGACCCTTCTGCTTACACGTGCTTCCGCACCACGCGGGCGGCCGAGGACGCCGTGGTGGACGCTCTTCAGTCGCAGAAGTTCAATGGCTATTCGCCCACCGTTGGTCTTCCCCAGGCAAGAAGGTGATCTGTCGTGAATTGTCGTTTTAAATATCTGAATTTTCAATTGCTGAGATTACTTTCCTGTCAGGGGGAATAGTTTCGAGTGGGCATGCGATTATCAGTTCAATACATTGGTCAGGGTTGCAGATTGCAATCAGCAAGAAGCCGAGTTTCTGTTCACTCGTTCCTGCCGCTGCAATCTAATTTTGTGGAAAACTTGTGTTTTTGCAGCTAATTTTAGTTCATCAGTTCTCATAAGTTGTGGGTCGGCGCACGCATGATGTACGGTTTGCATGTCCTCTTGGATGTTGTTTAGTCGAGTCTTTTAAGTCCCAGTCGGAATTTGTCTGAAACTCAATTGGGTTTTGAACAATCCCGGCTTCATTCGATCAGCTGAAATTTCTTCAGTCTTCTGGGCAGGGAAAAAACTGACTTCTTGATTGGCATATGTCTTTGAAAGATTCGTATAAGAAGCTGAGACATTGACTCATTAATGCATGTTTCACTTTGGCAGAGCAATCGCCGAGTACTTGTCTCGTGATCTCCCATACAAGTTATCGACCGATGACGTGTTCATTACATCCGGTTGCACGCAAGCAATAGATGTTGCATTGGCAATGCTTGCTAGACCAGGAGCGAACATACTGCTTCCAAGGCCTGGTTTCCCGATTTATGAACTTTGTGCTGCTTTTAGACACATTGAAGTTCGGCATTATGATCTCCTCCCCAACAAAGGTTGGGAGGTTGATCTTGATGCTATACAAACTTTAGCAGATCGGAACACAGTGGGTATGGTAATTATCAACCCGGGAAATCCTTGCGGGAACGTGTACACTGATCAACATCTGAGGGAGGTCAGTGTCGATTGCTTACAATTTAGCTTTAAGTGCCATTGCATTGCTTTAAAAAGATTTGAACTGAATTGACTTTTTTTGCATTGAAATTAGATTGCAGAAACTGCAGAGAAGCTGAAAATCCTTGTGATTGCTGATGAAGTTTATGGGCACCTTGCTTTTGGGGACACCCCATTTGTGCCGATGGCACGATATGGGACGATTGTCCCTGTTCTCACTCTCGGGTCTCTGTCCAAAAGATGGATTGTACCTGGGTGGAGACTTGGCTGGTTCGTGACAAGTGATCCCAGTGGCATGTTCAGGAAACCCAAGGTATCACATGCCTGTGTGTGGCGGGTGCACCCCCTCGCCTTCCTAGCTTTTGGATTTACAATTTCTAAGAGCTCTTGCATAAAGTTGATTATCCATTTCTTTGCAATTATTGAGTTCTCCTTTACTGCCTTCTCTTCACTTAGGTTGTTGAGCGCATCAAGAAGTATTTTGACATTTTGGGAGGCCCATCAACTTTCATCCAGGTTTGATTCCAAACAGATATATCCACAATTTTGATTATTGACCGGCTAGCATACTAATTTACATATGATGGCTCAAATTGATATCATGATGCAACTCGTACCCCAGAGTGAAAGCTATTTTGTGCCAGCTAAACAGTTGAATATGCAGAGAAATAGATGTTTTTTTCGTAGTTAATGTATTTCACTGGGTAAGGTTAGGCAAAAGAACAACAGAGATGCATACTAAAGCATACTGAGGGAGATATGCAACGCCTGCTACTCATTCCCAAGTGAAGCATAAGCATAATCTGTTACTATTCCAAATACATAACTGTGGTCATGCCTTGCATATAAAGGAACTGTCTTTTTACTGTGAATATACAATTTTCATGGAAAACTTCAACGTAAAACTCTAAATGAGGCTAGGCCTTTCTGCTTTCTTGGGCCAATTGTGAATTCCGCCAACCTTATGAAAAATCTGATGACTTATGTTCCCTATCTTTTCCATTGCTTATTTTTCCAGGCAGCAGTTCCTCACATCATCGAGAGAACCGATGAGGCTTTCTTCAAGAAAAACATCGACATGCTGAGACTGACTGCGCGTATTTGTTGCAGTTGGATCAGTGAGATTCCCTGCCTTACTTGTCCGGATAAACCTAAGGGATCTATGGCTATGATGGTGAGGCCAAATTCTTAGATGCTCTTACATGGCTAACACCTGATGCTGCTAAATGTGCATGACTTGAAAAATTCTTTTTCCTCTGGGCAGGTAAAGCTGAATCTTTCGCTATTGGAAGACATCAGCGACGATATCGACTTCTGTTTCAAGCTGGCCAAGGAGGAATCGGTTATCATCCTTCCAGGCATGATAACTAATGACAGAGAACCTGATCTATTTTTGCATATCTGTTGCAATATTGTGGAATTCATCTTTAGTTTGAAAGACCATCATGATCCTCGGTTCCTTAACATACTTATTTGCAATTGAAGGATGAAAAACTGTTCTTTTCCTAGATAGCTTTGAACCCTGCATATCTTTTGAAGCTCTTACTTGAAATTTCACCCAGATCAGTAGAGAAAATCTGCCTTTTGAAGTGAATTGACATTTTAGATTTATGGTTTTCGACCTCTACAAGACATTCATCCGACATAACCTAGGTGCTGAACTGTATTATAGTGAAGCAGAATCATTGACGACATGGAAATTCTCTGTTTCGCAGGACTTGCCGTGGGCTTGAAAGATTGGGTCCGCATCACTTTCGCGGCCGATCCACCATCTCTTGAAGAAGGCCTCGGAAGGATCAAGTCGTTCTGCCAGAGATATGCCAAGCAAGTATAGAAACAGCGAAGGACGAGACAATAAGCAGATCAGAAGATCTGAATACACCAAGCCTGTAGTGTTAGGGAAATAAAAGGGTTTCTGATCTCCCTCATATCCATAGCCGAAATATATGCAATCAACCAGTTCAAATGTGTATGAGACTTTGTGAAACTCACATGTTCATATTAAAATTTATTCATGTCGGCCTTATTGGACATTAAGTTATCCCTCTGGTTGTTCGGCTAGGCATCGTTGTCCATTCAGGTCCCGGCGCGTGATCCAGAACAAGAAATTGCTCAACCCCTGACAGGGTTGTTGAAAGCGATCTCGTGTCGATCGTGTCTAGATGGTGTTTTTCTACTGCAAGGGGGCTATATGGTTAAAAGTAAAAGAATCCTTGCACTTCGACCCAAAAAGTGAGAAGGACTAGCGCACCCAAGCTAACAAAGCAATAAAGGTTAAGCGAACTCCCTTAAAAATGTAAGAATAATAGCACAAATAATTTTGAACTTTGATTCGTTATGCATTATCGTTCTTGAAAAAGTTTGATGTGATCTTTAAATTTTGATCTAACATTTAAATCATCTCTAAATTTTTAATTTATTCAATATAACCCCTAAAATTAATAAATTATATAAATGAAAATTATTTAATGTTCATATATTTATCATTACATTACATTAAATAAATTAAAGTTCACAAATACATTGAATAATAAATCAAAGTTTATGGACCATACATTGAGCAAATTTAAAATTAAGGTTCGGAATTGCATATTAAACTATTAAGGATTAATTATGTCATTTTTTTTGTAAAAAAATAGAGTAGGAAGGGAATCCGTTGTCCTTTGTGCTTGTATTCTTTTGTGGGGATGCTGATCCAAGTGGAGAGTTTCATTTCGAGCGAACGTGTGTCGGGCCACTAGGCGCGGCAGCAAAAGACATCACAAACCACCCACCAGTTCATGCCGTCGGAGATTCATCCTCTTCCGCGTGTCCTTTTCTCCTCCTCCTGAATGCAGCCAAATGAGGTTTCTCTTCACTGCCATCCCTTTTCAGTTTTCGTCGCTTCACTGCTTTTTTCACTCTTCTGAAGGCAACTGCTGTTCGTGCAGACGTCTCCGAAACCTACGAAGGACTTTCTGCGGAATGACTTTTGATCTCGAAACGCTAGTGTCAGTGCGATCATCATGATCTCATCATGATCTCGATGGACGCTCTCTCCCTTGCGTGATGCCCCGCCAAACACTGGCTAAAAGCAGAGCATATAAAACAAGATAAAGCCACCTAATCCCGTCCTTCGCGTGCGTTCCGTTCGAGCGTTTTCAGTATTCTCTCCAATAGCGCGGAGACAAAAAGAAGCGACGCAGCTGACTGACTTTTGGATTGTACCCATTTGAAAAATGCACAGCAAGGTGCGTATAAGTGGGCTCTGATCATCCCTCGTTCTCCCCATCGCTTTGCCTCCTTTGGTTTTTCCCTTCCTGTCCATCCTCGTCTTTCGCTCTCGCTCTCAGTCCCGTTGACGCCATGGCTTCTTGCGACGCTTCTGCTGACAAGAAACCTGGTAACTGAGTCTATGGTCTTTAGCCGTTTGTTTTGTCCTTCTGATGTCTGTTGTTCGTGAAGTTTCGAACTTTAATGTTCTTTTTTGTTGGGGTTTAGATGCTTCGGAGATTGGAAATGCGGGTGATTCCAAAGTTCATGTGTTCTCGTCATCATCCGAGGTAAAACCCATCATGGTGTTTCCCTTGATCCTGGTTATTGGCGCTTTTCAGATATTTGCATGCGTATTAGTGTCTTTAGTTACGGTGCTTATGAATGGATCAAAATCACAACTGGATAGGCAATTGTAATTGATTTCCCTGCTTTATAACGACTTGCCAAATGATGGCATTGTTTCGAGGATGTTCAGTTTTTGGCCCAGAAAATACTAGGCAGGACATGTTCTTCCAGGCAATAATAGCTGAATGAATCCGTAGTGCCCTAATGTGTTCAATTTGTGGATGAGATGTTAATAGCAGGATGGTCTCATGTTCGAAGAATCTGATGATAAGGTGATGAATTTTATTTTCCTCAGCTATGCACTAGGATGCGAAGTTTAAGCTACTGAAATTTTGCACAGATCTCTATTGAATGCTGTTGATCTTCTTGCGAACTGACTTCTGCCCTAGGGAAGATTTGCACTCTGAAGAAACTTTGTTTGGCTTTCAAATGGCCTCTCATCACTATTTTGTTCTTTCAGTTAGATGATACTACACCATGAATCCAGTGATGTAGGAGGCATCTCTCACAATGATTGCCTGTTCAAAATAAACTTCTTGTTTGCTTGAATTGTAGTAGTATCGATGAACTGCCTCTGACCTTGTTTATGCTATATCATGTGTCAATTTTATCGGTATTTCTATCAGCTGCTCGATAAGCTGCATGAGAAGTGGAGTTCAGTGAAAAAGCAACCGTACCCTGCAATGTATTCAAGCGTTTTTGGTGGAATAATACTCGATCCAGCTATGATGGTCATACCAATTGATGATCACATGGTTCATAGAGGTCATGGCGTCTTTGATACAGCAATCATTTTGGATGGGTAAGCAAGGGCTATGGTTTGGGGCAGAAATGATATTGATACAAATGCTTTGATCCCGAGAGACGAACTTTCCAATTCCACAGAGAAAGTCTAGTTATATGGATATTGTCTTTATTGGATGCAGATGCCTCTATGAACTGGATGTCCATTTGGATCGCTTCCTTAGATCAGCATCAAATGCAAAAATCTCCTCTCCTTTTCCTCAGTCCACCCTCCGAAGCATTCTCATACAATTGACTGTGGCGTCACAATGCAAGAAAGGAACTCTGAGATACTGGTTAAGTGCTGGCCCTGGGGATTTTCTGCTCTCACCAGCTGGTTGCCCGACCTCTGCTTTCTATGCTGTGGTCATTGATGAGGACTTCTCTCAATGCAAAGAGGGAGTGAAAGTCATAACTTCCACGATCCCCATGAAATCACCTCTATTTGCGACCATGAAGAATGTGAATTACCTACCGAACGTGCTTTCCAAATTGGAAGCTGAAGAGCAGGGAGCATTCGCTTCTGTTTGGGTTGATGATGAAGGTTATATAGCAGAAGGACCGAACGTAAACGTGGCTTTTGTAACGCACGAGAAAGAACTGATCTTGCCCGTATTTGATAAGATCCTCAGCGGATGCACCGCCAAAAGGCTTCTTCAGCTGGCTCCAAAACTGATTGAGCAGGGGTTGCTCAAGAGTGTGAAAACTGCCAATATCACTGTGGAGGAAGCCAAAGGCGCAGCCGAGATGATGTATGTGGGAAGTACCCTTCCTCTGTTGCCGATTATCATGTGGGATGACCAACCGATTGGAGATGGTAAATTCTGCTTTCCTGATTACTTGGCCAATCTTCAACTTTTCTTTTGGCAAATACTGTTAAGATAAAACACGAAGCCCATTGGTTGAATGTCTATCCATGCAATCATAAAAATTGTACTGGCTAGACTTCAAAGGTTTGTGCACTGTGGACCTGCCTCCATCGATCACCAATGGTTTCGAGAACTTCAGACAAACCATCCTACGAAATGAGATAACTTCATGGATGAATGAGACCCTTTCTCGAATCCTGTTTTGGTTGACAGATTATACTTTTTTGTGTTCATTGCAGGGAAGGTGGGAGAACTAACAATGGCACTTTCGGATCTGGTTTGGGAAGATATGGTGGCCGGTCTGGAAACACAGAGGTTACGCGTTCCATACGCATAGAGAAACCTCCATTTTATCTGATCTCGGAGGCGAAGTCGAGATTGTTAAATCCTTTGATTAGCCTTCTTGCTGTAATTTTAGGAGAGCTTTCTGTATTATGTTCTCCTTGTTCTTGTGTTGAATGGGAAATAAAAGATTGGATGGCTGAGCCTCTAAAAGTCCGCCTAGAGAGTAAAAAGAAGAGAGGTTTTTCAGTTGAAGCTAAAATTACTAAATAATTTTTCACCCTAAAACTTAATTGGTCAAAAACAGCCCTTGCTAGAATTTCATTAATAGTAAGATTAATGAAAGAGGAAAAATATACCTTTAATCTAGATTAAACAGTCTAATGATTTTATCAATCTTTTCTAAACTGTTTTTTATGTTCAAATCGTAGCATTAAGAATGTTAATAAAGTATATGGCTCTTTTTAATATAACATTCTTTTGATTAAAGTTTTTTAAAAGGAGCTCTTTTATTCGATTCTTTTTTAAGCAAATGAAAAAATTAACATAACTTTCCCATGGTCATCTCTACAGCACTCTAGATGACCACTTGCAAGGCTATGGACATAGTTGAAAAGCGCAGTCTAGATTCCACATTGAATTTATTAAGATTAGATGAGACGACATTTTTCTTTTTTATGTATGAAATCTAAATTATCATCTCATTCTAATAGAAAATCCACAAAACTAGCTAAGTGGCAAATGAATACGTTGACCCACAAAACTAGCCCATCATTATAGAAATTACTAGTGAAGTGGGAAATGCATCGCCAAATCTTGTTTTCTTGCCCTTAATTTGATCTCTCCAAATTACCTACAAGCAAAGTAACTCACCATAAGCCAATAATCTAGATGAAAGTTTTCAAAATTGCACCGAAAAATGAGAGAAAACAAACTTTATACATTTCATAATTCTAAATTGTGTGATTTCACTTTGACTTTACAATATTGCACGAGAAAAGAATGGAGTAATCGTATTTAATCCTAATTCCTAAAAAGAGGATTTTTAAAAGCAGGTCATTTTCAGCAAAAGCGAAAAACAGCATTTTCATCGCCCCCGAGGGTCGCGCTTTCTAAATCAGACCCCAGCACACGCTCGCTCCCTCGCACGCACAAAAGCGAGGCGCAGAGGAGAAATCTCCATCCATCCCATCGGTCGCGTCGCGTCGCATCGCATCGCACCGCACCGCACCGCACCGCACGCAGCATCGCCGCTCGGGCCTCCGATTAGGGTTACCGCCGACCGCCGAGACGCTCCCTCCCGATGGCGACGACGCCCCCCGAAGAGCCGCCGCCGCCGCCGCCGCCGCAGCCGCAGCCGCAGCAGAACCCACCGGCCGGCGCGGCGAAGCCCGGCCTGAGGAAGCCCGTGTTCACCAAGGTCGACCAGCTCAAGCCCGGCACCAACGGCCACACCCTGACCGTCAAGGTGCTCGAGTCTAAACCCGTTTCCTCGCAGCTCCGCCACGCGCGGATCGCCGAGTGCGTCGTCGGGGACGAGACCGGCACCATCGTCTTCACCGCCCGGAACGATCAAGGTTCGCTTTTTCCTCCTCCTTTTTTTTTTTTTTTTTTTGGGCCTGCATTTGCGTCTTTTTTTATATGCTTGCGGTCTTTTCGTATCTTTTTCCTGTTAATTTTCGATTTTCGCTCTCTCGTGTGGTGGGATTTTCTAATTCCTCGGCGTGAAATGGTGAAAGATGGGAAATTGTGGATATTAAATTTGAGGCCGTTGCTCTGGTTTTACTGGGGATATTGAATTTGAGGTTCAGCTGCTGGAATATAGTGTATTCTAAAGTGTTTGGAGCAGACGTCATGTTTCAAGCAATGAAGAATTGGCATTGTTGTTGATCATTGTCCTGAGGTTGAGACATCTTCCATTTGTTGATTTGTTTAACATGTAACCATGATTTTTTTTTTTTGGGGGTTTTCATTGGCGATGGCGAAGAAGTTTTCAAATTGTGTGGCAAAGGAGGGTAGAGAAAGGTAGAGAAATGTGCCCAGTTGTTTGATTGTGAAATGCAGTAGGAGGGGACAGATTTTGTTCGGTTAGACTGCTTGATCTTCCCATTTTGCGAGCCCTGGGATGTCATTATGCCATTTACATAACTGAAAGAGTTCCTATAATTTCCATGCTACTACCTGTGATCAACAAAGAAGCTCTCCGCACAATGTGAGATACTTATGTATGTTTGATCCCTCTAGCTTGTCCACATTGATGGACCTAAGTGAAGCAATTAGTTTGACTAAAAGATGTCCAAAAATTAAGATCTGTAAAACCATGTGGCACATCCTCCCTAAGTTGAGCGAAGTTGAAAAATCAAAACACAAAAGCCAGAACCATTCCATTCACATTGATGTAACAATTGAAATGCTCGATTTGCTTCGATTTGATTAATTTGATACCATTGTTTTGCCTTCTCAGATTGTGTGGGGCCTAAATGGGCTTACTTGTTAATGGTACAGATAGGCGCTGACCATGGAGTATCGAGTCTGTGCAATAATTTTTGCTTGCACATAAAAGAATTCATTTATTACTATTGAGCAAAATGGAGTATGTTGAAGGACTTATTCAATAGTTATACTTTCTGGGTCACTAGAAAAATGATCTAGGATTGGTCTAATGTCATTTTCCATTAGTCTCCAGATTTTGAAAGAAACAGAAACCTAGTACAAGGGGTATAATATCATTTTCTGTGTCTGATATCCCAACTTTCTTTGATTCCTTCTGTGTAATTTTTTGCTGAATTTCATAGGCACTTGACTTAATAGAGTTTGTTGTAGTGCTTTCATGGTACGTGATTATACATCTTTTGATACACATGAACTTAAGTACATGTACTCTTTTTGTATAGGAGAATATATGGTGAGCATCCATTTTTAATCATGACAAGTCTTTCCTCGGGAATCCCTTGCAAGTACCCAAATCACAATGTTCTGTGCAGTCCAGCAGTTTGTGTCCATATGAAGACTCTGTGATCTTTACCTCGTATTAAAAAACTTCAAATTTGATTGGTGAAGGTTCAGTACATTTTATTAGTTTGGCAAAGTGGACTTACCAAACTTTTTCTTGGATATTAGAGTGAGACTGATCATATTTACTTAAAACAAATGAGAAAAGAGAGGTATGTTTTTCTCATGGCTATAGCCTTTGTAAATAAGTGTTACATTAAGCTGGTCATATAACATTTCAAAAGCTATTAAAAGTTGTGTTTTTTTTTTTTTTCCTTCATGACTTTGTTGCAGTTTCGTTTGCCTTACTTAGATGCTTTCTTAGTGTCCAATTTTGTTGATCACTTTTTGGATTCAGCAGGGCTTTATTTTCACTAGAAAAGTACAATGATTTACTTCTCAGGCTCTCTGTTGGTTGCTTGGTTTTGCAGTGAATTTCTCTGTTTCACAATTTTCGATCCATCTGATGATATTGCTAAAGTTTATAAATACGAGCAGGGAATGTGATAATACATCCATCTTATTTAATATAACTGATCCTACCCCCTCTATAGTGAGTTCCTTATACCTTTATTATATGTGCAGTTGATTTGTTGAAGACTGGTGCTACTGTGATTTTGCGCAATGCAAAGATCGATATTTTCAAGGGTTCAATGAGGCTAGCAGTTGATAAATGGGGCCGTGTCGAAGTCACAGAACCTGCAGATTTCACAGTAAAGGAGGACAACAATCTCTCCATGATTGAATATGAGCTGGTAAATGTTGCAGACGAGTAGTTGATATCTTATTGCAGCACCATCATACTTAAGAATTTCTTAGGTTGTTATAGTCAGTTTCTTATTATAGTTTCCCGATATATGCTGATATGCTGTACTATTGGTCTACTTTTATGTCCAAGATTCTACTTTGACAATGATGGAGTGGGAAGGTTTCTAATTTCCAGGGTCTAGATTTGGATTTTACTATTGAATCTTCCTTCTATACATGACTCTGCATTATGATCGATGCCATATAATGCTAACCTGAACTTTCATGCTCAATATCAACGTGGTGAATACATTTCTGTGATGAATCCAATAATGCAATCACAAATTCTTGATGTAGTGAGCCAAACATGTAGGTTTGTTATGGATTTGGTTATATAACTAGGATTAATCAAACATGCACACATCTGTTCTTTTCCCATGATGGATGCACTATTATAAATCTGGGGCATCGGTCAGTAAGTGCATGAACAGATTCCTTTTCATTTCCCATGGAACATATGAGTATTGTTTGGGATTGAGACTGTGGCGACTTAGGCTCTCTTGGATCGCTTGGGATTGTTGTGGTGCCTAAGCCAAGCTTTACTTGAGATCGATTTCTAGAGTGAAGCTCTGAATGAGAGAATGAGAGAATGAAATTTGGATTGTAAAATGGTTGGATAGATACAATGAGGGGAAGGGTCCCCCTCCTTATACTTGAGACTCTTGGATTACAACCATTTATCATCTTTCAATCCAACGGGACGGGATTGTAACTTCTAACCTACCACCTATCGGTATTTATGTCGAGAGAGTTCTAAATCCTTAACGCAATTACTATCTCGCTCATCTTTGGGAATGTTCCGGAAGTTCTTGTGGAAACCCTAGGCGACCTTATGAAAATCTTGGGCAATTTTGAGAGGCCTTTTCTCAATCATGCACGGTTTCTTGATTGGGAATCTCATGACCATGACACATGAATTTAGAAGTTGCAATAAAGGGTACAAATGTCAACGTCAACAATAATACGTTTATTGGTCAAATAAGTTGGCTCTATAATCTTTAAATTCATGTATATACCATACGAAGACGCTGTACGAATACACTGGATGAAGCTGTCTTATTTAATACCTAAATTCTGTGATTCGTGCACTTGTAAGCTATGCCTCATAGCTTTTATCATGCACTCGTAAGGTATACCTCATAGCTTGTATCAGTGACTTTTTTAGAGATCAGGATGAAGAAATCATTAATGGAATAGAGTTTCATCAGCATTCCTGAATAAAATACATGGACAATTGAAAATGTGGGGGTGTTCAATATTGTCTGTTGACACTTCATTAGACATTGGCCTAGAGTAGAGAATCAATTAAGCTTTAATATGGCGTTTGGACAACCATTCTAGTTTAGAATTGTAAAAATGAGTAAATTTTAAAAGGTTTTATGTGAATATGTTTTATTCATAAACACAAGTTCATCATAAACCTCAAAATGAGTTTGTTTTTTGGACGGACGGAGATTAAAGTGAAAGTTTGTGATTTTTTCTAAAATAAAAAGCAACGATTTGAAGTAAAATTGAGATTGGACTTAAAGTTTGAGGTCATTTGATAAATTGAACCCTAATTTTAAGGTTTGGCGACTTTAAACTTTTGTTTCGTCGGTGTCATTATTACTCCTCACATTCTAGATGGAACACAAAAGCACCATAGTCACGAAAGGGCTCCAAAACTTGGCGAGGAATAGGATGATAGAGGACAAGTTCCTCCTTGTTGCTGAGCCTCTAGACGGACCTCTTTTATTATATTTTTTAGCTGATGGGTCGGCACATGGGGTCGAGGGATGTGATATTCGCCAAATATAGAAAAGGAAGTACATGTACAATGTACATTCCCAAGCTTCATCCCCCCTAAGATTTCCACATTAAGAAACGGAATGATAAGCGTGGGCCAAACTTTGTTTAGATCATCAACTCCTGCTGCTTTCCAGTCAGTGTTGGTGCTCAGCCTTCCCGATCCGACATGCGATCTGTCACCACAGTTCACGTGCACAAGAGCTTCTTTGCTTCAATCTCTCCCATTTGATTGCCCCTGCTCCTTGGCTCATCGCTGCCCCGAACGCAACCTCTCAAATTGCTTTCCTGGTCTCTACATGCCTCTTTTTTCTCCTGAAGTTGGTGGAATTATTCGTAATAAGATATTGGCTACAATTGAAAAGGTCTTATCAATAAAATTTCCATTTATCCTTGATCTAGGCATAGATAGGAATCCGTTCTATCATTCTTTTCATAGCCTGTCATGATCTCTAACCCAAAGCCAAAGAAATCCATTTGGAGAGCATCCTCACGAATCTCTCATCTTCAACAAATATTGAAGAGTTGGTCAAATTATTACCCAATGAGAAGCCGGCCAATCGGGTTCGAGAGGTTTATAATTTCTTCTCCCGAGACATGCGCATGCAACACACCGAATGACTTGTATGGAATATATGCCGCTGTCATATCTTGATCAAAGATCTCAGGATTCTTTACTAAGAACGCACCTTATGATTGCACGCGTCCATATGAAGTTGCCGAACGAGGATATGCACCGGCCAATATTGAAGCTTATCCCGATGAGACGCTCCGAACATATAATAACCCCCACAACCTTAGCCAAAATGAGACCGAGCTTCCGTATAAGTTCATGCACAGGTGGAATTTAACTCACATAATCAAAAACATAATGCAACATTAAAAAAGAAAAAAAGGACAGGATAATGTGGTTGCCCTTTCGAAGGGTAGGACCAGACCCACGTGAACAAGAAGTGACCCCGCCGGAACATGATGTCAGCCCCCGCCAAAAGTCTTCTCTCTCTCTCTCTTACATTCTCATTTTCATATCATGTTGGCTAAACTTGCATCTCCAATCCAGATCCTTATATAAGACATGAAAAAGTGCAAAACCCATATCCAACTCTAGTCACCCCGAGCCTCTTCATGTGTCGTTTTGGGTCCTAAAAGATGGAATTTTTCCATGCTCAACATCATCACCCGAAGCCAAAACCGAAGCAGGAACAGCCCTCCTTGTCGCCGTCCAAACGGGTCAGGACAAAGAGGCTCGCTCCCGACCAAGTGAGGCTCCTGGAGCGGAGCTTCGCCTCCCACAAGAAGCTCGACCCGGACCGCAAGCTCCAGCTCGCGGCCGAGCTAGGCGTCCCGCCTCGGCAGGTCGCCATCTGGTACCAGAACCGGCGCGCCCGATGGCGGACGCAGACCCTCGAGCTCGACTGTGGCGCCCTCAAGCTCGAGCTCGACGACGCGCTGGCCGAGAGGCGGAAGCTCGAGCAGGAGGTCGCGTCGCTCCGCCAGGAGCTCGAGAGGGCTTGGGAGATGCTCGACACCGCTTGTGGCAAAGGCCAGAACCACAGAGAGGGCAGCAACGGCGCCGCTCCCGAGGTTCCGATGGGCCGTCTGTGCAATGAGGGCGAGGTGAATTGGTGCGAATGGGACGATGGCAATAAGGTCTTGCCAATGGAGGATGGCGATGACGACGATCTCTATGCCTGTTGGATGCTGACTAATGGCGGGTCGCGCCTGGATTGAGGGGAGAGGGATGGATTGTCCAAGTTGATCATAATGTAATTAATGTCGGACCATATTCACCGGTGTTCTCTTGATGAAGTTGTATCTTCCATCGGAAAGAAAGGTCGTTTTCATGTATGGCTTTGACAAATGTCTTCATGACAGGTTTTTCGCGTACTTGGAAATTTAGTCATTGGAAATATAGTCATTGTCATTTTTAATTTCACGAAGGACTCTTTCAATTATATATAATAGGTTATAAATATAGACATCACCGATATTTAATTTTACTTAATTTTACATGTGGTGATATCAATGACTTATGACTCACCCATAAAACGCGCTATTGATGGAGATTCCTTCCCATCATAGCTGGGAAAAATATTAGCCCTTCTTAGTTTTTTATTTTTTTTCTTTCAATGGTCAAGAGCAGCATATAAATATATAAATATATATATGTGTGTATATAGATGTAGATGGTGACTTGATTTTGTGCATGGGCATTGATGTAATTTCAGTGAGGCTAGTTGGGCCTTTGAGGGGGCCATAGTTGAATGACTGAGCTTGGGCAAAGCCTAAACAAAAAGACAGATATCAACTTGCAAAGATGAAGAAGGTAGAAGAACAATTTATTACCTGCAAAATTTTCTGTCCCCATCGGCTTAATGAGAAGCAAGTTGCAGTCTTCTTGTTCCTATTGGAATCGTTCCAATTCAAGATCGACTGCTACCTCATCAAATGTTTCATACTCGAGGACAAGAAAACCATATGCATGCACATATGAAGAATGGGCTATGCTGAAGTTTGTGAAATTGATTTGATAAGTGATGTGATATTCTATAAGCATCTAAACAAAGAAGCCAAATCAATCATCAATAGCTATCATGCCATTTAGTCTTCATTTATTTTGCAAAATTTAAAAACTATTTTCCTAAAAATCATCGCTTCAAATACTTAATTGATAAGAAGACTTTTATTACCGACAATAATCTATATCTAAATATTTTCATAAATAATAAAAATATTTTTATTTATAAATTTTTCATTATGAAAATATTTTTAAATTTATTTATTTTTCGCAAAATAAATGAAATCTTAGCATACCAATAAACTTTTTTATTTAGCAACTCTTGATGACTGATCATACGTGTCCCATTATGAAAAAAAGTGCATTTACCCTTTTTACCTTATACACCAAAGGGCTCAAAATCTAGCACTCTCCGTAAGACTCCCCTTTCACGTTGCAATACAGTTGGACAAGGAAGCTTGTTTTGAAATCTAAATATACAATTAATGATTTATACACTATCACTATAGCTTCTTAAAATCAGACCTTGTTGATTTATACTTGAATTCAGGGGTATTGACAACTATAAATTTGAGGTTTTTTGTGACTAGAAAAAAAAAATTCGAAGCAAATGGGAGGGGAGGTGAGGAATCCATGGAATTGGTGTGTGGATGATTTAGCAACATGCGTGGATTTTGATTCCTATGTCCCTAAAAAAAAAAAAAAAAAACATTATATATGAGACGGTGCGTTTCAGGCAGCTATCGTCTCCTTCCTGACTTCCCTCCAAAAAGCAGACACATTCGAGTCCGAGCTTGAACTTCTTCTACCTCCAGACTCGGTCGAGACGGAGCGACAAACCGAAGAACCTGTTCGAAACCGGCATTCATAATCAGTAGAGAGAGACCGGGACCAACTCAAATGGCGTCGACCTCGGCGTCGCGGGCTGGCGGCGTCGCCGGACGGATCCGGCACGCTGCCGTGACGCTCCAGGACGACAATCAAGCTCTCGTCGCTGTAATTCCCTCGATTCCCGTCGATTCTCTTCGATGGACGCATTTCTTTTTCTGCGGCTTCGGTTTTTCTCTTTTGAAATTTGAGGTTGACACGGCTCGGCTCGCTCGGGGTTTTTAGCCCTAGAATAATAGACTCGTTATAGAATTGGCGGCTTAACCCCGGTCTTTCTTTCTTGGAATGTAACGTGGGGATTAGTGCTTAGTCACAATTGATTGCAGGTCTAAGCTTTCCGTCTGCGTTGATTTCGAGTTGCTTCTGATGCTTCTCGTTCTTGCCGTTTGAAGAAATTTGGGGGTTTACTGCATGTTTCGATTTATTTGTTTTGTGCGTTCCAGGAAATTCTGAAGGCGTTCCGCATGTTAAAGGAAGTTGCCGTTGCTCTGGAGAAAGACAACGAGACTCAAAAGGTACTTTTTGGATTGGGAGAATTTAGCCTGTTCATCGATTTCTACCTCCTGTCCATACGTTCATCGCAGACTTTTTTGGAGTTCTTTTTTTTTTGGGTATGGCAGAATAATACGATACTATTACTCTCGGCATTATGTGCAATGTTTTATGCTCCCTTTGGCTGTGAATGTAGTTCTGTTAAAAGAAGTGGGAAAAGTTATGATTTTGAAAAGTATTTATTTGCTGCTAGAAGCAAGCATTAGCTTAACCCTGTTGGGTTCTTGCCGATTCTAATTTCTGTGAAGTACTAATTATAATTTAGTGGGATATTTCCTTACTGTTCCTCACATCACATGGGAATACTCGATTTTCAATTACAAGTTACTGAAACTACTGTCATGATGCAGATTGCAAAATAGCAGAAAAACAAGTTTTCTTTGACTCTAAATCTATGGTCTATGCTGAGTATTAGTGCCTAGATTGCATTATAAGCAACCTCAGCTTACAATGCGAAGTAGATTCACAGGAGTTGATACAACTCTGCGGAGTTTGGCTTTGTAGGTGGGTCGGGAAGTTCATTTGATCGCCCCCTAACTAGCATGATGGTATTTGACCTGCTGAATTGATTGCTGGACATTGGCCAGGTGAAAGAACTTGAAAATGCCGCTGTGGAGTTGCTGCAAACTTATGAAGATTGTACACATTTGTCAACAGCCATCAAATCTGTTGGTGATACATATGAGCCTGGTGCTGAGGTAGTTAATTCCTTTCTTTAGGGGACTGTTCTGCCTGCTGAAAAGTAAAGTACAGTGTTTCTGCTTGGTGTTTTAGCGAATAAATATTTGCTTTGATATCCAAAATGCAGCTAACTGATTTTGGTAAGCTGTTTGACAATGAGATTGCAAAGCAAAATTCAAATTCATCAACAGATCCACAAAACCACCCATTAATACGCCAATTTAGGGAAGCAGCATGGGTATGACTTCTACCTCTGTCACTGAACTGTCCTCCTCTGGCTCTTATATTTGTGATTCAGTCTTTGTATCCTTTATGGCTATTTTTTCCTACAGCAAGATGAGGCTTTCCGATGGAAAATATCCCACCAGTCATGCATTGGTTCTCATTCTGGAAAACTTCTTGTTGATAACCATGTCTTGATCATCATCTTCTGAGTGAAGTATTTTCTCATTGGCCCCTTTTCCCTTTATTAAATTTGTAGAATGTTCATCATTGTGGCCAGCCTATGCCTGGTGAAGAGCAGGATGATGTCGTCATGACCAGTACCCAGGGCAATCTTTTGAATGTCACTTGCCCATTGAGTGGAAAGCCAGTTACCAAATTGTTGGCTCCTGTTCGCAGGTACTGCACTTGCTTCCATTTTGTCAAGCTATGATGACAAATCATGATATAATTTGATGACTGGAGTCTCCTGACAACTCTCGTTGGTCTGGATTTCCCAACTTTGAATTTCCTTTTCGATGTTTGACTCGAAGTTTGGATTTTACATTGTGGAAAACTCTTGCCCTTAGGAAGGATCTTGGGTCACTATGATAAAGGCAAAGCATGATTAATTTAATTAATCCAGGACAATATTTTCATACAATTAGTCGATTGTGCATTTTTTGTGAATCATTAGGCCATTATATTAATTTTCGTGTGAACTTGCTCGGGACAGATTGGTTTATTTAGAACTGCTGGATGATTTGAGTATGTTTCAAGAGTTCACTTCTGGAAACTTCCCACACGCTGAATCAAAAACTCATTTCTGGATGATAAACCAGTCTTCTTTCTTGGATTTCTTGGATGAGTAATGACCAACCATTCATCTTAAAAAGTGAAGTCAGTTTTTTGACTTGGGCTCAAGCAGTGAAAGTAAATCATATGGTTTTGCCATGCCTTATTGAAGTCTCTTATTGGATTATCTCTGGTGGTTTGTTTACCTGTTTTAGTTATTGGACTGTCTACTCTGTGCAGTGTGGAATGCAAGCATATATATGAAAAAGAGGCTATCTTGCATCATATCAGGTCCAAGGGTGGGAACTCAAAGTGTCCTATTGGAGGTAATCAGAGAGTGTTTCGAATAAAGGATTCGTTTCTTTTGAATATTTTGATGTTTTCCCTGCCCATCTCCATCTTGAGTTTTTCACTTTCATTCCATAGAGTAACCGAAACATGTATTTTCCTTTGTCATTTGCTGCCAGGTTGCCCTAAGGTACTGTCAGCAGATAAAGTGAGTTGCGACCCTGTGTTACTTTACGAAATCGAGGAGATGCGCAAACGGAATGCCGGGACTGAAGTCGTCGAAGATTTTACTGCGCTTGGTGAAGAAGGAGATGATTCCGACTGTTGTTGACCAAATTTGCCAACTGCTAAAAAGAAATGACTTTGTACAGAAGATGTTGACTTAAATCCATCATCACTTTCTATTTACTGTCCCTTCTAGTGTTTCATACTTCTTTTGTCCTCCCATTATTGTGGGTGGTATCTAACAATTATGTCGGTAACTGCCGAGGATCGTTGTTCAAGCACATAGAAAAGACTGGCCGCATGCCATATTGAAGTATTCTTGGTGAAAGTTTCATTCTTGCTGTTGCCCTCTTTGCAGGAAAGTCTTCCTGAGATTGTGGTTAAGTAGGGGGTACCTGTGCAAAGGCATTCTTAATTTGCTTCAAATGGAAAATTTATGTTGATCCTTTTCCCTCTTTTTTGGGAGAACACTTCGTGTAAAGGTCTAGGAAGAATTTGTTAAGTGTAGTTTGGAGTACTGTGGCCGCGCTTGGTTGGAAATGCAAAGGATTTTATTAAGTTCAATAGTGTTTAATCGTACAATGGAAAAAGTGCAATGGAAGCAACTTTAGTTAAAAAATGTTCGGAAAAATCACATTTGTATGGGATATAAACGCATTAAGGGCGCGTTTGGTAACGATTTTGTTCAGTGAGTAGATTCGATCGAACCGATTATTTTTTATTCGTTCCAGGAATTGATTTTAAGTATTTTAAGCCGTTTAGTAATCGTAAAAAATTTCTAATTCTGGAATAGAATTGCGTTTGGTACCATGCTCATTAATTCTTTCCAAATCAATTTCTTTTAATTTTTAAATAAATTTTTTACTTTTTTACTTTTTTTTTTTTTTTTTCCTCTTATTTTTCCTTTTTCTCATCTTCTTCTTCTTCTTGTGGCCAGTCGCGGTTCGGCGACCAACTAGACAAGGTCCGGCGACCTCACCGGAGCATCGCCAGCCCTCGGCGAGGCCAAGCCTTGCCGGTGGCCAGGTTGGCCTCGTTGGGGCTGGGCAAGGCCTGCCAGGCCATCGGTGGGGCTGGATGAGCCTCGCCTAGCCACCGGTGGGGCTAGGCGTCGCAAGGCTTGCCCAGCCCTTGCCCAGCCCTAGCGAGGCTCGGCCTCGCCAGATTTGGTGAGGCCGAGCCTTGTTGAACCTCGCCTTGGTCTGGCAAGCCTTCGGCGAGCTTGCCGAACCGGCGGCCGGCGGACGGCAGCAGCGGACGGTGGTGTGCAATGGTGGACAGCGGTTGCAAGATGGCCAAAGGGAAGTAGGAGAGTTCTTGATTTTGATTCTTAAATTCGTTCCCGGAACAAAAATCGACTTTTTTTTTTGTTCTTGATTTTATTCCCAATCTGTTCCGGGAACAAAAATTTTACCAAACGCGATTCTAGGCCTAAACTGATTCTGGGAACAAAGAATCGGAATTTGGCCATAAGAATCAACTTTTTTTTTTGTTCTTGATTTTATTCTCAATGCTCCTGGAACAAAAATTTTACCAAACGCGATTCTAGACCTAAACTAATTCTGGGAACAAAGAATCGGAATTTTGCTATGTTTGAATGCTTACCAAATAGGGCCTAAGAGTTTTAAAACTTGTCATAAAAATATAATTTAGTCTTAAATCTTCAAATGATCAAATTAAGTTTTAAACTTGTCATAAAGTGTAATTGAGTTTTTAAACTTTCAAAAAGTATAATTAAGTTCTAAAATTGTCAAATTAGTCAAATTGAGACTTCTCCTTGATTACATTTTTTTAATAAAAGTTTTAGAATTCAATTATTCCGTAATAAATTTTAAGATTCGTTTATACTTTTTTTTTTTTGAAAGTTTTAAGATTTAATCATATTTTTGTGATAAATTTTAGAATTTATAAGGCACCTTTTCCTTTGAAAAAAAAAAAAAAACCAAAGGCCGCCGGCGAGTTGAAGCATTGATGTCCAGATCAGATAATCTGCACTCTTCAGCAGCAGCGGCCTGACCCCGCGTGTGCACCGCAAGAAATTCGCCCGCGAAGAGCAACGGGCAAATCCAAACCCAAAGAGGCGATGGCTGCTTCATCTCTTTCCCGAGTCCTTCCTCTGTCTAGGGTTTCCCCTCGTCGCTTCCCTTCTCTCTCCCCCTCCCTCTCCTCCTCCTCCTCCCTCGCTGCACCTCGCGCGTTCAGTCTCTCCGCTTCCTCTCTCTCCCCCGCTCCCCACATGTCGAGCCCGCCCCAACCCGCGCGCCCCGACCAGCCGCCGTCCACGGGCACTCACGCTCCCCGCGCCGGTCGCTGGAGGCCGATGTGTCTGTACCACGCCCAGGGGAAGTGCACCATGGTAGTTTCTCCGCCTTCTCATTCGTTGCTGGAAGTTTTTTCAGTGCTTACGCTTCTCAAAATTCGTGATTCCGATGGTCGTTGGTAGTGAAGTCCTAGTTTCCATCCGTCTAGTTTGCTCCCTTTTTTCAAGACGTTCCTCGTTTCTTTGGCGAAAGAAATTCCTCAGCGGCTCATTGGAAGGTGGTTTGCATTCGTGCATGGCAAGTATTTGATATTGGAATTTTGTTCGTTCAATGCAATTGCCCATTGATGATACTCGCAATCTGCGAGTAGTTGGGCTTTCTGGAAGATGATGTGGGATTTGGATGTTTGGATGCCGTCCTTTTGGTCTCTCTTGTGATCACTGCGCTTTTGATTTCCGCACCCCGACTTTGAACTTCCGCAATATGTTGACTAGTATTTTCCCACAGCATAAATTGAGATAACAGTGTCAGTTCCTGCGAGTGTGGATTTGTTTTGATACGTCAAAGCATTCGATGCAACCATCGCAAGCATGTGTTGCTTCATCATGATGCCAATTTCGATTTCAGTTGTCTGATTGAAGTTATTCTTTCAGATGGATGATCCTATCCATCTCAAGAAGTTTAATCACAATGTTGCCAGAGACCTTCAAGTTAGTGCCGCTGACCTTGAGCATGTGTGCCCTCAAGACCTGGATCATTTTTTGGTGCTTGATTTGGAAGGAAAAGTCGAGATTCTGGAATTTCCAGTTTTGATAATTGATGCTAAATCACTGAGTGTCGTAGATTTGTTTCACAGGTCTTACTCTGCCTAATTCTTGAATACTAGATCAACTGTTCGATTGTACAATGCTGGAAATGTTGATTTTTCTTACACATTTTACTCTGCCAGATTAAATGTTAATTGAGAATGCATTTTGGAACCCTTCTCCATATTTTCTTTCTGGCCCATGGGCCATGATCTGTTCATGAATATGCTCTCTCCTTTTCCAATTCCAACTCTTTTTGTTGGATTCATGCTTTCTTCTGTGTTTGTGGGGCAAATTCTAAAGTACAAACATTTGCATCTTGATATTATGCAACAGAGTAGAACTGGACAAGGAATATGTGTCCTCTGGCTTTTGTGAAATACATTTGTGTCTATCTAGTTTGGGATAATGAGTCTGGTGTCACACTATGTCCCGTGGTCTATATTTGTGATCACATTTTCTGTATAGTTCTTATTAAGTTTGTTGATGGAATTTATAATGGATTTTTTTGTTTGCATTTTAATTTTTCTTCTCATAATTAGTTTACAGGTTCGTAAGGCCGTCACAGATGTCTGAGACTAGAGTAAACGAGTATATTGAAGGAAAATATGGAAAATTTGGGGTTGATCGGTAAGTTCTTGGTTTCTCTTTATATCATGCTTGGCTTGAGAAGTATCCTCTTGTATGGCATCCAATAGTGGAGTAGGTTATGAACCGCAATTTTACTGTCGCCACCTACTAGTTTTTCCGCTTAATTAATTGTTAAAAAGATATGGTGCAATAAAACTAATTTGATGCGTTTTAAAATTTAGTGGTAAATTTTCTGACATATAATTGTGGATATTCATCTCTAAATGTGAATGCACAGTGTCTGGCATGATACAGCAATACCATTTGAAGAAGTCATTGGTGAATTTGAAACTTGGTTGGCTCAACATCATCTTTGGGCTAAAGAGCAAGGAGGCAAGCTTAATCGGGCAGCATTTGTAACTTGGTGAGTTAACATGTGTTCATCATGGAATGTTTGGCTTTCAGACACAAAAAGGAATTGTGACGGATATGTTAAGAAAGAACCCCGAAATCAGAGAAATCTGTAGCACTGTGTTTCCTATTAGTATTTAGTAGCCCTTGATAAGTTGATTTTACCTTTCCAACAGCAATATGCTTTTAGATGAGCTAATATGCACCTGAAATGCCTTATAGATCAATGAAATTGGAATTTAATGATGAAAGTCAGTTTTAGTCCTAACTTCTAATGTGGCATGCATAATCACTCACTATTCTGCTTGATATCCTATTATTGGCTCCTATTGGTTGGTCGCAACTTTGAAAGTTCCAAGTTTTAATCCTGCAACATTGACTAATAGCATGCACAATCTAGTTTGCATCTATCCTAGACTTCTTCCAGCAAAACATTTCTGAGATGGAGAAAAGCAGAGATAGAGAAACTGACCTACCTGGCTTCTTTTTGTTCTGCCCTTGACTATGTATTGTAATTTGTTTACTTGTTTAATGTTTTATTTAACCTTAGAATGCAAGTATCTCCCATTGATTAGTCTAGTTCAGACACACGTGTATGTATATGCTGACACTTCTTTCACTGACTTATCTTTAATCTGTCCCAGTGCACCCTTAGCAACCTTTTTCTAGAACTGAACTGTCTGAAACTATAGAGAAAAGGAGAGTGTTGAGCTATGGGGAACATGTTGATTAAATCTGATTGCTACGAGATATACTTTGAAAGGAGGTGGAAAATGCTGTTTTCAGTAATAGGGCGACCTTAGTTGTGATTGACTACTCCACCGAAAGATGGCAAATAGAGGCAACCATGGGTTTGCTAATGTGTATTTACTCTGCTTGTTTTAGCGGAAATTGGGATTTGAAGACTAAGGTCCCTCAGCAATGCAAAGTCTCGAGGATAAAACTTCCTGGATATTTCATGGAATGGATCAATCTGAAGGATGTCTATCTAAACTTCTACCACAGAGAGGTAAGTTCATGGTCAACTTCTCAACTTCTCAATTGAGATTTGGCACTTGTTGTACAGCTCCTTGATTTGCTGGAACTTTGGTCTTCAAACATATCAGGAGTTGGAAAAAGCAGTCTGATTCTTGTTACATGATTGAGGTTCTTGTTAGGAGCCATTCGTTGCGAGACCAAACTGCACCTTTTTCATATTCTTTTTTTGCGTTGGGTCGTTTCTTCTTCTGCTTGATATGTTGCTTATATTACTATGACAGGCCAGAGGGATGATGGCAATGATGAGGCAACTAGATATATCGGTCTTGGGAAGTCACCATCTTGGACTCGATGATACCAAGAACATAGCGAGGGTGTTGCAACGCATGCTTGTCAATGGTGCCGTTATGAGGATCACTGCATGGAGGAGCCCCAAGTCTCCTGATAGAATTCAATTCGCATACCAAAATCGCATATAACTGCCAATGACAAAGTTTTGTTTTCTTAATAAGTAATGTGTATTATGGGGGGGCGTTCCGGCATTTTGAATGGGCAAGGTTTAGTTGCACCTCGCAAGGTGTTGTCCTTTTATTGGCGTCTCCCGATGTACACTCGCAAAGGCCACCCAAAAACCCAAATTTGCAAGAAAACAGGGGAACGCCAGTGCACACGCAATCACCCTTCTGAGTTCTGACCTCAAATGCCCCTTCTCTCCACACCCCTCCCCTCCCCAACGCCCTCCCTGCCACCGCCGCTGACAAAGTCATCAATGTTCCTAGGCTTGAAGAGCTTGGCGTCGTCGAGCTCCAATGGAAGGTCCAAAGCTCTGATGCCTCCATCCTGTAAATCTCTACCTCTCGATCTTTACGATCTCCCTGTGGATGTTAGCGTAAGGAATTGGAAGAAGAGAGGGAAGGGATCAAGATAGAGGAGCATTAGAAACAATATCTTGCTGTGGATTCCAAAGGCGATCGATTGGTAAGGGACAAAAGGGACACCAAATGAGAACCGTAGTAAACCGTAAAAAATTGGGAAAAGAAAAGAAGAAATAGTGTGGTTGAGTGACTTGAGTCCATAGATACACAAAAGCAGTATCTGAAAATTAGGGACAGAACGTTTCTTCTCCTCTTAATTCAGATGAGATGTTCACAAATTGTTATTAAGATGAGTGAACAAGAACACGATTCAATAAATATGCCTCTTTTTTTTGTCTTTTTCCTTTTTGGGTCGAACAAATATGCCCTCTTAGTCCTATCGGGAAGTGATATATCTTTTTCTTTTTTTTTTTTGAAAAAAAATGAGCCATTTGTGTAATGAGAACCAGTGTTAATCCATTTAGGGCAGGTTTGTAACGTTTTTATTTCCGAGAACAATTTTTGATCATAAATGACTATTTTTTATTCTGTTTTCGAAAACAATTTCTAAGCATTTTAAGACATTTTATAATTGTACAAAATTTTTATTTTTGGAATAAAAATGCGTTTGGCATCGTTCTCAAAATTTATATTCGAAATCGTTTTCTTTTAATTTTTCTTTATTTTTTTCTCTTCTTCCTTAGTCCTTAGTCGGTCGCCAACCTTGAGATAACCGGCGACCGGCTAGACGAGGATTGACGACCTTGCCGGAGTATCGTTGGCCCCTAGTGAGGTCGTGCCTCATTAATTGAGCCTCGCCCAACCTAGCCAAGGCTTCGCCGAGCCTCACTTGGCCATCGGTAAGGCTGGGCAAGCCTCCGGCAAGCTCACTACAGCTCGCCCAACTGGTCGTTGGTGATTGGCGATGATGGTGGAAAAAGAAAAGAGAAAAGAAAGAAAAACAAGAAGGAAAGAAGAAGATAAAAGAAAAAATTACGAGTTGGTTTTACTCGAAATTATTATCGAAAATAAAGAATCAATTTTTTTTTTTTTACTTCTTGATCATATTTCAAATCTACTTCAAAAATTAAAAAAAATAAAAATTTATTCTTAAAAATAAAAATTTTACTAAATAAATTTGCATTCCAAATTTATTTTCATAACACAAAAGAGTAGAAATTTTTACTATTTAGTCAATTGCCAAACACGCCTTTAGATACCCCTTTCTTCCCCTTTTCTTCGAATTAAAAAACAGCCATTGCCCGAACGAGCCTGGCCCGCAAAAGTGCCGTTGGTCCCAAGTGCTACTCCCCCTTGATATTTCCAACGCATCTACGTACGTGACCTCCTATTTGGCGGCAAAATTTCGGTTGGAAAGTCACCAGCAAACACCAATCTATACCAATTTCCATTCGCTTGAAATTCAATCCCACGCTCTCGACGAGGCGCGTCGCTGAAAATTCGTCTTTGCATTATGTTGAAAGCTCATGTTACAGGAAGAAATTGATAAATTTCCTTTTTATGTTGATTATCTTTTAACTCTTCGAGCGTCTATCAATTGTGGTGCGGCGTAAATAATTTTTTTTTTTGGGCACGACAAAAGGGCTAAAGCTGATTATAGAAATTTAATGTCATAAATTTATTATTCTTATTTTATCACGCAACAAAATATGAAATAATCCTTTAAAAGATAATAAAAAGAATCCAAGTGAAAAGTTACAAAATGAACATGCTAATTAGTAGAGAGCGATTTCATCCTTGAAAGTTATGTTACACCTTAAACTTAAAAATAAGAGTGGGAGATTTTCTTGTGTCTTTAATAAAGCATACATAAACTTTGGATTAATAAGATCAATGATAGCTTTATAATTAAATCTCAATGATGATATTATGAAAATCAATGTGTTTTGTAAAGTTGAATCTCAACTGTGAAACCCAAAATCCTATTTGCATCAACAAACGTATTTGTACGAATGTGACAAAATTATCTAGCAACTCACCATTTTGTTTTTGAATAAAGCCTAGCTTTAATAAATCTTGAGTCACCTCTATAGGCTCCATCAGTATTTAGTTTAATCCACTGGAAAGACGAAGGATCCCATCTGACCAAAATCTGAGAATTACATGATCCACTCAATTCAAGTTATTCGCGGGCGGACGAAGCTTTTAATGATTTCATTTGTACACGACCAAATTACTTGAAAAACCAAAAGTACTTCCAAAAATCCGAAGCGTCCGTCACGGGTCGTGCCCACACGCGCGTAGGAGTAGCGCGAAAATAGCGCGATGGTTTGGTACGAGAGCTGCTCTCCACTGCTCCGTCGCACGCCCTAGCTCTTCTTCCCGAGCCATCAGAAACAGAGCAGATAAAACACAAGCAAACGCAAAAACAACACACGGCACGCACGTACGCTCGGAAGCAAAAACCTTCGCGATCACCGCAAAGCTTCCGATCTTCATCGAATCAAGCTCGATCGGAACCGCCGCTCGAGAGCCGCCGGACGTCGTTTCTAGGGTTCGAGGTATCCCGTCCGTCCTTTCTCGCCCGCCGTTCGTTCGCTAACGGTCGCAGTGAATCCGGCCACGGACGCGGCGATTCGCCGATGATCGATCGTCCGGCCGTCCGCCTCCTCCCGTTCCTCGCGTTGTCGAGCCGCGCATCGGCCGGCCGAGGGGATTCGATCGGTGCGCCTGCCTGTCTGCCCTAGGTAGAGAGATTGGTGAGGGACGGGGCGTGGTGGTGGTGTCATGAGAGTCAAATCCACCCCGGTTTCGTCTCTGAAGCAGCAGACGACTCCTCATTGCTCGGCCTCTCGCACGCGCACGAAGCACAAGCGGCTCGACGCCATATGCGAGGAGACGTATAACTTCCACCATGCCGAATCGAATAGGCCAGCCGCCGGGGACGAGGAGGAGGAGGCGGCGGGGGAGGAGGCGGCGGCGTCGGGAGGAGCCGGTTCCGAGCTTCGGCGGAGCTCGAGGGCGCGCCGAGCTCCGGTGTTGCTGGACGCGTCGCCTCCGCCCCCGAAGAAGAGGCGGAAGCTCGGCAAGAAGGGGAGATTGAGGGGTGAGAAGAATGCGAGGGCGTTGTCTCGACCGGTGAAGGAGGATGAGTCGGAGAATTGGGAAGAGGAAGAAGAGACTCCGGGGACTTGGAGGTCGAGGCTGAGATCCAGGAGGAGAGTCGGCTTTGGGCGGAACAAGGAGAGAAATTCTCCCAGGAGAAAGCTTTTTGTGGAAATGGATGCGGTAGAAAAGGAATGTGAGAGGATAGAGGGAGTTTTGACGGAGGGGAAAGTTGAAATGGTTGACGAGATAGAGGAACCGGAAGTTGAGCGCCTACCAAAGGTAAAATTCAAGAGAAAGCGGAAGTTTAGCATGGCAGGTGCTTCTAGGACCAGAGATATAGTCCTAGTTTCTGAGAAGATGGATGGCACCCGGGATAATGAAACAAGGGACGAAGGGAATGACTGTGGAGAAGTAATGCCTTTAGAAGGTGAAATGCTTGATATCCGTGAGGATGACAAAGCAGATGTTAGTGCCACGGACTTGGTTGTGGAAAAACCGGAAGAGCTGTCTAATTGTAATCAAGCAGAGGGAGATTGTGCTGTCAATGACCGCGTAATGGTTACTGACGATGTTGAACAAGGGGAGTGCATGGACGAATCTGTAATGGTTGATTTGAATGAGGTGGTTGCTGACTTATCAATCAATGACGTAAGAGGAGGCCCCCATGATGGTGAAAATGCGAATTTGGTCAAGCCTGATGAGAAGCTTATGGAAGGTGGAGGGAACACGAAAGAGGATAAAATTACCTCTCAGTATTCTGGTGAAAGGCCCATGCATTCACGGATCAAAGAGGGAAGACGGTGTGGATTATGTGGAGGCGGTACTGATGGTAAGCCTCCAAAGAGGTTAACACATGAAATAGGTGAAAGCGAAATTGAGGTATCCAACGGCTCTTCAGCGTCTGATGAACCAAACTATGACATATGGGATGGTTTTGCCGATGAACCAGGGTGGCTTGGACGTCTTTTAGGTCCCATAAATGATCGATATGGCATTGCTGGGACGTGGGTTCATCAGCAGTGCGCTGTTTGGAGTCCAGAGGTTTGGTTCCATCCTTTGTCTCGCAGAGTAGCATCTCTTAATTATTTTATTTCTTTTTATGACGCCTTCAACTAGTGTGCTCACTTCTTTTAGAATGCTTTGGTTCAATAGCAGTAGCGTAGGCTTCAGCCTGAATGAAATTTGTTAAATTTGAAAGCCATGTGTTTCTTTGATCCATGGTGATTGTCTTTGCCCGGCACTTTTGAAAATACTATAGTCATCTAGCGGAAATGATGATTGGCTATGCTTCACTTGGTATGGGGGCTTATTTTTATGAGACAGCTCTTGATTTCTTCTCTGTAGAAGCCTGTCTTCTTTAAATATGATAATACAATGTGATTGATCCTTTTCAAAGCTAAGCTGGTTAAATTTTTTGATGATCTAATTCCAACAAGCTTCCATGCTTGATATCAGTGTTTTCAGGTGTACTTTGCTGGTGTTGGATGCTTGAAAAATGTGAGGGCTGCGCTTTGTAGAGGAAGGGCACTGAAATGCAGCCGCTGTGGAAGACCTGGAGCAACAATTGGATGCCGTGTTGATCGGTGTCCCAAAACTTACCACTTGGTTGGTGTTCTGATTTCTTGAGTGGTCTTTTCATGTCTTTTTGGCAGACTTCGCTAAATAACCATTGATTATTTATATACATGGTTGTGTTCAAAACCTATCTGGTGACACTTATTTTGTGCTGGGCTTTGCAGCCTTGTGCTCGAGCTGATGGTTGCATCTTTGATCATCGAAAATTTCTCATAGCTTGCATTGATCATCGTCATATTTTCCAACCTTTTGATAGTAAGATGGCAGATCGGATAAAGAGAATGAAAGCTAAGAAAATGAAGATGGAATTCAGGAAGCTATGTAATGATGCTTGGCGGAAGGATGTTGAGACAGAAGAGAAATGGTTGGAAAATTGTGGTGAAGATGAAGAATTCTTGAGAAGAGAGAGCAAGAGGCTTCAACGAGATTTGATGAGAATCTCGCCTGTCTACATCGGAGGCACAGATAAAGAGAGTCAAAAACTGTTTGCAGGTTGGGAATCTGTTGCAGGCCTTCAAGATGTCATCAGATGCATGAAGGAGGTTGTCTTATTACCCCTTCTGTATCCTGAATTCTTTGATAACTTGGGCATCACACCTCCTAGAGGAGTCCTTTTGCATGGTTATCCTGGAACGGGTAAAACTCTTGTAGTGCGTTCCTTAATAGGTTCGTGTGCTCGAGGTGATAAACGAATAGCATATTTTGCCAGGAAAGGTGCAGATTGCTTAGGAAAATATGTTGGTGATGCTGAACGGCAGCTGAGGCTTTTGTTCCATGTTGCTGAAAAATGTCAACCTTCCATAATATTCTTTGATGAGATAGATGGATTAGCACCATGCCGCACAAAGCAGTCAGATCAGACACATAGTTCAGTAGTATCAACTCTCCTTGCTTTGTTAGATGGTTTAAAGTCTCGTGGCTCAGTTGTAGTTATAGGTGCCACCAATCGGCCTGATGCTGTTGATCCAGCACTTAGGCGCCCTGGGAGGTTTGACAGGGAAATATATTTCCCATTGCCATCTTTAGAAGATAGGGCTGCCATTCTGTCACTTCACACTCAGAAGTGGCCAAAACCAGTTTCAGGTTCTTTGTTAAGGTGGATTGCTGGAAAGACGGCTGGATTTGCTGGTGCTGATCTGCAGGCTCTGTGTACACAAGCGGCTATTATTGCTTTGAAGCGGAACTTTCCTTTACAAGATGTCCTATCCGCTGCTGGAAAGAATTCTTGCAGTGAACGGGTACCTCTTCCTTCATTTGCAGTTGAGGAGAGAGATTGGTTGGAGGCTCTATATAGTTCCCCACCTCCATGCTCTCGTAGAGAAGCAGGAATAGCTGCTACCGACATAGCATCATCCTCTCTTCCATGCCACCTCATCCCTTGCCTGCTACAGCCACTATCTACGCTGCTTGTTTCTCTTTATCTTGATGAACATGTTTCTTTGCCTCCTTCTCTTTCTGAAGCTGCGGCTGGAGTTAAAAATGTGATATTTTCTGCATTGGATAGAAAGAAATTGCCTAATCATCTCTGGCGGTCTCATTTGCATTCTCTCATACAAGAAGCTGATGTTGGTGAGGAGATTGAAGGACAACTTTCCTCGGCAGATATTGCTATAGGCAAATCTGCTTCTATTGGTTCTGATGCTTTTGGTGTTGGAGAGAATCGTGAAAATATGAACTCTGAAGCTTCTGTGAACTACAACTGCAGCAGTCGTACTGGTTCAGTGAGGAATGTGCCTTTCTCATCAAGGAAAAAATCTGGATATCGAGTTTTAATTTCTGGAAGTCCTAGATCTGGTCAGCGGCATCTTGCTTCTTGCCTCCTTCACTGTTATGTTGGGAATGTTGAAGTCCATAAGCTTGATTTGGCTATAGCTTCACTAGAAGGACATGGAGATGTGGTGCAAGGGCTAACACAGATATTGAGTATGTTTCATGGCTTTTTTTGATATTGGCCTAAAGAAACTATGAACTTAGCTCATAAAAAGTGGTGTGGCAGTAATAGCGAGCTATACTTTTGGCTGCAATCCCAAACTTCTCATAATACGTGCATCTCCTCACTTGTCAGTCTCAAAGCGTCTGTTATTAAATTGACTTTTCTTTCCTCACCGATTGTTGATGCGAGTCTGATTTGAAAGTCAGCTTGGCTGCTCATCCAGTTTGATACATTGAGAAACTGTCCCAAGTGACCTTGGATAAATAAGAAAAATGATGTACTTTTAAAATATTAAAGTTCGACATCAGTAACTTGACTAGATTATGCGGGCTGTCTACCAAAATGTAACATGCCTGTGGCCTTCATTCTCTCAGTGTGATATGTTCTATATAGACATGTTTAAGATAGCTAATATAATTACAACCAAAAAAAAAAAAAAAAATAGCTAGTATAATGAGCTATACTGTTCCTATATATCACCTGTCGAATCTGTGTCCAAGAAATACAATAGTAGAGGGCTTGTGGTTGCCTTTGACAACAGGAAAAATACGTTCTATAAATGGCAAGGGTGCTTTCCTAATCGTCCAACACACTGGAAGTGCAGTGTAATTCTTCCTGTGCTACTTCTGCAAGCTGCAGTATGTTCATGATTACTAATGTCTGACCCTTTCTATTCATCAAAAATAGATAAATACATAAAAATCCTTCAAATTACATCTAAGTTCTAACAAATCGAAATATGTGATTTGGGGCATCCGTCTGTAGCAATCAATGCCCTTTGTTTTGTATTTCTTAGACTGTACTTATTACAAATACATTTCCCGTGACATTGGACCCTCATATTCAGTGCTGGGAGTCAGTGTGGTGAAGTAATGCTTTAGTATTTTTTTATTCTAACACTTCTCTACTTATTTTGTAGTGAAATGTGCCAATGTGGGTTCTAGTGTTGTATTTATGCCGAGGATAGATCTTTGGGCTGTGCAGATGCATCAGCAAGTTTCTGATGACGAAGACAGTTCCACTACATTTGATGATCAGTCACCAGTGAAGAAAACAAGCTGCTCCATAGATACTCAAGCATGTGAGACAGAAATCACATCTAATATGCAAAACAACAACTCAACTGCAGGGGACAGATGTCAAAGTTCTTCCCAGAGCCCCTCACATGCCTGGAGCTCTTTCGCGGAGCAGGTCAATGCAATTTGTGTGAATACATCCCTGGTGATTTTGGTACGAATTCTCTTTGGCTCGCTGTTTCTTATATTCTAATTTTCTTGATGTGATATAGCTAATGTTTTTATATTCATCTGCTTCTGGCGATATGGTGCTTGTCTCCTTTCTATTTCTATTCTTATATCTGCATAGAAATTAAGAGCTACTATATCTGTCTTGGAGGAATACTTGATCTTGTCTTGACTTTAGTTGTTGTGAAACCTGCTGTGAGAATGAAGATGTTTTAAAAGAAAAGTGAACTATCATACCATCTGAATTTTAGGATGTAAATGCTTTTTGTTGTCGTATAACTCCTTTCCCTCGAAAAGGATGATTTTGCAAAAGTCAGTTCCATGGAGAAACTAACCAGATCCAACAGGGGCAGATTGCTATGCTAAAGTTCTACATGAAAAATGTCGTCTAGTAACTAGGAGGAACCTTTAGATCTTACAAAAGACTTGATGTAGAATTAAGCGCAATGGCTTAAGAAAATTTTCACGTCTACCTCACTTGGTGGGATGAGGGTGATTTCGTTGATTTTGTTGTTTAGTTTCTTGGTCACTTGGTTCCTTGATCTCCTACTTTGTCCTCAAGCATTAATTTCCGTTATTTTACAACTGTTACTAGCTCCTCCTCCCCTCTACCTCTGCTTTCTTTTTTTTCGCTTTCTCTTTCTAATGTCCTCATGTCACACATTGGATGCACAAACAGGCTACTTCTGATGTTCCTCATGCTCGACTTCCCAGTGGAATACAACAGTTCTTTGGCTGTGATGTACAAGATAGCAGTCAATGTACCTCCTTGGAGCGCACTTTACCAAGATTCAGTTTGCAAATTGATGGCAGTATGAATTATGACATGGTGGTAAATCGGTGTGCTGCAGAATTGTCAATGATAGTTGCTCAGCAGTTTGTGCAGTTGTTTTATCAAAAAGCTCACAAACACCCTATTCTCAATAATGAAACTTCTGCTCCAGCTGGAGATAAAAAACAAACTCCAAATAACAACCTAGATCATCCATCAGAAGAGCTTGACCCTAGAACCCAAAATGCTGATGATTCTGTGCCAAGACCATCTCCGCTTTTGAACAAGCGTAATCTGAAGGGGAAATCGAGTTTGATGCTGGGGATGTCAACACTTGGCTATCAAATACTCAGATATCCTCATTTTGCTGAACTTTGTTGGGTTACCTCAAAGTTGAAAGAAGGCCCTGTTGCTGACATAAGTGGACCTTGGAAGGGCTGGCCATTTAATTCCTGTATTGCTCGCCCTAGTAACACATTAGAGAAGATGGCTGTTCCTTGTAATCCTGGCAACATCAAAAGCAAAGAAGGATCCCTTTTAGTCAGAGGGATAGCAGCAGTTGGTTTGTTGGCATACAGAGGGTTGTACACTTCAGCAAAAGAAGTTGCTTTTGAGATTCGCAGGGTTCTTGAGCTCTTAGTAGGGCAGATAAGTGTCAAGGTCCAGGCTGGGAAAGATCGATATCAGTATGTTCAACTTTTGTCCCAAGTTTCTTATCTGGAAGATATTGTTAATAGTTGGGCATTTTCATTTCAAAGGTACTCATCTTTTCACTAGATCGCTGGATCAAATTTTGAGTATGCTACAAAGTGTTAACACAGTTTATTTTGTTTTCAGTTTAGAGGTGGATGCCCAAGTTACACAAGCAAATCCTGTTCTGTCAACCATGGCATCTTCAGCTAATAATCTTCAACTTGAGGAACATCAGCCACCCATCTCTGGTAGCAGTTCCCCCGAACCCAGAGTTTTGGAAGAAACTCAGCGAGATTCTGCTGCTGAAAATGTTGATCCATCTGTGTGCAACAAAGAGAATGGTGACTCTGGGCTTCCTGATTTTAAAGAAAGAGTTGGACTTTTACAGGATGACATTGTAGAAAATATTTCCTTGTTTGGAAACTCCATTCCGAATGAACACCCTTGTAGTTCCATTCCTGCTGGCACTCCTGTTGGTAAATCATTGATCGAGTGCAATGGGACGAATGCAACAACTCAGCTTGAAAGCCCTGGAGAATCTACTAGTACACGTGATGTGGGTCAGTCGTTAAATCATCCCTACCATTCAGTATCGGCAGATGATGTTGTGCTTTCTAAGGATGGTCCTTGCCCTTCAGGGCAAATGGGATTAGCCGCCTATTCTGGCTCTAGCAGAGGAAAAGACCATATAAAGGATTTGGCCTCAAAAGACAACAGCACTTTGTCTTCTGATGGTGTCCCAGATTCTGATAATTCCTCATCAGGCAATTTTTCTCCATGCGAAAACATCAATGCTCTTGCTGACTCTATGGCTGTATGTCTGTACCGCTGTTGCTCTGTCTGCATGAGCTCACTTCATGACGTGATGCGAAAACTTCTCATTCATGAAGCAGGTTTAAGTAAGAACAGCTGGAACGTAGAGGATGTTCATGACGTGGTTGCATCCTTGTCCGTGGATCTTGTTTCAGCAGTTAGGCAAGAGTTTTCTAATGTTAGCAGTTTATATGGTGAAATTCAGGGGAATTCGGTTCTATGTCCAGATGCAAGCACATGTGATTGCAATAGTCCAGGGTGTCGATTGAGTCTTCTTGCAGAATGTGCATTCCACGCCACTGAAGGAGACGTAAGCGGGTCAGTAAATAAGGACAGATTGTCTCCGTTTGGACAGACTGTCGAATTTGTCTTCAGAAATGGTGTACTGATATCTAAAAATCACAACAGGGATGTCGTCTGTCACTGTAAATTGGAGAGTTTTTGCCTTTCTTCTCTAATGGAGTTAATGTTATCTGCCAAGCAGTTGCCCAGGTGAGAGGATGTTGGGGCTTGGCAGCATAGAAGTAGCCTCTCTACTCTGTTCACTGGTGAAATGTTACTTATGAGATTAAATCAACCACAATTTTGTCACAACTGAGAATCAGTTTGAAATGGTAGATTATTTTCTCATATGTGCTTCTCCGTAACAGCTTCTGTTCTTTCTCTCTTGCTTGCGCAGCATTTTGTCATGGTTTACAGGAGCCATCGGTTAGTCCTAAGTATCTTTTTGCAATTACAGCAGTTACAGGTCTATCACATGGTAGTGATTGGCTGATTGCATTAGAACCTTGACCATTAATGCCAGCAATTGTGCTTGTAATGAGTACTTGTTCGTGCCTTGATGACCCCTAGCATGGCTATGCAAATACTGATAGTATGTAAAGGTGATAAAGTTGCAGCAAGCTTCACATTTCCAAATGTTCGGATAAAATGGTTAGACATGGAGCAAGCTTTAGATTTTTGGTCGGAGAGGCTTTGGGAGGTGAGAGAGTAATATAAATAGCATAAGAGCTAATTTTGAATATGTTAAATGGAGTAAAAAAAAAAAAAAAATTAATAAGTTTATCGATAGGTAGATAGAGATCATATAAATATAATGACTACTAAAATTTCATATGTCAAAAAATGGAAAGAATGTTTTTGACAAATCAAATCTCCATGTACATCGAACTTTCAGAATCCAAGTCCACGTTTCATCTAAACAAAAATTGAAATATAGGACAAATTCAACCAACAACGCAGGTGGGCATTTTATATCCTCCAAAAGGCCAAAACTATACATAACAATTAACAAAGTTTACATACAAAGAGCAAAGAAAAGAAAGAAGGTCCAAAAAAGAAATCACCGTGGAACAAAGTTTTTCATTCTTTTGGATAAAAATATAGAAAGTAACGATTGTCATCAACCATCTCGTTAAAGCAACTATCATATACATCGTTCTATGCTCGCTAACAAATATTCGGTAGCTATATTCTATCATCCATGATCTTCGAAAATCTGATAGCAATTAGAAAATATTTTCACACGACGGTATGTCACCCAACACAAGCCGTTCAAACATTTGCTCACAGTTCGAATCCAGCGGATGATCCCGGTAAAAGACAGAACAGCGCATTTTATCCGTAAGGCCAATTGCCTACGTGTAAATTGGAACGGAAGTCGAGGGAAGGAGCGGATATTTTTCTTCTGTCCGAGCGAGAAGAACACGAAAGATTTTTTTCCGCTGGAGCTTGCAAGGAAGAAGAAGATCCACAGCAGCCGCAGAGCTAGAGCTCGAAGAATAGCACGCGCTCGACTCAACAAACTCAAACCTCCATTCACCATCATCATCATCTTCTTCCTCTCGTGCTGAACTGTATTATCTACTCAAATGCTGCAACTCCAACTGCCACCTCATCACCCTCGCTTCCTCTCCCCCCATCTCTTCCCGCTCTCTCCCCTCCACTCGACCGTCTCTCTATCCCCTTTCCCTCCCCCTCCTCCCCTTTCCGCCTCCGCCCTCCCTCGCCGCCGACCCGGACCGGGACCCGACCCGTCATGGCTCGCCCGAGCCTCCGAGCCCCCGCCGCCGCCGCCGCCGCAGACGAAGAGTTGCCGGAGGGTCCCGTCGAGCTCCCTCCCTCGGCGCCTTCGATATTCGCGTCCACCGACGACCCCACTCCCCTCCAGGTGGCCACTAGCCTTCTTCTCACCGGAGCCATCTCCGTCTTCCTCTTCCGCGCCGTTCGACGTCGCGCCAAGCGTGCCAAGGAGCTGGTACGCTCATCGCGATTCTCTTGTCGTCGCGTCATGATTTGAATTGAATTTGGAATTAGTTGAGCTGGTCCGTCGCTTCTTCTGTGGACTTGATTTGGGAAAAAGAAAAGGCCTTCCTTTTACTTTGTTACAATGCTGGATGGTTTTGCGGTTGCTCTGTTATCGTTCGATTTCCTTAAGAAATCGTTCTTCCTCTGTTCGTTTTTGAAACCGCGGCTTGCATTTCGAGTGATTACAGCAGTCAATGCAGCTATGATGCAATGTGAGTACTTGTTGGTTGTTTAACTTTAATGTGGCGGTGGTGTTGTTGCTGTAGAAATTCAGGTCTTCAGGAGCAAAGAAGACGCTGAAAGACGAGGCCTTGGATAGCTTGAAGGCAATGGGGACGGCCTCCATTCCTGCTAAGGCGCCACCTTCACCTGCACAGGCACTGCTAGGTGGAATCGCGGCTGGTGTCATTGCTCTCATCCTATACAAGTTCGCCACCACCGTCGAGGCGTCCCTCAACCGGCAGACGCTTTCTGATAATTTCTCCGTATATCCTCCAGTCTTTCGTTTCTCAGCCGTAGTACACCCATTCCGATTCAATAATGATAATTGAGGAAGTTGAAATGTAACATTGATGTCAATTATTCCTTTTTTTCATTAATTTTCCCTTTTCTCACTGTTTTAAGTTTCTCTTTTGCAGGTAAGGCAGATAACAGTAACCATAAGGTAAAGCTTGACCAACTGTTTTTCTCAGCTTGTAGCACTAAATCTTTAAGCCTCAAGCTCTGCGGCCAGTTTTTTTTCTTAAGATGGCACACAAGGCTTGCATACTCGCATTCATCGTCTCGTATTTGCAGGACAATTGTGAATGGGATATGCTACCTTGCGACATTCGTATTTGGTATCAACTCCATCGGCCTTATTCTGTATTCCGGTCAACTTGCCATAAACTCCTTCACAGAAGAATCTTCAAGCGGAGAAATGAACAAAAGTGATGGCCAATTATCGTCAGCAGAAAGTCTTACAGATACTCCTAAAACAAATGACAGTGAAGGCAGTGATAAAACAGATAGCACACCATGACAGAAGATAAGTATTGTTATTTCTACTGGGACCTATTTAAATCGATTTTTTCCCCACTCTGCTACCTTTGTTTCTACCTTTGAAATGCTAATCTTCTATTTATAAATGATGTCAACGTTATATATGTGGCTAAGGCACGCTTTTGGGTTATTCGTAATTGTTCTGCATGTTAATAGGTTAACCAGTTGATGTATATACCACGGTTCAGGAGATAATCTGCATACATCCAGCTGTTAAGAATTCTTTCAGTTGAACATAGTTTTGGTGATTTACTTTGTTTAGAAGAGCCAGCTGTTGGATCATGTCTATTCTTTCAGTCGCAGACTCACTTCATACATTCTCTCCATGAAGTTTGATATCATAGTTCATGACACTTTACAAAAATTCATTGGACAGCTGTTTTTCAGAATCTTGTGTAATGGCACAAATTGCCTCTTTTTGCTCTTAATATACTTAATTGTTCGTTCACGGGATTCTCAGCACAAAGCAAGTGAATTCAGAGACCTTCATTTCTCTCTGGCTTTCAAGGACTTTGCTCCTGGCTAGGGGTGGGATCCTTTCTTTCTGCTTCTTTAATTAAAAAAAAAAAATGAAGTATGAGATGCCTAACAAAACTGCTAATGGACCTTACCAAAAAAAAAAAAAAAACTGCTAATGGAGTCCAAGAATTAATTCATATACCTCCTAGCTCTCTTACTGTACTCTTTGCAAAGCCTAGTTATGAAATATGATGATCTTCTGACCGTTAAATTCAGTGATAAAGTCCAACGATGTTGTGAGAGAGACCAGTGATCCTTGTAAAAGTGGTTAAATTCATGTTGGGAGTCTGCAGAATCACTATCATCGTCCACAAAGAGTTCACTTTGTTTCGGACCATATACCCATACCCAGAGGATTAAATGTGTGGCCAAACCTGAGGACAGGCGAACCAATCTCAGAGTCTTACACTTATTCCTCCTCTCCATGCGCAGTTCAAGCGAACTACGACCAGATTGCTTTAGAAAGCATGTTGGAGGTAGAAGCCAGAGGTACTAATAAGCAATTGACGCTCGTACTGTTCATAGTTTCCTTAGATAGCTTTGGAATGATACTCTGTTAAAACTCCTGCTTTGAAGTCAAGATTGGGGGTTGCTGGTTCTTTGATTAATAAAATTTTTGATACTCAAAACGTCTCTCTTCATACCAAATACTCGAGCAAATCCGGTTACAAACCTTTCAATGCCTTTTGTTGGATACACCTGGCTTCATTTGAGCCCAATTCACATGAATCATCAAAATTATTTGGTTCGCAGTCACAAATTCTGCTGAGTGTTTTTTACCAAAAAAAAAAAATTCTGCTGAGTGTTAAATCTGAGTTATTATGTGAAATCCCGAGGTGCATCCGCGGATTCCATGTGATAGAAAAGCACGGTGATTTCCTCCTACTCCAAGGAAAAAGAAAGCGACTTTCATAAATTTAGAACAGGCTCATAGTGCATAGCTGATTACTGTAGAGCCTGGAGTTCCTATCTGGAAGCATGCCATGTTCTGTCATGGCATTTAAACACTAAATCACGTCTTTGAATGAGTCGACAGTAGTCTTCTTCAGCAGCACTTTGATCCGTATTAGGGTCGATCCCTCTATCGTACTCTGCTAATCATTAACATCTTGTTACAATTCTAATATGAAGTGCCGTGATTCGAAAAACGATTTAATCACATGGACAAACTGTCATTCGAGAATTGTAGAAGCTCCAGTCGTTTCCTAGCAGAAAAATATGTCTGCTGTGACAGCACTAGGAACACAAAATGAAAGATGCTCTGCCACTTCTGCACCTTGCCTTACCCTTTTGTGTTTTTTTAAGTCTATGCCCTTGAACGATTCGTAGAAGGTACTTAATGAAGAAACTTTTTAAATTCTCAATATACCCGATTAGACATAACACGAGAGGGACGATACTTTGTATACTCTGAAACTTTCTTATAGTGTTATCTGACAAGAAGTAACCCATGGACACTTGTTGACAAAATCAATTTGCTTTTGGCATTTCTTTATTGGATTTTTTGAAAACACTTGTTAAACACCTTCTACATACCGTCCAGTTTTATCAAACAGTAGCGAGGGTAATCATTGACGAGATTCTTCACATATGTCACTTGTCCTTAGGGGGTGATTTTATGATTTTCAGGTCTCTCTCGTAATTTTTCATTCATGGTCGGATCGAAATGTTAATAGATCTCAGTTCAATCGATTTCAAGACAGCCGCACGCGGCTGTGGTTATATGGAAGTCCAGGAGACATGATGTCCCCTGAAAAAGATGTTCACACTGACTGAACCCGGAAAAGAAAAGGCGAATATTTCTGTGCCCCGGAAAGGCTGAAATTTTCTGCCTAGGTTTCTTCGTTGGAAATTGGTGGACAGGGAATCTTAAGACATAATTTCAGAACGCAGCACAAAAAGCAACAAAAGAAAAGGGAAAAACAAGAGCAAAACTAGAAAGCAAACCCATCAATATAATGAGTCTTTTGGAGCTCTTTACAGCTATAATTCACACTTTACATGCAAAGATATAGGCTTAAGCCACCTATCCTTGTACCATCACAGACCAACAACATCATTAAATAAAAAAAAACAGTCGTCCCACTTTTTGAGGCTTTGCAATACCCTAATTTTCTTACCTGAAAAGTGCAAAGTATTGATAAAAATAAAGAACAGGGCCATCAATCTGATTCATCTTTTAAGCCCAGAAAAAGACATCACTACGATTCTGGATTCTCTCAGTGCCAACGCATGATGCACTCCTCTGAGAAAATCTGGCTGCTGCACCATCATGGGCTTTGTGCTTGCCGGTAGGGTTTCAGCTTAAAGGACGACTTGCTGGATTTTCTAAGATTGTGAACTAGTGATGTCCACAGTTTGTGTTTAGCTGTCTGAAATGCACCCGATGATTCCGTGTTTATAGCAGACCTATCCAAAAACCCATGCAGAGGATTAAAGTTCAGGAGACATGTCTTATCTCTTTCTCACCCAGACTATTTCAAATTTCACTTTATGTATTTCCTACAAGTTCGCGCCCCATGCATATAGACAGTGAGATCCAAAGAGTTTTGACGTGGAGTCCACTGGTTCGATGATAATTGTTCACGACGCCGGGTATCTAACAAATACACGGATGGGGGGTGCAGCTTCTCTCTGTTCAAAGATTTCTTTGAGAAAGGCTAACTTGTACCTATTCCATATACAATAAAAGGCCAAAGAGAAGCAGCTGGTATAACCCCTGCATCTCCATTATTGATCCGTCTTCAGGCCAATGCCCCAGCACAAATCCTGTACTCTGCACCCCACTTACCCTGCTTTTTTGTTCCCTTTTTCTTTGGTTTCGATCTCAACCATTTTTTACTTTCTGTGCTTGTCCTTCAGGGGAGAAAAGCGCGAACTTGGCAGAGAAAAATCCAAAATTGAGGAACCCTCCGGGCTAGAGCATGGAAAGGATATGAGGATTTCTTTAGATGGTACACCAGGCCATTTACTCCGATGAGAATAAAAGAACCAGAAGATCCAATTGCTTTAGAAAAACTCATTAACTGCTGCATTTTAATTTTTAACTCTCTTTTCCCGGCTCGTCACTCATTTCATCTGTGGTTATCCTTCAGGTTTCTCGAGCCCTGTCAAATCTCTGCCTCGCCTAAAAATACCACAGTAATAAAAAAAAAAAAAAAAAGGTAATAACAACGATTAAGAGTGACTTGGTAATTATCATGTTTGGTCTGGATGGAGAGATTGCCGCACCCGAGTTTTGAGTTTTCAAATATCACCGGTCACTTATAAGAAAAATTCTCACTTTGTAGCAGCATGGGCAGGGGTTTTATCATGAACTTTTCATTCCCCTACTTGCATTTTATCTAATTTAACCGATCCTTCTCCGAGAACCCACTGAATTTCATTGAAACCCAGAAGAAACCCAGTTTTGATCGAATCTGATCTGAATTCTCCTCCACTTTCGTATAACCATTTTCGAGAAGATGCGGTTTAAAGGGTTCTGCTTCGGATAGAATAGCAGGGTTAAGGAAATCGCTGACTTTGCCCCTGGAACGTGATTGTCATTAATGAAGCAACTCCATTCTGAGAAACCTCAATGTCGAACACCCAGCACCTTGTCGTTTCTATCTCATCATCCAACGGCCTAAAATCGACCCGTCGTCAATCTTGTTGCTACCACCTTCAACAGTTGCTCAACATCCACAATTCATGAGAAGTAGACTAGAGCCTAAAAAGCAAAAAAGAACTTCACGAAATAGACAAGCACGATACATCTCTCTTAGCCTCGACCTTTCGCCCTCAATTCATTGCCAAAATTCACATGGATAGCTTTGGCCGCATCCCTCGATCCAACGCAAAGTCGAAGTTGACACTTGAACCGTTAGGGCGATAGCATTAAAAGTGTGACATAAGGCTTGAAAAGTAAAGCAGGATTGTAGAAATTCATATCAAGGTCGATGATTAAGATGGAAGGAAAATGAACTCATTCAATAGACCCAAAAGAGAAAATTTACAGAGAAGCTACAGCAGCGAAATAACCTGCAAAAAACTACACTTTTGAAGCTACACCATTTCACAAACTTTGTTGAACCAACAAAAAACAGAGGACCAAAAGTTAAAAAAAAAAAAAGAAAAAATCATTAACTTCCATAGTTTCTAGCAGAATTACCTATACAACCATCGATCAAACCGCGTTCAGACGCCAACCCCAGCCGCCTTGACCCCGTGCGTGGCCGGGCGATGCGGCTCAAGCTTCCTGTTCTTCCAAAAGCAAGCATCCGGCGCAGCGAGCTTCATTGCCGACCGCATTGGCTCAGACTTGCATCTTGTGAGGACGAACGGCTCGTAAGCCTTGGCGCTCTCCAGCTTCTGCTCGATCATTGTGGCCATCGACTCAGTGCCAGCGCCTGCGGCTCGAGCCGCTGTCGCTGCTTTTGGCGGCAAGGAACAGGAGTTCCTCCGCGGCTGCTGCAGAATGTGGGCTTGCTGAGCCGTGAGAGCTGAAGCAGAGCGCTTGGATTCCGCATTGCCGGACCTTTTCTTGGGCTCGTCCTTGCCACCATCGGTCTTGACGGGGGCTTTGCCGGCGTGCCTTTCCGGTAGCCATCGAATGAAGTCCGTATTGCAGACCCATGTTTCCTTGGAGACCTCCATTGAGAGCTTGGGCTCGCACATCATCAAGAGCAAGCAATCCGGCAGAACTGACTTCTGTTGACTTCCCTCTCTCTCCGTCAACTTCATCTCGGGCCGCGGCGGCTTCAGGCGATCGGATTGGGATCTCCTGGGGGGGACGGTCACTTGGGCTTCTGGGTCCAGGCCAAGAGCCTCCTCTGTTAGAGCTACAGCTTCATCGTGAAACTCTGACTCTGTTTCATGTTCTTCCTCTCCTTCCGATTCTTGACTTAGTTGTACGGACATTACATCATTATCATGATCTTCATCATCTGATTCAGCTCCATGCTCATAGTGGGCTTCGCCTTCTTCGGTGTAAGTGTGATCTTGTACTGAAAGCTGCAAGCTTTCTCCGTCTGGGACTGCGAAACACCCTTGCTCTGCTTCTTGCATTGTCGCCACCTGATTAGTCACCTCCATTAACTCCTTCTCTTCACCTTCTTCTTCTTCCTCTAGCACTAGCACCTCTTTGACTTCTTCTTCATCTTCTTCTTCTTCTGCTTCTTCTTCTTCCATGATCTTCTGGTCTAATTCTTCCCCCAGCACATTGACCACGTGGTTCCCTTCTTGGTCGTCCTCCTCTCTTTCCGCCACGGTCAAACTCGACTCTCCGAGAACTCTAGTCTCCAAGCTAGCTTCGGCAGAAACCCACTTCTGACTTACTTCCTCTTCTTTATCATTATCCATTTCATGCTCGACTTCACCACCTCTCTTCACTTCAACTCCCTCATTTTCGCGACCACTTGCGACGAAACTCTCACTATGAGCCTCATCTTCATCATTATCGTCCACTACAACCGGAGGAGCCTCACAGAACCTGCTAGCGAGAGCAGCCATTTTCACAGGATCAGATCTACACCTCATGAGCAAGAGCGCATTCTTGGGTGGAACACAAACGCTCGCTCCCCCTCCTCCATCGTCTTCCTCAACTTCACTCTTCGCTCTGCGTATTTCTTCTTCGCTAAACTCGATCCCCTCAAAGGCCCTCCTCCTGTAACTCTCACCGCTCTCCACTGCCGCTACATCCGCAGCCGCAGCTGCCGTTGTCCTCTCTTCATCTCCAACAATTATCTCCACTTCTCTGCCTCTACCCTCTCCTTCCTGCAACGCCACAAGCCACCTTGCAATCACTGCTCCGCAGGAAGTACTGTTATGATTACCCGAATCGCCATGCTCGCCACTGTTAGCCCCTCCCTCTGTCTTCTCTTCCTTGGACATGCATGACGATCTGCACGGCAAGAAGCAGTTCCAATCCGCACCGAAAGTCCTCAAGGCCTCGCAGATCGTCACGGGGAAGTGGACCCACCTCTGGTTTCTGTGAGGCAAGCCCTCTTGGTTGTTGCCCTGCTGGTTCTGGAAGTAGAAGCTCTGCGCTGCATCCGTGCTCGTCGCGCCATTACTGATCTCGAGCTTCCGGAAACTGACCTCCCCACCTGCAACACCGCGCTTCGTGCGAGCCCTCAGCTTCCTGCCCTGCTTCTTGGTCTTGACCCTCACTTGCCCAATGCAGGTCACCTTGGGAGACGACGGCTCCGGGTTCTCGAAAGTGGACCCACGTTTCTTCCCATTCGTGGGGAACATCGGCGAAGCTTGGCCCGCGCCTTTCAAGCTGCCGTTGCTCTTGAGCCTCCTGCTCAGAGAGGAGGAGAGCGAGATCTGGGGGGTTTGGTGGTCTCTGGCTCGACCTGGGCTGAGGATGGATTTGGAGATCTTCATAGAAGAAGAAGACGAGAGACGGGACGTGAAGCAAATAAAGAGCTCGCCAGTAGCGTTGCTGTTGCTGTTGCTGCTGCTGCTATTGATACTTGTCGTGCGATGGGGTCTATCCAAGTCCATCTCGCTGTGTTTCCCCCTGTTTTTGTTTTCTTTTCACCGTGATTTGACCATGGTTGGGAGGGTGAAAGATTTGACTGTAGGTTGGTGTTTTAGAGGGTGAAAATGGAAAAGATCATTTAATCATTCGGGAAGGAGGGAGAGAGCAGAGATGGAAATGGAGAATGTGTTTGGTGGGAGGATGGGGGATTGGAGAGATGGAGAGGACCTGCTTGTGATGTGTGTTCCGGGGCGAAAGTTGCAAGAGGTACAGGCTGCAGACGGGAGTGATTGAAGAGAGAGAGAGAGAGAGAGTGGAAGATGACGAAATGCTGCTTGTCTTTTAGTGCAATGGAACCGAGCGAGGAGTGGGTTCTGGTTCTGATCTTAAAAAATTAGGGCGACATTGTAATTATGATATGACTATAATGGCCCTGGTCCTCCTCCTTCCCGTTCAGGACTGAATGATGATGATGATGATCTGTTCATCCATGTGGATAACACATTTCCCGGACACGACATATCATTAGAAGTGCCAGGTTTCTTTTCTCATGGCCATAAAGATTCTGATCGAACCATGATTTGGGTTGAATTCGCCACACCTAAAAATGAATTGGACAAGTTGACCACAAAATAACAAATGCAAAAACTAATAAAGATTTTACTGAAAATTAAACAGTCACTATCAAGATGAGCGATCGATTGTCAAACCACCTCGTTTCAATACCCCATCAACAAAAATTTCATGTTTTGATCTTAGCAAAACAGAATTAGAAGTCAAATGAGGTTGGAACCATTAAGCTCTGAGTTTGACCAACACGTTGAATTGATGGTAACGCTTGCAGTCAGCGAGGCCACGACTTGTAACGAAAGCTTCCACGGAGAACCCCCCATCATCTCGAGCTGAAAATAATGGAGAGAATGTGTCGCTGCCATTATAGCCATGTGATGCCCCATCGAACGTGGCCAGATCATGACGGACAGTGCCCACCTTGAGATAGAGGAAGCATAGCAGACAGAGAATACGACACGGTGCGAGGGGCGAAATGGTAAATATGCCGCGTGTCCCCCCTCGGGAATATCAAAAATTAAAAAAAAAAAACACTGTTAAAGCTTCGGACAGCCCTCGCGTACGTGGCTTTTTGGTATTTCGCGAAGTCCATATAAATAATAATAATAGCTATCGTTGTTATTATTAATAGCCGTTTTCCCGTAACCTTGTCGCTAGCGGGAAGACCCGCTTTTCACATCGCGCCAGTGGCGATTCCGTAAATAGTGAGCGGAACGGTGGGCCATTGGGTAGCGAGGTCACATGGGGGGGCGCGCGACCGTGACTAGGAAAAGAAGAGAATCCGAAGGCGCACGTGACTCGCGACCGGGGGATGTGGTAATGATAAGGTAGTGGGTAGTAGCCTGGTGGTGGTGGTAGGGTGGTGAAAAAAAAGGCAAAGCCGCGGAAGACCCACGCGCGGCGGGTCGGAGAGTGGACGCCACCTTCCCTCCTCCGGGGACAACAATGAGTACGGCCCCCGCGTACTGTTTCGTCTTGACCTCTGTTCCCCGCGCGTGGCCGCGTGCCGAGCGCCTCGTCGGCCGCTGCTGCTGCTGCTGCTGCGGGGCATGGAGAACCGGGCCTTCTTCGGACAGCGCGTGGGAGTTGAACGAGAGATGCGGAAGATTTACTAGCACCTTTAATAATCCTCACTGAGAATTAATAATTAGAGAGTTAACAAAGAGATTCTTTGCCGCTCCCAAAGTCTCTAGGACTCTCTCGAAAGTTTGCTCTTTGAACGCGGTGTAATTAAAGCTAAATTCGACCGTGATAAAATTTAGTCCCTGGCCCGAAAATCTCGGGAGCCGGGCGGGCATTTTGCTCGGCCCAAATGAAAATTCCCGTTTCACACACGTTGCGTAATTACCATGTACTATCGTACGAATGTGCCACCCGATGCATGCTGCCTGAGAAATCCAATAATATGACGATATAGTGATTAAGTGTGGACTTCCATAAGGTTCAATGAGGCCAATTCCCTAAAAAACTTCAAACTTTAGGTTCAATGTTGAATTTACCTTGAATTTTTTTATCTTACAAAAAATTCAAAACTTTAAGCTCAATCCCAAATCTACTCCGAATTTTATATTGTGTAAAAACAATTACCAACTTTTAATCTAATCTTAAATCTATTTTGTAGTCTAGTCCCAACTTATTATAACATTTTCACATTGATAATAATTACACATCTGTAAAGTAACATGAAAAATTATTTTAAATTAAAATCATTCTAGGATATAAAAATTAGGGATGACTAACTATAATTTTTAACAGAGGGCTAACAAGGGAAAATTTAGGACTAGAGTAAAAACTGATAATTTTCTTTTTGACAAGAAAATTTGGGTAGATTTGTATAATGGAACTAAAGTTTGTGGTTTTTTTAGAAAAAATAAAAGTTCAAAATAGATTTATGACTAAAATCTAAAATTTGAGATTTTTGTAAGAGAAAAAAAGTTGGGGCAGATTTGGAATGGCATCTAAAATTTGAGATTTTTCTGAGATAAAAAATTCGGGATAAAATCGGGACTCAACATAGAATTTGGGTTTTTTTTTAAGGGAATAAAGGTCAGGTTCAGTGAAGGTGGCCGAAGCTGACATGAGAAAAAGGCAAATTGAACAGCTGGCGCCCGCGTGGCGAACGGCGATTGGTGCGACCTTCTCGAGCGCAGTCTAGGAGGAATTTAATTTAGGAACTATAGAACCCTAGAGCGCAGCTGTAGCTGCAGCTGCAGGTCGGAGGCAGAACGACGCGCGGGAGCAAATGAGCGAGTGAAGTCAAAGGGTCGCTTGGGGAAAGCGAGGCGGTGGTTTGACCGGACGTTCGTTAATGAGGCCCTGAGAAAAAGAAGAAGAGGCGTGGCGAAGACAAAAAACGAGCATTAAAAGCTGCATTAATCTGGGCTTTCGCCCCCCCCCTTTCCTTTATAATAATAATAATCTTAGACCGAGTTTGTAAAGGAGGGATTCCTGGGCTGGTCTGGTCATCTCCCCCCGGAGTTCTGCTGATGCCAGCTGTGATGGGGAAAGCAAGGGGTCGAAGATGGTAATTTTCTTTCTTACGAGCCAACAGCACTTGCACGGAACGGATGCAGTAGAGCAGCAGTGAATCTCGGCCGATAGGCGGACTGGATTTGCATGATCTAACGGTCAGGATTCATCGCGCACGTGCGCGACCGGTGTCTTTGACTTTCCCGGTCTTTACCAGGACGGTCCGCGGGCCCCACCCACAGTGGGCTAAGGTATCCAGTCCGTAGCTGGGCCACAGGTTGGGCCAGCTTTCCGACGGACGACGTATCGCATTTTCCATCTGTGAATTCCGTTCCCCTGAGATCTACTATATTTTGACGCTAATTGTGACTCTTCTACTATCTATTCTGGTCAAATAAAGTGGTTCGTTTTCGACCAAAACAATCTAATGCCTTCGTTGGTTAAATTAGGTTAATCCCATGGGCGGTTGTGCGATTGGTAAGCGAGCATTTAGTAAGTGGGTCGAATCTCGTTTTCGGCTTGATACCCAGTTAAAGTCCATCGCATCACAGTATACCGATTTCAAAAGTCTTTGTTCTCAAATCTTTTATTTGTCTGGGAGTGCAAAAAATGGAGACAATCGGCTTTAATTGCCGGAGGGACGCCAGGCTGCTCGGTCATCGTGTGTGTAAATTTGTAATTCAGATGGGATCCTGTCTTCACCGGCGAGATGTCCTAACCTCGAACGCTGAGCTCAGAAGAGGATCCTATCTGGTTCTCTATCGAAGGGTGCTATAATATCAAGCCTCATTAGTCCTCATCCGGCAAAGCTGGGGCTTGACGCTTGTCAGGGACAGAGCTGCTATTATGCAGTCGCTTCTGATTTGGTAGCTGATTGTATTTAATCACGGATGGAGTCGAAGCTGCAGCTTAAGAGGGATAATAAATGAGTCAAAAGTACTGGGAAAGCAAAGGAGCTACTCATTGGAGTCGTTTTGGTGCGCTTAGATCCATAGCTACACTGCTTCTAAATCTTCAGAAGGAACGGAGGTAATGCTGGGTCCTATGCTTTGGCTACATTGCATTCCTCAGTTTATTTTCAACATCTATAACCCTTCACCAGTTTCAGAACAGCTTCAATACGACGCAACCCTCAAATAACTATTAAACTTTCCCCTTTTGCATACATTTTCGCAGAACTTAGTCGCTAAATGACTTGACGGTTCCCACTCCAACGAGGAAAAAAGAAAATAAACACTATATGCATTGAGTCGGTCTTGGGACAATGCACAAAGCTACCGAGTTTATACAAGTTTATTAATGCAATCATTAAGTCCTCCTCCTAAGTTACATTATCAAGTCCAAGCATAATGTGATGGTCCCAAGGTTTTCCCATGAACAAAGGACAATATAATCCAAAAAAACTAAGTGAATATCCTTGAGAAACTTTCTTGGGTTTCCGGAGATCTCTAGAGGAACCAACGAGATGATAAATATATCTTATTAGAAAAGGTTCTTATCATGAATGCTAATAGTTGGTAAATGAGGTGCAATCTCATTTGTTAAATTTAGAGAAATTCTACAATCATAATAAGAGAACTCTTGTATAAATAAGAATACCTTCCTCTCATATGTATTCATCCATCACCAGAGCAACAAAAAAACCATCATCTTCCATTCTCTCCAAAGTTTCTTTCAAAACACTTTTTCATTATGATCCAAACAATCCAAAGAAGCCATTGGCTAGGCTAGGAGGATGGGTACTCATCATTATTCTAGAGCTAGATTCTAATTTTCTAGAGGGAATCATCAAAAGTGATTTCCTGAAAGTTCTATCAACCACTCTTGCAAGGAGACATCTCTCGGCATCATCACATCCGAGGATGCACGGTCCTAATTCATAAATATTGTTATCATAAATATTACTAAATGACAACGAAACATCCAATAGTTGACTAAATTACCACCGAACATCCAATAGTTGACTAAATTACCACGGAACATCCAATAGTTGGATTCTACCAATTCCATTGCGTACACCCAATTTGTACATATCCATATTAACTAATTCATTTTTATGAATTGCATCAATTTTACCTTTCCTTTTATTTATCATTATTTTGCATGTATACAGTCTACATGAACAAATTTGTTAGGTCGTATAATTGAATAACTTAGGCACAAATATCAATATGTCATTGATTTAAAAGTAAAAAGTTCATACATTTTTATTTTGTTTCTAAGAATAATTTATATATTTTCTGCTCTTCACAAAGGAGACAAGATGAAACGTTTTATTAACACAAAGTTTATCTAAAAAAAATGTGCTCGCATATTTACAGGTACCAGGTCAATGAATATTTTGAATCGAGAATTTTGTTCGATTAAAACGAAAAAAGTACAGAACCATTTACAAAGAGTAGCAAAAGAAATTAACTTCTCCATATTTCAGTCAACTTCCAGTACCACCTTTCCGGCAATTTGCTTTCTCTCTTTAGCCTCGTGAGCCTCCCTCACTTGTGTGATTGGGAATGTTTTATCGACGGGTATATGAAACCTCCCGGCTTCAGATAGCCTGCGGATCTCCACTAAACCTTCGGGGTCGGCCCTCATGTATGTCCAAGAGTATTCTGCCGCCATCAGAACGCAAAAGGAAGATGAATACTTGAACATGGATAGTGAGGCATGATTGACATATTTAACGGCACATGTTTCCTCTATAAACCAAGATATGTAAACAAGTACACCAGCATAAGGAAAGGAACAACTAACTATGTAGTACCAAAGAGGACAGGATTTATTAGATGGATATTGTATCCAATGAACCTAGGGACATGAATTTGAACGTGAAAAAAAAAAAAAAACTTTCACAAGCAAGAAACCGAATACAAATGAAACAGGAAAAGAGACAACTATCAAGATCAGACAGTGATTGATCCACCCATTCAATGATCCTCAATCCCTATACTCGATATAATTACATTTCCTTTTCTTCAGTAAATTTTTTACATCAATGAGTTACGTCGGTTATACACAGCACTCCCAAACACAGTCATATGTGCTTCATAATTAAATAACATAGACCAGTCAAGCAACATGCAATCGCTTTTAACCATCAAGGAAGATAGATGATTAATTTACAAAATGTATACGGAAGAATACAATAATACATCACAGGCTGAATTTTCCAGGAGGTATTAACCTACTTTAAAATCAATTTCTCAAGTTTCCACTAATCTGCTTAATGAAAGAGCTAGCCCGTTCAATAAAGGCTGAATTTGGATCGGGCAAGTTCCAGATGACTGGCATATGCATAACTCACTGCTATTAGACCGTTTGAACTTCTAGCGCAGTTACATAGTAATGTACTTGGAAAGAACTCTACGAGATTCATGCTGCCTTTTGGAACATAATGGAGATGGGATGGCTGTATTACATCCATTCAGCTCCGATACAGAAGGAAAAGTGATCCTAAACATTGTCAGTATGTTGCAACTATTCTTTCTCCATAAGTTTCTTTATTAACCTCAATCTCAATCACATCAAATCTTTCAAACACATATATGGTCAACAAATAATAATTTCTAACAAAGGAAGTGTAAGCCTGCATGGTAACCACAAAAACTTGCCACACTTTGTCAAGCAGTACTAGCTGAGGCCAGAGACTTACCAAATAGGGCCATATCACTAAGTCGTCGTACCTAGGTTCTTGTAATTTTGAAGAAAGACTATCGACGGGATTGGACAATGCAAAAGAGTGTTAAGACACACTAGCAGTAAAGCCAAAATAACGTTGAGGGATATCATTTTGTCTATCTATTCAATTATCTAATGTGGAAGGTTCAAGAAGAAAAAAGCATAACCATACCTATTCCATGAGAGTAGCGGTACTGAAATTGTTTCTTTAGTAATATTGCTGTAGCTGCAGGGAGCCCAATGGCTAATCCATATCTATCAGCTAATGATGCCGCCTCCCCCTGCAACAGAGGTTGAGAAAAATTTAAGCTTGCAATACTCTGCAAAGGGAGGAAACCATAAAATTGTGCTTTATCCTACCTGAAGTGTCATATAGTGTCCACCTCTTCTCAAAAAATTAATGCCTATTCTCTCAGTCTCTGGTCCACCTATAGTATCCAAAACCACATCAAACTTCCCTTTTATTGCCAATTCGATGTCCTGTCAAGCAACAGAAACCATTTGTTTAAAGACAAGAGAAAGCAGACACATTGATTCCTACCATAAAGTTCTATCCAAAAATATATTGCTCTTGTGATAGATGTGGAACTTCCTTATTCCATGTGAAGAAATGTTTTTATTTTTTTCCCAGGGCCAACCATGTAATGACATGGTGAAAGCAAACACACAAAATAAACACATGAATTAGCTTCCATAGTCAAGCAGTCTTGATGTTTTACCATCTAAATGATTTTTCTTCAACATAAAATCTGAAAATATAGAAAATGTAATAACAACCAATGACATACCTCAGCTGTGTAGTCAACAGCCTGCTCAGCACCAGCTGCCGAACACCGATCAACGCTTTGACCGCCACAAGTGGTTACAACTTGACATCCATTAGCCACTGCAAACTGAATTGCTGCAAAACCTACTGCACCTCCACCACCAATGACTAGCACCCTTTGCCTACAGAAAGGAAAAACAAGGCAACTCTCAGAACAGGCAGAGGGAGTTGTATTAAAATCTGTAAATTCATAACCTATACTCTGTTCCACCAAGTTGATTAGATTAGATAAGTTACTAGAAGATCATTTATTAGCATGAATAATTTAAGTGCAAGCTACACACACATAACTCAAAATAGAAAGCTCATTGGAATTCCTAATGGGAAATGACTTGGTTTCACTAGGATAGAATGTGTTAAATAACTCAAATCTTTCCATCACATGCCAGGAAAATCAAACAAACTGTGAATATCTTCATTTTGGACAATTTTTCAAAGGCAGTCTGTTGTCTCCCATGCACCTTCCTTCTTAAAAATTTAAACGTTTTCCAAAAACTATGTGAAGATGGGCCATGAAGATCAAACTAGGAAAAAAAAAAAAAATCAGCTAGAGAGAATCAGGCACAGCATCGGACAACTGGAAGCAAACTAGAAGTTCAATCCGATAAGGAGATATTCTAAAGATGAATGCAGTAGAAATTCAGAACGCACCCTTCACTTATCCTAGCTGTACTTTTTAAAGCTCTCCATGCAGTCAGTGCAGCAAAAGGGATGGCCGACGCTTCCTATAAGGTGTGAAGCTTCTGATGTCATTTTCCAGTGCTAAGCTAATAAGCACAGTGAGCACTACAATAAACATGCATAATTGCAGAACCGATACAAGTGTTAAAAATACTCACATTAAGCCTCATAAAAAAAACTCAACGCCCACCTCATGTGTGATTGACTTTGGTTTTTGAGTAAGTTCATCTTCCAACAATATTGCATAGTCAGCGTAAGTGCCCCTAGCAGCAGTAGGATGCAATGCACCAAAAACTTCTTGGCCTACAGTTAAAGACCGAACTGAAGCTCCGACTGCTGCAACCTCTCCACTGATATCGCGGCCCAAGATGATAGGTAGAAGTGGTTCAAATATAGAGCGACCGTAACCAGAACGCATCTGCAAACAGAACGAGTTATGACTGGATCACACAACAGCCACCACACACTGCAGAAATAACTCCAAAACAAAGCTAGACTCGAAGTCACTGAACCAAGCAACCATGCATTTTCACACATTCCATTTTCCCAAATAAACTGTTTCCAAGGAAACACTGATCATATCGAACTAGTTGAATCATGTGCCTTGTGCTATTAAATAAAGTATCGAACCACAGCTCACCACCTAATCGACCTCAATCCAGGCAGGACAAAATTCCGCAGGCATAAACAACACTCTTCACCAGCCTATCCACAATTACCAATGGCAACATCCAACACATGACTGGCCGCAACCGAGAAAGTGTTTCGAGCTCGCACCTACCTTCGCCAGCAACATAAGTCCTAGTTCGAATTCGCAACAGAGCTCACTAAACAGCTAAAGCAAAAGAGATCAGGCTAATCGCGACTTTCAATCGTCGCCGTCAGAGATCAAATAAGCTCCGGACGACCAGAAAAGCAACTCAGCAACTCACTCTAGTATCGAGCGGATTGATCGACACGGCGCGCGCGCGGACGAGGACCTCGTTCGGCTTAAGATCAGGGACCTCGACATTGTCGCGGAGCTGCAGCACCTCCGGCCCGCCGAACCGCGGCAACAGCACGGCCCTGCAGCTGGTGGCGATGGACCTGGAGGCGCGACGAGGAAGCGATCCTCCGCCGGCGCATTTGCAATCGAGGATTCCGTCGGCGAGGGCGGCGGCGATCCCGCGGCCGCCGTCCTCTAGTCCGCGAGGCCGCAAGAATCTCATGGCGTGCTCGGCAATCGGTCGAGGGAGAAAGTGCGTCGGCGGCCGCGATGGGAGGTTTTATATCATTCGGGCCGGGGCCCGAAGAAGGGCCTTTTTAGCGGAGGATTGTTCCGGAACGTGGACGGTTCTGCGTCCGCATAGTGGCGACGGCCGAGTCAACTCAGAAAAGTTAACGAAGATGAACCTTGTTAAAGTGTAGTTTGATAAAGTTAAAACACGCATGACGAGAGAAATAGCAAATTTGAGGAAAACAGATTCCTCCTTAGTTTGGTGCTTAACATGTGCTGTTATTATCAAGATTAGAACGGGCTATATAAATACAGACTTTTGGGCTTAGGATGTAGATATAAATATAAATCTTAGGGCTGGGCACCGGCCCGTGTCGGCCCAGAATGTATGGGCCCGATTGAATGGTGGGTCCATGGCCTGGTGGTGCGGCCCAGGTGAGTACTTTTTCTTTTGCCGTATAAGAAGAGTAACCCTTCGACTACGCTAGCTCTTTGTTGTAATCTACCAATCAAGTCGATGCGAACTTGATGACTAACTATTTTGAGAACATTGAAAGAGTTAGGGAAGGCAGCATTCGTATTCTTACGCAGTAAGCAAGTAGAGTTTCGCATTTTCTAATTATTTCCATCATATCCCGTGATCTATTAATGCTACATATGTTTATTTTATCATCGGAGTCCAAGTTCAGTACTAGCTAATGGGTTTCGGAAGACCATACGTGCAGTTTGACTGCAAAAAATCTAGAAATGGCTATTTGTGGACTTGATCGGCTATCCCGTATAAATGTAATCGCAAAAATTGACTTCAATCAAATGTGAAGAAAAGACCAACAATTGTATTATCCCAATCATACTGATGGTCACAGCGTTGAGACCGACCCGATCCACCTATAAATAGAGCACCCAACCCAAAGAAAGAGCAAGTAGAGAAACACTTAAAATCAACATTCAAAAGTCGAAAACTTTTATTCTTCACGTTAGCAACCCAACAAGACAACAAATAGGCCAGTTTAAATGTTAGTGTGCCTGAGTTGAGCAGTAGTCAGAGAGGAAGAGACATCGATTTCTAGGAATTACTTGACTGTAAAGAAATGTCGGATCTGAGTTGTCGTGTAGCATGCAAATGGTGCATGCACAATTTTGTGTATTGACTAGAATAAGAGGGGCGGAACATTTGTGGTGACTCAGAATGTAGGGTGATTAAAAACATTTGTGACAACATAGTACAACTGCTATTAAAAGATATATGTAGGTAGACGCTAGCCAAGCCAGCCAACCAACTGTTGCCGTTGAATATCAAATTTCAAATACTTTTAGTGTACTAGTTTCCGAATGAATTATACCGGTCTTTTAAGTTGTATATTGTTATTCTATTTCCATTTCGTGCATATTTTCTTCAATTTTGCCACTTACAAATTTAAAGTTCTTTTGCATTTTTTTCAGCCTTCTCTTTACAAAAAATTGATTTTCAAAGTTAATATTGAAATAAAGGGGGCTTGGGCCATCTTTAATTGCCAGCAGACTTCTCAAAGGTAATTACAATTGTTGGCTGATTTTTTCATCTCATAACCGATCGCGGTCAGTGGATCCTATACAAAGATTTTCTTCAGTTTTGATGGGATTCTGTTGAAAGCAAGACAGAAGCATTTTATCTTTGGCCAAGACAAAATGATGTACGGCCAAACGGAGCTTCGAAAGTCCAAGGCAAGAAAGTACCATATGAACTTGGAACTTTGGCTACTAAAGGCAGATGTACATATTCTTTTGAACATAGAGTTCGACGATAATCAACAAACTTAAGGCCACCAGCAAAATGATCACTACGCAGCCAAAAGGGTTCAAGAAGATTGCTGCTATCCACAGAAAATGAAGGGCAAAAAGAAAAGGAAAATATTCTTTTTTGGTGCGAGAATTTGTATGACAAAAAGACCTATTTTACTTCCTGCGCTTGGTCAGCAGAGCCAGCAGGAGTGGCGGTACTAACTGCAGTAGCGCCAGAAGGCATGTTAGGACTTCCGGTCTGGATTACGCTGCTGACTTCTGCACTAGCTCTTCTTTCCACATTGGCGACTCCAGTAGCCGATGGCACGCTTTCGTGGGAAACAGGGGTCACGGAAGATGTGCCTGTCACTTGCTGCTTTTGTGGCGTTTCAGCAGACGAACTGACAGTCCGAGGGGTCAAGCCAGTTGATGAGTCTCCGCCACTTTTCAGCTGGTCTGCAGAGGCTGAATCGGTCGCATGCAGCTGCTGCAGCCTGTAGTCAGTTTCAGGCCGCCTGCACACCTTTCTTAAGGGCACGATTTCCTGATATATAGGATAAAGTAAGTTTTCAGAAACACAAAAGATCGTCTTCTCAGTCCCTCTCGACTATGCTACTGACTACTGAATCATCAAGTAACACATGATTTACAACATAAGTCCCTACTCTCGAGAAATTCATTACTATTACAAAGTTTCAGAAGCATCTGTGTCTAAATAGGTCTTGTCACAGTTAACTAATTGTAAAAGAGTGGAAACGAAAACATGATATACTTTTATGTTTCTCATGGACGTACAATGTTAAGCCATCACAATATCTTGATGAGCAACCTAAATTATATAAACCATGGTATGGTTCAATTCAAATGGTAGAAGACTTACAAGATGATTTTTCTTTTGTTCCTATAAGATACAAATTTATTCATGGAGAAAACTGTTTATTTAAATCAGAAATATACAATAAGCGGTATAAGAAACTGACAAGACAACAGTTCCAATGGCAATTAACGAGGAAGGTGAATTTTCTATTCTAGAAACCACTAGAGACAAATTATAAATCCATGGCTGTCTAAGCAGAATTACACTGAGAAAAATAAAGCATCAATGCATAATCTTTTTTAGCCAGTTGGATGAAATAGACTCGTACCTCTGATTCATCATGGTCATAACGCACCAAAAATCGACATCGGCAACCTCTTACATCATGCCTTCGTCTCTGCGCATCAAGGACATGAGCATCGTAGTACAGTGCCTGATCTTTACCTTCCTGAAACATCAATGACAAGTTTTCATGACATTTATTGACAACCGAATTCTTTTGTCCTTCAAAAACAAGCAATACAGCAAACAGAACATATATTGAGATACCTGAAAACAAAGTATGAGATCTCCCGGAAGTACAGCAACACATTCTGATGCTTCACAAGGGAGAGAGCGCATCCTGACATGCTTACGAATATTGACCCACTCATCCTCCTCAGCTCCAAAACCAGAAAATCTTACCAATACTTCCTGAAAAAAGCTTTCAAAGATTAGCACACCAGAATATAAAGAAAGAAGGCAGAAAAGAAAGTGAATGTGCTTCCAGATACTGCTGAATATCTTCATTAAACCAAGAAACGGAGGAGCAAATTTACCGGGTCACCAGTATCCAAATTCCTGTGTGCCAAAAAGGTTGATACATCATACCTGGGGAAAACCAATCGATTACAAATGACACACTAAAGAAGGGGATGTGATAAAAGAACAAGCACCTAAGAAAGCTCTAAAAATGAAGCATATAGAATTCTAGATCTCAAAAACTATAAATACCAACCATGCACCATCCCTAGCTGACTTAGCTTCAAACTCCATAACATTATCCGAAGCAGCCCTTCCTGCACTTGGAACTGGCTAAAAAATGAGACGAGTAGATTTCAAAGTGCCTTTAAACTACAGAACAAAAAGTTAAGAAAAAGAAACTATTATCCTTCTTTATCATGTTTAGTGTGGTTAATTTCCCAGATCATGAAAACATATGGAAGCAGACTACCCATTAAATTGATTCAAAAACTCTTTCAGCCTCCTTCACAAAGCATATTCATTGAAAGCACCAACTAAATGCATTCCATTTGAATAGGCAACTGATGTTAGACAAAGGAGTGGTACTTCAAAGACAGTTTCTAGCATCACAAGATGCAAAGTTTAGAGTATAGATTAGACTGTGAAGTAATATGGCAACATGTACTGGCCCATCCTGAAACATGCCAGGGCCTTCCTATCGTTTCACAAATACGTCCCAGAGCGTTCAGACTAAATGATAGCACAACTACTAATCAGTGGTAATCATCAAATTGTGTTATTTCAATTAGCCATGTTTGAAGAAAATAACAAGAAAAAGGGAGTGATGGAACAATAGACTCTTTGTGAAACTTTGTAAAACTTGCCTTCTGGGAAGAGGGGTAACACAGAACCCATCTTTACAGTAGAATCATATTTTTCAGATTACGTCTCATCCTGGACTTTACAGTCACCACAAACTGGCAGAAAACACCAACCATTACTATCACAGAACCAATTTAGCAGCTTGTGGAGTTATCTAGGTGAACGGATCAAGCCTTTAGGAAGAAATTCATGAAAACAGTTAAACAGCCCACTTTCAAAATATCAATCGATGCAAATGACTTAGGAATAGTAAGAGCGCCACATATGCTCATCATCAGCATTTACAAAAACTTTAACCAGCACATCAATGTCAAAGTTCAAAAAGTCCTACCAGTTGGAGCGAGAATAGGTGCAGAAACTGGAGCAGCCATAGGTTGCATGACACTCCTCATCGGAATCGAGTCATCCCGAGTAAAAGGAGACACATTTAACTTTCCAGGAACCTTACTTGTTTTTGCCCTGATTGAGTACCGTTTATTCTGGAACCAATTCCAGACCTACACAAAGCGTGACGAACAACATGGTTAAACCATGCTATAATGCCATGATTTGAAAGTGCAACTCTTACTTGCTTCATCTGCACGGCTAAACCTTTCCGTTCAGGTGCATTACTGCATAAAATAAGAAGGGCTCTGAGTTCCAACTGCAGTTAACAGAGAAGAACTAATCATCCAGAAATCAATTTTTAAGATGGGTTATACCTAAACTTCTCTGCAAGAGCTACAAGCACTTCACGCGCTGGCATGGTATTGTTGTGTTGTTGTAAAATAGCTTCCATCTCAGTCACCTTTACGAAGAATGCTATTACATTAGTGGAATATTCAAAATCCAGAAAAATCTATAAGGAAACCAATTGATTCCACAACGATTGGGTGAAGATTCTTCAACTGCAATTGGTAATACTTAATTTTATCAAACAGCAGCCCTGTTCTGGACATACTATTGCCTTATGTGTGTAGACAAAAATCTGGCCAGGACCATCATCACTTGTGGAAAAGTTAAGAAAATGGATACAAATAAGGGCTAACAGAAGCTAACCATCCCTTCCAAGAATTATATCATGCAGAAACGAAATTCTCCTAGAGAGAGCCATGCATATATAGCTGGGCCATGGGGAACTACACGTCCTTTTCTTTTTTTTTTCGAGCCACTACAATATATCCCATGTGCATACTCCCATATCAAGTTACTTTAAGGCCTTTGTATAGATTAAGCATTCACAAATTAACCAGTGAGGCGTCATGAAAAGGCTGATCTAACTAGATGAACCTAGGCCGTTAAAGATTTTCAGGTGGAGCCAAACGTGCATTCCTGCTTCGTAATTACAGCAAAAAGAAAGCTTACATTTACTTAATCCCCAGCATTGAAGCCAAACTGCAAAATGGATCACACTATGTCTACAAATGTGAACAATCAAAGAACCTTGTCAATGGAAACTTGATTATGTTGCTCTTGGTAAAATGAATTCTCTTCACAGATTTCGAACATGTAATTCCAACAAAGTTATAAAACAACAACGATAACGAAAAGAAAAAATTCCAACAATCACCCTGAAGTGGCGCTTGTTTCTTAAAGTTAAACCAGACTTGACTTTGTTTGAAAATACCCCTAAACTCGATCAATCAATCCAATAACCCCTGGAGCTTATCACCGTTGAAGATAATGGTCAGCCAATGAACACACGCTCATCGTGTACACTATTTGTGCCTTTAAAAGGGGCATGTTAATTGGAAAAAACACAACCACTCACAAGCGCATGACAGACATTAAAGGACCTAAAATTGCCCCAACTTTACAAATCAGAATGGAATGGCAAGCACTTCTCAAGCACAAGCGTAGATTGAAAAATTGGAGATGGATGGTCACTGCAATTGAGTGAAGAGTTGTGATGAGAATGTTGTGGACTGAAGTGAAACTAGCTAGGCTCTCACTTGCATTTGAGAAGTACGCGGCAAGGTCAATTGAGGGTGTTTTTTTCTTTTTTACCGTTTCAACTGAGGGTTTTAAGGGAACGGTACGGCTCAAAATGCGCAGTGAGGAGCCCGTGTTTGTAAACCTGCCATTATATCCATGACAAGAGCTCAGACATTATTATTAGGTCAAAGGGATCAAGTTCAGGAGCAAGTTCAATAAACATGCACCACTTCATGGGATTTGGAATTTTCCCTAATAATTATAACGCAAGGAAGGCACGCCCCAGGTCGCCATAAGCTCGAAATTCCCATCAAGAGCAGATCTTTCAACAACAACGCATGGCTAAACAGAGCAATCCCAGGTTCAGTTTCAGGATAACGACGCAGAAATTCCTCCTCAATACAATTAATGAGAGCCGTTGTAACCCAGCCGGCATTGCATATGACAAACCGGTCATTCACGCGTCCCTCGAAACTGTGCTTTAAGAATAGGGTAGACAAATCCCACGGGACTCTCCGCATGAATTCAAATCAAGAGCACGAACTAACGCGAAAATTGAAAGATGCGAAACCAACCCCGCCGTCCCCTGACGGACGGAGATTTGAAGATGACGAGCGGAAGGGAGAAGGGGCGAAGGAGAGGGAAAGGAGAGGAGACGAGGTTGCGGCGAAATCTGTTACCTCGGGAGCCGTGAAACGGAAGGCAGGGCCGCCATTGCTGGGAGGCCTTCCCATGGCGAAGGAGAGGCGAAGGAGAGGAGAGAGATAGAGAGCGAGAGAGAGCGCGGCCGGAGGGAGCTCACGACGGCGACGGCGGCGCCGGTGCACTGGAACTCATCTGGCGGTGCTTCTGCTTCACGTGAAAGCGGGGGAGGGAGAGGGACGAGAGCTCGTCGATTTCCCCATTTTCCTTTTTTTTCTTTTTCTTTTTCCTTTCTGTTTCCTATCATGCAGGGTGAAATCCTGAAAATGGGGAGGAGGGAGGGGATGGGCGGGGAAAATGGGCCTCGAAGGTTCGGCCCGTTTAGCCCATCAAGAGGCTTTCGGCTCAAGGCCCGATAAGAGGCCTGGTTCGATTGATTGGGAGGTAATTATTGTTCTAGAAGCTTTTCCATGATATTCCGCAAAAACGACCTTCGTAATGGTAATTCGACTCCCATCTTTTCTCCAACTCTTGGTGTGCGACTTAGATTTAGATGAGTAGATACCAGTGTGCGTGCTATAGAAATTGTAAGTGACGGCCAACATGAAATGATGATCAAAAGATGGCTCATCGACTGAAAAAAAGGCCTTCCCTTAGGGTAGATATTCGGATTACAGTGGTCGATAGCCTAAAGCAAAGTATCTCACATGTACATTTCTAAGTGATGGCCAACTCGAAATGGTGACCAAAAGATGGTTAGTTGATTGGGAACTGGGCATTCCCTTAATGCAAAAATCTGGATGATGGTTGTGGATCACCTAAAATAAAATGTCTCATTTATACATTTGTCTAGAATTTTATGAACAAAAAACTTAAACCATGGCTATTTAGGGTCTTCTAATATGTCTAGAAATAACAGGCTTCTAGAACTTCTGATTAATAGCGAGAGTAAAGGTAGAATGCCATCGCTGGCATCTACATTCTACATTCATCGCACCACCGTCGTCACCTCCATCAACTAGTCTACTCCTCAGCGGAGATCTCATTATTTATAGGGGAATCAAAACTGAACAGAAAAACCGAATTGAACCGAATCGAAGTTTTATGCACTTGTGTTTTGGTTTCGATTTCAGTTCAAATAATTAAAAAAAATAACCGTTATTTATTTCGGTTCGGATAGTTTCGGTCTGGTTAGTTGAACTGAACCTAACTGAACCGAATTGAATTTGCCCACAATTTCTCTCCTTTTGCAGCCCTCTCAAAACCGTAGGGAGAAATCCTAATCATACCAACGCTCTTCATCTTTGTCCCGAAAGCACAGGGGCTATGATCTTATAAGTCTTTCTCCGTCACCCACCTGCACTACCAGTCGCTTCCGCTGTTAACGCCGACACGAACGCCGCCGCCTCCGAGCTCGCCATCGACCATCGAAAGCCTTGGAGTCGTCGCCCGCCGCTATCCGCTCGCTGTGACCGTGAGACCCCCCCTCTCTCGACCAGCCTCGCTCGAGCTGCTGCCATGGCTGTACCAGCCTCCCTCGAACCACTGGCAACCTCAGATCGAGGTCCCCCATGGCTGCCACAGAGAGAGAGAGAGGCGTGGTGACCAAACGAGCTCCGATCTTTGCCAAGAGAAGCTCAACATAAGAAGAAGGAGGAGGAGGAGACGACGACGACAGAGCAAATGCAAGAGTGGGCAGTGAAATGAGCAAGGAGACCACACTGCAGGTACAGTAAAGTCTCGAAATCGCTGTGAATGAAGCGGCCATCAGATTACAGAGAGAGAGAGAGAGAGAGAGAGAGAGAGAGAGAGATGAAAGTAGACTGCCTGGTGGACTCCTGTTTGCGATTTCAAAGTCCATCGATTGGACGGCCTTGATTTGACGGCATGTGACACCAAATAGCAAACTGGGGCACGACTCTCGCTCCTCACCCACCTCAATTTGTACACAAAACCGAGAGCCGATCCAATCCGAACCAATTCAAGTTTTGGATTCGGTTTATATTCGGGCCGAGTTAAGACTCAATTCAGTTCAAGCATACATTCTAACAGTTTAGTTCTGTGCGATTTTTCTTGAAAAATCAAATCAAACCGTTGATATCAACTCTGTTTGTTTCCAAACTGAGAAAACAACATATGCACTTGCACGATGGTGTTCAATCGAACTTATCTTCTCTAATAATGAGTCCATTTCTTTTCGTGGCTTGGTTGAGGGGGAGAGGAAGTGGGGGGATTGTAATGGGCCTGCCGAGCCCATTCCTGTCGGCGGGCCGGCGGGCTCCACGAGAAAGGTAGGCAAGGAGGGCCGGGCTCAAGCAAAGAAAGGCCGAGGCCCAACAACAAATTTTCGTGCAGGGGAAGGACTGAGGTGGGACGGTGGTAGTTATAGTAGTGATGTAGGTAAGGGTCAGCCTCCTAAAGCCGGGAGAAAACCAACCACGTTCGCCTGTCTTTAGGTGCGGGATAAGGATAAAGAAAGGGAACGAGAATCCGATCCTTCATTCCTCACCTTCTGTTCAAGCTAAAACTCACAAGCTCCAAAGTTCCCCGAAGGAAAAATAGAAAAAGAAAATAGAATAGATTAGAATAGATTAGTGAGGGATACGGAAGATGCCTTTTGGCTTTGAATGATGATTAGGTGGCCAATTCTCATCACTTGGCCATGAATTGAAATCGGTTCCTAACACCGCAATGTGGCGACCAGCTTTGCTTGTCCGTGAATTTGTCGTCTTGATTTTTATATTTTTATTTCTTTATTGATTTAATCTTTAATTGAGACTAGAGATTGTGCAACTTATACAATTATTCCTTCTTCTTTTTTCTGTTACAAAGCGACACATGCGCATTTTGGGTAGATAAATTACTTACTAGTGAGATATTCCACTTGGCTTTCGGATAACTAAGGAAGCAACCTGAATCCGAGCAAATGGTGGATTTTCGATTGGTAGTGGTTGAGGAGGCTGAATAGCAGAACTTATATTGGGTGCCCAGTTTCTAACAAATCATCTCCATGATGGTTGTAAAAAATTACTAATAAGCTTAAATGAATCAATTCAATCAAAAGCAGGTCGAGTTTCTTGCCAAATAAATACTAGAAGATCTTGTCATTATCGAGCATAATCTCTTGGAGTCAAACCCGGATGAGGTAATGCCTCGATACATTCGCCTCTGATGGGATGGACCGCGAAAAAAGTTTAGCACGGTCCCGTTAATTCCTTTAGCCCGACCGAACTGCGTTTGACTGGGTAAAAAGAAGCGAGGAGGAATGCACGAGCTGAACACGTTGAAATCGTTTTTCACGTGTCAAATTGGAAATTCATTCGAACTAATCGAGAATTCTCGCCGTCTGTTTCTTTTACGGCGTTCAAAGGGTGGACGAAAACGAGTATGTTTATAAAGCGCACAAAGGAACAAACGACGCCGACAGCTGGACGATTTCATATTAAGCTCGTGATTGAATTCGGAAGTTCCCAGGAACGCGGATGCAGTTACCAGTTAGTCGTTAAAAGTCACGTAGAGTTTCTTTGACCGTGTCCTTCCCCAGCAGAAAACGTGTTGACCTTGTTCTCCGCTCCAGCAAATGAACCCAATCTCAAAATAGTTGATCATATGGCTTTGCAGATTAAGTCAGTATATTTTCCCCTTTCCAATCGATATAAAAAAGCGGTATTGTAACCGATGTGAAAATCGACATGCATAGTCGAAACCCATTTAAGATCTAATTAATTCTTACTGTACATGCATTATTATTATCTTGATGTCATTTATGGAGATGCTTGTATAACTGCTGTTAAATCGAATTGAATGAGCATAACAAAATGATGAGATTTACGTGTTAAACACGATCGTAATTGCTACCCATGTCTAATTGCTCAATGGGTTTTTATATAGAATTGCTCACCACATAAATAATAAGATGGAACAACTTCCTAGGACGTATGGTATTGAGAATATGTCTCAAGTATGAGCTCATGAGGAAGACTCAATCCAAGCAGGTAATTTAATCTTAATAGATTTCCTCTCTTGAAATTGTTACCTTGTTTAATTTTCTTAGTAGGTTTCCTAAAACGGGTTTCTTATTTCAGATGTAAATATTATTTATAAACAAGAGCAAACAAGAGAAGTGTTATGATATCAATTTGTGAGTTTTTTGAATGAATTATTTTTCAACTCTCCCCGTGGAGTAAGTATCAATATTCAGATCACGTCACGTGAAGCTCTAACATCTCCATCGACTCTAGTTGATTTCCTCGGTAATTCCTTCATCTCTTATTATATTTGAATTGTAAAATCCTTTGGCTTTCTTTTGAGCAAATCTAAGGGGGATCGCACACAACACATGCTACGCTAGTAAAAAAAAAGGAAAAATAAAATAAAAAGAAAGGACCAATTTTTAAAGAATCGAAACGTTCGAATCAACATGGGATGGACGTGCCCAGAGCCTTAAAATTTCTGTGGTTGAAGACCGAGGGCCCGTCTGAACGAAAAGAGTCCTTTTGGGCATTGAGGGGGAATATGCTTTTCCGCATTTTGTGCTCTCTCTGTATTACGTAATGTTTTATATTTCTTCTGCAATAGAAAAAGAAGAGTCCAACGAGTATGTATCAACGAGTTTGGTATCTCTGCTGCAAAATGCTGACCCCTTCAACATCTTTTGCTTATTGGATCCGTTTTAGCTTCGATTCTATATTCCATTTAATTTCTTCTCCAAAATTATTTTTTTAAATCTAGAAAAAAAGAAGAGATTAATTTCTTTTGGAGGGTCGATGTTTTTTATTTTTTATTTTTTTGGCCTTCTGTCCTCCTCTTTTTGCCCTGAAGGGTCAACAAGATTCACCTGCCCCCGAATTCTAAGGTGTAATAAGATAGTGGGTGGTTATCAAACTCGAGTGGTGTGATGGTTTTAGGAACCTAATGGCCTAAGGTGATTGAAATTTTTAATTATTTTTTTAATATTTTCGATGGATATTTTCTTGGGTGAGCTTCAAGAAGGTTTTTCATGTAATTAAGAGGGGCGGAATAATTTATTATTGTTTTATCTCATCTCATTTACCTTCCATTAGTATGCATGAATAATCATCTGCTGAGCTCTGATCGGAAGTCGATTGGACTTCTTTAAATGAGGGTAATAAATTGGACATTTTTGATATAGAAAAATCGCTTGAGAAAAAGAAATTTATGGGTCATTATCTTTTTCATGAAAAATAAGAAATAGAATTTGATAAATCAAATAGGAAATAACCAAGATTTTCTCTGTATTTCCTCTGGCCTAGAAAAGGAAAGTAGGTTATTCTCCTGAAAAGTAATCGTTAATTGGACAGAAAGAAAGGAATGTGCGTAAATAATAATAAATCTGGGGAAATTAACAAGAGGAAAGGTGAAGAAATAGGAAATAACGAAATTAAATTTTATTTATTATCTGCGTACTGGTATGGTAACTTCTCCTATCTCAAGAAGGGACTCACTGCTATTTATAATTGGTAAATACACCGTGAGCGGTTAGAGAAAGAAAGCTCTCCGTTTTCAAGAACACCTTCAGAGAAGCAAGAATCCCCATCTCTGGCAACGAAAAAGGAAGAAATTTTTCTCTTGCATTATGAGCTCTCGCTCTCTCCTCATCTCCAGTCTGCGTAATTCTTCAGGACCCAGAACGATCATCGGATTCTTCATCTCGCTTTAACCGGGGTTAGTTTTGCGGGTATGCGTCGATTTTTCTGGCTCTTTAACCCATTGAATTTTGCGATACGGTGCTCCTTCGAGGATTTTGTGGTTGTTTGCTTGCAATTCCGGCGTACCCATTATGCGATCATCGATGCTGTGGCTGTTTCGCTTTTTTTTTTCCTTTCTTCTATTCCTGGACCTTTTTATGAGCAATTCCCTTGAACGCTTGTAGTTCGCTCCTGTTTTTTGTTTCGCCTATTTTGGTCCCCGCAACATGCATGCTCTGAATCAATGACTTATGGGTAGCCGCGTATTGTGAATATTATGTGGGAAAAGTTGGAAGATGATTTCAAGTTTGGATTTTTCATCCGATGCTTTTGTGGATTTCCAAGAAACTGGTTTTGATGTGGGTAAATATCACCGGTTCTCAATTTAGCTCTGTCTGGAGATTTTTTTTCAGTGTTTTGACTGTATTTTTTCCCCATATAATTGGAGACTTTATCTGTAGATCTCATGGTGAAGTTTCGATTTTTAATCCGAGCATATAGTCGGACCTGGTTGATTAGGTGAGTCTGGATCATGAGTTTGATGTTATTACCGCCAAGTTTGTTCGGTAAAAGAAGTTTGTTTTAAACATACTTGTCTCGCTCCTTTCTCCAAAGATGTCTAGTTCTTATGTTCTGTGAATGCATTCTACCACTTTGGCTTATTATAAAGTTTGTTAGGATCATGGGCTTTTTGTTTTTTTTTTTTTGGATTCATGTGATTTCAGTTAGGACGATGAATATTATCAATTTGGAAAGTTCATCGTGTCTTGATAGTTGATGATCCAAACTGCTAGGGTTTTTTTTTTTTTTTTTTTTTTTTTTTTTTTTTTTTTTTTTTTTTTGGGGGGGGTTGTTTCTACTGGACTCCTACACTTAATAAACGCCTCCCTACAGGGCATGGGAGTCAAAATCCACACCTGAAGTTAAATTGTCCCCACCCCAATCCCCTGAGAAGACGAGGATTTGAACCCCCACCTCTCCCTTCCCATATGTCTGTACTGGCCTAAGCAGTTTAATCCAAAGCTAGTGACAGAAAGTGAAATGTCAGAAGATGGAGTCATCCCAAATTGGAGAGAGAAAGAAGGGTTGATTTCTAAATGTTCAGGATAGAAAAAGGCCCAGCTTTTCACCTAACAGCATTTCTTGCAATCAATGCCTGAGAAGGGGAACGTGTGCTAAGTTTGTGCAAGTGAATTTTTAAGATTCTGTCTTCTGGAACTGCAAGAGAAGAGGTTGCTTGTGGCATCTCTTGGCATGGTTGCTTGAATTCAAGACTTATATAAAGAGAGTTGCTTTATGTTAATCTATTAGTGTAGTAAGTGCTCCTTTTGATGTGTGGAGACCTCTTAAATCTGAGCAAAAGTAAAAAATATCAGCCTACCCTTAGCCTAAAAGCTTCTGCATTTAGACAGCTTCATATTTGCTGGAAATTAAACAGAAGTAAGGACGTAAGTATGTGCAGAGAGTAACGTTGAAATGAGGATTGATAGCATTTTAATTGCCATTGGGAAGTAAGATTTTTACAGACTGCAGAGAGATTTCCTGATCAAGTGGACTAGTTTTATTGGATCATTAGTCATTTATTGGTGCAAAATGCTTCATTTCAAGATGCGGCATATTGTTGCTGTGCCACGGATGGAGTTGCTTAGGTGAAAAATGCCTGCCGTGCATCTTTTTCCTGAGGTTATGCTGACTGCAGGGTGTAATGTAGGTTGTCAGGTGATTGGAAAAGTAAATTGCATGTCAAGATGGAAATGTCGTTTCTTAACAGTGCCTATCATATTTGATACACCTTATTTATTTTATATCTACTACATCTATTCAGCTAGGTGTTAACAATGGCTTGTTTATGTAAACTTCGTGTTAAGGACCTAGAGAGTTTGCTTCTGATACTATAGTTCTTCCAATTTTGTTTTGGGGCTCCATGTAATTCTGACTGTATTTAATTATCTTTGCTACAGTTGAAGGGAAATATTTGTTCTAAAATATTAAACATGAGCCAAAGAATGCCGTATACAAGTCAGACCGTTGACTTGCAAACGGAACGAGGAGTCTTAAGCTATGCACATCCCGAACCCCCCATTCTCATAGGGGGTGCCTGGCAATCTAACATGCACTCTGCCCCAGCTTCAGGGGTCAGAAGTAGCATAAATCTCAATCAGTTAGCGGAAGGACATGACAGTTCTGCGTTGTATCATATGGTGCCATATGATGGTGTTCAAAATCATGCCGTAAGATTTGATATGGGCGCTTCAATGTCTTCAATTGTCTATTATCCATATCTAGCCCCTGTAGCTGTTCCCAGAGTATCTGCTGTTCCCATGAATTATGGGTCGTCTGAACAGCTGATATCCTTCAGCAATTCTGGGTTCATTGGATGTTCATCTGATGAGTACGGAAGGAGCCACTATAAGGATCATTTAGGAGGTTCATACAAGAGAAAAAATGCCGAAAGCACGGGCACTTCTCTTACTGCACCTGTAGATATGAGGACTGATGGTGGGACCATCATGGATCCTCCACCTCATGCATTGCCTGGGTATAGAGAAAATGATGGTCCTTCAGTCATGGACGATGGAGTCGACAGGAGTGTGAGAGTTAGATCACGTGCTCTTGGGATAAACTCTATTTATCCACATAATGGTAGCAATATGATGCCAGGAAGTTTTGTTGCACGGTCTATTCAGCCAGTGGGTGCTTTTTCGTTTGAACAACCGTCGAGAAGTAATGCCCTTGCTGGAGGTGTTGTGGCTTGGAATCAGGCCCCTGTAATTCCTTTTATGCATGGTGAGTTCTTGATTTTGTCGATGTTGCACATTTGGATCAACTATGTCATAAAATTCCTAGTGCCTCTTCACGCAAGCATAAGATCATATGGTCTCTGAGATGTGGCGACATCTATATGGACTTATTGGTAATTTTTGTTATACTTTATAAGAAGAATAGTGGCAATGAAGTTCAGTACAGAGTAGTTTCCATGTGGTTATGGTCATGTTTGAAACATCTCAACTCCATTAGGTTTAAGCAATGTATCGTTGTCATTTTTCATGCCATTCTTGCATGCGTAAAAACCTGAAAAGAAAATATTTATCCTATGATGAAGAGCTTTTTATGCCATGTTTATTTATTTGTGACTAATGGATACCTCTCTCTCACTCTCTCTCAGCAGGCACTGTGGATGGAATTCCTGTAGAAGTTGGCAACATGGGTGTGCGAGGATCTCACGAGACAGACAGAGAAAGAAGGGTGCCAAATTTCCTGCATCCTTCACACTCTGGCCACATGGGCTATAATAACATTCATCACCAAGTGCCTCATGTGCATGGAATCAGAGACCATAGTGCCCCATTTGGCCCTCAAGTTCCGGCAGCTTCATTTCCAGTTCCACACGGTGCCATGAACATCCCTGTAGATGGTGTTAGGGGCCCTAGACATGTGGGATCTTTTGTATCCCCTGGATTCAGGATGTACCAACCTCTTGTTGAGGGAATAGCTCCTGAGACGAACCCGATACATTGCAATGTTCCCCAGCCGAGAATTTTGCCAGCTGATGTAAACATTTATCTACATGACCTTTGTTTCTCTTTGTCTATTTGCGGATGGATTGTGATGCACTTACCGTTTGATATGTGCAGGAAGTTGCAATACTGGATCTTCCTGATTACTACAGAGTGGGGAATCACATTGACCATCACAGGGACATGCGCATGGATATAGAGGACATGTCTTATGAGGTAAGTGCACAAAATGTTGGTGTAGTGTTAGTGTGGCATTATATTTCCATGTGTCACATAGAGAGAATGATGGCATGATATTATTCTCTAAATGGAGTGTAGCTGATTTATGTTGAACCACTGTCCTGTTCTACTGCAGGAGCTCCTTGCATTGGGGGAGCGGATTGGCAGCGTAAATACTGGGTTGTCTGAGGAAACAATAAAGAGTCATCTAAAAACAAGAAGACATATGATGCCTTTGATCTCTATTAATTTAGAAGAGGTGCCGAGTTTGGAGAAGGAAGCAGCTTCTTGCATCATATGCCAGGTACTTTCCTGTTCATGGTTTTGGATTCATGGAATGTCAACCAGTTGCACACGCATCACATTTACCAATCCCAAACAAATTATGACTTGTGTGTGATTGCTCCATTGCTGAAATGTTGCAGGATGCTTATGAGCACGAAGATCAAATAGGCACTCTCGATTGTGGGCACGAGTATCATGCTGATTGCTTGAAGAAGTGGCTCCTCGTGAAGAATGTTTGCCCGGTATGCAAATCTGAAGGGCTGCCCACGGCAAAAATGGGTTTGTAGGGTGGATGAGTGACATCCATATCGCCATATAAGTTTCATGTGGAACTTGCCATTTTATTCCTCCATGAGAGAGAGAGGAAAAGTACTAATTCATGATTCAGAAGTCGGACGTGTAATTCATTTGTGTACTTGTAGATATTTTGCTAACAATATTTGTTGTGCTGCGGATGATCTAGCAATCCCGTCCCCGGGGTTTCCCAAACTAATTTTTTGCATCTTTTATTAGATGCGTTCTGTTAATGACTTGTACATACTTGGATAATGTGTATCGTGTTTTTTGCTTTTATGTTCGTGGATGGTGTTTTCAAGATATGGCAGCTATTTTTCGTTGTGAACCGATTCATATTTTTGGAGGTCTAACCAGGTAGAGGCTGAAGCATTTGTAATTTCCTACAATTTGGTAGCTTCATTATCGGAAGCTTGACAATGGTTTGGAATGTATGCTTATTTCAATTTCATCACATTGAGGAGATTTTCCTGTCTCTGCACTACGGCTTGATAAACCATCAATTAAAAAATGACCAGCTTATTAGTGGAATTAGTTAAGGTTTTTTTTTTTTAATCTGAAATGGCAGTGGCGTCTTCTTGAGTATTTTTCCTCAAGCAAGAATTTCGTTATTTTTTGGGGGTGAATGATTCGGTAGGGATCGAGTTGAACGTAGAATTTTCAGGGCACCTAAAAGGTATAGCCTGCACTTAGAAGGTAAAACGGGAGTTCAAAACCTGGTCATACATCTCCACAAGATTACTTAAATCACATTTATTCTACTAAATCATACCAACCATGATCCAAATATTCGACATAGACCATGGAGGCAAAAAACAATTTTATCTGGATTCACGTCGCTCCAATTGCGCCGCACAAAAGCAATTCTCACCCTCGTCGTGCGGGGGCAATGACTGTTTCCTCTGGGGGACATCACACAAACAAGATCGCACGCACAGTAGTAGAGTATGAACATCTTAAGGGTATGGAGTGACACCGGTCTCGCACAGTTCCCATCATTCAAAAGTAAAGTTTCCCTGTATCTTCTCAGGATCCGACATTCACAACACCGATCGTAAATCAGATACATGATTAAACTCGCCCGAAGACAATTCCCTGTGTGACATGACCGATTCAGCTCAAAAACTAGAGAACCCAACAAACAAATCAACACGGGATGGGAATAGAAAATTAAGCATCTGGAACTGAAACAAATGAAATATACGAAGCCCTAACGTCCGTTTTCCTTGGACTTCAAACTTAAATTGATCCGGCAAAAGCTTAAGCATCGCCATGCATGGAGATGATGGTGACAGGTTGTAAAGAAGGTCTGCAATTCCCGCGTAACATCTTCCAATTCTCCGGGCAGCAGATTAGGATTGAATAAAGACTTCCCCCAAAATCTTCATTCTGTTACTCTTAACTTCAAGCGGAGCAACAGCCCACTTTCTTGACTGCGGAAACATCATCCTTTGAACCGACACTGATAGTTTGTCCCTTGGGAAGTGCTGCCGGATCTTCCCCAACATCAAGTGCTTTTCGACTCACCACGTGGTATATTTGTGTGAGCACTTCGGTGAATGAATTCTCTACATTTATAGATTCAAGGGCGGAAGTCTCCATGAAGTAAGTGCTCTCTCTTTCTGCAAAGGCCTTGGCGTCCTCCGTAGACACGGCACGCAAGTGCCTCAGATCTGCTTTGTTTCCTACCAGCATTATCACAATATTAGAGTCTGTGTGGTCCCGCAGCTCCTTCAACCATCTTTCGACATTCTCAAAAGTGACATGTCTCGTAACGTCATAAACAAGCAATGCGCCAACTGCTCCTCTGTAATAGGCACTTGTGATTGCACGATATCTTCATCATGAAACAATAAGAAAATTCGTGACTTCAGAGATAATGTCATGCCTAGTATTGGAAGCTTGAAAGAAAATGAATAAACAGCCAGTAGGACTGTCAGTTGCCTTGTGTTGCTGCTCTTTTAGGAGGAACTGCATTTACTACTAGACAATAGACATTACATGTTGCAGTAAATAAACAAAAAGAAAGTTGGTAATTCCATATCTTCATGAAAAACTAACGGTCTAACCCCAACACCATCATCTAAAGCATAGAAACTATTTATATGCTTTTGATCCTATTGAAATAAGTTCAAATACACAGCGTGGAAGTGATACGAAAGTAAACCTATTGTCCATATAACCAGTAGATCCAGTGTCATTACCCATGTTCTTGGTTCACGAATTCATGCAGAAGAACACATGCGACGTTGTCTGAGAATAGTCAAACTACAGTTGCACTATAATCCCGAAATCCTTCGTGACAGAGACCTTAAAAAGTTGACGACATAAAACATCCACTGTAAAAGACATGGCATCTCCCGTTATACACAGTACGATACATGCAGAACACGATGATGCACAATATTAAACTTTGATTATCATGGATCTTACATGTACAAACTCCGAAAGCACGAAACTTTTAACTCAAACACCAAGTCAGAGTTAGTCCCCAAACCTCAATTTCACTGCTTACTCTCATTTCCTCCCAGATCCGCATCAACCAAACCCAGTCTAGAACCGATGAATATTCAAAATCTCCCAAACCTATAGAATCCAATCCAATCCAATCCAATCCAATCCAATCCAATCCTCAAAAGAAGAAGATAAAAACCGTCTCAGATCTCAATTCAACACGGCTCCGCAGCATCCGATTCAACATTCTATTCGTCAAACTGCTACAACTAGCCCGATTCGAGATCTCATTCCAAGCCGCTAAACTGCGCGACATCAACACGAACACAACGAGGACAGGACAGGACAGGACAGGGGAAATGCAAACCTCTCTTGGCCGGCGGTGTCCCAAATCTGGGCCTTGACGACCTTGTCGTCGACGCGGATGCTCCTGGTGGCGAACTCGACCCCGATGGTGGACTTGGACTCCAGGCTGAACTCGTTCCGTGTGAATCTGGACAGGAGGTTGGATTTGCCGACGCCGGAGTCGCCGATCAGCACCACCTTGAACAAGTAGTCGTAGTCGTCGTCCGCCCTGTAGCCGCCGGCCATTGCTCGGAGCTCCCCTTCCCTGCGGATCGAAGCTCAAGAACGGAAACGGCCGCGGGGAGAGGATTTTGTCAGATTTTCAGCTTCGACTGAATCAAATCGCGATGCTCGAAGCTAGAGAGAGAGAGAGAGAGAGAGAGAGAGAAAAAAAAAATTGAAACCTTGAAGAAGATGACCAGAGCACGAAGTTAATGCCAGCTCATCTCAAACCAGGCCCACTCTCTTTCGCTTCTTGGGCTTTTCTCTGCCCATTATAATCAATCGTTATAATACTTACTCCATGAAACCGACGGGATATGCGGGCCGGGCTCAATCTTGTTAGGCTCAGGCCCACCCATTTTTCCCTGGGCCGATCGGGCCTGAGAGGCGGAGCGGGCTTTTTTTTTTTTTTTGGTCGTGGAAAGCGAAAGGTGGTCAAGTGAGAATGGATGACCTCTTTTCTTGAGAAGGATGTGTTGAACACATGGAACGGGAATATAAGGAGAGGGAACAAAAGGTAAAAGACGAATACAATTTGAAAACTTCCAAATTATAAATTGTTTATTTGGTTTGGATGTATGATTCTAGAGTGATTCTATCATCTGTCTCGTATATTTGGAATATATTATCATTGGATTAAAAATACAACTAATATTGTCATTCAATAAATATCAATATGAATGATTGTAATATTTTTAATTATTGGATCCAATAGTGAGATCACATGATCCTATTAAAAAATGCCCTCTTGAATTTTTAGTCTTTCATGCTTATCGTGATTAGTTTGGAAATTTTTCTCATTGCATTTCTTTTTCATGTTTTGCATGGACCATCTCAAGATTTTCTATTCGGCAAAGGGTGGACCACTTGTACCACCACACAAATAGAGATAGAACCACACTATTCTAGAGGACTTCTATGATAGCTCAGTTGCACTATACGACATTACAATCATCATCGTAATCAAAATGTGAACGACTCAAAAAAAAAAAAATTAGGAGTATGGTACACTAGCGTATCTTAGGAATTTCCCATCATCTATGACATCTTTTGTTTTTTCTTTTAATAATAACCATAAGAGAACTGGTGCCTCCTTGCTTGTGCCGGTTGTGGTAATAAAACTCCTGTGGAAGGGCGGGGTCACCTTCTCTCCCCATTACTGCCTCCATGGGAATTCAAATTCATGCCAAACATATCTAATACCCAATCACTCAAGCAAGTTGGTATGGGTCCATAATATCTTTTTCGATTTGGACATCCTCCCTTCCATTGATTGAAAATTGGAACTTATAGCCCAAGAAGAGCGATTCTACTAGATACCACGTTGACACGATACACAACTCAGGTGCCTTGGTTTGCTAAAAAGAAGTTGAAGTGGTTCAACCATTTTGCTAAGGAAACTAATGTACTAATTGTTAGAGATATATTTATGATATTTTGTGATTCTGTAAATTCATCTTCATTGATCTTGATTTGTTATTTTAGATAGTTTTTATATAAAGTTTATGAACATGCACATATATTATTCACTAGTTAATGTATAAAATATAATTTCTCTTTATCCATTATTTTCAACTCTACTTATGAGACCATCCACGAAGACTCTACTCGAAACTATGAATTTTTTTCCAGACTCTCGAGATCATGGAGACATGACTTTAATATTAAAATTACGAATCCCACCAATCGACCGGATCACGATGATTATATGCCAATAAGATAAAACAGGCGCCATCAAGATCCCACGCGCAGCACGTGGCCTTGAGTCGGGAAAGAGCCGAGTTCGGATTCAACACGATTGGTAAAGTTTCAAGTTAGGACATGGTCCTGGTTCTACCCGATCATATTCCTAATCTAATGCCTACCTACGGAGTCTAATGATTGGGACTGGGCAACTCCTGACGTGCCTCGGCGAAACATCATCATGGTCGATGATTGGGCTTCGCTTTTGCTTTTGCTTTTGCTGTCCGACCGCTCATCCTCTCTCTCTCTCTTTCTCTCCCTCCCCTTCGCATCGCGGGAAAGGGAAAACTCCGTAACGGAATTCGCCAGAGCGAGGATAAAGAAAACCAGCGTTACCCGATCCGTCACGTCGCGACAATCCTCTCCCCATCTCTCCCGGTCAGTCGGTCAGACAGTCCGTCGTCCGTTCCTCAATCCCAACACGTCTCCGTTCGAGCGCTCCCACCACGGCACCGCCCGCCGTTGGGATCAGCGTGTCACGTCACTCGCCTAATCCCCCATCCCCCCCCCCCCCCACCGTGCTATTAATACCACGCTTCACGCTTCACGCTTCACGCTTTCTCCCACGAAAGCGTTCCCCCTCACTGATTCACACTCTCTTCTTCTTCCTCTGCTCCCAACACCTTTCGAGCTCTCATGGCGCGGCCGGAGGCGGAGGAGGAGAAGGGAAGGGCGGGCTCCGATCGCGCCCCCGCCGGCGCCGGCGGAGTCGAGTACCTCACCGGCCTCGGCAGCCACTTCTCGTCGGAGGCGATCGCCGGCGCGCTCCCGGCCGGCCAGAACAGCCCCCTGGTTTGCCCCTACGGGCTCTACGCCGAGCAGATATCCGGCACCTCCTTCACCTCCCCGCGCAAGCTCAATCAGCGCAGGTGATGATCGCCCGTGGGGCGTGCCTTCGCGTTTCGATGTCGATAGTGCGCTCCTTTTTTTTCCTTTTCGTCAAGCGGTCGATTACTACCGCGTTGCGTTGCTTTGCTTGGGTTGACTGCCGTCGGAACGATCGTTGACCTTTTTCTTGCCTGGAAAAATTCTTTTCTTTATGCGTTGCGGCAAATTGATGTTGGTTCATACCTTAAACGACTGATTTTCTTGACCATTGGGCAGTTGGTTATATCGGATCAAGCCATCGGTCACGCACGAACCATTCAAGCCCCGTGTTCCGGCACACGAGAAGCTTCTTAGCGAGTTCGACCAGTCCAATAGCTCCGCGACTCCGACTCAATTGCGTTGGAAGCCTTTGGAAATTCCGGATGCACCGACGGATTTTGTCGATGGACTGTTGACAATGTGCGGGGCTGGAAGCTCATTCCTTCGGCACGGATTCGCTGTTCACATGTGAGGGGCATCCTTTTGCTAGTTTCTTTATTTGAGCTCATTTTGATTGCTTTTTGTATGACCGATTCCTGCAAGTGGTTCATCTATCTCTTCCTTAATCATTTGATTTTGTTGGCGTTATTGCTTTTTCTTTGATACCAAATGCTTCAAGAATTTACCTATAACTGTCTAAGGACCCACCATGGAAACCCTGTTGCTAGAATCCGTGGGAGGGAGGAGCTTTCCCAGATTTCATTGTCTCTTTGGTTGTGCTCATATCATGAGGAAGGCTAGTTACGTACTCATTTTCAGTATTTGTCTGACAGAGAAATGGACATTAACTTTGCATTACATGTTCAGTTGTTAAAATCTGCATTCTTTGGAGTTCACGACTGATTATTTTTCCTCTTACCCTTCAACTAATGGAAGTGGATAAAATGGTGCTAGTAACTTGGAAATTGGCTGCAGTGCTAGTTTGAGCTTGGCAGTACTTGTGTTTTCCTGGTGATGTGTCTTTGAGCCATGGCTGTAGTTAAAAAGAACATGACATGCGATGCACTTCTCTTGTATTGTCTCCCTTTAAAACTTCATTTTTCTGCGCATTTGGTTCCTAATGATGGGAGATTGGTTAACAAGTTGTCTGCGCATATTCCGAACTTGATTAACCTACTGGATCTAGCATGGAGTATATGTCCGCTTCTGATGAGAAACTCGTCTTCCATTGCAGGTACACTGCCAATAAATCAATGGACAACTGTGCATTCTGCAATGCTGATGGTGATTTTCTAATTGTTCCACAGCAAGGAAGTAAGTGCATTACGAATTCTGGATTGTCATTTTCCTCTTTCCCAAGGCCTCATGCTTCTTCCTGCACACTGGTTGCCAAAATTTGGAAAAAGTTTTGCTTGAAAATTGCAATCTCTTGTTGAATGACGATATCCTGTGTGTGTAGAGGTGCCCTGTGACATTAGAATCGATTTCAAACTAAATCTCAAAACATACTATTGAAATTCATTTTCCTTTTATACTAGATTTGATTAAATAGGGGGATCCAATGAAGAAGGAGATTTCACTCTTTGAACTATTGTGTAGGGTTGTGGATCACCACAGAATGTGGAAAATTGCTGGTTTCCCCTGGTGAAGCTGCTGTTTTACCTCAAGGATTTCGCTTTTCTGTGGACCTTCCAGATGGCCCATCTCGTGGCTATGTTGCTGAGATATTCGGCACTCATTTTCAACTTCCCGATTTGGGACCAATAGGTATCAGATATTCAATTAAGTTTTCATGTTAATTGATTAAGGTTGAATTATCAGTTGTCAAAGCTTCACATGGCAAAGATTTCTCCAGTTAGATGTCGAAATTGCAAAATAGTGAGGATGTGGGTTTTGTTTCTATTAGGTGCCAATGGTCTGGCTGATCCGAGACACTTTCTTGTACCCAAAGCTTGGTTTGAAGAGAAGTCCTGTCCTGGGTACACTATAATACAAAAGTTTGGTGGCCAACTATTTACGGCCAAGCAGGATTTCTCTCCTTTTAATGTGGCCGCATGGCATGGAAACTATGTTCCTTATAAGGTGAATACTCTCATTGCTTCTGCTTTCAACTATGTGAATGAACGAAGGTGGGGTTTGTATATGAAGAAATTTGCATATATTTTTTTCCCATGTTGTTAGTTGATTCTCTATCCAAGTTCGATCAATCAGACTGCATCTTCAAATGGCTGATTGGATAATATTCCTGTATTTCCTCGCAGTATGACCTGAGCAAGTTTTGTCCCTATAATACCGTCTTATTTGATCATAGCGATCCATCAATAAACACTGGTATGCAGAACGGTGTCACTATGCTTCTTATGCTTTTAGCAATTTGCTTTCCTATTTGTCAGTTTATATGGGGTATGGGCTTGATCAGTTCCCAGTGATTATAATGCAGTATTGACAGCACCAACTGATAAACCTGGAGTGGCATTACTGGATTTTGTCGTATTCCCTCCTCGGTGGTTGGTTGCAGAACATACATTCCGACCTCCGTATTACCATCGCAATTGCATGAGTGAATTCATGGGCCTTATCCATGGTGGATATGAGGTAATATCTTCTTTGGTCGCGTTGCTAACTTAGAGAGTATAGAAAACTCAGAAAGGCTCTATAGTCTAAACTTAATGAGGAGAAGGATTTGCATATCCAATAAAGCTTTGCGGTTCGGTTTAAGAGTTTTTTCTGTACTTTTCTCAATGGTGGAAGGGGGAAGGATGTGAGGAGCCATTGTGGCAAGATTCTAAGTCTGAAGCTAAAACCGTTCCACAAATTTTGGCATTTTTCTTGTCTGATTTAATTTTTTGATTGGTTAAATTCTTTCATTTTGGTTGTAATGTATTTGACTTGAATACTGATTCTCTTCAGGCAAAAGCTGACGGTTTTCTCCCAGGTGGTGCTAGCCTTCACAGCTGTATGACTCCACATGGTCCTGATACCAAGACTTATGAGGTTAGCTATTGCATTCAACTACGGTGATTTTTTTCCTGGAAGTAATGGAATTTTCTTGTCTTCAACCGATGAATGAGGATGACCAGAAAATGCAATTTGAAAGTAGAGTTTCATATCATTGTCTGAGTCATTTGGCATCGAAATTGGAGTCGGAGGCTAGATATTTTAGTTACAATAAGAAAGTTTTTTTTTTTTTTGGTCGAACACTGAGAAAGCTTTTGTTTACATGATAATAGTACCCTGTTTTCTCCGAGTAGGCAGCTACTTATTTATTTGTTAATTTTCTTTTCTATTAGGACAACTTTAACTGCAGTTGGAGAATGGGTTAGCTAGTTGTAAGTTCTTGAACAATCTGTAAGTGGATTAACTTCCATAGGTCACTTATCCTCTGATCCTTTCTGCTGGCAGGCAACCATTGCTCGAGGAAACGATGCAGGACCCCATAGAATTACCAATACCATGGCGTTCATGTTTGAGTCGTGCTTAGTCCCACGAGTTTGCCATTGGGCACTTGATTCTCCCTCTATGGATCCTGATTATTACAAGTGCTGGATCGGACTCAGGTCCCACTTTGAAGGGATGAAGATTGAAGGTCACGATACACAAAACGGACGTGCAGATGTGTAGCTCGCACTGTCATGGTTGAGCAGGATGGTGAAGGATAGAGAATCCACCCACCTCCATATAAATAACAGATATAGAATAATCGTACATAGTGAGAGTCTTGCATGTGTGACACAAAACATTTCTGGGTTCTGGTTTCCATTGCCCGTGTGGACTTAGGAATTTTTTCCAAGTCAACTTTTCTCACACTCAGTCACAAGGATCGTAGAGAGAAACTCTAGAAATGAGTTATGGTTTATATTCACTTTTGAAAATGAGATGATACAAATGAGAGTGGAGACTTCTATTTATACAAATACAAGACAAACCATATCCGTAGATCTCTCCTCGATTTAACGGTGGAAATTGAATCTCCCTAACTATCAACTACCCGCATTTATTACATAACGGTACAATTCCTGTATTGCCTGACCCTCAATCTAACGGTGGAGATTGAATCGGTCAACTACCAACTTTACATTTATTACATAATGGTATAATTCCCGTATCACCCACCCTAGGATTATTTTAGAAGAGAAAAATCCTAAATGTTGGGAAAATCGTTGGAAATGTCTGTAGGAATCTCTTGAATTGGGGATAAGATTATTCCGATGGAAAAATCCTAAATGTTGGGGATCCATGGATGTGTCATGGCCGTCCCGTAGGAATCTCTTGGATTGTCGTTCTTTCGGGCCGTGACACATGCGTGACACAAAACTTGCTGGGTTCAAGTAGAGATGACAAATGGATGGGTCGGGTTAGATCGAAAATGGGTCGACCCATATTTGACCTATTTAATCCGTTTCGACTCATATTTCTCATATTCCTCTAGTGTAAATTTAGTGACCCATACCGACCTGACCCATTTTGCTAAAATACAATAATATTCTAAAAAAAACCCCTTTAAGCTATATGCTAATTAGATAAAAACTTCAAATTAAATAAAAAATAGTAAATAAAATAAAAAATGTTAAAAAAACCTCTAAGTTAAAATATTTTAATGAAGAATTAAACTATGCACATGCTTCTCTTATTTAAAGTGAGCATACTTCATAAGATAAAGAAGCAGCACTAATCACAAAGCATATCAAAATTTAAGAATCAATAACCATCACGTGCATAACTTATAGAGAAGCATAAGAGCAAAATCAGTACTAAGGAAGATGCACATCTTATCAGCATGAATATACCGACTTGCTCAATAGCTTGAGTGATATTGCGATTTCATTGCAACACATAATACAAGCTCCAGAGCTCGAACACAATAATTTAAGTAAGCATGGAATATCCAAGAAGGCATATAGGAAGAACTTTCATAAAAAAGAAAATCCCCAAGATAAAATGGTGCCGCAGCACCAGCACTTGATTGAAAGCTACGCAACAAGCCCCAGCAGGGTGTCCCTCTCCTTTTTTTCCCCATTCAAAAAAGATGAAAAACCCCTGTCAAATTCTTAAGCAATTCTTGGCAAAGAGAACGACAATAAAACCTCTACAAGGATGCGATAGACAGATTAGGTGATCTGAACACATTTATCCACTTGCTTCCTCATGTGGAAGTCTGAACAGTTGCCGGTACTCTTCGCTCCACTGTGATGCTGCAGTCTGTGACAACAAAAGCACAATAACCACAAAAGAAGAGGCACAATACCCGTCGACGACGCTTGCGCCACGCAACAGATTTAATAAACTCAACATTTGGCGCATGGAAATCTAGTAACACCAGCAGCCCCTATTTTTTTCCCTCAACTGTATTAGGCTTGTATCGTCTTTGAGTCAAGTCTATGCGCTCCAAAGTAGAGAAATACAGTAGCCAAACTCGGAGAAAGTGAAGAATGCCACCTAACTCCGATATTCTCAATTTAAGCTTGGCAAATCAAAAAATGGGACAATGGATGAAGCAAAGAAAATGCCTACCCAAATGCAAATTGATGCCGTAATCTACGCGGCGGACTCTCTTCCCACGAACAGGGCAAGTCACCCAATCAGAAGCCGGCGTCTTCGATGCACACTCTCCATTCTCAACCCCATCTCCCGAATCCTTCACTTCACACTCCGGGAACGACAATCCCTCCCAACCCTTCAAAGACACAGGATACGTTTGGTTTAGCATTTCCAAGAGGTTTTTGAAAGCCTCTTGGAGAAATGTTGAACCATTTGGTTTAGTTTTTTTTTGACCTTGACTTTCAACTTGCTTTTAGCAACGGAATGCTAAATTTTTTTTTTTCCAAAACTACTCTTATTAATTTTTCATATTTTCGATTTTGTCCCTATTTTTTTTTAATCGAAAAAGGAGGCAGCTCTTCACGGGACCGATGAAGGGTTATGATCGCCAACGAGCTAGATCTAGCGTTGGCGGTCGTCGAATGAGGTTGCTCGAGGTTGGGCGACCTTCGGCAAGGGTTGCGCGACCTAGTCGAGGGCCGCCGGAGGTCGCCCAACCTCGGGGACCCACGGCAAGGGTCATGCGACCTAGCTAAAGGCCGCGCGACCTAGGCGACCGCCGCCTGGGTCTCGCGGCTGCAGGCAGCCCTCGCCTGGGTGGATCTCGTAGCTGCAAGCAACCCTCGCCTAGGTCTCGTGAGGGTCGCCAACGGTGGTCGGAGTTGCGTGACCCTCACGAGACCCAAGCAAGGGCCGCCTGCGGCCGCAAGACCCAGGCGGCGGTCGCCTAGGTTGTGTGGCGCCTAGGTCGCGTGACCCTCGCTGAGGGTCGCCCGAAGTCGGGCGACCTCTAGCGGCCCTCACCAAAGGTCGCTCGACCTCGAGCGAACTCAGCTGACGGCCGTCGACGCCAGATTTGGCTCACCGGCGGCCGTAGCCCTTTGCCGGTCCGGCGAAGGGTTTAGTTAAATTTTCAATTATATATCCATCAAAACCTATTGCGAAATTTTTCTTTACCAAACGTACATTCAACTTGAAGTCCATTTGCAAATTTTTTTTACCAAATACAATTGCATTTTCCTAAGTAGCTTTGTGCTTTCAGCATTTGCATTAGACTCAAAGCCCATTGCAAATGCTAAACCAAACACAACCACAATCTTTCCACTCCCGTCAGTACCTAGATTTAGACAGCTTTGTCAAAACACAAGGTCGAGTGATGATTCATCAGCCGTCTCTCCAAAGCACCAACCAATCAAATCCGGAGAAACCGTCACACCAAAAAAAAAAAAAAACCAAAAAGAAAAGGGAAATGAAAAGGGGGGCCAACGCGTACTCCATCACGGCTTTGGAGCAGCGGAGGCAAGCCTTGGAGGCGGGTGGCGGAGGCAACTTGGAGGCAAGCGGTGTAGGCGACTCGGAGGCAAGTAGCGGCGGCGGCGAGTGGCGGAGGTGGGTAATGAAGCTCGTTGACCTTCGATCGAGCGGTGGAGGCAAGCCTCAGAGGCGGGTGGCGGAGGTGACTTGGAGGCAAGCTGCAGCGGCGAGTGGCATAGGTAGCTTGGAGGCGAGCGGCGGAGGTGGGTCAAAAATGGGTCATTGACGAAGAGTCGAAGACAAAGGATAGTTGTTTGTCGCTGAGGGAGTTCTTTGTTTTTTAGCTTTTGAAAATGAGTTGAAAATGGGTCATAACGTGTCACCCATTTTCGACTCATTTAGAAGTTAACTTAAAACACTTTGACCCATTTTAATTGGGCCATATTACATCTTCATAACTCATATTCGATCTGTTAGTAAAAAATATGGGTCCAAAAATGGATCCATGGCCCATTTTGCTATCTCTATTCTTATGTAAAGTTTATGAATAGACACATATATTATACACTAGTTAATGTATAGAATATAAACTCTCTTCATTCATTATTCCCAACTATACTTACGAGACCATCCCCAAAACTCTACTAGGAACTACGAATTTTTTCAAGACTCTCGGGATCATGGAGACATGACCTTAATATTAAAATTACGAATCCCACCAATCGACCAGATCACGAGGATTACATGCCAAAAAGATAAACAGGTGCCATCAAGATGCCACGCGCATCACGTGGCCTTGAGACGGGAAAGAACCGAGTTCGGATTCAACCCGATTGGTTAAGTTTCAAGTTAGGACATGGTCCTGGTTCTACCCGATCATATTCCTAATCTAATGCCTACCTATGGAGTCTAATGATTAGTCTAATGATTAGGAGTGGGCACTCCTGACGTGCCTCGGCGACATCATCATGGTCAATGATCGAGCTTCGCTTTCTCTCCGACCGCGCATCCTCTCTCTCTCTCTCCTCTCTCTCTCTCTCTCTCTCCCGCCATCTCCTTCGCATCGCGGGAAAGGGAAAACTCCGTAATCGAATTCGCCAGCGCGAGGAAAAAGACACCAGCCAGCGTTACCCGATCCGTCACCTCGCGACAATCCTCTCCCCATCTCTCCCAGTCAGTCGGCCAGTCAGTCCGTCAGTCCGTCGTTCGTTCCTCAATCCCAACACGTCTCCGTTCGCGTGCTCCCACCACCGCACCGCCCGCCGTTGGGATCAGCATGTGTCGCGTCACCCGCCTAATCCACCCCACCTTGCTATTAATACCACGCTTCACGCTCCTCCTCACTGATTCACGCTCTCTTCTTCTTCCTCTGCTCCCAACACCTGTCGAGCTCTCATGGCGCGGCCGGAGGCGGAGGAGGAGAAGGGAAGGGCGTGCTCCGATCGCGGCCCCGGCGGCGGAGTCGAGTACCTCACCGGCTTAGGCAACCACTTCTCGTCCGAGGCGATCCCCGGCGCGCTGCCGGTCGGCCAGAACAGCCCCCTGGTTTGCCCCTACGGGCTCTACGCCGAGCAGATATCCGGCACCTCCTTCACCTCCCCGCGCAAGCTCAATCAGCGCAGGTGATGATCGCCCGCGGGGCGTGCCTTCGCGTTTCGACGTCGATAGTGCGCTCCTTTTTTTTCCTTTTCTTTATGTGTTGCGGCAAATCGATGTTGGTTCATAACTTAAACGACTGATTTTCTTGGCCATTTGGGCAGTTGGTTATATCGGATCAAGCCATCGGTCACGCACGAACCATTCAAGCCTCGTGTTCCGGCACACGAGAAGCTTCTTAGCGAGTTCGACCGGTCCAATAGCTCCGCGACTCCGACTCAATTGCGTTGGAGGCCTTTGGAAATTCCGGATGCACCGACGGATTTCGTTGATGGATTGTTGACAATGTGCGGGCTGGAAGCTCATTCCTTCGGCACGGATTCGCTGTTCACATGTGAGGGGCATCCTTTTGCTAGTTTCTTTATTTGAGCTCATTTTGATTGCTTTTTGTATGACCGATTCCTGCAACTGGTCCATCTATCTCTTCCTTAATCATGTGATTTTGTTGGCGTTATTGCTCTTTCTTTGATACCAAATGCTTCAAGAAAATACCTATAACTGTCTTCTAAGGACCCACTATGGAAACCATGTTGCTAGAATCCGTGGGAGAGAGGAGCTTTCCCATATTTCATTGTCTCTTTGGTTGTGCTCATATCATGAGGAAGGCTAGTTACGTACTCTTTTTCAGTATTTGTCTGACAGGGAAATGGACATTAACTTTGCATTGCATGTTCAGTTGATAAAATCTGCATTCTTTGGAGTTCACGACTGATTATTTTTCCTCTTACCCTTCAACTAATGGAAGTGGATAAAATGGTGCTAGTAACTTGGAAGTTGGCTGCAGTGCTAGTTTGAGCTTGGCAGTACTTGTGTTTTCCTGGTGATGTGTCTTTGAGCCATGGCTGTAGTTAAAAAAGACATGACACGTGATGCACTTCTCTTGTATTGGCTTCCTTTAAAACTTCATTTTTTCTGCGCATTTGGTTCCTAATGATGGGAGATTGGTTAACGAGTTGTCTGCGCATATTCCGAACTTGATTAACCTACCGGATCTAGCATGGAGTATATATCCACTTCTGATGAGAAACTTGTCTTCCATTGCAGGTACACTGCCAATAAATCAATGGACAACTGTGCATTCTGCAATGCTGATGGTGATTTTCTAATTGTTCCACAGCAAGGAAGTAAGTGCATTACGAATTCTGGATTGTCATTTTCCTATTTCCCAAGGCCTCGTGCTTTCTTCCTGAGCACTGGTTGCCAAAATTTGGAAAAAATTTTTACTTGAAAATTGCAATCTCTTGTTGAATGACGATATCCTGTGTGTGTAGAGGTGCCCTGCGACGTTAGAATCGATTTCAAACTAAATCTCGAAACATACTAGTGAAATTCATTTTCCTTTTATACTAGATTTAATTAAATAGGGGGATCCAATGAAGAAGGAGATCTCACTCTTCGAACTATTGTGTAGGGTTGTGGATCACCACAGAATGTGGAAAATTGCTGGTTTCCCCTGGTGAAGCTGCTGTTTTACCTCAAGGATTTCGCTTTTCCGTGGACCTTCCAGATGGCCCATCTCGTGGCTATGTTGCTGAGATATTCGGCACTCATTTTCAACTTCCTGATTTGGGACCAATAGGTATCAGATATTCAATTAAGTTTTCATGTTAATTGATTAAGGTTTAATTATAAGTTGTCAAAGCTTCACATGGCAAAGATTTCTCCAGTTAGATGTTGAAATTGCAAAATAGTGAGGATGTGGGTTTTGTTTCTATTAGGTGCCAATGGTCTTGCTGATCCGAGACACTTTCTTGTACCCAAAGCTTGGTTTGAAGAGAAGTCCTGTCCTGGGTACACTATAATACAAAAGTTTGGTGGCCAACTATTTACGGCGAAGCAGGATTTCTCTCCTTTTAATGTGGCCGCATGGCATGGAAACTATGTTCCTTATAAGGTGAATACTCTCATTGCTTCTGCTTTCGACTATGTGAATGAACGAAGGTGGGGTTATTATATGAAGAAATTTGCATATATTTTTTTCCCATGTTGTTAGTTGATTCTCTGTCCAAGTTCGATCAATCAGACTGCATCTTCAAATGGCTGATTGGATAATATTCCTGTATTTCCTCGCAGTATGACCTGAGCAGGTTTTGTCCCTATAATACCGTCTTATTTGATCATAGTGATCCATCAATAAACACTGGTATGCAGAACGGTGTCACTATGCTTCTTATGCTTTTAGCAATTTGCTTTTCCTATTTGTCAGTTTATATGGGGTATGGGCTTGATCAGTTCCCAGTGATTATAATGCAGTATTGACAGCACCAACTGATAAACCTGGAGTGGCATTACTGGATTTTGTCGTATTCCCTCCTCGGTGGTTGGTTGCAGAACATACATTCCGACCTCCGTATTACCATCGCAATTGCATGAGTGAATTCATGGGCCTTATCCATGGTGGATATGAGGTAATATCTTCTTTTGTCGCGTTGCTAACTTAGAGAGTATATAAAACTCAGAAAGGCTCTATAGTCTAAACTTAATGAGGAGAAGGATTTGCATATCCAATAAAGCTTTGCGGTTCAGTTTAAGAGTTTTATCCGTACTTTTCTCAATGGTGGAAGGGGGAAGGACGTGAGGAGCCATTGTGGCAAGATTCTAAATCTGAAGATAAAACCGTTCCACGAATTTTGGCATTTTTATTGGCTGATTTGATTTTTTTGATTGGTTAAATTCTGTCATTTTGGTTGTAATGTATTTGGCACAAATTCTTATTTTTTTTTTGCTAAAAATGAATACTGATTCTCTTCAGGCAAAAGCTGTAACACTAAAGTGGTTTTCTCCCATCATAAGAGTATGTATACTCTACACTTTACACTTCTCTTCAGGCAAAAGCTGACGGTTTTCTCCCAGGTGGTGCTAGCCTTCACAGCTGTATGACTCCACATGGTCCTGATACCAAGACTTATGAGGTTAGCTATTGCATTCAGCTGCAGTGATTTTTTTCCTGGAAGTAATGGAATCTTCTCGTCTTCAACCGTTAAATGAGGATGACCAGAAAATGCAATTTGAAAGTAGAGTTTCATATCATTGTCTGAGTGGTTTGGCATCAAGGATTGGACTCAGAGGCTAGATATTTGAGTTACAATGAGAAAGCTTTTTTTTTTTGGTCAAACACAGAAAGTTTTTGGTTACATGGTAATAGTGCCCTGTTTTCCCTGAGTAGGCAGCTACTTATTTATTTGCTACTTTTCTTTTCTATTAGGACAACTTTAAAGGTAGTTTCCTTAAAGATTGTTTCTGCAGTTGGAGATTGTAAGCTCTTGAACAATCTGTAAGTGGATTAACTTCCATAGATCACTGATCCTTATCCTTTTGGCTGGCAGGCAACCATTGCTCGAGGAAACAATGCAGGACCCCACAGAATTACCAATACCATGGCGTTCATGTTTGAGTCGTGCTTAATCCCACGAGTTTGCCATTGGGCACTTGATTCTCCCTCTGTGGATCCTGATTATTACAAGTGCTGGATCGGACTCAGGTCCCACTTTGAAGGGATGAAGATTGAAGGTCAAGACACACAAAACGGACGTGCAAACGTGTAGCTTGTGTCATGGTTGAGCAGGATGGCGAAGAGATAGAGAATCCACCCACGCCCATGTAAATAACAGATATAGAATAATCGTAGAGTCTTGCATGCGTGACACAAATGATTATGATGTGACATCTACCCTGCTACCTTATTGTATGTGGTTTACTAGATAGCGTCTGTGAATGTGAGCACCTGAGGCTTGCAATGGGGTGAATGTTGCTTATTCATTCTTTATTAATAAAGAAAAGAATCTGCTTATTCCTACTTTGATAATTAATGATTTTGCTGGAGTATATAGACTTTGAAAATCAATCCTAGATCAGAGGTTGATTTGCCCTTTGGTTAAATTGGTTGACCCAATCGTTGCTTTCATGACCCAGTCATCAATCAGCACCGATCTTCGGTCTCTCACGTGTCTTAAACATCTCTGTATAGGCAATAGTGGTCTTTCTCACAGATTGAGATTGTTCCATGAAAGATCTGTTTATGTACCATTGTAAGTATCGTCGAAAAACTATTGACGTAGAGAATGGAGTAAGTGAAGGGAAAGGAAAAAAAATGAAGACATGGATTAACCTCAGACATGGACGATCAGAGAGCTAATTGTCCGACAAACCAACCTAACTTTCGTTAGTCTAATACTGCAAGAAACTCTTTCCTTAATTTAATGGACGTCTTAAGCCAATTGCAACATGGCTGCACCAAATCCATTAAAGAAAACAATAGCTTGACTTGATTAGTAATATTCCCATTCGTCTTGCGTAACTATTAACTGAACTGTTATTCGAAGAATTTGTTTTGGCCAAGCTATTTCAAGATTGAAATAGGCCGGTCTGATCTTCCCCTCGTCAAGTATCAAACTCTTCTTTTCCATTCATCTACACAGCTTATGCATTACTCTGCATATAATGTGCATCCGGAGCATCTTCACTCTTGTCACAATTCTTATAGTCATCTCAACAGTCAATGGCCGGTCTGTGCCGGGTCATTCTACACAGCTAATTTCAGATGGCGTTGATCGAGGCCATGATCAGCATAATGAACCTCCTAAATTGCTTCTTCTCAAAGGAACAGCTGGTGCTTGGGACGATGAGGTTGAACTTTGTGAGCAGATGTATGGATTTTTGCCATGCTCGTACAGCACAGCAGGTCACCTTTTCTTGATATTGGTTTATGAGTATCTGCTGTTTCATGGGGAGTCCTACGTTGCTTCTGCGAGCGAGCAGATATTTAACATGCTCGGTCCTGGAATATTTGGTGCCAGTGCATTCCATGTCCTTGGTGCTCTACCAGAGGCCTTAATACTTCTAGGTAAGCATCTCCATAATCTTTTTCTGCGAAGTCTTTCTTCTGCTCTCTTCATCGTTGTCTTCCTCTTCTTAGATGGCCAAGTTTGTGTTTTAATCAATTGCTTTAACTACGAAGCAAAAGATGGACTCTGAGAGCTAATGATTCTTGAAAATTCACTGTAAATTGAAGAAGTGTCGATAAAATTGAATTTCCCTGAGTTAGAATTTGAGAGGAACAAGATACAAGTATGGTGTAAAGGGAATTTAATGAAAAATTGCTGCTCGTCAGCAAATTTTGTGCCAATGCAAGTTTCTTGATCACCAAAAGCTAGCCTTCAGTTGAGGTGCTTTCTGCAAGAAGTTGGAGCTGATCCTATGCCTCCGAACATGACCAAATCTTTCAAGTTGCCATGGCAGGGCTACCATGCATGACTCTTGACTCTTGGTAGTATAGAGGTTTCTCTTGGCTCATTCAATTTCACAATGTCACTTGGCAACTTGTGTACCATGTAACAGGAAGCTCATCATCTTCTGTCAATTTTAAATGATTTGTATCCCAATTGCTCTTTCTGGAAATCAGATTCACGTTATTTAGAGTTTTGAATATTTTTTTTTTTGGTCATGTGTAGAAGTTATTGATGAAGAATATCCGAAATCATGAGTAACATGAAATCAGCAGTTCAAGAAAGGAGGAAGCTGAAAAAGATAAGAAAGAGTAGGGTTTTGGAAGAGAAATAGTAATGTTGGGATTTTCATGGGACAGTGGACCTTTCTTTATTCATGAGTTGGACATTTGCAAATACTTGTGTATTGTTAAATTTTTTATGATCAAGTATGCCAATTGCACATCGCAGTAGCTCTTCCTTTCCTAATAACATCCAGTTCTTCTCCCCAGTCATTTCTACAGTTGAAGTTTCATCATTCAATTTCACTGAAGAGATGAGTGCTGAAAGTCAGCAACAACTATAGTATTGAATTACATCTCATAAAACCCTCAATTGACAAGGGATTGTATCTTCGATTTATCATTTTTCCTGCTTTTGTCCAGCATCCGGACTTCTAAACAGCGAAGAGGAGGCTCAGGAATATGTCGTGACTGGTGTTGGCTTGCTGGCCGGATCCTCAATCCTGCTTCTGACATTGTTATGGGGAACTTGCGTCCTCCTTGGCAGCAGAGAGTTCTCTGATGGAAGGAGTCCAACCCTTCAAATTCAAGCAAACTTTCATTGAAGAAGTTCGTATCTACCTTCAAAGGTAGTATTTCCAGATTTTCGTTGAGCATTGACTTCATCATGTGAAGATTTGAAAGAAGAGTACATTGTTGGAATGTACTTGGATATAAGGTTCTCTACATAGTTCAAGAAAATTCAAAAATCAGAGACTAAAGTCTATTGAGAGGAAAATTTTTAAGACATGGGTCTCATTTGGTTCTGTTTCTAAGACTGCTGTGGCAAAGGTCCACGCCATCATGTTGCAGGCATTTCTCATGCATATGCACATGCTTTTTTTTTTCTTTTTGCAATTGACATATGCACATGCTTTGACTTGATTCGTTTGCTTCCAAGTTATGTTTTTCTGTCCTAACCATCCTCTACAATCTTTGAAATTCTTAATAATCAAGAATGGTTGACCTTTATATGTTTTTCTGTGCTAATACATTAGTCGCCGTATAAATAGCTTGAAGAGCAAAAGAGAAGGAAAATTGGTGATGTTATCTATAACTAAGAGAGGAATCTGATTAAACTTTCTTATTCGGGATCCCAGGCTCTGGTATCATCACTGATTTGGAGACTAGCTATACTGCCAGGATAATGGTATTCTCAGCAATACCATTCATCATGATACAAATCCCGGAAATTTTCTCGATATATTCAGCTCGACGAATTGTGATCCTGTGTACTCTTGCTGTTTCAGTTATGTTGCTGCTCTTATACTTCTTCTATCAGGTAAATCACGCATGTCCATATGTCTATGTACATTGCTGAGCATAGCATTAAGCCTTTTCAAAGCCAAATATTTTGAGGCATCCTTAACTTCAATAATGATATTGAGCCTAGTGTTCAAAAGCTAGATTCCTAGAGATATAAGGCAAAGTGTAGCTTTATGTTCATGTGCCATAATCTTTGGGACCACTGAGAATGCAACAACTAATGTCTTCAAGTAGATTAAATGTCTGAGTGCGCATTTCCTTTGGCTAATTGTTGCAGATATTTCAGCCATGGATTCAAAAGAGAAGACTTGAGTATGTGAAACATGTGCACCTAATACCTCGAATCATACAACATCTCCAACGTAAAGCGTCAGAAAGACTTCTCACAGAGGATGGAGCACCAAATCTCCGTGCTATAAGGAGGCTAGTCTTCATTCTACAACGTGTCTCATTGCCTGATATGAGCAAGATCGCGTTGTTCTTATTGGTAATAACAAAGTGTGCATAATGCAGGCTATTTGAAGATATCGATCACGATGGGGATGATGCTTTATCGCCATCAGAATTAAAAGAGCTGTTGCTAGAAATCAAGTTCAAAAATGTGCAAGTGGACAAAGATGAAGCGGTAGATGAAGTTATAAAGGAATTTGACATTGACAGTGACCAAAGGATAGGCAAAGATGAATTCGTCGATGGATTCACAAATGGCTCACAAAGGCAAAGGTTGCGATCGACAAGCAACCTGACATGAAAAAATCTTTTATGGACTCGTATCAGGTAATTCTGCATTTGAGGGGATGAATTCTGCTTGTTGATCAACCTTCTACGATGAATGTGCAGTCAAACTGTTCTGAAGTGTTTTCCAACTCTTTCAACCTGTCATTCAGAGGAAAAAGGAAGAACGCAAACTGAAAAAGCAAAAAGTTGCAGAAATTCTTGGGCATGTACAGAACAAGTCCATCGAAACCCTATTCAGGGAAAATGGCACACCTGATCTACCTGCAATTAGAAGGTTAGGCTGTGTTAATTACTTTCTGATGTGCTACTATTAGTAACTTATTAAGGAAACTAATTAATTAGTTATTTTCTTTTGAATTATGACTACCTGCATTTTGGTTTCAGATTATACGAACAGTTTGATCGCAGTGGAGACAATACCATATCACAATCTGAGCTTAAGGAACTAATAACGGGCGTCAAATTTGGTGACATGCCTTTTGACGTGGACGAAGTAGTTTTAAAGGTAAACGAGGTTTTTGACAGAAGCGGAGACGGCCAGATAAATGAGGAGGAATTCATTGCCGGATTGGTAGGCATTAAGAACCAAGCGTCTAAGTCAAACACCAGTCTAGATGATTTCTACCAAGTAAGGATATCTAGAACTTGGTTTTTTTAAATCAGTGCTGGGTACTGCCATAATTCTTTTCAAACATATGATATTGCGGCTTGATTATGCAAGGAAACTTGGGAAGAAACTGACAAGGTGGTGGATGAGGAAAATGGAAAAGGCCATGAAGAGAAATCATGGCAGATTTGGGTCGAGTCTTTATTGTCGTTGTTGCTCGGTGTTTTCATATCAGCGGTCCTTGCAGACCCTCTCATTTCCAGTGTGCAGAGTTTTTCGAAAGCAGCAGGTGTACCGTCTTTCTTCATCTCATTCATATTGGTTCCTCTGGCCACAAATGCAAGAGGTGCAATAGGAGCTATTAAGGCGATCAAAGGTGCCAGAAATAAGAAGGCTCGAACCACTTCTCTAACATTTTCCAAGGTCTGTTCAACTAATCCTGTAATTTCAAGGAAATTCTTTGTGCTGTAGGTGTATAAAGCTAGCACCTTCTCATTGTCCTCAAGTTTTGGTCGCTGTTGACATGACCCTCTCAGCTATATTGTGAGATCGAACAGCACTACTTGATGTTTCTTTGCATCGTCGAAGCAGAATGTGTATTTAGATGAGTGACCATGGATCGTTGTATTAATTCAGACCAGTTTCTTAGATAGGAAAAGTGAGTTGACATGCTTATTGGTTTTGCGATGTGGTGATGCAGATCTATGGAGAGGTGTTCATGAGCAACGTGCTTAGCTTCAGCGTCCTCTTGTTGCTGATATACGCTCGAAACTTGACATGGGAATTCTCTGCTGAAGTTCTTGTGGTGCTAATAGCGTGTGGGGTGGTGGGTCTGACCGCAAGTTTCAGGTCAACCTTCCCAGTTTGGACATCAATCCTGGCTTACTTGTTGTACCCTCTGTCTCTTCTGTTGGTCTATGTTCTTGATGATGTCCTCAATTACTCCTAGGACTGTACACATAGGTTGCTGCTTGAAGATATTTTGTTGCATATTTTGGTATAATTAGCTTATTCCAGATTGATCATTGAAGGTGTAATTATAAGTTTGGAGTCCAGACTCGTACCCAGATGGTGCCTTGAACACTTGAGAGTGAGATAACCGTGAAAAATCAAAATAAGGAGGATTTTCTCAAAGTTCCTTACTTGCTAGTTGCTATCTTGCTCTCTATCTTATAAGCACTCAGCCTTGTGATATTTGCGGGAATCGGAACTTCTCGTCCTGCTCGCTGAATCTTGACAGCGGCCGATGTCCTTGGTCGCCGGCGACTCCTTGGTCACTGCCATTTTTCGTGGGCTGGCAGGTGCCTTCATTCGATAATGCATCAAATTTGGGCTCTTACCAAGTAATAGGCTTCACCTTTGTGGGCTTCGGGGAGTTTATTGGTCCTGGGCTTTTTCCCTGGGCCTGCCCGATATAAGCCCAATAGCTATATCGAAGATTTGCTGGCCCACCATCAGGGACGCATGATAGTGAATTATGAGGAAAAAAAGACCATTTGACGTTGATCATCAAATGCTAGGAAAATTGTCCAAAAAGTCCTGCATACAGGAGGCTAGTCTTCATTCTACGATGTCACTTCACCTGACATGAGCAAGATGGTGTCGTTCGAATTGGTAATAAGGGGTTTGCAAACCGCAGGCTATTTTGAAAGAAATCGATCAAGATGGGGACGATACTACATTGCCATCCGAATTAAACGAAAGGAGAAGATGAAGAGGAATTTGGCATTGACCGTGACCAAAGGATAAGCAGAGACGAATTCGTAACTGGATTCCAAAAATGGCTTGAGGAGGCAAAGATTGCAATGGACAAGAGACCTTACACGAAAAACTCTTTTGAGGACTTGTATCAGGTAATTTTGCAGTTGAGGGGATGAATTCTGCAAGTTAAATTACCATCTACGATGAATGTGCAGTTAAACCGTTCAGAAGTGTTTTTCCAGTTCTTTCAACCTTTTATTCAGAAGAAGGAAGAACGCAAACTGAAAAAGCAAAGAGTCACAGAAATCTTTGTGCATCTACAGACCAACAACGTCAAAGGCTCTTGGATTCAATCTATCAAAACCGCCAACACCAAAGCATAAATGGTGGCATTACACAGAAACCTTCTCTGTTGCCAGCAGCCATTCATACTGATTTCATCAATAGTAAAAAAGAACCCTCACAGATTTCAAGTGAAAAAACCTGAAAAAAAAAAAAAAAAAAACAATACATCACTTTAAAAGAAAGATGATTTGATTTATCACAGATTTCAAACAATTTCTGTGTTTTTTCATTCCTCTAAACCGTGTCATTGCATTAACCAAATTCTGACCTACAAAAAGAAAAATAATTGAAGAGGATCCTCTCGCTTTAATAAAAATTAAAGGAATTAGAATCAAAGAAAGCAGAGTCTCCACAATTCATCGACTCAGACTTGCAGAAAAGGCAATACCCCAAAGCATGTTGAACATCATCGTATCAAATTGCCACAAAGTCGGCAAAACAAATCACAAACATTGCAGAATTGTCCAAGAGATGTATTATACAAAATGCCTGCGGAAATATGACTTTTCAGTGACCCAATCTCACCTTCAAGACAAGAGAGATAAGAATCTGAGGTTTCTGTGTATTTTCCTACCATAGTGATTTATACCTGCAGCGTGCACAAAATAAAAGCATGACAACTGATATCACATAGATAAATAAGCCAAAGCCGACCAAAAGGAAGTTCAAGGCCTACCAGATCACACAACCGGTCATAAACATTTGTACAGGCGATCCATTCCTCCAACTCCAAGTTCCTTGCGAAGCCAGGAGAAAATTCTCGAGAACATGGGCAGAGAAGCAAAAAGTGCACATATGCTCAATAAGCAAGTGCAAGTGTACAAATGAGACATGTAGGTCAATTACATTTACGAGGACTGTTACCTCACCAACTTTAACACAAAAATTTAGTGACCATCCAAAACATGCTACTTTCCAACTCTTGACCCATTAATTTCGCAAGCAGCCCACTGGTTTGAAATTTCCAAAAATTCCTTCATCAACAAGTTGCAGAGATATCCTGTGACATCAAGAAAGCAAGAGCTTTCAAAGTATATACAGAACACGGAAAATGAAATCAACATGAATTTGTCCAAACTATTCATTTGTCCTTCTTGGGGAAGCAAATCCTAAGCTTCAGCATTTTGCTTAGAAATCAATGGTACAAATTGACGCAGAGTATTGCAGCAGCTATATCCCCATTAGAGGCTACATCAAAAGGTCTTAATTAACATAAACGTTCTCTATCTTTCAGAGGAATCATAAACCCACACCCCTTCTTATATAAATACCAACCCATCCTGTCAAAGAAAATTTTATTAATTCATCTGGCTTTTCTAGAAGGAGAATCAAGCCAGATTCAACCATATGGGTTATAGAGCTTGTCATTAACCGTGATGGAATGACAAACAATCTAAAACAGGGGCAAACTGTAGGTTTTCTAATCAAAGAATAGGCATATGTGAAAATTTCCACCTCGAACACCTCAAATCTTGAAATACATGTCACAGATGTACTTGCAATCTAAAAACACATAATTAGTTTATTGCACTTATAACCAATTCATATGAACATACACACCTACATTATAATTTTAACAATTTTACAATCTAGATATATGTTGGAACCACGAGTTGGGGGCAAAACAAGTCCAAACCCACCTGTGCACACAAGAAAACTAAAGTAACCAAAGGGAGGGGTAACTGTGCATTTACTATAATAATACAACGTAAGCTATTGGAACTAGAAATACTTTTCAAATGTGAGATACAATAGTCTTCTTCCAACATAAACATTTTTATCTTCTATATCTAGAGAGGAAAGACATTTGAGTTGGCAAAGAAAAAATGCAGAGATTATGCATTGCCTAATTTAAATCCATGAAAGAAGCCAAGGCATACCAACATTTCCACGAATATGCCAAAAACTTCTGCGCTCTATTCAGAAGTCATAGCACATCTTTCTCGTTTGGTGCATTCTCCGTCTTTCAGAGGCTAAGCCTTCTAAATTGGTCACAGCAGGAAACCCATTCATCGTGGGTTTCAGTTCTTTGATCGAGTTGAGGTTTTTATTCTTCCAACGAAGTCCTTTGCTTTTGCTGGGGGCAGAGAGTACGTCCATTCTTTTTTAGTCGAGTTAGGAGATCAGCCTTTCTTTAAGTTAAACATCCCCAGAATGCCCCCCTTTCGTGCCTATCTCACTTGTTTACAGCTCTTATGGGTTTTTTCTGCTTTAACATGATGCAATATCTGGGCCTCCTAGACCTGCTCTCTCGCCCAAGCCTCATAGCATTCATATTCCAAGCACTAAGTATTCCCTGCCTGCTCAGATGCGTCAATCCGCCTATCTTTACCCTTTAAAGGAAAGACACTCCGCTATTGCTCTTGGCAGCTGCGAAATCCATAATCCACTCGTAATTGTATGCTTTGACAACAGACACAAGAACAGATACTCTATATATACCATATTTTACCTTAAGCACTATGAGATCAGCACCGAGTATCTCTTTGATTTCATCACTTACTCGCCTCAATATCTGCATCTTTCAGGCTTCAAGTTAAGCAGACACTAAAATAGACCGCATATCAGGTTCTATTCTCCCGAACAACATTTCTTTATAAAAGATATTTGGCCCTTTCCATGTTTCCCCTACTATAGCAGCCAGATATAAGAGATGTGTAAGTGACCCCATCTGGCTGAAGCCCACTTTCAATCATTTTCCTCAATAAATCCTCGGCTTCCTCAATGTTGCCAAGCTTACAATGCCTGTCAATCAAAACTGTATAACATTTTAAATCAAGTGCTATTTCCTTAAACAACATTTCTTTATAAAGACATTTAGCCCTTTCCATGTTTCCCCAACTATAGCAGCCAGATATAAGAGATGTGTAAGTTACCACATCTGGCTGAAGCCCACTTTCAATCATTTTCCTCAATAAATCCTCGGCTTCCTCAATGTTGCCAAGCTTACAATGCCGGTCAATCAAAACCGTATAACATTTTACATCAAGTGCTATTTTCTTGTCTTTCATCTGCAGCAAAAGGCTTTTGATGACATTATTTACTTCTGAATCCACGGTTACTTTCTTTGATTTGTTTCTACCACGAAGGGAATGTTTCCTCCAAAGCTCAACTTTTGAGTAACCATCAAGCAACACTGTATAAGTGATTACATCAGGCTCGACCCCTCTATTCTTCATTTCACGGAAAAGATCATGCACTTTCGACAAGCAATTTGCATGAAAGTATCCATCCATCATTAACGTATAAGTGACAGCATCAGGGGTTGTTCCCTTCTCCACCGATCTAACAAACAGCCACTGTGCATTTCTCATATCTCCAGCTTTGCAAAGAGTAGCCATCAACATTCCGTACATCACTCGAGTCGGTTCCATGTTCAGATCCGACATGTTGTTGAGTAATTCACGAGCTGTGATATGATCACCTTCAACAAAAAGGTTAGCTAGCAATTTGATGCAGGAATTTATCTTTATGGACTTTTTTTCTGCTTCCGATAACTCCATGAAAAATTTAAATGCCTTTCCCGAATGGTTGGCTTGGCAATACCCCTTGAACATGGCAACTTTATTTTCTATGCTCTTCTCTTGCAGGCCATTGAAAAACAATTCAGCTTCCTCCACATTACCCGATATACATAAGCCCTCAATTATCATGTTGTGTGTGACAACGTTGGGTTTCACACTGCAAGCATCCATATGTCTTAGAAGCTCGTGCACCTCATATACAAGTCCTGCCCGAGAATATCCATGGGAAAGTACATTGTAAGTGACAATATCAGGCCGAATCCCTTCCTCAATCATCTGCTTGAGCAGATTCAAGGCATGGTCAAAGTCCTGCTGGAGACAGTAGCCATCGATTAAAGTTGTGTAGTGTTTGACATCAAGGTCCAACCCCTTGTCCTTCATCTCTTCAAGTAACTTTACGGCCTCTTCCATTCTGCCTTGCTTGCACAGAGCACCAACAAGGATATTGTATGTAACCTTGTCCAGAAAAATACCCATACGTTTGAACTCATTAAACTGATACGCTGCTTCATCAAGCATGCCCATATCACAAAAGCACTGGAGAACGATGCTAATGATGAGGCAGTTGGGCTTCTTACCTTTCGACAGCAAATCATCGCAGATTTCCAAGGCTCGCCGCACGTTGGCCATGAATCAAGGCGGCATAGCAGTAGTCATCGGGGATAATCCCGTGCTCTTCCATATCAAGGAGGACTTGCTCTGCTTCTTCCAACTTCTTTTCGGCGCAAAAACCGCGGAGGACTGCAGAATAGGCGTGGTTACTCAGGGAGATCCCGGCATCCCGCCAGCTGACGAGAGCCTGATAAGCCAAACGGGAGCCGCGGTGGGCGCAGAGGCCTTTGAGGTAGGCAGTGTAAGTGAAGCTACTAGGCGTCACGCCGGCTCGGACCATGTCCTCGAACAACACGCGAGCGGCCCTGTCCAAGTCGCCGGTGCTGCAAAGCGCCTTGATCAAGATGGTACCGGTGTAGTCGTCGGGGACAAAATCGAGCAGCTTCAACATCTCGTACAGGGTGACGGCGGCGGCGGGATTGCCGCTCTCGATCAAGCTGTCGAGGAGGAAATTACAGGTGGAGACGCGGGGGAGGAGGCCGCCCCTCTTGAACCCGAACAAGGTATCGATCGCGCCGTCGTAGAGCCCGGCCCGAACGAAGGCCCTGACGAGGAAATCGACGGAGCGAAGGAGGAGAGGGGACCCGCCGAGCAGAGCAAGAGAATCGAGCAGCGAAGGAACGGGGGCGCCCGAGGCCACGACGCGGGAGAAGACGAAGTCGAGGCGGGAGCGGGAGGCGGAGGGGGAGAGGACGGAGATGAAGGAGGCATAAGCGAAAGGGTCGAGAGTGAAGCCGGAGGAGTCGAGGTGGCGGAAGAAGGAGAAGGCGCGGTCGGGGTCGTGCTTGAACCGGCTCACGGCGGAAGCGGCGGGGGAGTCGGGGCGGGGATCGCGGGGAGGCGGGTCGGAGTCGAGGAGGCATGCGGAGGAGGCGGAGGAGAGGAGCTTCGGCTTGGGGAAGGAGGAGGGAGGAGGGAGGAGAGGCTTGTGCTTGGTGCACCTTAGGACTGCTGCAGGGGCCACCCACATCACCCGCCGCTACTGCTGCTGCTTCTCCAGCAATCCCTCCTTCATTCTGCAACCGGAGATTCAGCATAAGCAGATGAGCAGGGAGAGTTTGCAGTCCACGTACAGAGATCGAAGTGGACGGACAGTTTCTGGGTTTTGAGACCGAACTGGAGGTTAGAGTTCGTGCGCCTTACATGCGACGGATAAACCCTAGAGGCTGTCTTCTGGCTGCCGCCAAGCGGGTCTCTTTTTCTTTTGAACGCCCCACTCAAAGGAGCCGGTCTCGTTTCTTTCTTCCTACCTCCCTTTTTCTTTTCTCCTGTCAAAAAAGAAAATGAGACGATTATGGCAGAAATTCTCCAGCTTGTCTCGAAGCCTTTTCATTTTCCACCTCAATCTTGCAAAATCTATCCACTTTTTCATTAGTGCAAGCCTTGTAACCCAATGGCTGTGATTGCACCGAATCGTCTTAGACTTTATTAGGTTTTCTTATCAATTCTCAAGTCCATGTCGATTTTCATCTTTTTTTATTGTTATTTATGTGACAATAGTTTATGTGGATCAAGTGATTAATAAGATGTGGGTCAACTAAGCATTAGTCTTTTATCGATTCTCAAGTGCATGTTGATTTTCATTTTTTTAAAGGATAAAATTGCATCTCATGAACGAAGTGATTAGTAATATGTTAGATCAATTAATAAGTACGTATTGATTATGAATAATTCTATTACAATGTTTTTAATGTCTAGAATTGTTTTTAATGTCTAGGATTATGTTCGGATAGTCCTTTTGGACATCTAAAGTGGGACCATCGTGAAATGAAAAGTCCAAACAATGATAGGATTTTCTCAAGGAATCCTTGCTTGCTGGGATGGTGGTCTTGCTATCGATCTTCCAAGCACTTGAGCTCCAAACATCGGACGTAGTACGGGAATCGAAACTTCTCGACCGATGTCCTTCGTCGTGGGCCGACTTCCTGGCTGCCGCCATTTTCCGAGGGCTGGCGGTTGCCTTCATTCGCTAAGGGATCAAATTTGGGCTCTTTCCAATTGAAGGTTTCACATTTGCGGGCTTCCGGTAATTTTTAGATCCTGGGCCTTTTATGGGCCTGGCCAACAAAAGCCCAATAGCAAAATCGAAGTTTTACGTGGCCACCATCAGGGATGCATGATGGGGGAATAGGGAAAGACAGTTTGATGGTCATGATCAAATGCTAAACTATTCAAAGGACTTCGTAGCAAGTACATATCTAAACCCGACTCGACACAGACCGGGTAAATCGAAGACGTTGGTTACTGTTGATACTAAAAAATGACCGAGTCCTTCACTTTACTTGATGCGATGTCAATATAGAGTTTCGTACTACGAACTTCATAGTTAGTCAATTTAATTATTGATGAGAGGTTATGCAAAGAAAACCCCTCGATAAACACAAGTATTGATGATTGACATGATGTTGATATACAGTTAAGTGTCGAGTGACTAGATTATGGATAAGATATTGAAGGCCAAGAACCTTGTCGATGGTCATGATTATTGTGACCAAATACTATTATTGATATATGATGACGATTAGTTGATGATTAATACTTGATGAACTTATGGACATGTCTGGTAACACTCCAATTTCTCTATTTTTTCGTTTTTTTATTCCTCGGAACATAAATCTATTTATGTAGGTTTTTGTTCATGAGAATAGATTCAGAACAAAAATGAAAAATAAAAAAAAATATTTTTTTGTTTATGAGAACAATTCAATAATCAAACTAATTTTTTTTTTCCTTTTCTTCTTTTTCTCTTCTTCCTCTTCTTCCCTTAACTAATCGCCTGCCTTGGTAAGGCAACCTTGCCCAACCATCAATGAGGGCAAGGGCGGTGTCACTCGGCCATGGTGAGGCTGACCTCACGATGGCTCAACGAGGCTGACCTCATGATGGCCCATTGAGATCGAGCCTAACAAGGCTTGGGGGTTGGCAATCGGCCAAAGAAAGAAGGAGAAGAATAAAAAGTAAATAAATAAAAAAGAAGAAAGAGAAAAATGTAATAAAAGTATTAAAAATTAAAAGAAATTATAAACTACATAAATATTTTGGAGTCATACTAAATGTGTTTCTATTTCGAAAATATAAATTTTATGCAGTTATCAAATGTATTCTTCTATTCTAATGGTGCGTTTGGAACCACTTTCCAAAGCCCCTTTGGGGTCCAAAGCCCCTTGGGCAAAAAAAAGAGTGTTTGGCAAAACACTTTGGAATGGACTTAATGGCAAAGCAAGTATTTTTAAGGTTGAAAGCCCAAGGCAGGTGAGGACCTGCCTTGGACTTTTAGCTTTTTCGGCATGCTCACGCGACACTGTTCACTTTTTTTTTTTTTTTTTTTTTTTTCCAAAATTGTCCTCAAGAATTTTTTGTTTTTCTGGTGTGTGCCCTTGGATGAAACACTGTTCATCTTCTCCGGGCCAACGATTGCTACAGGGATGCTGCGACAGGCAATCTTCGTCGGAGAGTCGGGTGACCTCCGCGAGTTGCGGCGTTGTCGGCGATCCTCACTTGCTGCATCGCGACCTCCGCACGGAGTTCACTAGGGCCGCGCGACCCATCTGGTTGCCGATCTGGTGGTCGCGACCAGATTTGGTGCCGGAGGCTCGAGTGGTGACCACATCTGGGTCGCGCGACCTCACCGCCCCAAATCCGGGGGCGGCGAGGTCCTCCTGCGACCTTGACGCCTCGGATCTAGGTCGCCAGAGGTCGAGGCGGCGTCACGTGACCTCGTTGCCCCAGATCCGGGGTCGCTGGAGGTCGAGGCGGCGTCATGTGACGCGCGCGACCTCGCCGCCCCAGATCTGGGGTCGCCGGAGGTTGCGACGGTGTCACCCAAGCTTGCTGCCCAAGAACCGGGGTCATCAAAGGTCGCCGACGACCGCTGCCCTTGCCAGTCAATTTTTTTTTTAATTTTTCTTTTGATAATTTTTTTACCATAAAACTCATTTGTAAATGTAATTCTCCAAACACCATTTTGCTCAAAGTACTTCACAAAGAATTTTCAAAGTACAATTTACCAAACACAGTTTGCATTTTATAAAACACCTTTAACTCAAAGGTCTTTGCATTTTCCTAACGACTTTCCCCAAAAGTGGTTTCCAAACGCACCCTAAAACTTGATCGGGGAAAAAAATCATTTATAAATAAAAATTATTCCCGAAATTTTTTTTTTTTACCATACGCATCATTTAGTGCTAAAGGCAAAAAATTTGAAAGCTGCGTTATTTGAGTGTAAATGACGATTCGTGGGAAATATTGACATGTAATTGGAGAGTAATTGTGGAGCTTGAAGACGGTGTGCAGTTATAAATAAAATCGACATGCAGTTATGGAGCCTAGTCTTGGAGCCAAAATCACGGATATGCAGTTGTAGTATCTCATTTGAACATCAATCTTCTAGAAGCGATTATATTGTGTGATAGGCTAGACGTGTTAAATTGTTGTAGAAAGCCCCGGCCATCATTTTTAACAATGTATCTTGTAAATTAACTTTTCAAAAATTGCACTTACTTTCCTTTAGAGTAATTTGAACTAGTTCTTAGTTTTGTTGCGTTTCACACTTCGTGTTCAAATTTGCCACGAAATCCAAATCAAATTAAGTTAGAAGATCCAATCTTTTGGTGAAAGGAATGTCATCGCGTGGAGCCATTCCAAGTGAAACAATTTTGTGAGTTTTATGGAAGCCATGTTTAATTCAATGAATGTGATTGCACTCAATCCATCTATACTTTATTGGGTCTTTTATTGATTCTCGAGTGCTTCTTCACCTTCGTTCCTTCATTATCATTTACACTTTCGAGTCCATATTTAGCAAGTGCTTATGCGTAAATAGTAAAAATATGTCGTGAACCAAGCGATTGATAAGATGTAAGTCAATTTACCAGCATGTGCTGATAATGAATGATTTTTATGACAATGATTTGACGTCCAAAGACCGAGCAATTTCGTCTCTCTACATTTTCTAGGAACTTATCCAACACTGATGTCTTTCAATCACCAATATTTTATATTTTGACTTTGCCAAGAGGAATGGAAAAAATAATATAATAAAATAGCAAGAGACCCTATATAGAAAGATCGCAGAGGTAATTTTTTTAAAAAAATTTATTGGTAAAATTGAGGTGTCTCCTCAGTCAAAGTAGTAAGGACCACCTTTGAAACTGTAAGTGTAACATTCACGAGTTGTTTCATATCCACTTGGTCTTTGATAATGCAATTGATATAATATCAGAAATCATAATAAAATCGTTTGACTGCAACATGCCGAGACTGCGAGGAGATCACGTTCTTGGCGGTCTATTAATTCATGAGAACCCGAACAATCGATGCAATTTTAAAAACCAATTTTTTTCTTACAATGAAACATTTTGATTACTCCGTATTCTTCTCACAAATAAATCATCTTGACAATTGCACACCGTACATATTATCTTTGTAATATACCCTCCAAGGACTTGAGCCGATGTTGTCCCATTCTCAAGCTCAATGCTTAATCTTGATTGCTTATCGATAGACTAATCAAATGGGTGAGTTGGGTTGAGTTTTGGTCAAGTCTATAATGTTTCGATCTAAATTGACCCACTTAACCTATTTTGATTAATTTCTATATAATACAAATCTAGTGACTCCCGACTTAACTCGTATCCAATTCATACCTAATTTACTAAAACATTTTTATATTTAACTCGATATATCAAAGTTCATATCCAAAATAGGGTCAGAGTATAGAGTGAGTGAGCCCAAAATTGAGTGATGGCAATAAAGATTAAAGATAGTTATAGAGGTAAGTTGAATCTAAATAAATTGTGAACTTAGTTAACACCGTCTTAACATTTTAAGCCAATTTATGACCAATTTAATAAATGTAATTAATGCATATAATAACCAAACCCATTAAATATGGGTTAATAATGGGTTTTTGACTAATTTTGATAGATATAAGTATCCATTTTTATGTTGAAGCTATTTTTCGAGCCACTCAAGCCTAGTGTGATTGGGCTCGATTCCATAGTCTAGAAAAGCTGGATTGGAATTTTCTTTGATATTATGATCTTACCTTGGCAAGTCACGTATTGCGCACTTAGGGCTCGTTTGCTTCGGCTTTGGGAAAAAGCCATTGGGAGAATGCAAATATATTTAAGCTAAAGGGGTTTGTGTAAATACAAATAGCATTTGGTAAATTGTAGTTTTAAAATGCATTGTAAAAGGAAATTAGCTTAAATACCGTTTGGTAAAAACTACATTTTGTAAAGGATTTTTGCTAAATTTTATATATAAAAAAATTTGATTTTTTTTAAAAATGTAGCCACCAGTGGCCAAATTTGGCCATCGACAGCCAATGTTTGGCGGCCAGATTTGGTCGTCGAACAGCCTCGCCTGAGGTCCGACGACCTTAGGTGACGGTTGGGGTTTGCAACCCAGGCATTGCCTGAGGTTCGGTGACCTCAAGCCTCCGTCGCCTGGGTCACGTAAACCCAGGCGACCACCACCTGAGGTCACTGGACCTCAAGCAACGCTTGGGTCGCGTGACCCAAGTGACGTGTTGCCTGAGGTTCGGCGACCTCAAGCCTCCGACGCCTAAGGTCGCGCGACTGTCGCCTAGGTCACGCAATGCCTAAGGTTTGGTGACCAAGTGATGCCTAAGGTCACCTTACCGTCGCCTAGGTCGTGTGACCTCAAGCGGCGGTCTCCGGGTGGCGACAACCCCCAGGCAGTGGTCGTCGGGGTCGATGACGCCTCAAGCGACGGTTGTTGATGCGGGCCACTCCTTGGTGGGCGATCATTGGCCTCCATTTGTCTCTTCGAAGAAGATAAATAGTATCGCAAAGAAAATGAACAGTACTGGACTTGCACTCCAAAGATGCAACTTCTCAAAGGATATCGAGAGCTGCATTAGGCTAAAGACCCTTAAAGCCATTTGGAGATGCAATTGTATTTTGCCAAAGTTATCCAAAAAATCCAACCAAATGCGTTTGTATTTGGCTAAGGGACTTTAGAGTCCCAAAGCCTATATGCAAATCTTATTTATGCTATACTTAGGCTTTATTGACTCATTTCATATCATGGTTCAAGAATTTAAATAAAATGGTGGGTTCTCTTATTTTATTCCTTTTCGAAATTCGAAGAAATTTCCAAAGAACTTCTTGGATTATCTGTTAATTGCTCAATCAATTATTTCTTTGGAATGCTAAAAGAAAATTAATGGATTTTCCTTTTTTAATATACTATATTCCGTACCCCGTTGCCCATGGATTTGATTCTTTCGATCAATATAGGGATTCGTATTGAAAATAATTCGAAATCTAGGAATTTGAAGTGTACTATTAAGAATTGCCTTTCTATTGTTTTAGATTGATTGAAATCAAGACAAATTAAAAAGAATTGGGATGCTATGTACATTACATATATCAAAAAGATACATATTGTAGATTAATCTATATTAAGATTATATATATATATATATATATATATATATATATATATATATATATATTATACAGTACAAGAATTGAATAGTAGATATCGAGAACGCAGTATGTCACACTTAGTCCTTCTTAGCCCCAGTCCACAGCTCCTATGCCAGCTTCCGGGAAAGTCGTTCCAATCCAATCGATAGAAGGCCGTGTCAAGCGTGAACTCCTCATATTCATCAGCAGTTCATCCAGAAAGAGGGTTAAACTAGTCGTTCATTTATGACCCAGTCATCAATCGGCGCTGGTCTTCGGTCTCTTACATGCGTTGGCATCCTCTGTATGGGTAATCGTAATCTTTTATACAGATTGAGATTGTTCAATTATGTTAATGTGAAGCGTCATGAGCAAGCTATCCATGTAGAGGCCGACCATGTATGTAAAGGAGAAAATAAATGAAGAAAAGATGGATCAACCTTAAACATGCCCCGTTGGACAGCCAATCGTTGACAAATCGACCCAATTATCAAAAGTCTGGTGCTGCAAGAAACTCTTTCCTCAATTTGATATATTTCTTTCGACCAAACAAAAGTGACTGATGGCATTTGCCAACTGCGACAAGGCAGCACCAAATCCCATTAGAAAAGTAGTAATCTTGACTTGGTTTCCTCGTACTGATATATACTTATTAATTTCACATGACTGTCAAACTGAAGTGTTTTCTGGAGATTTTCTTCTGGCCTTATTTCAAGATTGAAAGAGCCCGCTCTGATCTTCCCCTCCTCAATTAACTACTCTTCTTCTCAATTCATCTGCACTTAGCATATGCATGACTCTGCATATAATGTGCATTCGGAGCATCTTCATTCTTGTTGCATTTCTTATAGTAATCGCGACAATCGATGGCCGGTCTGTGCCGGGTGATTCTTTGCTGCTAGTTTCAGATGGCGTTGATTGCGGCCATGATCAGCATAATGGGCCTCCTCCTGATTTGATTCTTCTCAAAGGAGCAGCGGGTGTTCTGGACGATGAGGATGAAGTTTGTGAGCAGATGTATGGGTTCTTGCCATGCTCGTACAGCATAGCAGGTCACCTGTTCTTGATGCTGGTTTACGAGTATCTGCTGTTTCAGGGGGAGTCCTTCGTTGCTTCCGGGAGCGAGCAGATATTTAAGATGCTCGGTCCTGGAATATTTGGGGCCAGTGCTTTCCATGTCCTTGGTGCTCTACCGGAGGCCTTAATACTTCTAGGTATACATCTCCATGTTCTTTTTCTGCATAATCTTTCTTCCATTCCCTTCATTGTCTTCTTCTTCTTCGATGGTCGAGTTTGTGCTTTAAGCAATTGCTTTAGTAAGAAGCAACAGATGGGCTTTGGGGAGCTAATGATTCTTTAAATTCACTGTGAACTGAAGATGTGTCGGTAAAATTGAACTTCCGAGGTAGAATCAGAAAGAAACAAGATACAAGATACAAGAATTGTGTAAATCGGAATTAAGTGAAAAAATTGCGGCTTGTTCGCAAATTCTATGTCAATGCAGGTTCCTTGATCATCAAAAGCTAGCTTTGACCCGACATACTCTCTGCGATACATTGGAGCTGGCCCTACGCCATAAAAAATGACTAAATCTGTCTGGCTGGCAGGGCCACCTTGTATGACTCTTGACTCTTCGTGGTATTGAAGTTTCTCTTGGCTTATTTAATTTCCAACGTCACTACTTGCATACCACGTATCAGGAAGCAGAGTTTTAGTTTCAAAGGAGAATAGTGATGTTGGGATTTTCGTGGGACAATGATCCTTTCTTTAATCATGAGTTAGACATTTCCACAGCTAATGTATTGTCATTCAGATTCACTAAAGAGAAAATTCCTGAAAACAATAGCTGTGGCATCAAATTATGTCTCACAAGACCCTCAACTGAGGGAGGGAAATCTATCTTCAATTTAAATATTTGTCCTGCTTTTTTTCCAGCATCGGGACTTCTGAACAGCGAAGAGGTGGCACAGGAATATGTCGTGACCGGTGTTGGGTTGCTGGCCGGATCCTCGAGCCTGCTTCTGACATTGTTATGGGGAACTTGCGTCCTCCTTGGTAGCAGAAAATTATCTGATGGAATGGAACCCAACACTTCAGATTCAAGCAAATTTTCATGGAAGAAGTTCTTATCCTCAATGAAAGGTAACATTTCCAGATTTTCATCAAGCATTAACGTCATCATGTCAACTTTGTGAAAAGAGAGTACGTAGGTGGAAGGTACTTGGATATAAGGTACTGTACATAGTACGAGAATATTCAAGAATCAAGGACAAAAGACTATTAAGAGGAAAATTTTCAAGAAATGGGTCTCACTTGGTTCTGTTTCTAATACTACAGCGGCCAAGATCATGCTATCTTCTTGCGGGCATTTCTTGTGTATATGCACATGCTATAACTTGATTCGTATGCTTTCAAGTCATGATTTTTCTGTCCTAACTATTTTCTAGATTCTTTGAAATTCTTAATACTCTGAACGGGTGACCCTTATATATAGTTTTGCGCTAATACATTACTGGCTGTGGTAATAGCTCAAAGAGCAAAAGAGAAAGAAAATCAGCGATGTTGCTATAACTTAGAGAGGAATCTGATTAACCTTTCTTTATCGGCAACACAGGCTCCGGTATCATCACTGATTCAGAGACTAGCTACACTGCCAGGATCATGGTAATCTCAGCATTCCCATTCATCATGATACAAATCCCGGATATTTTCTCGGTATATTCAGCTCAACCTGTTATGATCCTCTGTTCGCTCGCTGTTTCAGTTGGGTTGCTGCTCTTATACTTCTTCTATCAGGTAACCTACGCATGCCCATACGTTTATGTAAATTGTTGAGCTGGCATGACGCCTTTAACAAGTCATAAACTTTGAGGCTTCCATAACTTCAGTAGGGATACTGAGCCTAGAGTTCAAAAGCTAGATGTATAGAGATAAGATGCAAAGTTTAGCTCTATGTTCATATGCCATAATATTTTGCAGATATTTGAGCCATGGATTCAACAGAGAAGACTCGAGTATGTGAAACACGAGCAGTTAATGCTTCGAATCATACAACATCTGCAACGACACGCACTAGAAAGACTTCTCACAGAGGATGGAGCACCAAACATACATGCTATAAGGAGGCTAGTCTTCATCCTACCACTTGTCTTGTTGCCGGATATGAGCAAGATGGTGTTGTTCTAATTGATACTAACAAAGTCTGCATACTGCAGGCTATTTGAAGAAATCGATCAAGATGGGGATGATGCTATATCGCCATCCGAATTAAAAGAGCTGTTGCTAGAAATTAAGTTCAAACACATGCACGTGGACAAAGATAAAGCGGTAGATGAAATAATGGGGGAATTTGACATTGCCGGTGACCATAGGATAAGCAAAGACGAATTCGTCACTGGATTTACGAAATGGCTTGAGGAGGCAAAGATTGCGATGGACAAGCAAACTTACTCGAAAAACTCTTTTAAGGACTTGTATCAGGTAATTTTGCAGTCGAGGGGATAAATTCTGCAAGTTAAATTCCCATCTATGATGAATGTGCTGTTAAACTGTTAAGAAGTATTTTCCAGCTCTTTCAACCATTTATTCAGAAGAAAAAGGAAGAGCGCAAAATGAAAAAGCAAATAGCCGCAGAAATTCTCGCGCATGTGCAGACCAAGTCAGTCAAAACCCTATTCTTTGAAAATGGCACACCTGATCTGCCTGCTATTAGAAGGTCGGGCTCGATTAATTACTTTCAGATGTGCTACTATTAGCACCTTATTATGAGAACTAATTAGTTAGTTATTCTCTTATGAATTATGACCATCTGCATTTTGGTTTCAGATTATTCGAACAGATTGATCGCAATGGAGACAACAGCATATCACGAGCTGAGCTGAAGGAACTAATGATGGGCATCAAGTTTGGTGACATACCCTTTGACGTGGATGAAGTAGTTTCAAAGGTCATTGAGGTCTTTGACAAAAGCGGAAACTGCCAGATAAATGAGGAGGAATTCGTTGCTGGATTGGTGAATTTGCTCGATACTTCAGGTGAAGGCAATAAGATCCGAGCGTCTAAGTTAAACACCAGTCGAGATGATTTCTACCAAGTAAGGCCATTTCAAACTTGGCTTTTTACGCAATGTCAAATACTACCGTACTTCTTTTCATGTCTGATATTGTGACCTGATTATGCAAGAGAACTTGGGAAGAAACCGACAAATTGGTGGATGAAGATAAGGGAAAAGGAGATGCCAAGAAGACGTCATGGATTTGGGTCAAGTCTATGTCGTCGTTGTTGCTCGGAGTTATCATATTAGCGGTCCTTGCAGAACCTCTCATCTTTAGTGTGCAGAGCTTTTCGAAATCAGCAGGCATACCGTCTTTCTTCATCTCATTCATATTGGTTCCTCTGGCCACAAACGCAAGAGGAGCTTGTGCGGCAATCAAAGCAGCCAGACATAAGAAGGAGCGAACCACTTCTCTAACACTTTCTGAGGTCTGTCCTACTGATTCCATAAATTCAAGGAAATTCTTAATGCTGCAGGTGTATAAAGGTAGCACATTGTAAAGTGTCTCAAGTTTCGCTCAAACGTTGATATGACCCCCTCAATTTTCATCCTAGTGTGAGATTAGACAGTACTATCAGATGTTTCTTTGCATCATCAAAACAGAATGCGTATCTAGAACAGTGAAATGCATCGTTGTATTGATGCGGACTAGTTTCTTAAATAGGACAAGTGGCTAACATGTTTTTTGGCTTTGTCTATGCGGTAATGCAGATCTATGGAGAAGTGTTCATGAGCAACATGCTCGGCTTCTGCGTCCTCTTGTCGCTGATATACGCCCGTGAGTTGACATGGGAATTCTCTGCTGAAGTTCTTGTGGTGCTAATCGTGTGTGGTCTGGTGGGTCTGATTGCAAGCTTCAGGTCAACCTTCCCAGTTTGGACATCAATCCTGGCTTACTTGTTGTACCCTCTGTCTCTTCTCTTGGTCTATGTTCTTGATGATGTCCTCAACTACTCCTAGGACTGTACACATACAGTTTGAGAGTTCCATGTTTCCAACTTTGGTTAATTAGCGCATTCCCGATCAATACTTGAAGATGTAATCGTATGGTACCTGAATAGTCTCTCGGACACTCAGTTAACTTTTACAGATAACTGTGCAAAATTAAAGGCACGATAAGATTTTCGGACGACGTATGGGAATCGAAACTTCTTGACCTATCCGTAGCTGGCCCGCGGACTCTTGATAGCTGCCGATGTTTTGGTTTGCGGGCCCGACTTCTTGCTTGCCAACATCTATGGTAGTTCATCGGTCATGGGCTTTTGTCTTGGGCCTGGCTAATATAAGCCTCAAAGCAATATCAAAGATTTACATGGCTACCATTAAGGCCGCATGTTAAGGGGATTTATGCAATGACCACTCGTCAGTCATTATCAAACGCGAGACTCTCCTAAAAAAACTTCACCCAATTGGAGGGCAAATACACATCTAGACTCGACGGCCGGCCACCACGACGACGGCCGGTGACCGGCCACAGGCAAGATCGAGCTTGCCGATGTCGGGCAAGGCTCGATCTCGCTAATCTGGTGAGGCTGAGGCCCCACTTGACGCTGGTGAGCTTGAGTCTCGCCAGATCCGGCGAGGCTCGACCTCATTCGTCGTCGGCGAGACTCGAGCTCGTCGGCTTTCGGCGGGGCTCGATCTCGCTGATCTGGTAAGGCTAAGGTCCTGCCTGACATTGGCGAGCTCAAGTCTCACCAGATCCAATAAGGCTTAAGCCTTGCTAGTTGTCGGCGACTTGTCGACAAGCTCGAGCCTAGCCCGGCCTATCGCCGGCATTGCCCGCCGATTGCCGGCTAAGGAAGGAAGAAAAAGAAAAAAAAAGAAAAAAAGAAAAAAGAAAAAAAATTGAAATATGAAAAATAATTATAATTTCGATTTTTTAATTAAAAAATATTTTTATAAAGTTAAAAAAGGCCATGGATTTAAAGTTGGTTTCCTAATAATCCATTTAGACTCATTTCTTTTTGTGTTTTACTTTCTCAGACCCATTTCTGATCTATATTTAACTTTCACTTGACCCATGTATGACCCATTTAACTAAAAATGGGTCATAATATAGGTTTATGATCCATTTTGCCAGCTCTAAATATCAAAAATCATAATAAAATCGCTGAATGCAACATGTTGACACTCCGCAGAGATCATGTTTTTTGGTGGTGTATTAGCTAATGAGAACTCGAATAGTCCACACCATTTCAAAAACCAATTTTCCTATTGAAATGTTTTGATTTTCGATATCCTTCTTCACAACTAAGTCATCAAAGTAGGCATGAACTAACTTTTTCCATATATACCTTTCGGGACTCGAGATGTTTTCCGCATCTTGCTATGTTATATACCATTTTTGACATATTAATCGGCATGTCACGTGATATAAATGCAATTTTATCAATGTGATTTTATGAAGTAAAGTGAAGCACTTCTTATCTTTTTGAGATCAAAGGACCTACATTGTCAAGGGTGTTTCTATCACCCCGTGGGCATAGAACCTTATAAGTATGTTTTGATAGTATTCTTCTCAATGCATGAGCATTTCCTTTTAATACAATGAGTTAGTGACTTATTCTAATTGAGTTGCGCAACGAAGACCATATAATAGGAGTTACACTAAGAGTGGTACCGCATGAAAGACCTCATTATGCGCCTTTCGAATCATTAAAACCTCTAGATTTCGCATGCCTAACTTAACGAGACCCACAACTGACGAGAGCCTGATAAGCCAGACGAGAGCCGCGGGGGGCGCAGAGGCCTATGAGGTAGGCAGTGTAAGTGAAGCTACTAGGGGTCACGCCGGCTCGGACCATGTCCTCGAACAACACTCGAGCGGCTCTGTCCAAGTCGCCGGTACTGCAAAGCGCCTTGATCAAGATGGTACCGGTGTAGTCGTCGGGAACAAAATCGAGCAACTTCAACATCTCGTACGGAGTGACGGCGGCGGCGGGATTGCCGCTCTCGATCAAGCTGTCGAGGAGGAAATTACAGGTGGAGACGCGGGGGAGGAGGCCGCCCCTCTTGAACCCGAACAGGGTATCGATCGCGCCGTCGTAGAGCCCGGCCCGAACGAAGGCCCTGACGAGGAAATCGACGGAGCGAAGGAGGAGAGGGGACCCGCCGAGCAGAGCAAGAGAATCGAGCAAGGAAGGAACGGCGGCGCCCGAGGCGACGACGCGGGAGAAGACGAAGTCGAGGCGGGAGCGGGAGGCGGAGGGGGAGAGGACGGAGATGAAGGAGGCATAGGCGAAAGGGTCGAGGGGGAAGCCGGAGGAGTCGAGGTGGCGGAAGAAGGAGAAGGCGCGGTCGGGGTCGTGCTTGAGCCGGCTCACGGCGGAAGCGGCGGGGGAGTCGAGGCGGGGGTCGCGGGGAGGCGGGTCGGAGTCGAGGAGGCATGCGGAGGAGGCGGAGGAGAGGAGCTTCGGCTTGGGGAAGGAGGAGGAAGGAGAGAGGAGAGGCTTGTGCTTGGTGCACCTTAGGACTGCTGCAGGGGCCACCCACATCACCCGCCGCTACTGCTGCTGCTTCAGCAATCCCTCCTTCATTCTGCAACCAGAGATTCAGCATAAGCTGACGAGCAGGGAGAGTTTGCAGTCCACGGACAGCGATCGAAGTGGATGGACAGTTTCTGGGTTCCGGGACCGAACTGGAGGTTTGAGTTTGAGTTGGCGCGCCTTACATGCGACGGATAAACCCTAGACGCTGTCTTCTGGCTGCCGCTGAGCGGGTCTCTTTTTCTTTTGAAACGCCAAACTAGAAGGAGCCGGTCTCGTTCCTTTCTTCCTACCTCCCTTTTTTTTTTTTTTTTTTGCTTCTGTCAAAAAGGAAAATGAGACGATTATGGCAGAAATTCTCCTGCTTGTCTTGACCTGAAATAGAAGCCTTTTCATTTTTTTCATTTGAATCCTCAATCTTGCCAAATCTATCTACTTTTTCATTAGTGCATGTCCTGTATAACCCGATGGCCGTGATTGCGTTAAATCATCTAGGTTTTCTTATTGATTCTCTCTTATTGATTCTCGAGTCCATATCGATTTTCTTTTTTTTTTTTAAATTATTATTATGTACGTGATAGAATTCATGTGGCTCAAGTGATTAATAAGATGTGGGTGAACTAAGTAGTGGTCTTTTATTGATTCTCAAGTGCATGTCGATTTTCATTTTTTTTAAAGGATAAAAATGTATCTCGTGAACTAAGTGATTAGAAAGATATGAATCAATTAACAAGTATGTATTGATAATGAATAATTGTCACGCCCCGAACCCCGAGCGCGCCAACATCCCACCATGGTCATGCAAATGCGACATTCCCAGGTAGTGTCGCCGACCCCATTTATTTATTAATGCGCAAGCGGAACGTATTATAAAATCCCTGACAATAAAATAAGGGATAGAAAAGCAGGAAACAATTTCACAACCAATCACTTACATAAACCAACGGAGTTACAGACGAAGGCCTATAGTCAAAAATCTACAAATGACTGGCTTTTAAAAAGAGGTTATCCTACGACCTACAAGTTGTACACGATCTCCAATCCTTATGACTTCACCTCTCCAACTCCTCAAGGCCAACCAAAGCTATCTGGCCGCTCCGTCCATCAGGAACCTGAAATGGTTATTCAATAACCACTAAGACAACGTCTCAGCAAGTTCAACCCCCTAAACCCATATTAGAAAGAAAATACGCCCAAGGGTAGCTTAGCCACATCACACAGAGAACTTACCTCGCCTCAATTCCTTCCTGCAGGTTAACACAATTTGAATCACACAATCTCAGGTAGTAATAATAATTCAAACAATTGGAACGCCATTACTTTTATATAAATCACGATCGCACTTAGCACGCATTCTAATTATTATTCACTGCCATACAAGGGCATAGCCTACTCGTAGGTGGATATTTATTAACATTACGGCATTTCTAGAAGAATAAAGGTCCAGTCAGTCCCGCTACTACTGCGACCAAGCCACGTCATTCTATCGACGGCATTTCTAGAAGAATAAAGGTCCAGTCGGTCCCGCCACTACTGCGACCAAGCCACGTCATTCTATCGACGGCATTTCTAGAAAAATAAAGGTCCAGTCGGTCCCGCCACTACTGCAACCAAGCCACGTCATTCTATCGACGGCATTTCTAGAAGAACAAAGGTCCAGTCGGTCCCGCCACTACTGCGACCAAACCACGTCATTCTATCGATGGCATTTCTAGAAGAACAAAGGTCCAGTCGGTCTCGCCACTACTGCGACCAAGCCACGTCATTCTATCGACGGCATTTCTAGAAGAACAAAGGTCCAGTTGGTCTCGCCACTACTGCGATCAAGCCACGTCATTCTCTTGACGGCATTCTAGAAGAATAAGGATCCAGTCGGCCTAGCCACTACTACGACCCGAGCCTTTCAACTACCACACGACAATTCGATACCGATCCTTGGATACTTTACATTTCACTTACATAATCCAATTACAATTTTAGCCATTAACAATCCAATTTCAATGCCGAACTCGACACTTGAGATTTTATGAATAAAATCCATATTTATCACAATCAATACTCGATTTGCCACAATTAATTATCAAATTCAAATTCTAAATACACAGAAGCGATCGGCACGAAATTCTGAGAGTTTAGGGTCCGACGAAATTTTTGAATTTTAATAAATAATAAATTTTATTCCGAAAATTAATTAAATAATAATATCCATATTTTTCGCAATCCACACTCAATTTATAATATCCAACCATCAATTTCAAAATCTGAAATACAAAGCAGCGATCTAAGACGAAATTTCGAGCAACCAGGGTCAAAAATAATTTTTTTCGTTTTTTTTAAAATAATAATATTTTAATAATTTCGAATTATAAAATAATATTATGTTTTCCAGAATTTCGAAGCATTTAAATAATTCAAAACTAAAATCTTTTTATGTCACATCAAGGCTTAATTTTAAATAACTTCTTTTAATCTTTAATTTAAACACACTTAACATAAACCAACCTCTTAATCCAATTTATAATTAAATACACTAATCCACCCACATAAACTTACTTAATTTAAACTAAGCACACTTAGGGCATCATTAACACTCTAATCAAAATTTAGTGAGTTAAACTCACCGGATTAGCGAGCCGAGTGGACCAAAACGACAAGGGCGACGCCGAGATCGACTTTTCCAAAGGCGGGCCTAGCTTCCGGGGCCGGGAAGACAGCCAAAATGGGCTAAACATGGGCTGTCATACCCATTTTTCCAGCTGCTGTCTGCTGCAGTTTGAGGCCGAGAAAGGGTAGATCCGGAGCTTGGATGAGATGGAGAAGGACCGGGGAAGGTTGAGGGGTCGAACCGGACCAAGGCGGGACCTGAACGGTGGCCGGAGGTGGCCGAATGGCTTCGGCACGAGCGGTTGCAGCAGCTGCGACACGAGCTAAGGCGGAGTGGGAGGCGGAGGCGGCGCGACAGCGGGCCGGCGAGCACGCACGGGAGGCGCGGGGCAAACGCACGGCGGCGGCGACGACGGCGAAGGAGGCGGACGGCGAGGGACTGCTTCGGCTTCTTCCTCTGCAATTTTCTGGTCTTTTTGCACAAAGAAGACGGAGGAAAAACCAACGAAAGGGAGGGAGGAAGGAGAGAGAAGGAGAGAGAAAGAGGGGGGCCATTTTCTTTTCTTTTTCCTTTTCTTTAATCCAACAAATTGGCCCACCATGACATCACTACGATGATGTCATACTCCACTCACTCAAAACTCCCACAACCTTATTCCAATGGGCCCATTTTATTTTTCCACGGGGCATAAAACTTTTTGTGCAACAATTTCTTCAATTCCACTTAATTCTCTTCTAATTGAATATTAATCCCACTTGAATTAAATCAAATTGACCCCCATTAATTCATTCAACACCTCATCAATCAAATTTGTATTTTTTTCTTACCATTGTGGCGTACTTGCATCCCAATTTCACAATCTCTAGCTTCAACTGAACGAAAACGGCCCTATTTATCCAGTCGAAATTACAACCCGAAAATCTGGATGTCACAATAATTCTATGACGGCGTTTTTAATGTCTAAAATTATGTTTGAATAGCTCTTTAAACGCTTAAATTAAAGTGAGACGATCATTGAAATGAAAAGCGGAACGATAGGATTTTCTTGAGAAATCCTTGCTTGGGATGGTGGTTTTGCTATCAATCTTCCAAGCACTTGAGCTCGTAACATCGGACGTAGTACGGGAATCGAACTTCTCGACCTATCCGAGGTCAGCCATCCGACTCTCGATAGCTGCCATTGTCCTTGGTCGTGGGCCGACTTCTTGGCTGCCGCCATTTTCCAAGGGCTGGCGGGTGCCTTCATTCGCTAATGGATCAAATTTGGGCTCTTTCCAATTAAAGGCTTCGCAATAGCGGGCTTCCGGTAATTTTTAGATCCTGGGCTTTTTATGGGCCCGGCTAACAAAAACCCAATAGCAACATCGAAGTTTTACGTGGCCACCATCAGGGACGCATGATGGGGGGATAGGGAAAGACAGTTTGACGGTCATCATCAAATGCTAGACTTTATTTAAAAGACTTCGTAGCAGGTATATATCTAAACTCGACTCGACACAGACCGGGTAAATTGAAGACGTTGTTTACTGTTGATACCAAAAAATGACTGAGTCCCTCACTTTACTTGATGCGATGTCAATATAGAGTTCGTTGTTAATCAATTTAATTATCGATGAGAGGTTATGCAAAGAAAACTCCTCGATAAACACAAGTATTGATGATTGACATGATGTTAATATGCAGTTAAGTGTCGAGTGACTGGATTATGGATAAGATATTGAAGGCCAAGAACCTTGTCGATGGTCATGATTATTGATGACCAAATACTATTATTGATATATGATGACGATTGGTTGATGATTAACACCTGGTGAACTTATGGACATGTTTGGTAATACTTCGATTTCTTTATTTTTTTGTTTTTTGTTTTTTATTTCTCAGAATAGAAATCCGTTTGCGTAGGTTTTGTTTCCAAGAATAGATTTTGAACAAAAATAAGAGACAAAAAAATTGCTTTTTTGTTTCTAGGAACAACTTAATAATATTTTTCCTTTCTTTTCCTCTTCCTCCTCTTCTTCCCTTAGTTGGTCATGAGGTGACCTTGCCTAGCCACCAGCGAGGGAGAGGGCAATGTCGCTCAGCCATGGCAAGGCCGACCTCGCGGTGGCCCGAGAGGTTGAGTCTAACAAGGCTTAGGGGTTGATTATCGGCCAAAGAAAGAAGGAGAAGAAGGAAAAAAAAAAGAAAAATATAATAAAAGTAATAAAAATTAAAAGAAATTATAAGTCACAAAAATATTTTTGAGTCGCACTAAACGCATTTCTATTTTGAAGATAGAAATTTTGTGCAATTATTAAAAAAAAATTCTGCTAAAAAATTTGATCAGGAAACAAAAATATAAAAAAAATATTTTTAGACAAAAGTTGTTCCAAAAAATAGAAACGCGCACCCTTAAGTGCCAAAGGCAAAAAACTGAAAGCCACGTTATTTGAGAGCAAATGATAATTCATGGGAAATATTGACATGCAATTGGAGAGTAATCGTGGAGCTCGAAGACGATGCGCAGTTATAAATAAGATCGATGTGCATTTTGGAGCCTAGTCATGGAGCAAAAATCACGGATATAATATCTCATTTGAATATCAATTGCCTAGAAGCGATTATATTGTCTGATAGGTTATAAGATGTGTTAAATTGTTTTAGAAAGCCTCGGCCATTAATTTAAACAGTGTATCTTGTAAATTAACTTTAGGAAAATTACACTTACTTTCCTTTAGAGTAATTTGAACTACTTCTTAGTTTTGTTGCCTTTCGTGCTTCGTGTTAGAATTTGCCATGAAACCCAATTCAAATTAAGTTTGAAGATCGAACCTTTTGGCAAAAGGTATGTTATCGCGTGGAGCCATTTTTTTTTTTTTTGGTCAAACTAAGATATGTATTGATTTTGCCTAAAAGAATACAAGAAGGAGGCCTGGCACCTACAAAAGACAGACACTCAAAATGACAAAAGTCAAAGAAGAGTGTAAGGGTGCCGTGGTTCCCAAAAGAGACCAACCAGTAAAAACCAACAAAAGAAGTAAAGGACCACCATACAAACGCTAGAGACCTCTATCAATCAAAGAAGAGACGGATGTAAATCTCAACTCTGTTGAAGTCTTCTATTCTTGGGAATGTCAGGGACATGCTTAAAGGTCATCGCCTTGTCTTTAATAGCCTTTTGGAGGTGCATCTTCATCACCGGGAGAAAGAGGGTCTGATTACGAAATAAGATATTGTTGCGCTCTTTCTAAATGATATAACAAAGAGCTCCAAAGCCAAAATGAGCCAAAGACTGGTGAAAGCTACTACCAGCGATATGTTTGGCAGCCCAATCAAGATTCTCCGTCCAAGGCTTATTAAGCCAAGCAAGATTGAATTTAGCCGCCCAAAAAGAAGCAAGACTACTAGAGATGTGGCATACAAAAAACAAATGATTTATGGAGTCTGGTCGGCAAGAGCAAAAGGGGCACATTGCAGCCGCAATTCTACCATAAGATAAGAGCAAAACTTGAGTTGGTTGGCAGTTACACATGATAAGCCATAGATGTGCTTGATAGCGAGGAGGCAAAGATGAGCTCCAAACGAACGAGGACCAAGAAACCACATAACCCTTAGGGCGAATTAAATCCCAAGCCAAAGCCGTTGAGAATCTCCCGGAAGGGTGTCGAAGCCATTGAAAACGGTCTTCTTCTTGGCTAAAAACCGGAAGAGGATCTCCCTAGTTTGCCATAATATTGAGGACATATCATAGGAGTAGAAAATCCATTGGTGACCGAAGCCAGCCGCGAAATACCCGTTTAATGGAAGCCCCGTTTCATGGAAGCCCCGCGAAATAATTTTATCGCATGGAGCCATTCTAAGCGAAACAATTCCATAAGTTTCATGGAAGCCCCGTTTAATTCAATGAATGTATCTATACTTTATTGGGTCTTTCATTGATTCTCGAGCGCTTCTCCACCCTCGTTTCTTCATTATCATTTACACTTTAGTGTCCATATTTAGCAACCGCTTTTGCGTAAATAGTAAAAATATGTCGTGAACCAAGCGATTGATATGACGTAGGTCATTTGACCAGCATGTGCTGATAATGAATGATTTTTATGACAATGATTTGATGTCCCAAGACCACGCACTTTCGCCTCCATGCATTTTCTAGGAACTTATCCAACAGCGACATCTTTCCATCACCAATATTTTATATTTTGACTTTACCGAAAGGAATAGAAAAAATAAAAAAATAAAATAGTAAGAGATCCTATATAGAAAGATCGTACAGCTAAATTCTTTTTAAAATTTTATTGGTAAGATGGACGTGTCTCCTCAGTCAAAGTAGTAAGGAACACGTTCGAAACTATAAGTGTAACATTCACAAGTTGTTGCATATCCACTTGGTCTTTGATAGTGCAATTGATATAATATCAGAAACCATAATAAATTCGTTCAACTGCAACATGTTGAGATTGCGAGGAGATCCCGTTCTTGGCGGTCTATTAATTTATGAGAACCTGCACAATAGATGCAATTTTAAAAATCAAATTTTCTTACAATGAAACATTCTAATTACTCAGTCTTCTCACAAATAAATCATCTTGACAACTGCGCACCATACATAGTATCTTTGTAAGACTCAAGCCGATGTTGTCCCATTCTCAAGCTCAATGCTTAATCTTGATTGATTATTGATAGACCGGTCAAATGGGTGAATTGGATTGGGTTTCGGTCGGGCCAAAAATGGTTCGATCTAAATTGACCCACTTAACCTATTTTGATCAATTTCTATATAATACAAATCTAGTGACTTATACCTGACTCGACTTGTGCCCAATTCATACCCAATTTACTAAAACATTTTTATATTTGACCCAATATATGAAAGCTTATATCCAAAATTAGGTGAGAGTATAGAGTGAGTGAGCGCAAAATTTAGTGATGGCAAGAAAAATTAAAGATAGTTATAGAGGTAAGTTAACTCTAAATAAATTGTGAATTCACTTAACATCCATAATATGTTGGGTCTTAACATTTTAAGCCAATTTATGACCAATTTAATAAATGTAATTAATGCACATAATAACCCAACCCATTAAATATGGGTTAACAATGGGTTTATGACTAATTTTGACAGATATAGGTATCCATTTTTATGTTGAAGCTATTTTTCAAGTCACTCAAGCCTAGTGTGATTCGGCTCGATTCCATATTCTAGAGGAGCCGGATTGGAATTTTCTTCGAGGGGTCAAAGATATACTGGATTGAACGACAATCTTGAATAGTTGATACCAAGAACGCGGTATGTCACACCAACATGTGAACTAGTCCCTATTTAACTCCAGTCCACACAGCTCTTATCCTAGCTTCCGGGAAAGTCGTTCCAATCGATAGAAGGCCGTGTCAAACGTGAACTCCTCATATTCATCAGCAGTTCATCCAGAAAGAAGGGTAACCCAGTCGTTCATTTGTGACCCAGTCATCAATCGGCACTGGTCTTCGGTCTCTTACATGCGTTGACATCCTCTGTATGGGCAATCGTAATCTTTTATACAGATTGAGAATGTTCAATTAAGATCTGTTTACGTTACAGTGAAGTGTCAAGAACTAGGCAGCACCAAATCCATTAGAAAAGTAGTAATCTTGACTTGGTTTAGTCCTCGTGCTGATATGTGCTTACTAATCTTGCATGACTGTTAAATTGGAGTGTTGTCTGGAGATTTTCTTTTGGCCTTATTTCAAGATTGAAACAGCCCGCTCTGATCTTCCCCTCCTCAATTAAACACTCTTCTTCTCAATTCATCTGCACATAGCATATGCATGAATCTGCATATAATGTGCATTCGGAGCATCTTCATTCTTGTCGCATTTCTTATAGTAATCGCGACAATCGATGGCCGGTCTGTGCCGGGTGACTCTTCGCGGCTAATATCAGATGGCGTTGATTGCGGCCATGATCAGCATAATGGACCTCCTCCTGATTTGATTCTTCTCAAAGGAGCAGCAGGTGATCTGGACGATGAGGATGAAGTTTGTGAGCAGATGTATGGGTTCTTGCCATGCTCGTACAGCATAGCAGGTCACCTGTTCTTGATACTGGTTTACGAGTATCTGCTGTTTCAGGGGGAGTCCTTCGTTGCTTCCGGGAGCGAGCAGATATTTAAGATGCTCGGTCCTGGAATATTTGGGGCCAGTGCTTTCCATGTCCTTGGTGCTCTACCAGAGGCCTTAATACTTCTAGGTATACATCTCCATGTTCTTTTTCTGCATAATCTTTCCTCCATTCCCTTCATTGTCGTCTTCTTCTTCTTCGATGGTCGAGTTTGTGCTTTAAGCAATTGCTTTAGTAAGAAGCAACAGATGGGCTTTGGGGAGCTAATGATTCTTTAAAGTTCGCTGCAAACTGAAGACGCGTCGGTAAAATTGAACTTCCAAGGTAGAATCTGAAAGAAACGAGACACGAGAATTGTGTAAATCGGAATTAAGTGAAAAAATTGCTGCTTGTTCGCAAATTCTATGTTCTATGTCAATGCAAGTTCCTTGATCATCAAAAGCTAGCTTTGACCCGACATACTCTCTGCGACACATTGGAGCTGGCCCTACGCCATAAAAAAATGACTAAATCTGTCTGGCTGGCAGGGCCACCTTGTATGACTCTTGACTCTTCGTGGTATTGAAGTTTCTCTTTGCTTATTTAATTTCCAATGTCTCTACTTGCACGCCACGTATCAGGAAGCAGAGTTTTAGTTTCAAAAGAGAATAGTGATGTTGGGATTTTCGTGGGACAATGATCCTTTCTTTAATCACGAGTTAGACATTTCTACAGCTGATGTATTGTCATTTAGATTCACTAAAGAGAAAATTCCTGAAAACAATAGCTGTGGCGTCAAATTACGTCTCACAAGACCCTCAACTGAGGGAGGGAAATCTATCTTCACTTTAAATATTTGTCCTGCTTTTTTTTCCAGCATCGGGACTTCTGAACAGCGAAGAGGTGGCACAGGAATATGTCGTGACCGGTGTTGGGTTGCTGGCCGGATCCTCGATCCTGCTTCTGACATTGTTATGGGGAACTTGCGTCCTCCTTGGTAGCAGAAAATTATCTGATGGAATGGAACCCAACACTTTAAATTCAAGCAGATTTTCATGGAAGAAGTTCTTATCCTCACTGAAAGGTAACATTTCCAGATTTTCATCAAGCATTGACGTCATCATGTCGACTTTGTGAAAAGAGAGTACGTAGGTGGAATGTACATGGATATAAGGTACTGTACATAGTACGAGAATATTATGGAATCAAGGACAAAAGACTATTAAGAGGAAAATTTTAAAGAAATGGGTCTCACTTGGTTCTGTTTCTAATACAACTGGGGCAAAGATCATGATATCTTCTCGCGGGCATTTCTTGTGTATATGCACATGCTATAACTTGATTTGTACGCTTTCAAGTCATGATTTCATGATTTTTCTATCCTAACTATTTTCTAAATTCTTTGAAATTCTTAATACTCTGAATGGGTGACCTTTATATATAGTTTTGCGCTAAAACATTACTGGCTGTGGGAATAGTTCGAAGAGCAAAAAAGAAAGAAAATCAGCGATGTTGCTATAACTTAGAGAGGAATCTGACTAACCTTTCTCTATCGGCAACACAGGCTCCGGTATCATCACTGATTTAGAGACTAGCTACACTGCCAGGATCATGGTAATCTCAGCATTCCCATTCATCATGATACAAATCCCGGATATTTTCTCGGTATATTCAGCTCAACGCGTTATGATCCTCTGTTCGCTCGCTGTTTCAGTTGGGTTGCTGCTTTTATACTTCTTCTATCAGGTAACCTACGCATGCCCATATGTTTATGTAAATTGTTGAGCTGGCATGACGCCTTTAACACGTCATAAACTTTGAGGCTTCCATAACTTCAGTAGGGATACTTAGCCTAGAGTTCAAAAGCTAGATGTATAGAGAAAAGATGCAAAGTTTAGCTTTATGTTCATATGCCATAATATTTTGCAGATATTTGAGCCATGGATTCAAAAGAGAAGACTCGAGTATGTGAAACACGAGCAGTTAATGCTTCGAATCATACAACATCTGCAACGACACGCACTAGAAAGACTTCTCACAGAGGATGGAGCACCAAACGTACATGCTATAAGGAGGCTAGTCTTCATTCTACCACGTGTCTTGTTGCTGGATATAAGCAAGATGGTGTTGCTCTGATTGGTACTAACAAAGTCTACATACTGCAGGCTATTTGAAGAAATCGATCAAGATGGGGATGATGCTATATCGCCATCCGAATTAAAAGAGCTGTTGCTAGAAATTAAGTTCAAACACATGCACGTGGACAAAGATAAAGCGGTAGATGAAATAATGAAGGAATTTGACATTGCCGGTGACCATAGGATAAGCAAAGACGAATTCGTCACTGGATTTACGAAATGGCTTGAGGAGGCAAAGATTGCGATGGACAAGCAAACTTACTCAAAAAACTCTTTTAAGGAGTTGTATCAGGTAATTTTGCAGTCGAGGGGATAAATTCTGCAAGTTAAATTCCCATCTATGATGAATGTGCTGTTAAACTGTTAAGAAGTATTTTCCAGCTCTTTCAACCATTTATTCAGAAGAAAAAGGAAGAGCGCAAACTGAAAAAGCAAATAGCCGCAGAAATTCTCGCGCATGTGCAGACCAAGTCAGTCAAAACCCTATTCTTTGAAAATGGCACACCTGATCTGCCTGCTATTAGAAGGTCGGGCTCGATTAATTACTTTCAGATGTGCTACTATTAGCACCTTATTATGAGAACTAATTACTTAGTTATTCTCTTATGAATTATGACCATCTGTATTTTGGTTTCAGATTATTCGAACAGATTGATCGCAATGGAGACAACAGCATATCACGAGCTGAGCTGAAGGAACTAATGATGGGCATCAAGTTTGGTGACATACCCTTTGACGTGGATGAAGTAGTTTCAAAGGTCATTGAGGTGTTTGACAAAAGCGGAAACTGCCAGATAAATGAGGAGGAATTCGTTGCTGGATTGGTGAATTTGCTCGATACTTCAGGTGAAGGCAATAAGATCCGAGCGTCTAAGTTAAACACCAGTCGAGATGATTTCTACCAAGTAAGGCCATTTCAAACTTGGCTTTTTACGCAATGTCAAATACTACCGTACTTCTTTTCATGTCTGATATTGTGACCTGATTATGCAAGAGAACTTGGGAAGAAACCGACAAATTGGTGGATGAAGATAAGGGAAAAGGAGAAGCCGAGAAGGCGTCATGGATTTGGGTCAAGTCTATGTCGTCGTTGTTGCTCGGAGTTATCATATTAGGGGTCCTTGCAGAACCTCTCATCTCTAGTGTGCAGAGCTTTTCGAAATCAGCAGGCATACCGCCTTTCTTCATCTCATTCATATTGGTTCCTCTGGCCACAAACGCAAGAGGAGCTAGCGCGGCAATCAAAGCAGCCAGACATAAGAAGGAGCGAACCACTTCTCTAACACTTTCCGAGGTCTGTCCTACTAATTCCATAAATTCAAGGAAATTCTTAATGCTGCAGGTGTATAAAGGTAGCACATTGTAAAGTGTCCTTAAGTTTCGCTCGCTCGTTGATATGACCCCCTCAATTTTCATCATAGTGTGAGATTAGACAGTACTACCAGATGTTTCTTCGCATCGTCAAAACAAAATGTGTATCTAGAACAGTGAAATGCATCGTCATATTGATGGAGACCAGTTTCTTAAATAGGACAAGTGGCTAACATGTTTTTTGGCTTTGCCTATGCGGTAATGCAGATCTATGGAGAGGTGTTCATGAGCAACATGCTCAGCTTCTGCGTCCTCTTGTCGCTGATATACGCCCGCGACTTGACATGGGAATTCTCTGCTGAAGTTCTTGTGGTGCTAATCGTGTGTGGTCTGGTGGGTCTGATTGCAAGCTTCAGGTCAAACTTCCCAGTTTGGACATCGATCCTGGCTTACTTGTTGTACCCTCTGTCTCTTCTCTTGGTCTATGTTCTTGATGATGTCCTCAACTACTCCTAGGACTGTACACATACCGTTTGAGAGTTCCATGTTACCAACTTTGGTTAATTAGCGCATTCCTGATCAATACTTGAAAGTGTAATTGAATGGTACCTGAATAGCCTCTTGGACACTCAGTTAACCTTTACAGATAACTGTGCAAAATTAAAGGTGCAAGAAGATTTTCTTGAGACATCGTCCGATTATTTGACCTAGTATGGGGATCGAAACTTCTTGACCTATCCGTGGCTGGCCCGCGGACTCTTGATAGCTGCCGATGTTCTTGGTTTGCAGGCCCGACTTCTTGCTTGCTGACATTTATGGTAGTTCATCGGTCATGGGCTTTTGTCTTGGGCTTTTGTCTTGGGCCTAGCTAAGTTTTCTTATCGATTCTTGAGTCCATGTCAATTTTCATCTTCTTTTTTTATTGTTATTTACGTGATAATAATTCATCTGGGTTAAGTGATTAATAAGATGTGAGTCAACTAAGCATTAGTATTTTATCGATTCTCAAGTGCATGTTGATTTTCCTTTTTTTTAAAGGATAAAAATGCATCTCGTGAACTAAGTGATTAGTAATATGCGGATCAATTAATAAGTACGTATTGATTATGAATAATTCTATGACGATGTTTTTAATGTCTAGAATTATGTTTGGATAGTCCTTTGGACACCTTAAGTGGGACCATCGTGAAATGAAAAGTCGAAACAATGATAGGATTTTCTCAAGGAATCCTTGCTTGCTGGGATGGTGGTCTTGCTATCGATCTTCCAAGCACTTGAGCTCCTAACATCGGACATAGTACTGGAATCGGAACTTCTCGACCTATCCGAGGTCAGCCATCCGACTCTTGGCAGCTGCTGATGTCCTTGGTCGTGAGCCGACTTCCTAGCTACCGCCATTTTCCGAGGGCTGGCGGGTGCCTTCATTCACTAATAAATCAAAATTGGTCTCTTTCCAATTAAAGGCTTCGTATTTTCGGGCTTCTGGTAATTTTTAGATCCTGGGCCTTTTATGGGCCTGGCCAACAAAAGCCCAATAGCAAAATTGAAGTTTTACGTGGCCACCATCAGGGACGCATGATGGGGGAATAGGGAAAGACAGTTTGACGATCATAATCAAATGCTAGACTTTATTTAAAGGACTTCGTAGCAGGTACATATCTAAACTCGACTCGATACAGACCGGGTAAATCGAAGACGTTGGTTACTGTTGATACTAAAAAATGACCGAGTCCTTCACTTTACTTGATGCGATGTCAATTTAGAGTTCGTTGTTAGTTTAATTATTGATGAAACGTCATGTGAAGAAAACCTCTCGATAAACACATGTATTGATGATTGACATGATGTTAATATTAGGAGTGTGCAAAAGAACCAGAACCCGCTCGAAACCAATGGTTCTTAAGAGAACCGGTCTGATTCCTGGTTCCATGGGCGGATCCACCCACCCATCCACCCAGACCGGATTGGTTGTATTATAATAATATACTAATATTTAATATTTAAAAAATTCGAAATTAGCAAATCTAAAATTTATGGCTCCAATCACCATATTATCTCAATTCACTACTCTCCTACTCCATCTTGTCTCTCTTAGTTCAAAATCTCCCCAAGCTCCCTCTTCCTCTCCAATTCACCTCCGAATCTACTCATCTCCCTTCAAGTCCTAGTTTGAACTCGGCGAAATAGTGAGTTGATTCTCTTTCCCTTCCTTGAACTTGAACTCTTTATCCACGTCGTCGCCACCTCTGCATTTACTGTCACTATCATCCTCTTCGTTGTTGGGCTTGTCCCGCTTTTACCTCCCCTCTTCCTCCTCCCCCTCCTCATGTCTCCCCCCCATTGTCCTCATTTTCAAGGACAGGGGTGAACTCCAACTCTAAGAATGACTCATTGTCCTCATTGTCGATCTCGAGGGAGGAGCGGGAGATGGTAGAGGCAGTGGCGAAGATGGTGGTGGTGGTCAGGATGGAAGTGGTGTGAGGGTCACAACTGCTGCTGCTGTGGCGCTAGTACTTGAGGAGAATAAATCTACCATGGTTGGGAGAGCCAGAATAAGTAGATGTGAGGAGGGCGAAAAGGGGAAGGCGCAAAGGTTGGACCGGTTCTATGGATCCACACGGGAACTAGACCGGATTGGTAGTCCCATTCTCGGGTGAATCCATGCAACTAGCAGGCGATTCCCGATTCTAATTTTTCAGAACCGATTTTTAGTGGGTGATTCCCGATTCTAGGTCGGGAACTGCCATGCACACCCTTAGTTAATATACAGTTACGTGTCGAGCCACTAGATTATGGATAAGATATTGAGGGCTAAGAACCTTGTCGATGGGCATGATTATTGATGACCAACTAGTATTATTTATATATGATGACGATTGGTTGATGATTAACACTTGATGAACTTATGGACATGTTTGGTAATGCTCTAATTTCTCTGTTTTTTTGTTCTTTTATTCCTCGGAACATAAATCTATTTGTGTAGGTTTTTATTCCTGAGAATAGATTCGGAACAAAAATAAATAAACAAAAAAAAATTACTTTTTTATTTTGAGGAACAATTCAATAATCAAGCTCAATTTTTTCCTTTTCTTTTCTTTCTTTTTCTCTTCCTCCTCTTCTTCCCTTAACCGGTTGCTTGCCTTGGTAAGGCGACCTTGCCCAACCATCGATGAGATCTAGGGCGGTGTCACTCGGCCATGGTGAGGTCAACCTCATGATGGCTTGGCAAGGCCAACCTCATGATGGCCCAACAAGATCGAGCCTAACAAGGCTTGGGGGTTGGCGATCGGCCAAAGAAAGGAGGAGAAGAATAAAAAGTAAATAAAAAAAGAAAAAAGAGAAAATATAATAAAAGTATTACAAATTAAAAGAAATTATAAATCACATTAATATTGTGTAGTTGTATTAAATGTTTTTATTTCAGAAATAGAAATTTTATGCAGTTACCAAATATATTCTTCTACTAAAAAACCTGATTGGGGAACATAAATAGAAGAAATTATTTATGAACAAAAATTATTCTCAAAAATAGAAATGTTACCATATGCACCATTTAGTGCTGAAGGCAAAAAAATTGAAAGCTACGTTATTTGAGAGTAAATGACAATTCGTGGGAAATATTGACATGCAATTGGAGAGTAATCGTGGAGCTTGAAGACGGTGTTATAAATTATGGAGCCGAGTCTTGGAGCCAAAATCACGGATATGCAGTTGTAATATCTCATTTGAACATCAATCGTCTAGAAGCGATTATATTGTGTGATAGGCTAGATGTGTTAAATTGTTGTAGAAAGCCTCGGCCATCATTTTTAACAATGTATCTTGTAAATTCACTTTTCAAAAATGGCACTTACTTTTCTTTAGAGTAATTTGAACTAGTTCTTGGTTTTGTTGCGTTTCATGCTTCGTCCGAATTTGCCACGAAATCCAATTCAAATTAAGTTTGAAGATCCAACTCTTTTTTATAAGATCCAACCTTTTGGCAAAAGGTATGTTATCGCGTGGAGTCATTCCAAGCGAAACAATTTTAAGTTTTATGGAAGCCCTGTTTAATTCAATGAATGTGATTGCACTTGATCCATCTATACTTTATTAGGTCTTTTATTGATTCTTGAGTGCCTCTTCACCTTCGTTTCTTCATTATCATTTACACTTTAGAGTCCATATTTAGCAAGCGCTTATGCGTAAATAGTAAAAATATGTCGTGAACCAAGCGATTGATAAGATGTAGCTCAATTGACCAGCCTATGCTGATAATGAATTATTTTTATGACAATGATTTGACGTCCAAAGACCGAGCAATTTCGTCTCTCTGCATTTTCTAGGAACTTATCCAACACTGGCGTCTTTCAATCACCAATGTTTTATATTTTGACTTTGCCAAGAGGAATATAAAAAATAATAAAATAAAATAGCAAGGATATCCTGTATGAAAAGATCGTAGAGGTAAATTTCTTTTTTTTTTTTAAAGCTTTATGGGTAAAATCAAGGTGTCTCCTTACCAAGTCAAAGACCACCTTCGAAATTGTAAGTGTAACATTCATGAGTTTTTACATATCCACTTGGTCGTTGATAATGCAATTGATATAATATCAGAAACCATAATAAAATCGTTCAATTGCAACATGCTGAGCCTGCAAGGAGATCACGTTCTTGGCGGTCTATTAATTTATGAGAATCTGGACAATCGATGCAATTTTAAAAATCAGTTTTTTTTACAATGAAACATTTTGATTACTCCATTTTCTTCTCACAAATAAATCATTTTCACAGCTGCGCACCACACATGTCATCTTTGTAATATACCCTCTAGGGACTTGAGCCGATGCTATCCCATGCTCAAGCTCAACGCTTAATGTTGATTGATTATTGATAGACCGGTCAAAGGAGTGAATTGGGTTGGGTTTCAATCCAGTCGAAAATGATTTGACCTAAATTGATTCACTTAACCTATTTTGATCAATTTCTATATAATATAAATCTAGTGACTCATACTCGACTTGACTCATACCCAATTCATACCCAATTTACTAAAATCTTTTTATATTTAATCCAATATATGAAAGCTCATATCCAAAATAAGGTGAGAGTATAGAGTGAGTGAATGCAAAATTGAGTGATGGCAATAAAGATTAAAGATAGTTATGGAAATAAGTTAAGTCTAAGTAAATTGTGAACTCACTTAACATCCACATTATGTTAGGTCTTAATATTTTAACCTAATTTATGATCAATTTAATAAATGCAATTAATGCATATAATAATCCAACCCATTAAATATGAGTTAATAATGGGTTTATGACTCATTCTGACGGATATAGGTATTTTTTTTTTTATGTTGAAGCTCGACTAAGAAAATAAATTTCGAGCCACTCAAGCCCAGTGTAATTCCATAGTCTAGAGGAGCTGGATTGGAATTTTCTTTGAGGGGTCAAAGATATATTGGATTGAACGACATTCTTTAATAGTAAATACCAAGAACGCGGTATGTCACACCAACATGTGATTAGTCCTTATTAACTCCAGTCCTCAGCTCTTATCCCAGCTTCCGGGAAAGTCGTTCCAATCGATAGAAGGCCGTATCAAACGTGAACTCCTCGTCATCAGCAGTTAATCCAGAAAGAAGGTTAACCCAGTCGTTCATTTATGACCCAGTCTCTTACATGCGTTGACATCCTCTGTATGGGTAATCATAATATTTTAGACAGATTGAGAATGTTAAATGAGATCTGTTTACAGAGGCGACCACGTATGTAAAGGAGAAAACAAATGAAGAAAACATGGATCAACCTTAAACATGCCCCGTTGGACAGCCAATCCTCGGACAAATCGACTTAAATATCAGAAGTCTAGTGCCGCAAGAAACTCTTTCCTCGAGCTGATAGATTTCTTTCGACTAAAAAAAAGTGACAGCTTGCATTAGCCAACTGCACAAGGCAGCATAAAATCCATTAGAAAAGTAGTAATCTTGACTTTCGTGCTGATATATGCCTATTAATCTCGCATGACAGTTAAACTGAAGTGTTGTCTGGAGATTTCCTTTTGGCCTTATTTCAAGATTGAAACAGCCCGCTCTGATCTTCCCCTCCTCAATTAAACACTCTTCTTCTCAATTCATCTGCACATAGCATATGCATGAATCTGCATATAATGTGCATTCGGAGCATCTTCATTCTTGTCGCATTTCTTATAGTAATCGCGACAATCGATGGCCGGTCTGTGCCGGGTGACTCTTCGCGGCTAATATCAGATGGCGTTGATTGCGGCCATGATCAGCATAATGGACCTCCTCCTGATTTGATTCTTCTCAAAGGAGCAGCAGGTGATCTGGACGATGAGGATGAAGTTTGTGAGCAGATGTATGGGTTCTTGCCATGCTCGTACAGCATAGCAGGTCACCTGTTCTTGATACTGGTTTACGAGTATCTGCTGTTTCAGGGGGAGTCCTTCGTTGCTTCCGGGAGCGAGCAGATATTTAAGATGCTCGGTCCTGGAATATTTGGGGCCAGTGCTTTCCATGTCCTTGGTGCTCTACCAGAGGCCTTAATTCTTCTAGGTATACATCTCCATGTTCTTTTTCTGCATAATCTTTCTTCCATTCCCCTCATTGTCGTCTTCTTCTTCTTCGATGGTCGAGTTTGTGCTTTAAGCAGTTGCTTTAGTAAGAAGCAACAGATGGGCTTTGGGGAGCTAATGATTCTTTAAAGTTCACTGTAAACTGAAGACGTGTCGATAAAATTGAACTTCCAAGGTAGAATCTGAAAGAAACGAGATACGAGAATTGTGTAAAACGGAATTAAGTGAAAAAATTGCTGCTTGTTCGCAAATTCTATGTTCTATGTCAATGCAAGTTCCTTGATCATCAAAAGCTAGCTTTGACCCGACATACTCTCTGCGACACATTGGAGCTGGCCCTACGCCATAAAAAATGACTAAATCTGTCTGGCTGGCAGGGCCACCTTGTATGACTCTTGACTCTTCGTGGTACTGAAGTTTCTCTTGGCTTAATTAATTTCCAATGTCCCTACTTGCACGCCACGTATCAGGAAGCAGAGCTTTAGTTTCAAAAGAGAATAGTGATGTTGGGATTTCGTGGGACAATGATCCTTTCTTTAATCACGAGTCAGACATTTCTACAGCTGATGTATTGTCATTCAGATTCGCTAAAGAGAAAATTCCTGAAAACAATAGCTGTGGCATCAAATTACGTCTCACAAGACCCTCAACTGAGGGAGGGAAATCTATCTTCAATTTAAATATTTGTCCCGCTTTTTTTCCAGCATCGGGACTTCTGAACAGCGAAGAGGTGGCACAGGAATATGTCGTGACCGGTGTTGGGTTGCTGGCCGGATCCTCGATCCTGCTTCTGACATTGTTATGGGGAACTTGCGTCCTCCTTGCTAGCAGAAAATTATCTGATGGAATGGAACCCAACACTTTAAATTCAAGCAGATTTTCGTGGAAGAAGTTCTTATCCTCATTGAAAGGTAACATTTCCAGATTTTCATCAAGCATCGACATCATCATGTCGACTTTGTGAAAAGAGAGTAAGTAGGTGGAATGTACATGGATATAAGGTACTGTACATAGTACGAGAATATTCAAGAATCAAGGACAAAAGACTATTAAGAGGAAAATTTTAAAGAAATGGGTCTCACTTGGTTCTGTTTCTAATACTACTGGGGCAAAGATCATGCTATCTTCTCGTGGGCATTTCTTGTGTATATGCACATGCTATAACTTGGTTTGTATGCTTTCAAGTCATGATTTTTCTGTCCTAACTATTTTCTAAATTCTTTGAAATTCTTAATACTCTGAATGTGGGAATATAGTTTTGCGCTAATACATTACTGGCTGTGGGAATAGCTCGAAGAGCAAAAGAGAAAAAAATCAGCGATGTTGCTATAACTTAAGAGAGGAATCTGACTAACCTTTCTCTGTCGGCAACACAGGCTCCGGTATCATCACTGATTCAGAGACTAGCTACACTGCCAGGATCATGGTAATCTCAGCATTCCCATTCATCATGATACAAATCCCGGATATTTTCTCGGTATATTCAGCTCAACTCGTTATGATCCTCTGTTCGCTTGCTGTTTCAGTTGGGTTGCTGCTCTTATACTTCTTCTACTTCTTCTATCAGGTAACCTACGCATGCCCATATGTTTATGTAAATTGTTGAGCTGGCATGACGCCTTTAACATGTTATAAACCTTGAGGCTTCCATAACTTCAGTAGGGATACTTAGCCTAGAGTTCAAAAGCTAGATGTATAGAGATAAGATGCAAAGTTTAGCTTTATGTTCATATGCCATAATATTTTGCAGATATTTGAGCCATGGATTCAAAAGAGAACTCGAGTATGTGAAACACGAGCAGTTAATGCTTCGAATCATACAACATCTGCAACGACACGCACTAGAAAGACTTCTCACAGAGGATGGAGCACCAAACATACATGCTATAAGGAGGCTAGTCTTCATCCTATCACTTGTCTTGTTGCTGGATATAAGCAAGATGGTGTTGTTCTGATTGGTACTAACAAAGTCTGCATACTTCAGGCTATTTGAAGAAATCGATCAAGATGGGGATGATGCTATACCGCCATCCGACTTAAAAGAGCTGTTGCAAGAAATTAAGTTCAAACACATGCACGTGGACAAGATAAAGCGGTAGATGAAATAATGAAGGAATTTGACATTGCCGGTGACCAAAGGATAAGCAAAGACGAATTCGTCACTGGATTTACGAAATGGCTTGAGGAGGCAAAGATTGCGATGGACAAGCAAACTTACTCGAAAAACTCTTTTAAGGACTTGTATCAGGTAATTTTGCAGTCGAGGGGATAAATTCTGCAAGTTAAATTCCCATCTATGATGAATGTGCCGTTAAACTGTTAAAGTATTTTCCAGCTCTTTCAACCATTTATTCAGAAGAAAAAGGAAGAGCGCAAACTGAAAAAGCAAATAGCCGCAGAAATTCTCGCGCATGTGCAGACCAAGTCAGTCAAAACCCTATTCTTTGAAAATGGCACACCTGATCTGCCTGCTATTAGAAGGTCGGGCTCGATTAATTACTTTCAGATGTGCTACTATTAGCACCTTATTATGAGAACTAATTACTTAGTTATTCTCTTATGAATTATGACCATCTGTATTTTGGTTTCAGATTATTCGAACAGATTGATCGCAATGGAGACAACAGCATATCACGAGCTGAGCTGAATGAACTAATGATGGGCATCAAGTTTGGTGACATACCCTTTGACGTGGATGAAGTAGTTTCAAAGGTCATTGAGGTGTTTGACAAAAGCGGAAACTGCCAGATAAATGAGGAGGAATTCGTTGCTGGATTGGTGAATTTGCTCGATACTTCAGGTGGAGGCAATAAGATCCGAGCGTCTAAGTTAAACACCAGTCAAGATGATTTCTACCAAGTAAGGCCATTTCAAACTTGGCTTTTTACGCAATGTCAAATACTACCGTACTTCTTTTCATGTCTGATATTGTGACCTGATTATGCAAGAGAACTTGGGAAGAAACCGACAAATTGGTGGATGAAGATTAGGGAAAAGGAGATGCCGAGAAGGCGTCATGGATTTGGGTCAAGTCTATGTCGTCGTTGTTGCTCGGAGTTATCATATTAGCGGTCCTTGCAGAACCTCTCATCTCTAGTGTGCAGAGCTTTTCGAAATCAGCAGGCATAACGCCTTTCTTCATCTCATTCATATTGGTTCCTCTGGCCACAAACGCAAGAGGAGCTAGCTTGGCAATCAAAGCAGCCAGACATAAGAAGTAGCGAACCACTTCTAACACTTTCCGAGGTCTGTCCTACTAATTCCATAAATTCAAGGAAATTTTTAATGCTGCAGGTGTATAAAGGTAGCACATTGTAAAGTGTCCTTAAGTTTCGCTCGCTCGTTAATATGACCCCCTCAATTTTCATCATAGTGTGAGATTAGACAGTACTATCAAATGTTTCTTTGCATCGTCAAAACAGAATGTTTATCTAGAACAGTGAAATGCATCGTCATATTGATGCGGACCATTTTCTTAAATAGGACAAGTGGCTAACATGTTTTTTGGCTTTGCCTATGCGGTAATGCAGATCTATGGAGAGGTGTTCATGAGCAACATGCTCGGCTTCTGCGTCCTCTTGTCGCTGATATACGCCCGCGACTTGACATGGGAATTCTCTGCTGAATTTCTTGTGGTGCTAATCGTGTGTGGTCTGGTGGGTCTGATTGCAAGCTTCAGGTCAACCTTCCCAGTTTGGACATCGATCCTGGCTTACTTGTTGTACCCTCTGTCTCTTCTCTTGGTCTACGTTCTTGATGATGTCCTCTACTACTCCTAGGACTATACACATACCGTTTGAGAGTTCCATGTTGCCAACTTTGGTTAATTAGCGCATTCCCGATCAATACTTGAAAGTGTAATTGTATGGTACATGAATAGTCTCTCGGACACTCAGTTAACCTTTACAGATAACTGTGCAAAATCAAATGCGCGAGAAGATTTTCTTGAGACATCGTCCAATTATTTGACCTAGTATGGGGATCGAAACTTCTTGACCTATCCGTGGCTGGCCTGTGGACTCTTGATAGCTGCCAATGTTCTTGGTTTGCTGGCCCGACTTCTTGCTTGCCGACATCCATGGTCTGCCGGCAGGTGCCTTCATTCGCTAATGGATCAAATTTGGGCACTTCCCAATAAGAGGCTTCACTTTTGCGGGCCCGACTTCTGGCTTGCCGACATCTATGGTAGTTCATCGGTTATGGGCTTTTTTCTTGGGCCTGGCTAATATAAGCCCCAAAGCCATATCAAAGATTTACATGGCTACCATTAAGGCCGCATGTTAAGGGGATTTATGCAAAGCCCATTGTAATCTGATGGCCGCAATTGCACCCTGTCCATTTTAGGCTCTATCAGGCCTTTTATCGATTCTCAAGTGCTTGCCGATTTTTTCTTTTTTATTATTATTAGTTTACCCGATAAAATCCATGTCCACATAGAAGGGTAAAACTGTATCTGGCAGACCAAGTGCCTTGTAAGACGTGCTGATGATGAATAATTCCATGATAATGTTCTGACGCCCAAAGACTGGGCAATTTTGGCCTCTTCCAGTTCTGTCCCTATGCATTTTATAAAAACTTATCTGACACCCGCATCTTTCAATCACCAATATTTTATATTATGACTTTACCAAATTGGAAAATATAGCAATTAATAAGATCAAATGGCACTAGATCTTAAATCCACGGCGCAACTACCAAAGGGATTTATTATTTTTTAAATCTTGCAATTTTCCATCCTTTGCTATCAAAACAAGAAAGATGGTACCGTTCAATTTTTAAATTTTATTAGCAAAATCGAGGTCTCCCATTCCCGAGTCAAAGTAGTGACGACGATCATCACGAGGAGTTACGTGTCTACTCGGTCTTAAATGACGCAATTGATGTAATTTCAAAAATCATAATAAAATTGCTGAATGCAACATGTTGAGACTCCGCGGAAATTATGTTTTTTGGTGGTGTATTAGCTAACGAGAACTCGAATGGTCCATGCCATTTCGAAAACCAATTTTCATATTGAAATGTTTTGATTTTCGATCTTCTTCTTTACAACTAAATTGTCAAAGCAAGTATGAACCAAATTTTTTCCATATATACCATTTTAGGACTTGAGATATTTCTCGCATCTTGTTATGTTATATATTATTTTTGATGTATTAATCAGCATGTCACGTGATATAAATGCGATTTTATGAAGTAAAGTGAAGCACTTCTTATCTTTTTGAGATCAAGGGACGTACATTGTCATGGGTTTTGATAGTATTCTTCTCAATGCATGAGTATTTCCTTTTAATATGATGAGTTAGTGACTTATTCTAATTGAGTCGCGCAACGAAGACCATATAATAAGAGTTACACTAGGAGTGGCACCACATGAAAGACCTCATTATGCGCCTTTCAAATCATTAAAATCATTAGATTTCGCATGCCTAACTTAACGAGACCCACAAAAGTAAATGATTTGGATACGCAAAATTATGCGAATGTAGAATGCGCATTGGATAGTTTCTGGACAATCCGGGCTTTATTCCAAGTTTTTATTAGACCCAAGGTGCATGTGGAAGTTCATTTCGCAAAGATACTCTGAATGAGTTTCGTGGACTTACTTGAGCTTGAAAAGGTCAAATTTTCTTCAAAAGACGACAGCCCTGAAAATAAAATTTCATCAATAGACTTGATTATTAAAGTCTACTTGTTGTTTTCGTCAGCTAGTTACACGAGGCACGTATTAGTGGCAGGACGGCTCTTTGTTTTTGTGCCGGCTCTTGCTGTCCTTGGACTGCCATAGGGTGCATAACAATAATGCCGACAACAAATTATAGCAAGATTATAGAACCCCTCGATCCTTTCTATGTTTTAGTTTTATATAAACTCAGAAGCATGAATACAGATACTCGACTGTCTGAAAACTCGTGGAACACTTCGCAAGTCACATAAATTGTTTAATTTCGGGCCTTTGGCCCCTGTGGTTGCCTGATGTGGTTTCCGCTTGAATGGTGGGATCGAAAAATATGATTTCCCGATTTTCAAGTTGAAATTCATCCATCATCCCAATTAATCTATCGAGAGTTAGAATGTCAGATTCGCTCTTGAGACTTCTCGAGTAAGGGAAGAATCTAACTGATATATACTTCCCTATGTTCTCACGTTATTGGAGTTTATTTACACCGTTGTTTTGACTGCAAAAGCAACACACCACCAAACTCATTATTTACCCTTTGCTTTTCAAGTTTCACCTCATTTCTTGGTCTGCCCTTAAGTGAAGTCTTCAGTCTTGACTCCCTCCATTTCAGGGATGGGAACAGAGAATTTCAATGAATCAGACGGACAAGATTATAGGTGGGTTTGTACTATGCATTCATAGATGAAGGAAAAAATTCCCAAAATCATTCGCACCTGGGGATGGGCACACGGTGCGAGGACAATGCCGACTAGGTTTGTGTCGGCATCATTTCCAAATGGTCATGGTACTCTTGTTACGATTTCATCCTTGCAACAATAACCGAAGATCAAAAAGAGTTTTTCGGATTAATCCGATGATCTCTTACTCCGATTTTTTATTTAAAATGATGCTGGGTACATGAAAAATAATTTATAACATCAACATATCAATTACCATGAAAATTTCTTATCAAAACTTGAGTAAGACACTTGATATAGTAATTTTCGTAAGTCATTCTAGTAATTTTTTTAGGATGGCGCTCTTTTCACCCCTTATATGACTAAATCCATCCCGTTTGTACTGAAAAGATCAAATAACCTTTGCTCATTGAATTGTAAAGCGATGGCTCCATTCCTTCTTTATTATTATTATTGCTATTTCTATTTAGAATGTAGCCATCATAATTAAGCAATTTCACCTATTTTGTTTTAAAGTTTATTCCTAGATATTTCTATAACATTTTGTATGTTTTGTTTAAAAGTATTTCACCAATAGTAAGGAAAAAATATAAATTATTTGATGTAGTAAAAATCTTAAACGTCTCTTTTTCATTATTGCTATTAGAATAACTTATATATTCTTTCTCTCTTATCTCAAAAAATCACTTTCTTATGAGTTTTCTATTTTTATTTTCATTAGTTTAAACTATACATCACTTTACTAACTATATTAAAGTATATATCTTTTTTCCTTACTATTGGCAAGATAGTTTTACAAAAAAACATGTAAGACCTTATAGAAGTATCTAGGAATATACTAAAAATCAATATTATGCCCAATAAGGCATATTGATTTTTTTATGATTAATTTATAGATGATATTAATTTTTGTCAATCTAAAATAATGAGATTCCACTGGTATTTAAAAAAACCTTATATTATCCAATTTTTTTATTTAATTAAATTCCACCTTTAAAGTTTTACATTGGAGAATTTAATTGTGATGTTATTTTGAAAAATCTTCAAATAATTTTTGTATGCTTCATCTAACCGTCCCAATATATTTATTTACATAAGTATAAAGAAAAGATTTAAACGAAAGGAAGGACATAAGAAATCTATTAAGGGAAGATAAAATTTAAATTGTAAAATAATCGCAACGTATTCTAGAATGATGATACAAATACAAAGAACACAAAAAAAATATATAAACAGAGTCACATTGTGATCCATCAAACATAGAAAGGATTTATGAACATGAACAATAAACAAAAGCAATATACAAAATTACATGAGAGAGAGAGAGAGAGAGAGAGAGAGAGAGAGAGAGAGAGAGAGAGAGAGAGAGAGAGCATCCGTGTCGAGAAGAGGAGGAAGAAGATGTTACGTGGAGCATGGAAGGGAGAAAGAGAAAGAATGGGTGAGAAAGGTGGTACCTCTATGAAAGCCAACCTCCCATCTATAAAAGTATACAGGAAGACCAATAAAAATGGGATTTGATCATGACATGCATAATAAAAGTGAAAATTTATACATAAATGATCATGCTAAAAAATTTCTTATATTAAATTATTTCCAGATTCTACTCAATAATTTATCCATAGACTTGATCAACGACGTAGAAAAGAATTAGGTTTCTTGAACATTTATCTTTTCGAAGGGAAGAAAAATCTAACAATTAAAAAAAAATATAGTGTCTTTAAATATACACGGAAATTTTGTCCTTTTGGTAACTAAATCCTACATAGAAATAGAAAAACTTTAAAAAAAGGAAAGTAAATAAATATAGGGCCACCACTTTAAATTGCAATTGATTGATTGAGGGCAATTTTGTGTCTTTAATAAAAGTTGGATGGATTTAGTCATGTAAAAAAGTGGAAATGGCACAAGGTTTTCTCTTTTCAACAAAACTAATTCTTAAGGAAGTAAAACAAAAAAAAAAAATTTGATTAAAAGATATAGTTTCTTTTATGGAGGAGTTGTCTTTTTAGTAAAAATTAGGTGGATTTAGTCTTATGAAGAGTGGAATAACACTGCCCTTTCTCTTTTCGACAAAGTTAATTTTTATGGAAGTAAATCTAACAATGAAAAAAATATGGTGTCTTTTAATATATATATATGGGGATTTTTTCCTTTTTGAAACGAAATCCTACATAGAATCCGCAAAACTAAAAAAAAAAAGGAAAGTAAATAAATTTGAGATCACCACTATAAATTGCAATTGAATGATTGAGGGCAATCTTGGTGGATTGCCTTTCTCTTTTCAACAAAACTAATTTTTATGGAAGTAAAATCTAACAGTGGAAAAAATATACTTCCTTTCAATAAACATGGGAAATTTTTGGTAAAAAAATATAGAACCGTTTAATACATATGGGAATTTTGTCCTTTTGGTAAAGATTGAGATATAAATGATATAAAAAATTTTTTTCCTTTTTGGTAAAATTGAGTAGATTTAATCCCATAAAGAGTTTTTTTTTTTTTTGAAAACAGCAATATCCTTATCTTTTCAATAAAATTAGTTTTTATAGAAGTAAAATCTAACAATTTTTTTTAAATGTGTCTTTTAACACGTTGGAATTTTGCCCTTTTGCTAATTACATCCTACATATTATCGCAAAAAAAATAAAAATTAAAAAGGATGATAAATTTGGGATCACCATTTTAAATTGCGATCAAACAACCGAGGCTAATTTTACCTCATCAAAAAAAAAAAAAAAATCCGGCGGAGTCAGGAGAAGTAGTAGGTTGGATATGACTTCACGCCTGCACCTTTGATCTTTTTGGCTTTCGACCGTGATTATAGCGTGGGCGGTTCTGGGGTCACACTCCACACGCGGTTTACGCGTCTCTCCGCACGCGCTCTCACTCCTTTTCCGCGGATTGCTATGATTGCCATATGCCCGATATAGCCCCGGCCCCTCTTCCCCACCGCCCGTACCTCCCCGCAGACTGTACTCTCCGATGTCCACTCTGTCTCAATCTCTTCTCTCTCCACCAGCGGAGTGACCTATATAAACCCCTCCGGATCCCCTGCAACGAACTCTTCTCAACGGTATCCCACCCGCCCCTTCATCCATGGCCAACCACCATGCCTCCCTCCTCCTCCTCCTCCTCCTCCTATGCCTCGGCGGCTCCGTCCATTCCCGCTCCCTCCTCGGGGCCCGGACGCCCGATCCCGTCTCCGATGGAGTCGACGTCCGGCGCCGCGGCGGCGGTGGCCCCGGCTCGCCCTACCTGCAGCTCCTGCGGTCCTCCCCCGCCAACGCCGAATCCTTGTCGTCGTGCGAGGAGACGTACGGGTTCCTGCCCTGCACCGCCTCGTGGCCCGGCAACCTGTTCCTGATCGTCGTCTACGGGAGCCTCATGTTCTTGGCGGCCACGTACCTGTCCAACGGCAGCGAGCTGTTGCTGGAGATCCTGGGGCCCGGCATCGTCGGCGGCCTCTTCCTCCCCATGCTCGGCGCCCTCCCCGACGCCATGCTCATCCTCGGTCTAGGTTGCACCGACACGGACACGCGACACGCGACACGACACGACACGACACGCCGATACGCCATTTCTCAAAAAGTAGAGATTTCCGACACGTTCCGACACGTTATATATTAAATAAATATTTTAATATATAAATGCATAAATAAGTAAATAATAATAATAATAATAAAAAGAACCTAGAATTAATCTATACTAAAAACGCTAATCCTATATTTGTTAATATCATTCATTGTTTTAATTTGACAAATTCAACTACATTTCATTGTAATAATCCATAAAACTTGGAGGAAAAAACAAGTAATCCACATTCCACTATTAAATTTAAAATTTAACAATAAGAAAAAAAAAACAATCAACATTTCATCATCAAATATAACAAAAAGTCATTCATCCACATTATCTATTTCTTCTGAAAAAAAAACAGACTCCATCTCTGGCTCATCAAGTGAAAGACTTGCAACTTCAAGCACCCCAACATCTTCAAACGAGTCAAATGCATCTCCGCCAATATCCCACATCTTGGTCTCTCCTTCTGCGTATTGTGGGCTTTTTCTTGATAGAAGACGAAGGTTGCTATGAATAAAAACCAAATCTTCTGCACGTTTTGGGGTCATTCTATTTCTTCTCACTGAGTGCACAAATGAGTAAGTACTCCAATTTCTCTCAGCACATGATGAAGAAGAAGGTTGTGCAAGAAGCTTTAAGGCTATGCTTTGAAGCATCGGTGCACATGCACCATGATTAACCCACCAAGCCTTAGGATCCATAGAATATCGATTTTGAATGGAATCAAAATCTCTAAAATCCCCATTTTTACTCGCAAAATCTACATACTCCAAATTCACCTTGTTGCGCTCATCCAAGTTAGGAAAGTATTTCTTGAAGCATTTCAGTCTTTCTTGGTTGATCTCCTTATTCTTGTATGGAGAAATTCGAGTAGGATCTTCATCAAGCCATTGATCACTATAGTACCTTTATTTAATAAAATAAAATAAAATTAGAAAACAATAATAAATAAGAGAAGTATTGTGCCAAACAATGAAGTATGGTGTTGTTCTTTATTAACAATAACTACTAAAGTAATAATCTCATACAACTTTAGAACTTACTTGGGATTTAAGGCATGTGCCAAGCAATGAAGTGGGGTGTTGTTCTTCATCCAACGATCTACAAGAATTGTATGAACCACTTCATAAAATGTGGACTTCTCATCTAGCCTCTTCACTTCATGTGCATATATAGCTTTCTTCACTTTTTCGATCATCGAACCCCACATATCATAAACTAAGTGAAGACAAGGCTTATCGGTGTCACAAATTCTAAGCATATCATAAATAGGAGCCGTGAAGGAAAGTATGTAATCAATCGAATCCCACCAAAAATCATCTAACACCTTCTCCTTGACAAACTTAGCTTTCCCTTGATTATCATCTCGATAGATATTCCATTTGTCACAAATCACCATGTTTTGAAGACTACTTTTTATCAACTTGAATCTTCTCAGCATCACAATCATCGAAGCAAAACGTGTATCCGCTACAGAAAGTAACTTCAAGCTAACAAAGTCATTGTATATTGCTAATCTCATAGAATGGTTCATGATGAAATGTTTGATTTGCATAACTTCCTTCACAATATCTGAAATCCAACTACATTCCTCATAAACTATTTGATTGCTCTCCAAATTTTTTGCAGCACAAATATTCTTCAAAGCTAAACTAAGGGTGTGCACCACACAAGGCGTCCACATAATGGATGAAAATTCTTGCTCAATAAGTTGTCCCGCGCCCTTACAATTTGAAGCATTATCTGTAATTACTTGAACCACATTCTCATACCCAATTTCATTGATAACTCCTTTCAGTAAGTTAAAAATGAAATGCATATCTTTTGTTTCTCCCGAACAGTCAATCGATTTTATAAACATTGGCTCTCCATCCGATACCGCCATAAAATTAATAAGGGGTCTTCTTTGTGAGTCGCTCCATCCATCACTCACAATACTTACTCCCTTCTCTTTCCACATGTTTTTGATAGGTGCACACAACCTCTCAATATTTGCCTTCTCTTTTTGCAATAAAGTGGTCCTCAACAAATTATATTTCGGTGGTACATAACCCGAAATATTATGATTAGCGGCATAAGTGAAAGCGGATTGAAAATAAGGATTCTTTGCTAGATTAAACGGCAAGCCCGCCGAATAAAACATCCTAGCAATCTCATAATCCAGACGTTCCCGTTGAGTCATATTAAATGCATCTTCAAGTGATTTTCCACTCCCACTTCCACCTTTCCTTTTTTTGGAGCTAAATGATAAATCCAATTCACCACCACCACCACTAAGTGAATGACTAGAAAGAGGCCAAGGTACATTTCTAGGTGCATGATTCATTAATTTAGTATTGACCTCTTCTTCTAACTTTTCCATCTCCAAAAGATCTTTTTTTTCTACTTTTGTGCACTTTCCAATTCCTTTTCCACTTATCATCATCAAATGGCCCCTCACTCTCGTGTAAGAACTCTTAAATTCTTTTTGACAAAAGTTGCATCTCCAAGACAAATTTCCCCCGCATCAAGTATGATTAACTACTTTAGTAACATACCTCCATAATGGTTGTTTTACAACTTCATTGCTAGAGGTAGGTGGTTGTGTACTTGAAGTACTACTAGCCATGTTTGAACTTGAAGACATTCTGTAAAAAAAAAATAATAATAAATAAACATGTTATTATCAATTGCTATAAGATTTCTTAGTTAAAGTTAACTAAGGAAGATTGGTACCAACCGGAAGCACGTTGTGGGAAGCAGTAAGCAAAGCGAGCTGTTGTGAACAGCAATAATACAACAGCTAACAGCAGCCAACAACAGCGAACAGCAGTAATACAGCAGCGAATGGCAGAGAACAGCAGCAATGTGGCAGCGAACAACAGCAAACAACAGCAAACTGCTGTGAACAGCAATAACACAGTAGCCAACAAGACCAACACAAAGCAATACAAGCAGCGAACGATAGAGAAACAAGCAGCAATACGGCAAAGCGAACAAGCAGCAGCAAAATTTCCATCATCGATTCCCGACCATCACACATACATGACCAAAGCCATTATGAGTATTCATAATACAAAAGTGGAAAGGAAATAAAAATAGAGAGAAATCATAGCAAAATTGAACACCCAGTTTGGTGCGACATGGTACTTCAGAAACAAAACTCAATTGAACTGCATTACGTCAGATTTGTTTATGACACTAAATGTTTGTCTCAAAATGCCTAAGCACAAAAACAATATTATTAATGACAATGCTGGAAACATGTAGGCACCGTGTACACCACGAGATCTATTCGGTCATGATATGTTGGCAATTGAATTTAAATTTATGATGTAGTTCCAACTTTAACTACGCTTCCTACAGAATGTGCTGAATTATTAAACAATTGGCTGATCGGCTAGTGTACCAAATGGACACTTTATAACCGATGAGTCTATGGCCAATAAACAAACTGGCCACATTTTCCTCCAATTAAGTAGAAGAATATATAGGCCAAATGCCTCGCCGATTTGTTTTAAAAGTAGGAAATTCATACAAGTAGAAACCTCTGTTTGGCATGATGTTCCCAGTCCACGAAAAACACATGTATACATATACAACTTCAGTCTTCACCTGAATCCTGATCACCTGATCCCTAGATTCTCCACTGCCCAGTGCCCACCAACCCCAAAGAGAAAAACCACATTATAATTTATACCCCCCTCGTATAATTTTTCCCTACCTCCCAAGAAAGCAAAGAACGTAACAAACAGAGACACAAGAACAGAGGCAAGAACATAACAAACAGAGATAAAAGAACAGACGTGAGACGACCCAAATCCCCCTTTCCCCGAACCAACTCTAGGGTTTGCAATAAAATCCCAAATCGCATTATAAAGAAATCAAAGATGCTGAATCGAAAATGAAAACAGAATAACACAACTTGCTAACCTGAGATGAGAAAAAAGATGAATCGTGAGACTGAGAGAAACAACGGGGCAACACCTGTGAGAGGTAGAGGCGCTGGTCGCTCAGTCGGGGCGACGGCCCGATGCTTGCGAGAGACGAAGGTGGGGTCGGACGCGGCTGTGGCGACGGGTGGGGCTGAGGCGTGGGGGCTACGGCGATTCGGCGACTGGTGGGGTGGGTTGCGCGGCCGGCGAAGCAACACCGGTGAGAGACTCACGGTCACGGCAAAAGAAGAGAAGGAGAGCGTCGAGAGTGAGAGGTGCCTTTGCGTGCGACTGAGAAGAGTCCAGAAGTAAATTCGTTTTAGCTTCTTTTTTTTTTTAATTTTTTTATATATTTATATTTAGACCCAAAAGTATTGGAAATTTGTAAAAATAACCCCACGCGTGTCGGGGTCACGTGTCGAAATTTTCGACTCGCGTGTCGAAGCGTGTCGGAGTAAGTTGACCGCGTGTCGGATTTTCCGACACTCGTTGACCGCGTGTCGGAGCGTGTCGGAGCGTGTCGGAGCGTGTCGGACACGTGTCGGAGTGTCGGACACGACACGAGAGGTCCCGGAGAGTGTCCGTGCAACCTAGTCCTCGGTCCGTTTTCTCTCTCCTGATTGAAATCTCATTTTCGTATGCCCTCACATTTTCATATCCCTCGAAAAATTTCAGCTGTGCATGATAAAATTTATATTTTTTGATTCCTCCGTTTCTTTATTTTAGGAATAAATTTGAAATAAAAATCTGTTTGGTAATACAATTTAATTTCTTTATTTTTAAAATAAATTTTTATTTCAAAAATAAATTTGAAAAAGAAATTGAAGCTAAAATTTAGTTTCTCAGTTTCTAATATAGAAATTTTGTTCCAGAAATTTCGGTTGTGCATAATAAAAAGAAATAAATTTCTGTTCCAGAAATTTTATCACACGCACCCCTCATCTCTTCTTCGTTAGCCTAATTCCGGGGAAGTTAGAAGAACGTCCACGGCAGAACGTCCACGCGAAGACACGATATCGGTCGAGCTCAACTAGTCATAGTCCAGGTGACAGTAGAATCTGCGCGAGTTTCGCATGCTTTTTTCCGGGTTTATTACTGTTTGCGGCGTGATCGGACGAGCGCAGTTGGTGTCCTTCGCTTCTGTTGCTTTGAGCGGATTCCAGTTTCCTTCCTCTGTTTGGATCCGAGAAAGCGCGAGGACGTGGAGAGGCGTTTCTCTTTTCTCCATCGGTTGGATGGGAAAAAGTCGTCGTTCTCCGTTTCTCTTGCCTCATTCAATTCCGCCATTATCGTCAACTTAACGAGCACGATGGGCTCAGACAAGAGGGCAAAGTAATACGAATCTAGACGATTTTTTTAAATACAAATTTTCATGTTTGATCGATAAGCATGTCGAGCGCAGAACTCTTTTTTTCTTCTGTCGCCGCCCAATTGCCATTTAGGGAAATTCTTGCTTAAAGTTAAAGAAATTGTTATTCTTGCGTGACTTACTAATAAATCTCGTGTTTCCGCTTTTGGGTTGATGCTTTGCCTCCAACATGCATAAAGTATATCGTCTTGGCGCTTTTCGTGGGTTTGGATCGTGCCCGTGGACCCTTATCTAGCTCCCAGATTCCATCATAAGCTGTTGTCCGCATTTATCTGTTTTTGACTTTCTTCTTGAATCTACGGCGAAACTCATGGGCCACGAGATGGGTCCTCCTTTTTCTTGCATATCTGATCATAATGGGACCCGGATTGCTTTTTATTCACTCCGCCTATCCTTTTTGGTTTTTCAGTTGTTTTTTAACGGGAGATATGTGGCCATCCTCAATGGCGTAAAAGAGTACCCATTTGCCATCTCCGAAAGTGACTGCCGGTTGCTTACTTTATCCGCTGGAACAGCCATTTGCCGTCTCCGGACGCGACTAATGGTTGTTTTTTTTAATCAGCTGGAGAATTAAAGTGTAGAAAAGAAAAAGGTTGGGAAAAATGACATTAGTCTCTCGGGGGCATTTGGTTTATTGGAAATTGGACTGACACTGATCCAATTAAGAGCTAACGCTAGAATGAAATTCATACAAGAGGAAAATGTATGTATGCTAGGACATTGAGAAATATAAAGATCGTAGTTTTACTTGCCTTAATTTAAGCATGGACAATGTTCTTGACTTTGCAACTGGCTTGGCTGTTTTCTAGTCCGGATTAAGAGATTTACTGACGTCCTTCCTTGTGAAAACGAATTTTTGGTCATTTCACATTTTTTGAAGTTATTTCTGTTTGTAAGTCATGTATTTCTATCCATATATGCTGCTTCAATAGTTTCTTAGCCGATTTTATCATCCCAAGGATCTGTTAAATTATAACATACGAAATGGGTCACTTGGGTTTGCAATTGTTTTCGTAAGAGTGAGATTTATATGTCATATTTTGACAGGATCCTCTTCCACCTTTGATGCTTAAATGTGTCTCGTGGGCTTGTTTGTCTATCTCTAACTACTGGAATTTGTTGTGATCATTCACAGCGAATGAAGCCTTTGCTGAATAGTTCCTCCACTTTGTTCTACAGTGTCTGGACTTTCAGGAAGCACAGCGACTGCTCAAAGTCAAGTTTCCGTTGGAATGGGCTTATTAGCTGGATCAACTGTCATGCTTCTCACAGTTATATGGGGATCTTGCATTATTGTTGGGAAGTGTGATCTTCATAACTCAGTTGCAATGGACAAACAAGATACAAAAGGATTTAGCCTGAAAGGTATGTCGTTGTTGTACCTGTTGTCCCAGTTTGGTCATTCAATTTTGGTTATTTCTTGTTAATCATTCATGATCAAGGATCATTCACAAAATCTGGGCTGATTTGACTTGACAGTTTAAAGACCGTCTAGAGATTATTTTTCCTTAATTGAGCCCCATGGACAAGAGAAAAACCTTTGCAGCTAGTTTTTCAGGAGAGAAGTGAGATTACGGGTGTGACGGATGTTAAGACGTGCAGGCCTGAATATTGTCTTTGTTATGCAAGTAACCCTTTCTCTTGTCCATCTGTCATAAGAAGATCAACATCATTTCTAAAATAGCTATTGATCTGAAAAACAAGTTTTTTTTTTTTTTTGGGTGATTTTTTTTTTTTAATAATCAAGTTTATTTATGGTTGATATGATGCCTATTTAGGTATACCCTGCAGTGTCAAGCAGTCATCTCACCTGGACAATGACTTCATGTACATTGTCTATCTTTACTCTTGCAGGCTCTGGTGTCAGTACAGATTTGTGGACAAAATATGCAGCAAGGATTATGGTCTTTTCAGTGATACCCTTCATTATTGTTCAATTGCCTCAAATTCTCAACTCGACTTCAGGGAGGCACTTGGCTGTCTTAATTTCGCTGATTGTCTCTCTGATACTGTTGATTGCATATTGTGTCTATCAGGTAGCCACCAATTTCTTCTGAATTATGCCATAAATATGCAGATAAGTGTGAGGGGCACATTGTGTACGTGTGAACCAAAGAAAAAACCGGCTGTATTGTTTGTCATGCTACTCCAGTGAGATGAGCTAAAAGCCAATTTATATGTCGAGATTTGAAATTCTGGTCGTTCTTCTCCTTTGGTCTGCTGAAAGTTTTAAATTTGATGCAGGTTGTCCAGCCTTGGATACAGAGGCGGCGACTTGCTTATGTGGAAGACAAACATGTCTTTTTTGGTTTCTTAAGACACATACGGACACGTCCCCTGGGGAAGCTTCTTACAGATGATGGCGAACTAAATAAGGATATCGCACAGAAGTTAGTTTCCACTGGATGTACTAAGTTTTGCTTCTTAAAAAATCTCAAATTCAGCTAAATCAGCAGGATGACTGGATTTTTTGGTGACAGGCTTTTCACGACATTGGATGAAAATGGCGACGGATATCTAAATGCTGCAGAACTTAAAGCACTCGTAGTAGGAATCCAATTTGAAGAAATAGATTTGAATGAGGACGGTGCTGTAGATAGAATCATGAAAGATTTTGACTCCTCAAATGATGGCCTTCTGGAATTGCCTGAGTTTTTGGATGGTATTTCTAAATGGGTTAGGAAGGCTAGGAGTTCAGGCGCTGCTTCTGGAATAAAAAACTTTGGTACAGATAAGTTTCTAGATGACGTGCACCATGTGAGTTGTTCTATCCAGTAATTTTAAGAAGAGCGTTTAGAGCATGTTATTAAGTCTTATGCCCTTTTGCAATTTTTTTCTGCAGCAAACTACACAGGAGCATGCTCGATTGAAATCTGGGGATCAAACTGATGAGGTCACTGAAGGTGTTGGGAATCCTAAATTGACCACCTTAAAAGCAGTATTACTACTGGTCCTTGGAACAATCATTGCAGGGGTGTTCGCTGACCCTCTTGTAGATGCAGTTGACAATTTCTCAGACGCCACCGGTATTCCAACTTTCTTCATCTCCTTCATTGCTCTTCCCTTGGCTACCAACTCCAGTGAAGCCGTTTCAGCAATTATCTTTGCAAGTAGGAAAAAGCAAAGAACAGCCTCACTTACTTTCTCTGAGGTGGGTTGTCCCCTTCTACCGGGTATTAGATTCATTTAACAGTTATATTTCTGTCACAAATGGGAAACTAGATTGAGAAATTAAGGTCCTGGTTTGATTTAGACTGATGGAGTGCAGAAATTGCATCTTTCCATGAGCATGTAAATACTTCGCATTCAAGTCTGCCCCTCCTTTCTCTAGAATGATGAATTGTTTACATTGAGCACGAAATAAGCCATCAAGTTGTGGAGGCACATTATGTGCCACCACAGTTATTATTTGCTCGTTTTAGTGTACCTTTACATTTGTATATCGAAGGTAGCCTGATCTCAATTTTTTTCTCATGCAGCTATATGGGGCAGTAACCATGAACAATCTCCTTTGCCTATCAGTTTTCTTGGCTATTGTTTATATCAGAGGATTGACATGGGATTTCTCGTCTGAAGTGCTAGTTATTCTCATGGTTTGCTTTGTGATGGGAACCTTCGCCAGCTTCCGCACTACCTTCCCCTTGTGGACATTCTCACTGGCCTTACTTCTTTATCCTTTTTCCTTGGCACTGGTTTACGTCCTGGATTATATTTTTGGCTGGTCATAGACTTGGAACTTTCTCTCGGGCAACAGAGTTTTTCCTTTTCATTTCTTTTCTTAACAGCTCTTTCAGCTATAATTTTCCTTATGTTGTTAGATATATGCTGGAGTTAAGGTTGCTGCATGATTAGAAAATTAGCGACCAGTGATTGTATATTTGTACGCGTTTTATTGCTGAGCATGTTTAAGCATATTTTCAGCTCTTGGCAGTGATTAGAAAATTAGCAATTGGCAGGATAGTGGATAATATCATGTAGACTTAATTTATGGTAACTGCCGAGCAAACCCTGGGGTGACATTAGGGGAGGACCTACCACCCTAGCGCCACACTTTAAGACACTAAATGCCTCCACTGGGTTTTGAACCCCTCACCTTTGGGGTAGGATCACCCGAGCTCTTATCCAGCGGAGCCACCACGGCTGGTGGTTAAGTTGAAAAGAATTTGTGATCAATAAGTTGAGAAATGAAATTAAGAGTCTCGTAAAGGACGGATTATAGTAATTTATTCTAATTTGAGGCATAAACAAAGACAAGGATAATCTTTTGAAAAGTGGCTCACTAACATAAAAGACCCCATGAAAATAATAGGATATGTTTTGACATGGAAATGGATATATCCATATATCTCTAATAGTCTCTTTCGTTTCAAATTAACGTTTCATTTTAAATTAAATTTTCCACATCAAATAGCAATACTTGAAACTATTAAACTATATTTTTCCACATCAAACAGCAGTGTTGAAACTATTAAAGCCCCGTATAACAACACTAAACACCAACAAACTCTTCCATTATATTTCACTTGTGAACGAGATGATACAATGAGGGGGAGAATACCCTATATACAATGTATTGCTAAGTGTCACAACCCGAAGCAAGGGACAACCCAAGAGGGTTCTAAATGACGGCCGTGACCTATCCTTAGAGCAAGCACCCTCGGCTAGAATCCCCGAGACCTGGGTTTTTCTTGAGTGTTCTATAATAACTCATGGGGGCGGGCGATACGGTAATTGTACAGCTATGTAATAAATGTAGATAGATGATTAAATCGATGAGAGAAGGTGACTTTCTTCTTATTGTTACTTTTATCCATTATATCTCTTTAAACAAACAAACTAATATGTAGACTTGTGATATAATAGAAACTGTATACTTGATAGATAAATCCATATTTATTGGATTTAACTAGAAGAGAGAGGTCGGAGATTCACTTGATTTTCTTGATTAACTATATTGGTTTCGATTTAGGACAAAGCTAGGAAAACGTTAACAAAAAAAAAAAAGCTAAATAATTGAAACCACACTCCAATGCCATGAAACTGAAACGAATTTTTGATCATTTAACATTTTTTGAAGTTATTTCTGTTTGTAAGTCATGTATTTCTATCCATTTTCAATAGTTTCTTAGCCGATTTTATCATCCCAAGGATCTGTTAACTTATAACATGCTAAATGGGTCACTTGGGTTTGCAATTGTCTTCGATAGAGTGAGATTTATATGTCATATTTTGACGGGATCCGCTTCCACCTTTGATGCTTAAATGTGTCTCGTGGGCTTGTTTGTCTATCTCTAACTACGGGAATTTGTTGTGATCATTCACAGCGAATGAAGCCTTTGCTGAATAGTTCCTCCACTTTGTTCTACAGTGTCTGGACTTTCTAGAAGCACAGAGACTGCTCCAAGTCAAGTTTCCGTTGGAATGGGCTTATTAGCTGGATCAACTGTCATGCTTCTCACAGTTATATGGGGATCTTGCATTATTGTTGGGAAGTGTGATCTTCATAACTCAGTTGCAATGGACAAACAAGATACAAAAGGATTTAGCCTGAAAGGTATGTCGTTGTTGTACCTGTTGTCCCAGTTTGGTCATTCAATTTTGGTTATTTCTTGTTAATCATTCATGATCAAGGATCATTCGCAAAAACTGGGCTGATTTGACTTCACAGTTTAAAGATTGTCTAGAGATTATTTTTCCTTAATTGAGCCACCATGGACAAGAGAAAAACCTTTGCAGCTAGTTTTTCAGGAGAGAAGTGAGATTACGGTTGTGATAGATGTCAAGACATGCAGGCCTGAATATCCTCTTTGTTATGCAAGCAACCCTTTCTCTTGTCCATCTCTCATAAGAAGATCAACATCATTTGTAAAATAGCTATTCATCTGAAAAACACGTTTTTTATCTTGTGATTTCTTTTTTAATAATCAAGTTTATTTATGGTTGATATGATGCCTATTAAGGCATACCCTGCAGTGTCAAGCAGTCATCTCACCTTGACAATGACTTCATGTACATTGTCTATCTTTGCTCTTGCAGGCTCTGGTGTCAGTACAGATTTGTGGACAAAATATGCAGCATGGTCTTTTCGGTGATACCCTTCATCATTGTTCAATTACCTCAAATTCTCAACTCGACTTCAGGGAGGCACTTGGCTGTCTTAATTTCACTGGTTGTCTCTCTGATACTGTTAATTGCATATTGTATCTATCAGGTAGCCACCAATTGCTTCTGAATTATGCCATAAATATGCAGATAAGTGTGAGGGGCAAATTGTGTACGTGGGAACCAAAGAAAAAACCGATTGTATTGTTTGTCATGCTACTCCAATGAGATGAGCTAAAGCCAATTTATATGTCGAGATTTGAAATTCTGGTCTTTCTTCTCCTTTGGTCTGCTGATAGTTTTAAATTTGATGCAGGTTGTCCAGCCCTGGATACAGAGGCGGCGACGTGCTTATGTGGAAGACAAACATGTCTTTTTTGGTTTCTTAAGACACATACTAACACATCCCCTGGGGAGGCTTCTTACAAATGATGGCGAAATAAATAAGGATTTCGCAAAGAAGTTAGTTTCCACTGGATGTACTAAGTTTTGCTTCTTAAAAAATCTCAGATTCAGCTAAATCAGCAGGGTGACTGGATTTTTTGGTGACAGGCTTTTCACGACATTGGATGAAAATGTTGATGGATATCTAAATGCTGCAGAACTTAAAGCACTGATAAAAGGAATCCGATTTGAAGAAATAGATTTGAATGAGGACGGTGCTGTAGATAGAATCATGAAAGATTTTGACTCCTCAAATGATGGCCTTCTGGAATTGCCTGAGTTTTTGGATGGTATTTCTAAATGGGTTAGCAAGGCTAGGAGTTCAGGCGCTGCTTCCGGAATAAAAAACTTTGGTACAGAGAAGTTTCTAGATGACGCGCACCATGTAAGTTGTTCTATCCATAGTTTTAAGAAGAGCGTTTAGAGCATGTTATTGAGTCTCATGCCCTTTTGCAATTTTTTTATGCAGCAAACTACACAGGAGCATGCTCGATTGAAATCTGGGGATCAAACTGATGAGGTCACTGAAGGTGCTGGGAATCCTAAATTGACCACCTTAAAAGCAGTATTACTACTGGTCCTTGGAACAATCATTGCAGGGGTGTTCGCTGACCCTCTTGTAGATGCAGTTGACAATTTCTCAGACGCCACCGGTATTCCAACTTTCTTCATCTCCTTCATTGCTCTTCCCTTGGCTACCAACTCCAGTGAAGCCGTTTCAGCAATTATCTTTGCAAGTAGGAAAAAGCAAAGAACAGCCTCACTTACTTTCTCTGAGGTGGGTTGTCCCCTTCTACCGGGTATTAGATTCATTTAACAGTTATATTTCTGTCACAAATGGGAAACTAGATTGAGAAATTAAGGTCCTGGTTTGATTTTGACTGATGGAGTGCAGAAATTGCATCTTTCCATGAGCATGTAAATACTTCGCATTCAAGTCTGCCCCTCCTTTCTCTAGAATGATGAATTGTTTACATTGAGCACGAAATAAGCCATCAAGTTGTGGAGGCACATTATGTGCCACCACAGTTATTATTTGCTCGTTTTAGTGTACCTTTACATTTGTATATAGAAGGTAGCCTGATCTCAATTTTTTTCTCATGCAGCTATATGGGGCAGTAACCATGAACAATCTCCTTTGCCTATCAGTTTTCTTGGCTATTGTTTATATCAGAGGATTGACATGGGATTTCTCGTCTGAAGTGCTAGTTATTCTCATGGTTTGCTTTGTGATGGGAACCTTCGCCAGCTTCCGCACTACCTTCCCCTTGTGGACATTCTCACTGGCCTTACTTCTTTAACCTTTTTCCTTGGCACTGGTTTACGTCCTGGATTATATTTTTGGCTGGTCATAGACTTGGAACTTTCTCTCGGCCAACAGAGTTTTTCCTTTTCATTTCTTTTCTTAACAGCTCTTTCAGCTATAATTTTCCTTATGCTGTTAAATATATGCTGGAGTTAAGGTTGCCGCATGATTAGAAAATTAGCGATCGATGATTGTATATTTGGACGTGTTTTACTGCTGAGCACGTTTAAGCGTACTTTCAAGCTCTTGGCAAGAAAAATAACAAGCCTCTGTTACGAGCCGATCGATCTACCGTTCCTTAATTCGTGCAACTCTTCCAACCAACCTTTCTCACACTCAACTCTAGAGAGAAGCTCTAAATTTGTATTTCACTTGTGAATGAGGGGAGAAGATCCTTATATATACAAGCACAAGGCAAATCATATCCGTAGATCTCTCATGGATCTAACCATCTACCCGCATTTATTACATAACTCGTATCCTCCGCTCCAAGAGCTATTCTAGAACACTCAAGAAAACCCTAGGACTTGGATTACTAAGGAACCTTAGGGTTCAGGATACTTGGGTTGCTTGCTCCAAGAATAGGTCACGGCCGTCGTTTAGAACCTTGGGTCGTCCCTTGCTTCAACTGTGACACTATGGTTAGCAATACAATATCATGTAGACTTAATTTATGGATTATATGAAGCACAAAACCAAAAATGCAGCAAAGTTGAATCATCTTCCACTATCCATTTCCTATCATTATCCATTTCCTATCATGTTGTTGTTTCTTGATGCTTAATTGACTTAGTTTAGTAGCATGATCGGTAAATTCTCGCCACTGTTTTTGCTCAACTCGAGAACCTGCAAAAGCCTCACTTCTGATGGAATTGCTTACCCAAGTTGAAAAGAATTTGTGATCAATAAGTTGAGAAAAGAAATTAAGAGTCTCGTAAGGGACAAATTATTGTAATTTGTTCTAATTTGAGGCATAAACAAACATAAGAATAATTTTTTGAAAAGTGGCTCTCTAACATAAAAGACCCAATGAAAAAAATAGGATATGTTTTGACACGAAATGTATATATCCATATATCTCGAATTTTTATTTATGAGATGATAAAGTATATGTCTAATAGTCGCTTTCGTTTCAAATTAACGTTTCCTTTTAAACCAACTAGAAGAGAGAGGTCGAAGATTCACTTGATCAACCATATTGGTTTCGATTTAGGACAAAACCACGAAAACGTAAGAAAAGCTAAAAAAATTAAAGAGATAAGTGCTCTAGAAGTCCTACAACTTGGCACGAAAATGCATTTGAATCCTAAAACTTGCAAAAAGTATAAATAAGTTCTAAAACTTGTCAAAATATTTCATTTGAGTCCTAAAATCGACGTCGTTAACATTTTCCGTTAAAATGCTGACGTGGCATTTTAAATCATTATTTTATTTTCCGTGTGAATTTTTTTAATTTTGTTATTCATTTTTAAAAAAATTAAATTTAAAAACTAAAAAATTAGATTTATTCACTTTATCTTTTTTTCACCAAAAACTAAAAAAGTAAAAAGAAAATTTTTATTTTCAAAATTTGTTTTAAAAAAAATCAACACCTCTCCCCCACCACCGCCGCCACCCATCGTTGGAGGGGCCGGGCAACGATTGCCGCCACGGGTGGGGTGGCCGGCGAGGCTCGCCGGATCGGGCAAGGCTCACCGGCCCCGAGCGAGGGCCGCCAAGGCCTCACCCAAGGCCGGCGACTATCGTTGGCCCTCGCCGGGGCCGATGAGGGAGAGGAGCTATTGATTTTTTTTTAAACAACTTTTAAAAATAATTTCTTTTTAGTTTTTTGTTGAAATTAACATAAAATAAATAAATTTAATTTTTTAGTTTTTAAATTTAATTTTAAAAAAATGAATACAAAATTATTTAAAAATCCATGCGGAAAATAAAAAAATAATTGAAAATGTCACGTCAACATTTATAACGGAAAAGACTAACGGTGTCAATTTTAAGACTCAAATGAAGCATTTTAACAAATTTTAGGACTTATTTGCACTTTTTATGACTCAAATGTATTTTTCAAGTTGTAGGACTTTTGGAGTACTTATCTCAAAATTAAAACCACACTCCAATGCCATGAAACTGAAACTTCAAATCCTCCATTCTTTTATTCAGTCAAATTTTGTCCCAACCGATTTATGTTTATTTACTAATTATTTGTTTTTCTTGATTTATAAATTATGTAATGACTCTTTTGCATTTTTACCCAATTTGGAAAGTAGCAAGGCCATGAATGACGGCGTTACCAAAAAAAAAAAAACCCATGAATGATGGATATTTTTGGTTTAATTTTCTAAATGTTTTTTTCTCATTTTGTCAGTCCATCGGCTCAGACAAAGAGATAATAAGAAAGCCCTTTCTATTATCCGCAAAAGAGGGAGATTTTTTTGCTAGGATATATCAAGTGATTCATCCTATTACAATCGTTGTGTGTATAACACCATGGAGTTGATCACTCTGTCAGAGATTCAACAGCTCTGGATGTTTTTAATGCCTAGAGTATATGACATTCCCATGAAGGCAAGAGCTATTGATGGGTTTACTAAAATGTTGACTCAAATATTTAACTGGTTAGTATTAAGTAATTTGAGTTTTTAAAGTAATTTGAAATAATTTGAATTGTAGTTACGTTCCATTAATCAATTGTTTATTTTGTTACCTCACTGAGGTTGAGTCACGAATGAGAATATATACAATTGTCACGAAAAATTATTCCTATCCAGGCTTTACAGCATTTATACTATTTGATATTAATTTGACAAAGATAGGTAGGGTTATTTAACTTATACTTCATATTTGTGTGGACAACTTTTTCTTTTTCGATAGGAAACAAAGCTAATTTGTTTGTTACCCAGATTTGTCGAATGAAATTAGAATGGCAGTACCCGATGCTCAATGCTTTGTGAAAGGTTTGACTTTTAATTCTGCAATAAATTTGCATCATTATGTTCCTCCTGATAATTTCTTTTACTTCATGTGTCAACATCTAAAGGTTGGGGCCGAGTATAGCATGATGCCATCAATCGGATTTTTCCAGCCTTCAGGTGGTTACACATAAAAGTAAAAAAAATTATCGAACATAATGATACAAATATATTGCAAAATTAAGAGTCAAACATTTCACAAAACATTGAGCCTAAATACAACCATTTTAACTTTATTCGGCAAATCTATGTAACAAACAAATTAACTTTGTTTCCTATCAAAAAAGAAAAAAAGATTCCACACAAATATGAAACATAAATTGAATAACCCTATCCATCTTTGTCAAATTAAGATCGAAGGGTATAAATGCTATAAAGCTAGATAGAAATAATTCTTCATGACAACCGTATATATCATCATTCGTGACTCAATCTCATTGAGGTAGCAAAATAAACAATTGATTAATATAACGTAACTAAAACTCAAATTACTTCAAATTACTTAAAAAACTCAAATTACTTCAAATTATTTAATGCTAACCAATCAAATATTCAAGTCAAAACTTTAGTAAATCCATTAACAACTTTTACTTTCATGGAAATGCCGTATAACCTAAACATTAAAAACGTCCAGAGTTTAGAGGTTTGTCAAATCTCTAGCAGAGTGATCAACTCCTAAGTGTCATACAGACATCGATTGCAATAAAGTGAATCACTCGATATATCTCCGCCAAAAAAATCCCCCCTTTTTACGGATAATAGAAAGAGTTTTCTCATTATCTCTTTCTGCGAGCTATTGCACTAACAAAATGAGAAAAAGACATTCATGAACTTAAGCCAAAAACCAAAAATATCCATTATTCATGGCCTTGCAACTTCCTAAATTGGATAAAAATGCGAAGTGCCATTATATAATTTATAAATCAAGAAAAAAAATAATTAGTAAACAAACATAAATCGTTGGGTCAAGATTTGGTGAATAAAAAAATGGAGGATTTAAAGTCCAGTTTCATGGCATTGGCATTGGAGTGTGGTACTAATTTTTTAGCTTCTCTTACGTTTTTGTGACTTTGTCCTTAATCGAAACCAATATGGTAGATCAAGAAAATTAAGTGAATCTCGACCTCTCTCTTCTAATCAAATCCAATAAAGATTAACTTATCGAATGACACTAATTGATCAATTAGTGTAATTTCAATACCTAATCTTTGTTCATTTTAAAAGAAATGATTTTTGTCAAGCAGTTTGGAATGATTTTTATACCTATCCACTAATATGTGAGGTGATCATTCGGGTACACAATCATTAAAGTAACAATTAATATCCAAGATCCTAATTGTAGTAAATTGAGCACATGACTAAACATAATTAAAATATGCAAATTAAACATGCAATATAATCAATAAACGAGCAAATAAAAGCCTTAATTACACTAAGAATACAAGACATGACGATTCTTAATCAAACCCTACATGTTTTAAATTTTCAAAATTTCTTTAATTTTTTTTAATTTTTTAAAGGTACATATTTTAATGTTTTCTGAATTTCTATTTTTCTTAAAAAAGGAATTTTCGAATTTTCCAAAAAAGAAACTGGATTTTTGCAATTTTTAATTTAATTTTTTTAGATTTTTGTTAAATCTTTTCAATTAATTTTTCCTTAAAAAAAGGTCGATTTTTTTTATGTTTTCTGAGCTTTTGAATTTTCGAAATTCTTTTGAATTTTTATTATTTTTTCGAAATTTTTGATTTTTTCTGAAATTTTTTGAATTTTTAAAATTTTTAATATATAATATTATTATATTCGGAAAAATGGGTTCGGGTCGGATAAACCCAATCCAACTTACTAGCCCGATCCAATGACCCAAACTTTCCCTAAAAAAGACAAAACCTATTTTTAAAAACCAATAATATTTTTAATTAAAATTTTTAATTATTTTTTGTCTTTTCCCTATTTTGTTTTTTCTACTGCACTTCCCCTTCGACGACTCCTCCTTCCCGAAGCAACTTTTTCTTGCTTTTTTCTTTTTTTTTTTTACTTTTGGCTGCACTTTTTCTTTTGCTTTTTATTTGCCTCTTCCCCTTTGGTCTCCTTCCCCTTCGTGCGTTCTACTCCTCTACGTCTTCTTCACCGAACGTCTCCCTCCGTCGGCAATTTATTTCTAGAACTAGAACTCTTAACACCAACATTTCTTTGGCCGCCGACTGATATTCTACACAGGGCATCGACGACGAAAGTCCAGCGACAACATTGGGTTTGGCCCGCTGACCCGTCTCGCGACCTGCTGCTTCGCAGCGGACCAGTGGCGACGGAGGTGGTGCTGTAGCAAGATGCCGCGTTTCCGAGTCCAACTGAGGCGTGACGGCACCGCCTTGACCAAGCCGAGCCTAATGCTCAACTCTCGTCCGACCGGAGGCGACTCGATGGCCACGAGAGCCGCCGCTTGTGCCCCGGAACAAAAGAGATCCGCGGCCTTCGTGTGTCGCAACAAGAGCGGCCGCGGGTCGAGTGGCGTGGCTATGTCTGATACGCTAAAAAATCACACGAAAACCTCAGCTAGTTGGGACGGTGCCTAAACAACTCGACTCCAGTTCAAAACGACGAAACAAGACTAGATCTCATTCAGACATTTTACCGAACAGGTGGAGTGCGCTCCCGAATCGCACGGTTTCTAGCTCAACCAGGACCCGAACCCAAACCGAGACTCTCACCAACAAACAATAAGACATACAACAACCAGAGAGGGAGTGGACGGGGCCGGAGTTCACGCAAACCAGTCGATCGCAAACTCCGGCCCGGGATGCACAGAACAGGGTGAAAACAGGGCGCGAGAAGGACCTACCGGATTCGACTTGAGGACGTTGGCCGAGGGTCGTCCGCCGGGGCTCGCGCGCAGCTGAAGCGACGGCTGAAGCTCCCTTGCTCTCCCTTAGTCGCTTCCTCGCTCGGACTTCTTCTCTCTCTGCGCTCTCTCTCCCTCTCTCTCACGGTGCTTGTGTTCTTCCCGTCTCTCTCTCCACTGCTCCTCCGCGACGGGGCTGAGCCGGTGCTGCGACAGCGGCAGAGGGATTGGGCTGCTGGCGCGGCTGCCGGTGCTGCAGCGGCGTCACGGCTTCGAGCTACTTGTGGTCGCTGCGGCATCAGCGACGGAGCTGGTTGCAGGAGCGGAGGTGGCGCGGCGAGGGGACTGGGAGCGGCGGTGGCCGGCAGCAGCGTCGGCGGGTGTTGCAGGTCGCGCGGCGAGGAGGCTCGTCGACCGGTTCGGGCTGCTGGCGTCGCGGGTTCGGGTAGAAGGTAGCACGGCAGCAGTGGCGGCACTCGGGCGGGCAGCTGGTGGTCGCAGGGCGGAGTGCTCGGAGCGGCTGTGCCCGACGGAGGAGGGCTCCGGCGGCTACAGGGCGGAGGGCAGCGAAGAAGATCTCTGTTCCTCTCTCTGGTTTCCCCCTCCCTGCTCTCTGGCCCTCGAGCTCTCTCTGAATCCCCCCGAGCTCTCCCTCGGTCTCTCCGTCTTTCTCCCCCTTTTTGTTCTCTGGTTTCCCCCTCCCTGCTCTCTGGCCGTCGAGCTCTCTCTGAAACCCCCCCGAGCTCTCCCTCGGTCTCTCCGTCTTCCTCCGCCTTTTAGTTCTCTGGTTTACCCCTCTCTGCTCTCTGGCCCTCGAGCTCTCTCTGAACCCCCCGAGCTCTCCCTCGGTCTCTCCGTCTTCCTCCCCCTTTTAGTTCTCTGGTTTCCCCCTCCCTGCTCTCTGGCCCTCGCGCTCTCTCTGAAACCCCCCGAGCTCTCCCTCGGTCTCTCCGTCTTCCTCCCCCTTTTTGTTCTCTGGTTTCCCCCTCCCTGCTCTCTGGCCCTCGAGCTCTCTCTGAATCCCCCCGAGCTCTCCCTCGGTCTCTCCGTCTTCCTCCCCCTTTTTGTTCTCTGGTTTCCCCCTCCCTGCTCTCTGGCCCTCGAGCTCTCGGTCTCTCCCCCTTCCTCCCCCTTTTTGTTCACTTTTCTTCTGCAGGTCCGCGTGAAGACCCGCCGTGCCAGCTGTTGGCTTCTGTCGCTGCTGATCCTCCTGCTCTCTCTGTCACTTGGCTGCAGCTCCTCTGCTACCCCTGTTCCTGCTGCTACTGTCCTCTTCTTTTGCAGGTGCACGCGAAGGAGAAAGGAGCCGGGCGTGGGCCCCGCGCGGGAGAAAAGGCAAGGGCGGGCCGGGCCAAGGCCGGATTCGGCCCGACCCGACCCCTAAGGTTTTTTGTTTTTTGTTTTTAAATAATAATAATTTCTTAATTAACTAACTTTTTTTCAATTTTTTAATTTATTTGAATTTTATTTTTTAAAATTTAGTTGATTATTTTTAAAAAAAAATTAATGACTAATTCCTAACTTTTAATGCTATTAAGTCTTAAGTAAAATATCAAAATTTAGGTGTCAATAAAAGACTTATTTACTAAACTAAAAATCTGAGAGAAAATTCCCACTCCAGAGGGGGCTTAATTAGCAAGAACTTCTGCTTCCACAATGATAAAGAAAGACAATCTTCACATCTTATCGAAAGAGAACAACAGGCATACGCAAAAGAACAATCGAACAACAACCAATCCCTAACTTGGGCTATTTCACATGAGCAAGATCAGGGTTTTCACCAAGGAAATAAAGATATATGAAGTCATCCCATGCCGTAACCACAACAATCAATGTAATCGTCTTTTAAGGCTACAAAAGAATCGAGACTAAAAGCGATTGCCAGTTAGTCACGTCCTTGTCAGTTCTTTATAATTTTAGATTGAGATCGATACTTGTCCCAGGATCGCTGTCACAATTGTTCATGTACGTATTTGCTTGGTTATTCAGTACCATTGATGGGGGGAGAAAGTTGTAGCAAGGGTTTTCCTGATACCTCCAGTTCGATGTTTGACGGAAACCTAAACCCTCTTGAAATCCCTACATCAAACAAGACCAAACGTTGACAGCTGGATCGCCGAAAGATTACTCTATTTAATTGAAAAACTGCTAAAACGGAAATAGAGACCCCTGTTCCAAACTTACTTCATGGGCTCACGATTCAAAATCAGGAACATTCTGATCATTCAATGTTAGCAAAGCCGAAGGCTGCTTCAATTCTAGCGGAGTTGATGTTGCTGGAGGTGGAGGGCCAAGAGTAAGGAACTCTCCACCCATAGTTCCACTGCTTTTTATGCTTTTCGACATATTCGGTTCCAATACCAGGGGAGGGCATGAAGGACCTTCTCCGAAACTGTTGAAAGAAAAACAGTCAGCAATATCGCAGCGTAGTGCTTGTCTTCAGAGTCAAAAGAGGACACTTCGTCCTGAATTTTGAGCTAACCTGAAATTGCCATTGCCATGTGAGTGTGGTTCATCAGGAGTGCTATTCGAATGGCCAAGTACAGGGAGTCTGAATGGGTAGTAGGGAGCTGGTGGATTTTCTAGAGAGAAGGGATACGACCTCTTCACGCCGACTATCTGTATCACCTCTCAATGAAATGGATCCACAAAATGAATTCAATATTCCACCAATTAAGGCCCAATGACAAAGTATAACACCACTTGATGCCAGAAGATTAACGTATATTACATTGAACAACAATTGGAGGGTGCTTACCCAAAAAAAAGAAAAAAACAATTGGAGGGCAAATACACATCTAGACTCGAGTCAATGCGAACCGAATCTATCGCAGACATCGGTCACGTAAGCCTCGTGCGAGCCCAGTGTAATCCGATGGCCACAATTGCACCCTGTCCATTTTAGGCTCTATCAGGTCTTTTATCGATTCTCGAGTGCTTGCCGATTTTTTACTTTTTTTATTATTATTAGTTTACCCGATAAAATCCATGTCCCCATAGAAGGGTAAAAATGTATCTGGCAGACCAAGTGCCTCGTAAGCCGTGCCGTTGATGCAATTCAACGACAATGTTCTGACGCCCAAAGACTGAACAATTTTGGCCTCTTCCAATTTTGTCACTATGCATTTTGTAAAAACTTATCTGACACCCGCATCGTTCAATCACCAATATTTTATATTATGACTTTACCAAATTGGAAAATATAACAATTAATAAGATCAAATGGCACTATATCCTAAATCCACGGCGCAACTACCAAAGGGATTTATTATTTTTTAAATCTTGCAATTTTCCATCCTTTGCTACCAAAACAAGAAAGATGGTACCGTTCAATTTTTAAATTTTATTAGCAAAATCGAGGTCTCTCATTCCCGAGTCAAAGTAGTGACGACGACCATCACGAGGAGTTACATGTCTTTTTTTCTTCTTTTTTTTTTTGGTCGAAAATGCAATATCTATTCATTTACTTAGGTAAGTTTGGAGCAATTACATCAGAAACATCGGCACATAGTAAATCAATTAAGGCTGTCAAGGGGTTGGTTACCTAGTTTTGAGGGAGATAGTTCTCTCTTTAGGCTCTCGCTAGCCAGTCTGTGGGTCTGTTGGACTCTCTGCTGCAGTAGGCTAAGGACAAGCCCGAAAAGTGTTTTATTTTATCTCAGATCCGGTCCACTAGCCCTACCACTTCCCGGCTTGGTTCTGTCACTTCCTGAATTGCTTGCACGAGCAGCAAGCAGTCACAGTATACTTGAAGAGTTCTGTTTGATTTGGTGGAAAGGAAATCCAGGGTTTCCAAGAGGGTTGGGGCTTTCGCTTGATTAGCCGAGGAGGCAGCGACCATCTTGGAAAATCTGTGAACCAGGCGGCCCTGAGAATGACGGCAGATACAGGCGATGGCGCCCCTGTTCTCGGCCACTCCTCTGTTTTCCCCCAAATTTGGTGTTGTTCTATTAGCTTTGATTGCCGCATCTCTATTCTCCTCCAAATCTGGTGTTGCGCCTTCATTTCGGATAAAGGAGACGTCGAGAGGAATTAAATGTCTACTCAATCTTAAATGATGCAATTGATGTAATATCAATAAACCTGTCAAATGGGTGGGTCGAATCGAGTTTAGATCAAATTGAAAATAGTTCGACCCATATTTGACCCATTTAACTCATTTTAACCCATATTCATGTAGTGTAAATCAAGTGACCCATATTCGACCGGATCTGTATTGCCAAAATCTATTAATATTCTAGGAAAATCCATTTCTACTATATGCTAAGCTGGATTAAAACTTCAAATTAAATTAAAGATAGTAAATAAAATAAAATAAAAAGTTAAAAAACCTACAAATTGAAATATTTATTAAATTAGACTATGCACATGCTTCTTTTATTTGAAGTGAACATACCATTGAATAACTAAAAATTGTAACATGAAATTTTTTTTAAATAAACCTAAAAAAGCTCATTTTTATGATTTTTTTTATGAAAAAAAGTATTGTTAAAATATTTGTATGCAATACAAATTTAATGGAAAATTTTTATAAATATTTTATAAATATAAATTCTAATTATTTTTTTAAAATATATAATTTTTAATTTTTAATAATGTTTTTTCTTTTTATTTTCTTTTTCTTCTTCTTCGGGCCGCCGCCATAACGACGATCGATCATAGGCCACGAGGCGAGATCAAGCTTGTCAACATTGGGCAAGACTCGATCTCGCTAATCTGGTGAGGCCGAGGCCCCGCTTGATGTCGGCGAGTTTGAGTCTTGCTAGATCTAGCAAGGCTCAGCCTCATTAGTCGTCGGCGAGACTCGAGCTTGCTGGCTTCTAGCGGGGCTCGATCTTGCTGATCTAGCGAGGCCAAGGCCCTACCTAATGTTGGCTAGATCTAGTGAGGCTCGAGCCTCGCTAGTTGTTGGCAACCTGTCAACGAGCTCGAGCCTCGCTTGGCCTATTACTAGCGATCGCCCTACCGGCCGCCCTAAGGAAGGAAGAAAAAGAAAGAAAAAAGAAAAAGAAAAAAATTGAAATATGAAAAATAATTATAATTTCGATTTTTTATAAAAAAACATTTTTATAAAATTAAAAAAGGCCATGGGTTTAAAGTTGGTTTCCTAATAATCCATTTAGACCCATTTCTTTTTGTGTTTTACTTTTTTAGACCCATTTCTAACCCATATTTAACTTTCACTTGATCCATATATGACTCATTTAACTAAAAATGGGTCATAATCTAGGTTTATGATCCATTGCCAACTCTTAATATCAAAAATCATAATAAAATCGCTGAATGCAACATGTTGACACTCCGCAAAGATCATGTTTTTTGGTGGTGTATTAGCTAATGAGAACTCGAATGGTCCACGCCATTTCGAAAATCAATTTTCATATTGAAATGTTTTGATTTTTGATCTTCTTCTTCACATGAACTAAACTTTTTCCATATATACCATTTTGGAACTCGAGATGTTTTCCGCATCTTGCTACGTTATGTACAATTTTTGACACATTAATCGGCATGTCACGTGATATAAATGCAATTTTATCAATGTGATTTTATGAAGTAAAGTGAAGCACTTCTTATCTTTTGAGATCAAAGGACCTAAATCAAAATTCAACACATACTCAGCATAAATAAAACTTCAAGGTTGCTTGGAAATTAGGAGAAAGCATGTAATCACATTGTGGATTTAATGGTTAACGCATCTAAAACGAATTTCATGTAATCATTCGCTCACAAGTCATTCTAAATTCAGAAATCAAGCACGCTTATCCGAAGAAAAACTAAAAGGAAATACACATAAAAATGAGTTGCAAGCTATCCACCTAAGTCGAAGGCACCAAGATCCAGCAAGTCCCGAGTTCGATTCAAGGCGAGAGCAAAAGAGGAAAGTCGGTTGAACAGAAAGTTGCGAACATTGACCATGGAGGAAAACACTTATTTGATCCGAAGTTGGTACTGGCGGGGCATGGCCGTTCGAAACAACGCCAGCCTCTGCACAATTCGACCCAGCAGAGCCATATGTCAAGCAGAACTTGATGCGGCTGGCTAGCGTGAGACTGGTTCAACAAGAGCGGTGTTCACAATCGCAAAACTCGGCAGAGAAGAACTTGTTAGTGTTCCAAGCTTAGAAACAGTATATTTATAGGCACCGGTAGTTCAAGCGATTCAGTGAACAGAAAGATTCAGTTTCTTTTACTATCGATTCTTTTGATGGTTCGAAACCGTCGAGAGTCAACTTAATAATTGAAGGACAATTTGATGATTTACAAAGACATTTTAGTGATGAACGGATTTTATTTCCTAATTGATGAATACCACATCGTGGTTGAGATGTTTATGGATATCTAGATAACAAAAGATTATCTTGATATATTCATGGGAATAATTAAAATAACCTTTTGTCTTTGTGTGAATTAATTTTGATTTCTCTTTTTTGGTTATCGTCGGGACTTCAAGATTTCAAAAGAAAATTGTAAAAATTAACAACAGTGAAGCGCAATTAAGCATGGGTCTTGGCGGGTTGAAAATAGATCTTTTTTTTTTTTTTTATCCAAAACAACTAACTCTCTGCCGAATTTTTAGTTTTGTATACGTATTGTTGTTGCGCCTTTCAAAGCAAAGTTTTATATTTCTACGAAAAATGAATATATAAGCAATTTTTAGTTTTTTTATTTGAAGTTAGATTTACCTTTTCAATAATTTTTTTCCATCGTTTTTTAATAGTTCTTGATTTTTATTTTCTTTTTAATTTTTCTATCTTGTTGCCACATAAATTCTAATTTGCTGATTTAATGGTTGCGTTTAAGATATCAATTATTCAGGTGAATTCAAAAGCCTTGTATATGGGTCACATCGGTCATATGGCATGAAAATGGATTTATATAAAATGGAATAACACAATCCACACCACCGGTAACACATCAACATCCAATTCAACCAATTTGTTTGTCACCACTAGTCCAAGTACACGAATGCATACTCTCTCAAGGTCTATCTATATACTCTTAGGAATCATTTAAGTTCAAGTCATAAGTCTAAGCAAATGATATGTGTACTAAACAAGTTGATAGAGCAAATCATTGGAATTTGAACAAATGATCAAGTTAGAAATCCCCGCACATCAATCAACCAAGGCAACCATGGAGTGAGCCACTCATGGAGTATTAGAGTGAATTTTGTTAAACTGTTGTTTATGTCATTTGTTGAGCAATCAAGAGAGATTAGTTAAGTGGGTATTCATTGAGTTTGTATATATCCAATCCTATAATGTCGCTACTCATGTTAATATCAAAGGCTGTATTAGTTATGATGTGAGTTAAGTCTTACTGAATATATGTAATTGAAATTGTACACATTCATGAAGATTGATCGAGACATAAAATTAAAAAATTCCTCATAATAAAAAAACACGTGTTGAGTACCTAAATAAAAAAAGTACTAATATTATAGAGATGACTAGACAGATTTTCTAATTCTTTCTTAAGCAATGTTTCAAATAAAACATTCTTTCAGACACATTAGTTTGTTTTGCGAGAGAGGTCAATCTGCTTTCAGCAAAAGAAAAAGAAAAAGTGAGGTCAATCTGCAGATCATCGCTCCCGAGAAACGTGCCCATTAAGCTCGTGGTCACACGGGAAGCCACGTGGAGCCTGTGGTGCCCGTGAGAACGCGAGGGCCTAAGGAAGATGCCACGAGGCCCTCGGTTCACGGGCCTTTTCTATCTGCCTCCTGATTTTTCCTTCTCTTCATTTCCCTTTCACTTCATCGTTACGCGACGCGCACTCCCCTACATGACACATCGTTTAAACGCATTCAGGTCAATGGAAAAACGACAATCCATATGTACACGAATAAAAAAGACATTTTTTGCGAATCGATTGTTGCCCCATGGACGATAAATAGAACTAAAAATCTACACAATCACGATCGCTTATCAGATTATAAAATTGAAAACCTATGTGGTTAAATTTAGACTAAACGGAACGGTCTTGTTTTTTTTACCCCATTTCTTTAAACTTCAATGAAGTCTTGCGCCTTTTATTATCCCCTTCTTCAAGTTTGGGCGAGTTCTAAGAAAGGAAGAGAAAAAGAAATCAAGACTTATGACTGTGAATCGAACTTCTCTCCATATTTCTCTGTGCAAATATGTAGAGGATTATTTTCTTTTGGTCTCTTGCACAAGATTTCTCCACATAAAACACATACAAGAAAAAGGCAAAAAAAAAACTTATTTCTTATATATATATATATATATATATATATATATATTATATTTTTAAAAATGATATTGCTAAAATATTTTTATAACACACAAATTTAATGGACAATTTTTATAGTTTTTAAAATAATTATTGAAAAAATGAAATTTTAATTATTTTTTTTAAGAATATAATTTTTAATTTTAATTTTCTCTTTTCTTTTTTCCTTTTTCTTTTTTGTTCTTCTTCTTCTTTGGCCGCTCGCCGGCCACGATGATTGCCGCGGCCCGCACGAGACAAGCCTCGAGCTTGCTCGGCTTGCTGACGCTAGCAAGCCTCAAGTTCACCCCTTGCCAAATCTGGCGAGGCTCGAGCCTCGTCGAGCATCGGCGAGCTCAAGTTTGCCCAACGCTGGTGAGTTCCAATTTCGCTAGATTGGCTCAAGTCTCGCTAGATCCGAGCTCACCGATGTCAGCGAGCTTGAGGCTTGCCTGGCTGGTCACTGACCATCGTCGTGCCGGCCATCGGAAGGAGGAGGAAGAAAGGTAAAAAAAAAAAGAAAATAAAAAATAATTATAATTATAATTTCAATTTTTATTAAAAAATATTCTTGTAAAGTTAAAGAGGGAAGAGGAGATTGTGAGGTTTTGGTTAAAAGTGGATTCTAAATCTAGCTCATTTAAGACCCACTTAAGATCCGCCTATTTTGAGTCTTTGATTGTTAAACCCATTTAACTATTTTTTCTCAAAAACTAAGTGACCCATATATGACCCTTTTAAATCATAAATGGGTCATATATGGGTCTAAAATCTATTTTGCCACCTCTACTTGCTAGGGTGGTGGTCTCGCTATTGATCTTCCAAGCACTTGAGCTCGTAACATCGGACGTAATACAGGAATCGGAACTTCTCGACCTATCCGAGGTCAGCCATCCGACTCTTGACAGCTGCTGATGTCCTTGGTCGTGGGCCAACTTCCTGGCTGCCGCCATTTTTCGAGGGCTGGCGGGTGCCTTCACTCACTAATGGATCAAATTTGGGCTCTTTCCAATTAAAGGCTTCGTATTTGATGGGCTTTTGGTATTTTTTAGATCTTGGGCTTTTTATGGGCCTGGCTAACAAAAGCCCAATAGCAACATCGAAGTTTTACGTGGCCACTATCAGGGATGCACGATGGGGGAATATGGAAAGACAGTTTGACGGTCATAATCAAATGCCGGGCTCTATTTAAAAGACTTCGTAGCAGGTACATATCTAAACTCGATTCGACACAGACCGAGTAAATCGAAGGCGTTGGTACTGTTGATACCAAAAAATGACCGAATCCTTCACTTTACTTGATGCGGTGTCGATATAGAGTTTGTTGTCAGTCAATTTAATTATCAATGAGAGGTCACGCAAAGAACACCCCTTGATAAACACAAGTATTGATGATTGACATGATGTTAATATACAGGTAAGTGTCGAGCAATTGGATTATGGATAAGATATTGAAGGTCAAGAACCTTTCAATGCTCATGATTATTAATGACCAAATACTATTATTGATATATGATGACAATTGGTTGATGATTAACACTTGGTGATTGGGAATAGAAATCCGTTTGCATAGGTTTTTGTTTTTGAGAATAGATTCTGAATAAAAATAAGAAACAAAAAAATTTGTTTTTTTTTTTTTTTTTAATTTCTAGGAACAACTTAATAATCAAGCTCATTTTTTCTTCTCTTCTTTCCTTTCTTTTTCTCTTCCTCCTCTTCTTCCCTTAGTTGGTCACTTGCCTTGGTGAGGTGACCTTGCTTGGCCACTGACGAGGGCAAGGGCAATGTCACTTAGCCATGGCGAGGGGGCTAACCTCGCAGTGGCCCCATGAGGTTGAGCCTAACAAGGCTCGGGGGTCAACGACTAGCCAAAGAAAGAAGGGGAAGAAGAAAAAAAAGAGAGAAAAATTTAATCAAAGTATTAAAAATTAAGAGAAATTATAAGTCACAAAATATTTTGGAGTCGTACTAAACGCGTTTCTATTTTAGAAATAGATATTTTGTGTAATTACTAAATGTATTCTTCTGCTCACAAATTTGGTTAGGGAATAGAAATAGAAAAAAATATTTTTGAACAAAAAATGTTCCCGAAAATAGAAACGTTACTGTCCGCACCCTTAAGTGCTAAAGGCAAAAGATTGAAAGCTGCGTTATTTGAGAGTAAATGACAATTCATGGGAAATATTGACATGTAATTGGAGAGTAATCGTGAAGTTTTAAGATGATGTGTAGTTATAAATAAGACCAATGTGCAATTTTAGAGCCTAGTCATGGAGACAAAATCACGGATATGCAGTTGTAATATCTCATTTGAATATCAATTTCCTATACTATAAGATGTGTTAAATTGTTTTAGAAAGCCTCGGCCATCAATTTAAACAATGTATCTTGTAGATTTAACTTTTGGAAAATTGCACTTACTTTCCTTAAGAGTAGTTTGAACTACTTCTTAGTTTTGTTGCATTTCACGCTTCATGGTCGAATTTGCCATGAAACCCGATTCAATTTAAGTTTGAAGATCCAACCTTTTGGGGAAATGTATATTATCGCGTGGCGCCATTCTAAGCAAAACGATTCCATAAGTTTTATGGAAGCCCCGTTTAATTCAATGAATGTGATTACACTCGATCCATCTATACTTTATTGGGTCTTTTATTGATTCTCGAGTGCTTCTCAACCTTCGTTTCTTCATTATCAATTACGCTTTAGAGTCCATATTTAGCAAGCGCCTATGCGTAAATACTAAAATATGTCGTGAGCCAAGCGATTGATATGACGTAGGTCATTTGACCAGCATGTGCTGATAATGAATGATTTTTATGACAATGATTTGACGTCCAAAGACCACGCAATTCCGTCTCCATGCATTTTCTAGGAACTTATCCAACAGCGACGTCTTTCAATCACCAATATTTTATATTTTGACTTTACCAAAAGGTAGAAAAAAAATAAAAAATAAAATAGCAAGAGATCCTATATAGAGAGATCTTATAGGTAAATTCTTTTTAAAATTTTATCAGTAAGATGAAGGTGTCTCCTCAGTCAAAGTAGTAAGGACCACCTTCGAGACTGTAAGTGTAACATTCACGAATTGTTGCATATCCACTTGGTCTTTGATAATGCAATTGATATAATATCAAAAACCGTAATAAAATCGTTCAACGCAACATGCTGAGACTGCGAGGAGATTACGTTCTTGGCGGTCTATTAATTTATGAGAACCTGGACAATCGATACAATTTTAAAAATTAATTTTTCTTACAATGAAACATTTTGATTACTCCGTCTTCTTCTTTCAAATAAATCATCTCGACAACTAGGCACTGTACATATTATCTTTGTAATATACCCTCTAGGGACTTGAGCTGATGCTGTCCCATTCTCAAGCTCAATGCTTAATGTTGATTGATTATTGATAGACCGGTCAAAGGAGTGAATTGGGTTGGGTTTCAATTCGGTCGAAAATGATTTGACCTAAATTGATTCACTTGACCTATTTTGATCAACTTCTATATAATACAAATCTAGTGACTCATATCTGACTCGACTCGTACTTAATTCATACCCAATTTACTTAAAAAATTTTATATTTAATCCAATATATGAAAGCTCACATCCAAAATAAGGTGAGAGTATAGAATGAGTGAACGCAAAATTGAGTGATGGCAAGAAAGATTAATAGTTATAGAGATAAGTCTAAGTAAATTGTGAACTCACTTAACATCCATATTATGTTAGGTCTTAACATTTTAAGATAATTTATGACCAATGTAATAAATATAACTAATGCTATCCAACCCATTAAATATGGGTTAATAATGGGTTTATGACTCATTTTGACAAATATAGGTATTTATTTTTATGTTGAAGCTCGACTCGAAAAATAAATTTCGAGCTACTCAAGCCCAGTGTACTTCCATAGTCTAGAGGAGCTGGATTGGAATTTTCTTCGAGGGGTCAAAGGTATACTGGATTGAACGACATTCTTGAGTAGTAAATACCAGGAACGCGGTATGTCACACCAACATGTGAATTAGTCCTTACTCCTTATTAACTCCAGTCCACAAATCTTATCCCAGCTTCCGGGAAAGTCGTTCCCATCGATAGAAGGCCGAGTCAAACGTGAACTCCTCATCATCAGCAGTTAATCCAGAAAGAAGGTTAACCCAGTCGTTGATTTATGACCCAGTCATCAATAGGCACTGGTCTCCGGTCTCTTACATGCGTTGACATCCTCTGTATGGGCAATCGTAATCTTTGATACAGATTGAGAATGTTCAATTAAGATCTGTTTATGTTACAGTGAAGTATCATCATCAAACTATCCATGTAGAGGCCGACCACGTATGTAAAGGAGAAACTAAATGAAGAAAACGTGGATCAACCTTAAACATGCCCCATTGGACAGCCAATCGTCCGACAAATCGACCTAAATATCAAAAGTCTAGTGCTGCAAGAAACTCTTTCCTCAGGTTGATAGATTTCTTTCGATCAAAAAAAAAAAAAAAGTGACGGGTGGCATTAGCCAACTGCAACAAGGCAGCACCAAATCCATTAGAAAAGTAATAATCTTGACTTGGTTAGTCCTCGTGCTGATATGTGCTTACTAATCTCGCATGACTGTTAAACTGGAGTGCTGTCTGGAGATTTTCTTTTGGCCTTATTTCAAGATTGAAACAGCCCGCTCTGATCTTCCCCTCCTCAATTAAATACTCTTCTTCTCAATTCATCTGCACATAGCATATGCATGACTCTGCATATAATGTGCATTCGGAGCATCTTCATTCTTGTCGCATTTCTTATAGTAATCGCGACAATCGATGGCCGGTCTGTGCCGGGTGACCTTTGCGGCTAATTTCAGATGGCGTTGATTGCGGCCATGATCAGCATAATGGACTCCTGATTTGATTCTTCTCAAAGAAGCAGCGGGTGTTCTGGACGATGAGGATGAAGTTTGTGAGCAGATGTACGGGTTCTTGCCATGCTCGTACGGCATAGCAGGTCACCTGTTCTTGATATTGGTTTACGAGTATCTGCTGTTTCAGGGGGAGTCCTTCGTTGCTTCCGGGAGCGAGCAGATATTTAAGATGCTCGGTCCTGGAATATTTGGGGCCAGTGCTTTCCATGTCCTTGGTGCTCTACCGGAGGCCTTAATACTTCTAGGTATACATCTCCATGTTCTTTTTCTGCATAATCTTTCTTCCATTGCCTTCATTGTCCTCTTCTTCTTCTTCGATGGTCGAGTTTGTGCTTTAAGCAATTGCTTTAGTAAGAAGCAACAGATGGGCTTTGGGGAGCTAATGATTCCTTAAAGTTCACTGTAAACTGGAGATGTGTCGGTAAAATTGAACTTCCGAGGTAGAATCTGAAAAGAACAAGATACAAGATACAAGAATTGTGTAAAACGGAATTAAGTGAAAAAATTGCTGCTTGTTCGCAAATTCTATGTCAATGCAAGTTCCTTGATCATCAAAAGCTAGCTTTGAGCCGACATACTCTCTGCGAGACATTGGAGCTGGCCCTACGCCATAAAAAATGACTAAATCTGTCTGGCTGGCAGGGCCACCTTGTTTGACTCTTGACTCTTCGTGGTATTGAAGTTTCTCTTGGCTTATATAATTTCCAATGTCACTACTTGCATGCCACGAATCAGGAAGCAGAGTTTTAGTTTCAAAAGAGAATAGTGATGTTGGGATTTCCGTGGGACAATGATCCTTTCTTTAATCATGAGTTAGACATTTCTACAGCTGATGTATTGTCATTCAGATTCACTAAAGAGAAAATTCCTGAAAACAATAGCTGTGGCATCAAATTACGTCTCACAAGACCCTCAACTGAGGGAGGGAAATCCATCTTCAATTTAAATATTTGTCCCGCTTTTTTTCCAGCATCGGGACTTCTGAACAGCGAAGAGGTGGCACAGGAATATGTTGTGACCGGTGTTGGGTTGCTGGCCGGATCCTCGATCCTGCTTCTGACATTGTTATGGGGAACTTGCGTCCTCCTTGGTAGCAGAAAATTATCTGATGGAATGGAACCCAACACTTCAGATTCAAGCAAATTTTCATGGAAGAAGTTCTTATCCTCAATGAAAGGTAACATTTCCAGATTTTCATCAAGCATGAACGTCATCATGTCAACTTTGTGAAAAGAGAGTACGTAGGTGGAATGTACTTGGATATAAGGTACTGTACAGAGTACGAGAATATTCAAGAATCAAGGACGAAAGACTATTAAGGGGAAAATTTTCAAGAAATGGGTCTCACTTGGTTCTGTTTCTAATACTACAGCGGCCAAGATCATGCTATCTTCTTGCGGGCATTTCTTGTGTATATGCACATGCTATAACTTGATTCGTATGCTTTCAAGTCATGATTTTTCTGTCATAACTATTTTCTAAATTCTTTGAAATTCTTAATACTCTGAATGGGTGACCTTTATATATAGTTTTGCGCTAATACATTACTGGCTGTGGGAATAGCTCGAAGAGCAAAAGAGAAAGAAAATCAGCGATGTTGCTATAACTTAGAGAGGAATCTGATTAACCTTTCTTTATTGGCAACACAGGCTCCGGTATCATCACTGATTCAGAGACTAGCTACACTGCCAGGATCATGGTAATCTCAGCATTCCCATTCATCATGATACAAATCCCGGATATTTTCTCAGTATATTCAGCTCAACGTGTTATGATTCTGTTCGCTCGCTGTTTCAGTTGGGTTGCTGCTCTTATACTTCTTCTATCAGGTAACCTACGCATGCCCATATGTTTATGTAAATTGTTGAGCTGGCATGATGCCTTTAACAAGTCATAAACTTTGAGGCTTCCATAACTTCAGTAGGGATACTGAGCCTAGAGTTCAAAAAGCTAGATGTATAGAGATAAGATGCAAAGTTTAGCTCTATGTTCATATGCCATAATATTTTGCGGATATTTGAGCCATGGATTCAAAAGAGAAGACTCGAGTATGTGAAACACGAGCAGTTAATGCTTCGAATCATACAACATCTGCAACGACACGCACTAGAAAGACTTCTCACAGAGGATGGAGCACCAAACATACATGCTATAAGGAGGCTAGTCTTCATTCTACCACTTGTCTTGTTGCCGGATATGAGCAAGATGGTGTTGTTCTAATTGGTACTAACAAAGTCTGCACACTGCAGGCTATTTGAAGAAATCGATCAAGATGGGGATGATGCTATATCGCCATCTGAATTAAAAGAGCTGTTGCAAGAAATTAAGTTCAAACACATGCACGTGGACAAAGATAAAGCGGTAGATGAAATAATGAAGGAATTTGACATTGCCGGTGACCAAAGGATAAGCAAAGACGAATTCGTCACTGGATTCACGAAATGGCTTGAGGAGGCAAAGATTGCGATGGACAAGCGAACTTACTCGAATAACTCTTTTAAGGACTTGTATGAGGTAATTTTGCAGTCGAGGGGATGAATTCTGCAAGTTAAATTCCCATCTATGATGAATGTGTTGTTAAACTGTTAAGAAGTATTTTCCAGCTCTTTCAACCATTCATTCAGAAGAAGAGGAAGAGCGCAAAATGAAAAAGCAAATAGCCTCAGAAATTCTCGCGCATGTACAGACCAAGTCAGTCAAAACCCTATTCGCTGAAAATGGCACACCTGATCTGCCTGCTATTAGAAGGTCAGGCTCGATTAATTACTTTCAGATGTGCTAGTATTAGCACCTTATTATGAGAACTGATTAGTTAGTTATTCTCTTATGAATTATGACCATCTGCATGTTGGTTTCAGATTATTCGAACAGATTGATCGCAATAAAGACAACGGCATATCACAAGCTGAGCTGAAGGAACTAATGATGGGCATCAAGTTTGGTGACATGCCCTTTGACGTGGATGAAGTAGCTTTGAAGGTCATTGAGGTCTTTGACAGAAGCGGAAACTGCCAGATAAATGAGGAGGAATTCATTGCTGGATTGGTGAATTTGCTCGATACTTCAGGTGAAGGCAATAAGATCCGAGCGTCTAAGTTAAACACCAGTCAAGATGATTTCTACCAAGTAAGGCCATTTCAAACTTGGCTTTTTACGCAATGTCAAATACTACCGCAGTTCTTTTCATGTCTGATATTGTGACCTGATTATGCAAGAGAACTTGGGAAGAAACCGACAAATTGGTGGATGAAGATAAGGGAAAAGGAGATGCCGAGAAGACGTCATGGATTTGGGTCAAGTCTATGTTGTCGTTGTTGCTCGGAGTTATCATATTAGCGGTCCTTGCAGAACCTCTCATCTCTAGTGTGCAGAGCTTTTCGAAATCAGCAGGCATACCGCCTTTCTTCATCTCATTCATATTGGTTCATCTGGCCACAAACGCAAGAGGAGCTAGTGCGGCAATCAAAGCAGCCAGACATAAGAAGGAGCGAACCACTTCTCTAACACTTTCCGAGGTCTGTCCTACTAATTCCATAAATTCAAGGAAATTCTTAATGCTGCAGGTGTATAAATAAAGGTAGCACATTGTAAAGTGTCCTCAAGTTTTGCTCAAACGTTGATATGACCCCCTCAATTTTCATCATAGTGTGAGATTACACCAGTCCGGGAATAGGTTCCAAGTGATTACCCACCCGCAAACCGGTTTTGGAATCGATTCTTGGACCGGTTTTGTAAGTAGAGGTCCAAAACCATTTTTTTCTCCCGATTTCTATTCTTACTCATGCAATCACATGACATTTTTCCTCTTGGCTCTCTCAAACACGCATGGCAGTCCTCATTTGTCATTCCTCTTCCTCACTTGCTTCCCTCCCTCACTGGCTCCCTCTCGCATCATCTAATAGACAGACGATGTTTGTTGCCGCCAAATTCTTGTATATTACATGGATTTGCTCGCCTAATTTCTCTTTTGTAGGAGAAGTTATGTTTGTATAAATGAGTAGTTTCATATAGTAGTTGTGAGAATAAGATTAATATTAGGCTCATGTTTGTTGCTAATTATTTGTCTTATGATTTTATTTATTATAATTTGCCCTGTGGATCCTTAATTTTTTATTAGTGAAAAAGTGCATGTATTTATTTATTACAAATACTTAACGTTTCAATATACATTAGGATGATTACGTTATTTTCTCACGTATTAATATAAAATTCAAAGTCGTATATGATATCGAGAGATTGCAAAACAGGTTTTAGTGAAAACAGGGTTGACCCTGGAACCGGATTAGAAAAACAGGGTGGGTCGGGTACAGGGTCCAATACAAATAAGGTCAGGTATAGAGTCCAGAAAATGGGAACTGATTATAACATGGTCGGGTACAAGGTCCAGGTCTAGACCCTAGCCAATCATCCCTAATAAATAACAAGTCTAATAGTTTCAGCATGTAGTTAGCAATACTTAGATGATCCATGAAGCAGACTGATTAATATAGTCTAATACATTAGAGTGCAGTTCCTATTTGCTGTACATATCGTTTCTGTGAATGAACGTGAATATGTGTTTAATAGATGTAAAAATGCAATGTGAATTTGTGTTTACGTTCGCAATTGAGATTACGATTTTTTTTTTTTTAATTGAGTCTTCATTGAGAATAAATAACTAAATTTCTTTGTGATTTATGAGAAAATTAACTATTTATATCTTTGCTCAAATTTTCTTCCACCATATCCCTCACTTGGAAAAATTCAAAATGAAACTTTTCAATATTTAATTAGATTTAACGTTTTTTTTATCGGTCAATTAAATCCTTCACGTGTAGCTTTTTGATTTTTTAGGCTTCCTCGAGAATAAATAACTAAATTTCTTTGTGATTTATGGAAAAAATTAACTATTGACATCTTTGCTCGATTTTTCTTCCACCATATCCTTGATTTATTCAGTCAGATTTTGTCCCAACAGATTTATGTTTGTTTACTAATTATTTATTTTTCCTGATTTATAAATTATGCAATGGCTCTTCTGCATTTTTATCCCATTTGGGAAGTAGTAAGGTCATGAATGATGGATATTTCTGGTTTGTGGCTTAACTTCTGGAACGTCTTTTTCTCATTTTGTTAATTCAAAAGTTCGCAGAAAGAGATAATGAGAAAGCCATTGTTATTATCCGCAAAATGGGAGATTTTTTTGCGGGGATATATTGGGTGATTTACCCTATTGCAATCGCTGTCTATATAATACTCAGGAGTTGATTACTCTACTAGAGATTCGACAGACCTTTAGACTCTGGACGTTTTTAATGCCTAGGTTATACGGCCCTCCCATAAAGGCAAAAGCTGTTGATGGGTTCATTAAAGTGTTAACTCGAATACTTGACTGGTTAGCGTTAAGTAATTTGAAATAATTTGAGTTTTAGTTACGTTCCATCAATCAATTGTTTATTTTGCCACCTTAATGAGGTTGAGTCATGAATGAGACATATACAGTTGCCACGAAAAATTATTTCTATCTAGACTTTATAGCATTTACACCCTTCAATCTTAATTTGACAAAGATGGGTAGGGTTATTCAACTTAGGTTTCATATTAGTGTGGAACCTTTTTTTTCTTTTTCGATATGAAACAGAGCTAATTTCTTTGTTACCCAGGTTTGCCGGATGGAATTAGAATGGTTGTACCTGGTAATTTTTTCTTTTTCGAAAGGTTTGACTCTTAATTATACAATAAATTTGTATCATTATATTCCTCTTGATAATTTCTTTTACTTCAGGCTAGGGTCGAGTATAGTATGGCGCTATCAATCGGGTTTTTAGCTCTTGGTAGGATAAATAACAAGCCTAACAGTTTCAGCCTGTGGTTAGCAATACTCAGATGATTCATGAAGCGGACTGATCAATGTAGTCTAATACATTGGAGTGCAGTTTATATTTGCTGTGCATATCGTTTTTGTGAATAAATGTGAATCTGTGTTTAGTAGATGTAAAAATGCAATGTGAATTTGTGTTTACATTTTGCAACCGAGATTATGATTTTTTTTTTAATTAAGGCTTTCTCGAGAATAAATAACTAAATTTCTTTGTGATTTATATGGAAATTAACTATTGACATTTTCATTCTATTTTTCTTCCACTATATCCCTCGCTTGGAAAAATTCCAAATGAAACTTTTTCAATATTTAATTAGATTGAAGATTTTTTTCTCGTTTAATTAAATCCGTCACGTGTAGCTTTTTAATTTTTTATATTCCACGAGGACTGTCAGTACTGTGATTGGGGTGAATTAGCGATCGATGGTTGATGGTGGCTGTGATGATGCTGGTGAGAAGGAGGCCCGCTCGATGCTGGAGTGAAGACTGTCCTCGTACAAGTCCCTTCGGCGGAGAGGCGTGAAAAGTTTGTGCAAGGTTCGTGCAATGAGCCACGAACAAAGGAGCTACTCTTCGAACTTAATAACCAGGCCCTCCTAGCTCAACCGAGGCATCCAGCTTCAAGTTAAGCATCTTAGCTCAACTATGGCATCTCGACTGAACCGAGGCATCCTAGCGCTAGCTCATCAAGGCATCGGGGCTCAATCCAAACATCGTAGCTTAATTATGAGTACTTCTATACACTACATAGAAGTATTGCCTATTACAAGGGAGAAGGCAAGTTCTCCCCCTTTTCTATGCTGGCGCCAACAAATCCCTTATTTTAAAACCCTATTTAAAGACACTTCAAACTTTTGAATGGTGGGTTTCTAGCTTCCTTTTCTGTTAGAATGATGGGTTTCTGGTTGATTAGCTAAGTGATTCTTAATTCGTTATGACCGTTATGCACCATGTAGAAATATTGCATATTACAGGGAATAAGGCAAGTCCTCTTTCCTTTCATATACTGGCGCCAGCAGATCGAAGCCTTATTTACAGACACTTCAAGCTCTTCAAGGGTAAGTTTCTAGCTTCCTTTTCTGTTAGAATAATGAGTTTCTGATTGATTAGCCAAGTGATTCTCAATTCGTTATGACAGTTATGCACCACATAGAAAAGCATTGCATATTATGTGCAATGAATGGAATGGCCCTATGTGGTTGAAATTTTACCACTAGACGAGATGAGTAAACATGAAAAAATTTTCAATTGGAGGGGAATTGTGGAAACATTTGACTAACCGCCCTTGCTGCTAAGAACCTAACGGAACTTTGGCAAGAGTAGGTAAATAGGAGTTGTAGTTAGGATTAAGACCTGCTTGCCAACCCCCCCGTAGTGAGATGCGATCAACTCTTTCATTCGAGTGGGTTGGAGCATCAGTAGCATGGGACATTAGGGATGTGCTGTGAGGCATCTAGTTTTTTTTTAGCTGCTGTTTAGCTAATATTTCATTGCATTTGCACTTCAAGCAGCATGGAGAACCTGATCTTTTGACATTCTTGTAACTATGTAAAAATGCATAGAAAATTGCAAATGCGAAGAAGATTTTCTCGGTGTTTACAGGCATTTTTCAATTAATTAATCAAACAATCGAGAAGCTCGAAAGACCCCATGCCAATTCTCATTAGGTCAACATTTTCTACCATCTTCAATTGTAGGGTTATAGTTTTAAATTATTTTGGACATCCAAGTTCTGCCATTCAACATTGACAAAAGTGTGGTATTCATGTCAAGTCATTAAAAGAGAAACATGGTTTCTTGTTAATTCCTTTTTGAATGTTATGAGGATTCTCGAGTACTCTGATTTCTTCTTTTATATTAATGGAACTATAAAATGATCTCATCCATTCTGCTTTTGGCTGTCAATGCTGTTGGGCCAACATTTTTTGTTTTTTCCCTCCTTACATGCACCACTTTCAATTTTTTTATTAATTTTTTTTAAAAAAATCAAAATTTCTAATAATTTCTTTTTTTATTTTTTTCCTATTGCTTCATTTTCATTTTCATTTTCTTTCTTTTCCTATTGTTTCATTTTCTTTTTCTTTCTTTTGCCCAAATTAGGCTAGCACCCGACCATTCTTTAAATCGCCCATTTCTTCAAACGGTGAGAAAACTCTCGATTTCTCGATCGCACCTCCACCATTCTTTTGCAAATCTCTTATTGCACATCTAGAGAGTTACTTCCATATATTCTTCAAGTGCCCGCTTTCTGAGGGAGTCAAGTCCTTTCTCCTCTCCTGCGGCAGCAGATCCAATAGTTTCATTTTCTGTTAGTGAAGAAACTTAGGAGAAATTAGTCTTAGTTTTATCCTCTAGAGAGTAATTCATGGTTCATATAGCTGTAAGATTAGAAATTGTTTAAGAAGGAGGAAGGGAGAGATGGGTGAAAATTAGGTTGGTATCTACAGTTCGACTTAACTGTATTGGGGTTCGAATTCTCTTTAATCCTCTTTTTCTTTCTTTTGCCCAAATCAGGCTGGCACCTGACCCTTCTTTAAATTGTCCATTTCTTCAGACGTTGAGAAAACCATCGATTCCTCTTATCGCACGTCCACCCTTTTTTTGCAAATCTTTGATCGCACCTTTAGAGAGTCACTTCCACATGTTCTTTAAGTGCTCACTTTCTGAGGGAGGCAAGTCCTTCCTCCTCTTTTGCGCCAGCAGATCCAATAGCTTCATTTTCTATTAATGAAGAAATTTAGGAGAAATTAGTCTGAGTTTTATCTTCTAGAAAATAATTTGTGATTCATGTAGTTCTATGATTAGAATTTGTTTAAGAGGGAGGGAGAGAGGGAGGGAGGGAGGGGTGGAGATTAGGTTGGTATCTACAGTTTGACTGAGCTATATTGAGGTTCGAATCCTCTTTAATCCTCTTTTTCTTTTTTTTTTTGCCCAAATCAGGCTGGCACCCGACCCTTTTTTGAATCAGCCATTTCTTCAAACGTTGAGAAAACCATCGATTTCTCTTATCGCACCTTCACCCTTCTTTTGCAAATCTCTGATCACACCTCCGCAGAGTCACTTCCACATATTCTTCAAGTGCCCGCTTTCTGAGGGAGGCAATTCCTTCCTCTCCTCCGCACCAAAGATATCCAATATCTTCATTTTCTGTTAATGAAGAAATTTAGGAGAAATTAGTCTGATTTTTATCCTTCAAAGAATAATTCATGGTTCATGTAGCTATAGGATTATAAATTATTTAAGAGGGAGGGAGGGGTGGAGATTAGGTTGGTATTTACAGTTCGACTGAGCTGCAGTGGGGTTCGAATCCTTTTTAATCCTTTTTTTCTTTCTTTTGCCCAAATTAGGCTGGCACCTGACCCTTCTTTAAATCGCCCATTTCTTCAAACGTTGAGAAAACCATCGATTCATCTGATCGCAAATCCACCCTTCTTTTACAAATCTTTGATCACACCACATGTTCTTCAAGTGCTTGCTTTCTGAAGGAGGCAAGTCCTCCCTCCTCTCCTACGCTAGTAGATCCAATAGCTTCATTTCCTGCTAGTGAAGAAATTTAGGAGAAATTAGTCTTTGTTTTATTTTCCAGAGAATAATTCATGATTCATGTAGCTGTAGGATTATAAATTGTTTAAGAGGGAGGGAGGGGTGAAGATTTGGTTGGTATCTACAGTTTGACTGAGCTGTACTGGGGTTCGTATCCTCTTTAATCCTCTTTTTCTTTCTTTTGCCCAAATCAGGCTGGCACTCGACCCTTCTTTAAATTGTCCATTTCTTCAGACGGTGAGAAAACCTTCGATTCCTTTGATTGCAACTCCACCATTCTTTTGCAAATCTCTAATCGCACATCTAGAGAGTCACTTCCACATGTTTTTCAAGTGCCCGCTTTCTGAGGGCAGCAAGTCCTTCCTCTTCTCGTATGTCAGCAGATCCAATAGCTTCATTTTTTGTTAATGAAGAAATTTATGAGAAATTAGTCTGAGTTTTATCCTCTAAAGAATAATTCATGGTTCATGTAGCTATAGGATTAGAAATTGTTTAAGAAGGAGGGAGGGAGGGGTGGAGATTATGTTGGGTATTTACGTTCGCGAGCTATATTGGGTTCGAATCCTTTTTAATTCTCTTTTTCTTTCTTTTACCCAAATCGGCGGGCATTCGACCCTTCTTTAAATCACCCATTTCTTCAAACGTTGAGAAAACCATCGATTGGGTTTTCGGCTCTTGCAATGCAGTTTTCCATGGAGAAACTAACCAGATCCAACTGAGGCAGATTGCAATGCTAAGTTCTATGTGAAAAATATTATCTAGGAGGAACTTTAGATCTTACAAAAGAATTGATGTAGAATTAAGCGCAATGGCTTAAGAAAATTCCCATAGTCTACCTCACTTGGTGGGATGAGGGTGACTTTGTTGATTTTGTTGTTTAGTTTCTTGGGTCGATATTGTTGGTTCCTTGAAGTCCTGCTTTGTCCTCAAGCATTCACTTCCATTATTTTACGACTGTTACTAGCTCCTTCCCCCTCCCTCCGCTTTCTACTTTTTTGCTTTCTCTTTCTAGTGTCATCATGTCACGCATTGGATGTGCAAACAGGCTACTTCTGATGTTCCTCATGCTCAACTTCCCATTGGAATACGACAGTTTTTTTGGCTGTGATGTACATCTTTAAATTGTCCATTTCTTCAGACGGTGAGAAAACCTTCGATTCCTTTGATCACACCTCCACCATTCTTTTGCAAATCTCTAATCGCATCTCCAGAGAGTCACTTCCATATGTTCTTTAAGTGCCCACTTTCTGATGGAGGTAAGTCCTTCCTCCTCTCATGCGTCAGCAGATCCAATAGCTTCATTGTTTGTTAATGAAGAAATTTATGAGAAATTAGTCTGAGTTTTATCCTCTAAAAAATAATTCATGGTTCATGTAGCTATAAGATTAGAAATTGTTTAAGAGGAAGGAAGGGAGGGAGGGGTGGAGATTATGTTGTGTATTTACAGTCAGACTGAGCTATATTGGGTTCGAATCCTTTTTAATTCTCTTTTTCTTTCTTTTACCCAAATCAGGCTGCTATCTGACCCTTCTTTAAATCAACCATTTCTTCAAACATTGAGAAAACCATCGATTGGGTTTTCGGCTCTTGAAGTGCAGTTTTCCATGGAGAAATTAACCAGATCCAACTGAGGCAAATTGCAATGCTGAAGTTCTATGTGAAAAATATTATCTAGGACGAACTTTAGATCTTACAAAAGAATTGATGTAGAATTAAGCGCAATGGCTTAATAAAATTTCCATAGTCTACCTCACTTGGTGGGATGAGGATGACTTTGTTGATTTTGTTGTTTAGTTTCTTGGGTAGATATTGTTGGTTCCTTGATGTCCTACTTTGTCATCAAGCATTCACTTCTATTATTTTACGATTGTTACTAGCTCCTCCCCCTCCCTCCGCTTTCTATTTTTTTGCTTTCTCTTTCTAGTGTCATCATGTCATGCATTGGATGTGCAAACAGGCTACTTCTGATGTTCCTCATGCTCAACTTCCCATTGGAATACGACAGTTTTTTGGCTATGATGTACTTCTTTAAATTGTCCATTTCTTCAGACGGTGAGAAAACCTTCGATTCCTTTGATCGCACCTCCACCATTCTTTTGCAAATCTCTAATCGCACCTCCGGAGAGTCACTTCCACATGTTCTTTAAGTGCCCGCTTTCTGAGGGAGGTAAGTCCTTCCTCCTCTCGTGCGTCAGCAGATCCAATAGCTTCATTTTTTGTTAATGAAAAAATTTATGACAAATTAGTCTGAGTTTTATTCTCTAAAGAATAATTCACGGTTCATGTAGCTGTAGGATTAGAAATTGTTTAAGAGGGAGGGAGGGAGGGAGGGGTGGAGATTATGTTGGGTATTTACAGTTCGACTGAGCTGTATTGGGTTCGAATTCTTTTTAATTCTCTTTTTCTTTCTTTTACCCAAATCAGGCTGGCATCCGACCCTTCTTTAAATCACCCATTTCTTCAAACGTTGAGAAAACCATCGATTGGGTTTTCGGCTCTTGGAGTGCAGTTTTCCATGGAGAAACTAACCAGATCCAACTGAGGCAGATTGCAATGCTAAGTTCTATGTGAAAAATATTATCTAGGAGGAACTTTAGATCTTACAAAAAAATTGATGTAGAATTAAGCGCAATGGCTTAAGAAAATTTCCATAGTCTACCTCACTTGGTGGGATGAGGGTGACTTTGTTGATTTTGTTGTTTAGTTTCTTGGGTCGATATTGTTGGTTCCTTGATGTCCTGCTTTGTCCTCAAGCATTCACTTTCATTTTTTTACGACTGTTACTAGCTCCTCCCCCTCCCTCCGCTTTCTATTTTTTTGCTTTCTCTTTCTAGTGTCATCATGTCACGCATTGGATGTGCAAACAGGCTACTTCTAATATTCCTCATGTTCAACTTCCCATTGGAATACGACAGTTCTTTGGCTATGATGTACTTCTTTAAATTGTCCATTTCTTCAGACGGTGAGAAAACCTTCGATTCCTTTGATTGCACCTCCACCATTCTTTTGCAAATCTCTAATCGCACCTCCGGAGAGTCACTTCCACATGTTCTTTAAGTGCCCGCTTTCTGAGGGAGGTAAGTCCTTCCTCCTCTCGTGCGTCAGCAGATCCAATAGCTTCATTTTTTGTTAATGAAAAAATTTATGACAAATTAGTCTCGAGTTTTATTCTCTAAAGAATAATTCACGGTTCATGTAGTCAGTAGGATTAGAAATTGTTTAAGAGGGAGGGAGGGAGGGAGGGGTGGAGATTATGTTGGGTATTTACAGTTCGACTGAGCTATATTGGGTTCGAATCTTTTTTAATTCTCTTATTCTTTCTTTTACCCAAATCAAGCTGCTATCCGACCCTTCTTTAAATCACCAATTTATTCAAACGTTAAGAAAACTATCGATTGGGTTTTCGGCTCTTGGAGTACAGTTTTCTATGGAGAAACTAACCGAGATCCAACCGAGGCATATTGCAATGCTGAAGTTCTATGTGAAAAATATTATCTAGGAGGAACTTTAGATCTTACAAAAGAATTGATGTAGAATTAAGCGCAATGGCTTAATAAAATTTACATAATCTACCTCACTTGGTGGGATGAGGATGACTTTGTTGATTTTGTTGTTTAGTTTCTTGGGTCGATATTGTTGGTTCCTTGAAGTCCTGCTTTGTCCTCAAGCATTCACTTCCATTATTTTACGACTGTTACTAGCTCCTCCCCCTCCCTCCGCTTTCTATTTTTTTGCTTTCTCTTTCTAGTGTCATCATGTCATGCATTGGATGTGCAAACATGCTACTTCTGATGTTCCTCATGCTCAACTTCCCATTGGAATACGACAGTTCTTTAGCTATGATGTACTTATTTAAATTGTCCATTTCTTCAGACGGTGAGAAAACCTTCGATTCCTTTGATCGCACCTCCACCATTCTTTTGCAAATCTCTAATCGCACCTCCGGAGAGTCACTTCCACATGTTCTTCAAGTGCCCGCTTTCTGAGGGAGGCAAGTCCTTCCTCCTCTCGTGCGTCAGCAGATCCAATAGCTTCATTTTTTGTTAATGAAGAAATTTAGGAGAAATTAGTCGGAGTTTTATCCCCTAAAGAATAATTCATGATTCATGTAGTGTAGGATTAGAAATTGTTTAAGAGGGAGGGAGGGAGGGAGGGGTGGAGATTATGTTGGGTATTTGATTCGGCGAGCTGTATTGGGTTCGAATCATTTTTAATTCTCTTTTTCTTTCTTTTACTCAAATCGGCGGGATTCGATCCTTCTTCAAATCACCCATTTCTTCAAACGTTGAGAAAACCATCGATTGAGTTTTTGGCTCTTGGAGTGCAGTTTTCCATGGAGAAACTAACCAGATCCAAGCGAGGCGGATTGCAATGCTGAAGTTCTATGTGAAAAATATTATCTAGGAGGAACTTTAGATCTTACAAAAGAATTGATGTAGAATTAAGCGCAATAGCTTAAGAAAATTTCCATAGTCTACCTCACTTGGTGGGATGAGGGTGACTTTGTTGATTTTGTTGTTTAGTTTCTTGGGTCGATATTGTTGGTTCCTTGATGTCCTGCTTTGTCCTCAAGCATTCACTTCCATTATTTTACGATTGTTACTAGCTCCTCCCCCTCCCTCCGCTTTCTGTTTTTTTGCTTTCTCTTTCTAGTGTCATCATGTCACGCATTGGATGTGTAAACAGGCTACTTCTGATGCTCCTCATGTTCAACTTCCCATTGGAATACGACAGTTCTTTGGCTATGATGTACTTCTTTAAATTGTCCATTTCTTCAGATGGTGAGAAATCCTTCGATTTCTTTGATCGCACCTCCACCATTCTTTTGCAAATCTCTAATCGCACCTCCGGAGAGTCACTTCCACATGTTCTTCAAGTGCCCGCTTTCTGAGGGAGGCAAGTTCTTCTTCCTCTTGTGCGTCGGCGAGATCCAATAGCTTCATTTTTTGTTAATGAAAAAATTTATGAGAAATTAGTCTCGAGTTTTATCCTTTAAAGAATAATTCATGGTTCATGTAGCTGTAGGATTAGAAATTGTTTAAGAGGGAGGGAGGGAGGGAGGGTTGGAGATTATGTTGGGTATTTATAGTTCGACTGAGCTGTATTGGGTTCGAATCCTTTTTAATTCTCTTTTTCTTTCTTTTACCCAAATCAGACTGGCATCCGGCCCTTCTTTAAATCACCAATTTCTTCAAACGTTGAGAAAACCATCGATTGGGTTTTCAGCTCTTGGAGTGCAGTTTTCAATGGAGAAACTAACCAGATCCAACTGAGGCAGATCTCAATGCTGAAGTTCTATGTGAAAAATATTATCTAGGCGGAACTTTAGATCTTACAAAAGAATTGATGTAGAATTAAGCGCAATGGCTTAATAAAATTTACATAATCTACCTCACTTGATAGGATGAGGGTGACTTTGTTGATTTTGTTGTTTAGTTTCTTAGGTCGATATTGTTGGTTCTTTGATGTTCTGCTTTGTCCTCAAGTATTCACTTCCATTATTTTACGACTGTTACTAGCTCCTCCCCCCTCCCTCCGCTTTCTATTTTTTGTCATCATGTCACGCATTGGATGTGCAAACAGGCTACTTCTGATGTTCCTCATGCTCAACTTCCCATTGGAATACGACAGTTCTTTTGCTGTGATGTACAAAATAGCAGTTAATGTTCTTCCTTGGAGCACACTCTACCAAGATTCAGTGTGCAAATTGATGGCAGTATGAATTATGACATCGTGGTAAATCGGTGTGCTGCTGCAGAATTGTCAATGATAGTTGTTTGGCAGTTTGTGGAGTTGTTTATTCAAAAAGCTCGCAAACACCCTATTCTCGATGACGAAACTTTTGCTCCCACTGGAGATAAAAAAAAAAAAACAAACTCCAAATAAAAACCTAGATCGTCCATTAGAAGAGTTGGACCCTAGAACACAAAATGTTGATGATTCTGTGCCAAGACCATCTCCGCTTTTGAACAAGCATAATCTGAAGGGAAAATCGAGTTTAACGTTGAGGATATCAACAGTTGGCTATCAAATACTCAGATATCCTCATTTTGCTGAACTTTGTTGGGTTGAAAGAAGGCCATGTTGCTGACATAAGTGGACCTTAGAAGGGCCGGCCATTTAATTCCCATATTGCTCGCCCTAGTAACACATTGGAGAAGATGGTCGTTCCTTATAATCTTGGCAAACATCAAAAGGAAAAAAGGATCCCTTTTAGTAAGAGGGATGTCAATAGTTGGTTTGTTGGCATGCAGAAGGCTGTACACTTCAACGAAAGAAGTTGCCTAATGTCTAAAGGAGGATCCCATTTGGACATTAGGGATGTGCTGTGAGGCATCTAGTCTTTTTATAGCTGCTATTTAGCTAATTATATGCGCTAACTACCGAAGCAAAAAACCCAATATACTAGCCATAAATCTGGTTAGTATATGCTGGTTGTAACAAAAAAAAAAATAGCACCCTAAAACGTAGGAAACAAATTCCTAAAAGCTAATAAACAAAAACCGGAAAAACTGGAAACAAAATAACCACACTTTTACTGCTAACTAGAATATCTGATTATGATTTTCAACAGTTAGAATGATGTTTTTGATTGATTAGCTAAGTGATTCAATTCATTATGGCAGTCATGCACCACATAGTAGACGCATTGCATATTACGTGCAAGAAAGGAAGATTCCCTATATGATGGATATTTTAACACCGAACGAGACGAGGAGACATGGAAAAATTTTCAATCAGAGGCGAATTATGGAAACACTTGCTGTAATGTTTGGACGATTAGTTCCATTTTTTTCAATATTCATGTTAACTCATTCCATGTCTTGCATTTGTTAAGATGTTTAGTGAAAACTCTCGATTCCTCTGATCGCACATCCACCTTTCTTTTGCAAATCTCTGATCGCACTTCCAGAAAGTCACTTCCACACATTCTTCAAGTGCCCGCTTTCTGAGGGAGGCAAGTCCTCCCTCCTCTCCTGCGCTAGCATATCTAATAGTTTATTTTTCTATTAGTGAAGAAATTTAGGAGAAATTAGTCTGAGTTTTATCCTTTAGAGAATAATTCATGGTTCATGTAGCTGTAGGATTATAAATTGTTTAAGAGGGAGGGAGGGGTGGAGATTAGGTTGGTATCTACAGTTCGACTGAGCTGTATTGGGGTTCGAATCCTCTTTAATCTTATCTGGCAGCAGCAGGTCAAGTATGAAAAAGCAAGAAGGAAGCGGGGGTAACTTGACTAACCGCCCTTGCTGCTAAGAACCTAACGGAACTTTGGCAAGAGTAGGTAAATAGGAGTTGTAGTTAGGATTAAGACCTGCTTGCCAACCCCCCCGTAGTGAGATGCGATCAACTCTTTCATTCGAGTGGGTTGGAGCATTGAGACATTAGGATGTGCTGTGAGGCATCTAATCTTTTTTTTTTTTTTGGTAACCCAGGGAACCTCCGAACGCCGCTTCGCGGGGAGAGTAAACCCTGGAGCGCCGGGGGCCCCCACCGCTGACCCCCAAGCGCAGGTAAGACGCACGTTATGCATTGAAGCATCGCTTCCACGGAGGTTCGAACCCTTCCCCCTGCGTTTGGGGTACCAAGTCCTAACCAACGCTTCCACCGCGGGCGGTGGTCATCTAATCTTTTTATAGCTGCTGTTTAGCTAATTATTTGTGCTAACTATTGAAGCAAAAAACCCGATATACTAGCCATAAATCTGGTTAGTATTTGGTTGTAACAAAAAAAAAAAAACATGCTAAAACGTAGGAAACAAAATAACCACACTTCTACTGCTAACTAGAAAATCCGATTATGATTTTCAACGGTTAGAATGATATTTCTGATTAATTAGCTAAGTGATTCAATTCATTATGGCAATCATGCATCACATAGTAGACGCATTGCATATTACGTGTAAGAAAGGGAGATTCCCCATATGATGGACATTTTAACACCGAACAAGACGAGTAGACATGGAAAGATTTTCAATCAGAGGGGAATTGTGGAAACACTTGCGGTAATGTTTGGACAATTAGTTCCATTTTTTTTCAATATTCACGTTAACTCATTCCGTGTCTTGCATTTGTTAAGATGTTTAGTATTTACTGCCACATTTTCTATCAATGTTACAGCCAAGACGCGATGAATAAGATTTATAAAGTAATAACCTTAGTGGAGGGTTGTGCCCGAGCTGGAGTGATGCTGACGTATAGGGAGGCTGATTAACTAAGATATATGCCTGGAGTGAGATGGGTTTTCCAAGACGGATGCCGAGCGATAGGATTTGAATGTAAGAAGTTGACTTTCTTCTTATTATTACTTTTATCTATTATATCTATTTAAACAAACTAATATGTAGACTTGATATAATAGAAACTGCATACTTGATAGATAAGTCCATCTCTATTGGATTTGACTAGAAGAGAGAGGTCGGAGATTCACTTGATTTTCTTGATCTACCATATTGGTTTCGATTTAGGACAAAGTCGTGAAAACATAAGAGAAGCTAAAAAATTAAAACCATACTCCACTGCTATGAAACTAAAACTTTAAATCCTCCATTCTTTTTTTAAGCCAAATTTTGTCCCAACCGATTTATGTTTGTTTATTAATTATTTGTTTTTCTGATTTATAAATTATATAATGGCTCTTCTGCATTTTTATCTAATTTGGGAAGTAGTATGGATATTTCTATTTTTTGGCTTAATTTCCTGAACATCTTTTTTTCATTTTGTCGGTCCATCGGCTTAGACAAAGAGACAATGAGAAAGCCATTTTCTATTATCTGCAAAAGAGGGAGATTTTTTTGTGGGGATATATCGGGTGATTCATCCTATTGCAATCGTTGTGTGTATAATACCATGGAGTTGATCACTCTGTCAAAGATTCACGTTTTTAATACCTAGGGTATACAACCTTCCCATAAAGGCAGGAGCTATTGATGGGTTTACTAAAGCGTTGACTCAAATATTTGACTGGTTAGTATTGAGTAATTTGAAGTAATTTGGGTTTTAGTTACGTTCCATAAATTAATTGTTTATTTTGCTACCTTAGTGAGGTTGAGTCACGAATGAGGATATATACAGTTGCCACGAGAAATTATTTCTATCTAGGCTTTACAGCATTTATACCCTCTAATCTCGATCTTAATTTGACAAAGATGAGTAGGGTTATTCAACTAATACTTCATATTTGTGTGGAACCTTTTTCTTTTTCCTTTTTTTTTTATAGAAAACAAAGGTAATTTGTTTGTTACCCAGGATTATCGGATGGAGTTAGAATGGTTGTATGACTCTTAATTCTGTGATAAATTTGCATTATTATATTCTTTCTGATAATTTCTTTTACTTCATGTGTCAGCACCTAAAGGCTAGGGCTGAGTATAATATAATGCCATCAATTGGGTTTTTAGCTCTTGGAGTGTAGTTTTCCATGGAGAAACTAACCAGATCCAACTGAGGTAGATTGCAATGCTGAAGTTCTATGTGAAAAATGTTATCTAGGAGGAACCTTTAGATCTTACAAAAGAATTGATGTAGAATTAAGCGCAATGGCTTAAGAAAATTTGCATAGCCTACCTCACTTGGTGGGATGAGGGTGACTTTGTTGGTTTTGTTGTTTATTTTCTTGGGTCAATATTGTTGGTTCCTTATGTGTTGCTTTGTCCTCAAGCATTTACTTCCATTATTTTACGACTATTACTAGTTCCTCCCCCTCCCTCCGCTTTCTTTTTTTTTTCTTTCTCTTTCTAGTGTCATCATGTCATGCATTGGATGTGCAAACAGGCTACTTCTGATATTCCTCATGCTCAACTTCCCATTGGAATACGACAGTTCTTTGGCTATGATGTACAAGATAGCAGTCAATGTTCTTACATAGAGCACACTCTACCAAGATTCAGTGTGCAAATTGATGGCAGTATGAATTATGACATTATGGTAAATCGGTATGCTGCTGCAGAATTGTCAATGATAGTTGTTCGGCAGTTTGTGGAGTTGTTTATTCAAAAAGCTCGCAAACATCTTGTTCTCAATGACGAAACTTCTGCTCCCACTGGAGATAAAAAAACAAACCCCAAATAAAAACCTAGATCGTCCATTAGAAGAGTTGGACCCTAAAACACAAAATGTTGATAATTCTGTGCCAAGACCATCTCCACTTTTGAACAAGCATAATTTGAAGGGAAAATCGAGTTTGATGTTAGGGATATCAACAATTGGTTATCAAATACTTAGATATCATCATTTTGCCGAACTTTGTTGGGTTACCTCAAAGTTGAAAGAAGGCCCTGTTGCTGACATAAGTGGACCTTAGAAGGGCTAGCCATTTAATTCCTGTATTGCTCGCCCTAGTAACACATTGGAGAAGATAGCTATTCCTTGTAATCCTGGCAAACATCAAAAGCAAAGGATGATCCCTTTTAGTAAGAGGGATGGCAATAGTTGGTTTGTTGGCATGCAGAGGGCTGTACACTTCAGCAAAAGAAGTTGCTGTTGAGATTCGCAGGGTTCTTGAGCTCTTAGTAGGGCGGATAAGTGTCAAGGTCCAGGCTAGGAAAGATCGATATCAGTATGTTCAACTTTTATCCCAAGTTTCTTATCTGGAAGATATTGTTAATAGTTGGGCAATTTCATTGCAAAGGTACTCATCTTTTTCACTAGATAGCTGGATTAAATTTTGTGTATGCTACAAAGTGTTTAACACAGTTTATTTTGTTTTCAGTTTAGAGGTGGATGCCCAACTTACACAAGCAAACCCTGTTCTGTCAACCACAGCATCTTCAGCTAATAATCTTCAACTTGAGGAACATCAGCCGCCCATCTCTGGGAGGAGTTCCCCTGAAGCCATAGTTTTGGAAGAAACTCAGCGAGATTCTGCTGCTGAAAATGTTGATCCGTCTGTGTGCAACAAAGAGAATGGTGACTCTGGGCTTCATGATTTTAAAGAAAGAGTTGGACTTTTACAGGATGACATCTTAGAAAATGTTTCCCTGTTTGGAAACTCCACTCCGAACAAACACCCTTGTGGTTCCATTCCTGCCGGCCCTCCTGTTGGTAAATCATTGATCGAGTGCAATGGGACGAATGCAATAACTCAGCTTGAAAGCCCTGGAGAATCTGCTAGTATACGTGATGTGGCTCGGTCATAAGTCATCCCTACCATTCGGTATCGGCAGATGATGTTGTGCTTTCGAAGGATGGTCCTTGCCCTGGGTGGAGCCGCCTATTCTGGCTCTAGCAGAGGAAAAGACCACATAAAGGATATGGCCCCAAAAGACAACAGCACTTTGTCTTCTGATGGTGTCCCAGATCCCAATAATCCCTCATCAGGCAATTTTTCTCCATGCAAAAACATCAATGCTCTTGCTGACTCTATGGCTGTATGTCTGTACCGCTGTTGCTCTGTCTGCATGGGTTCACTCCATGACGTGATGCCAGAAATCCTCATCCATGAAGCAGGTTTAAATAAGAACAGCTGGAACGTAGAGGACGATCATGACATGGTTGCATCCTTGTCCATGGATCTCGTTTCAGCAGTTAGGCAAGAGTTTTCTAATGTTAGCAGTTTATTTGGTGAAATTCAGGGGAATTCGGTTCTATGTCCAGATGCAAGCACATGTAATTGCAATAGTCCAGGGTGCCGATATCGGGGAGTCGACTTTTCGACTTTCAAGCCCCCAGACTAAAGGGCATTAGAATGTAACAATGCCTAAAATTCGAATCAATCTTCACAGCTTATCGAAAGAGAACAACAGGCGCACGCATAAGAACAACCGAACAACCAATCCCCAACTTGGGCTATTTCACATGAGCAAGATCGGGGTTTTCACCAAGGAAATAAAGATATATGAAGTCATCCCATGCCGTAACCACAACAATCAATGTAATCGTCTTTTAAGGCTACAAAAGAATCAAGACTAAAAGCGGTTGCCAGTTAGTCACGCCCTTATCAGTTCTCTATAATTTCAGATTGAGATCGATACTTGCCCCAGGATCGCTGTTGCAATTGTTCATGTGCGTATTTGCTTGGTTATTCGGTACCATTGATGGGGGGAGAAAGTTGTAGCGAGGGTTTTCCTGATACCTCCAGTTCGATGCCTGACGGAAACCTAAACCCTCTTGAAATCCCTACATCAAACAAGACCAAACGTTGAGAGCTGGATCGCCGAAAGATTACTCTATTTAATTGAAAAACTGCTGAAACGGAAACAGAGACCCCTGTTCCAAACTTACTTCATGGGCTCGGGATTCAAAATCAGGAACATTCTGATCATTCAATGTTAGCAAAGCCGAAGGCTGCTTCAATTCTAGCGGAGTTGATGTTGCTGGAGGGCCAAGAGTAAGGAACTCTCCACCCATAGTTCCACTGCTTTTTATGCTTTTCGACATATTCGGTTCCAATACCAGGGGAGGACATGAAGGACCTTCTCTGAAACTGTTGAAAGAAAAACAGTCAGCAATATCGCAGCGTAGTGCTTGCCTTCAGAGTCAAAAGAGGACACTTCGTCCTGAATTTTAAGCTAACCTGAAATTGCCATTGCTACGTGAGTGTGGTTCATCAGGAGTGCTATTCGAATGGCCAAGTACAGGGAGTCTGAATGGGTAGTAGGGGGCTGGTGGATTTTCTAGAGAGAAGGGATATGACCTCTTCACGCCGATCATCTGTATCACCTCTCAATGAAATGGATCCACAAAATGAATTCAATATTCCACCAATTAAGCCCCAATGACAAAGTATAACACCACTTGATGCCAGAAGATTAACGTATATTACATTGAACAACAAACTTCTACAGCTGTTCGTGCAGGCCAATGGCAAAACATTGAAATTGGAAAATGAAAATCTACCGAACCAGACAAGCAAAATTCCATGAAATAAACTATACCTTCTCTTCCAGAGGCAAAGCTGGGAAATAATTGCCATGATGACTTTGGTTTGAAGGGGGCTCCATCTGATAATTGAGGGAAGGTGCTGAAGAAGTAACTGGTGATGCCTTCGTCTGCAGAGACATCCTGGACATCATCAGTAACTTTCACGGGTAACAATCAGCGAGCTACGAATACGTCATGTGACACTAGCTTACCAGCAAAGTAGGGTAATCATATTGCACTTTTCGCGCCGGTCCAAGGGAAGGCCAACCGGAATCCATAGGTAAACTCGGTCTCGAGCACAATTGTGATCCGGGATCCACCAAAGAGGTCTTAATTTCACCACCGTACTCGGGGAAATTCCACATGTAAGGGAAGTGCTCGGGCACTATCATTGCACCAGACTGCCTATCAATCTCGAGGCCGCAACCTCTTGCCCGGTTCACCAATGGAAAGGCACCGGCGCTGGGGACCTCGACATTCTGAACTGGGTGCGGGGGAACTGGTCGGAATATAGAGTTTGGCGGCATGAAATCGCCTTGGACATGATAATTCGTGAGAGGAGCTGGCAAGAAACACGAACCACTCCTAGAAATCGTCGCCGGGGATGGGAATATCGTGGTGGCATCTCTCTTCTGCTGCTCCTCAATCCTGATTTTCTCCAACTGTGCCACACCAAGGCCTCTCTGTGGGGCTTTCTTTTGCTTGTGCTTCTTGGAGGACCTAATGCTGTTGTTGCTTCCAATAGTGATATTACCCCCACTACTACTATTACTACACTTTTGGGTTTGGTCTTCTTGTGCCATTGGGTTAATCTTCCATGTAATTCCAAAGGTTCAAACTTTGGAGATAATTTGGGGACAAAAAGCCTTCTGTTATGAAGGAGATTTTTTCTGGATGACAATCTGATCTCTTTGTGACCACAATCTCATCACCATCAGAAAACACCACAATCCCACTTCCCCAGTGTGCAGATATAACAGAATTCGAGAGATATATCCCACTATTATAGCTACCCAATGAGCCAAATCACTAATCGTAAGGACAAAGAACAGAGAGATCTATCAGAACCCAACTATCTAGTGTCCCCAGGGACTAGGACCTCGAAGAGAATTACGTTGAAGGTTTCAACAGGGAATTCAGAGGCAATTGCACAACGACCGGTGAAAATGATCTGCTTCTGCAAGAAATGAATGCAATGAAGAAGTAAAAGAAGGGCAAGAAACAGAAGAAAATCCAGTAAAATCGAAGAGAGAGAAAGTGGGGGAGAGAGAGTTGGGTATTTTGCCCTTACCTAGCTTTCCTTGTCCGAGAGACAGATCGGATTGTATCCACAAAGCTGAGTGAGAGAGAGGAATTTTCTCAGTCTCTTCAAAAATTCAAAAAAGAAGCTTGGCAAATCTAAAGAGAACCTAGTGAGAATATTTCGCTCTCTCCATTTTCGCCCAAATCCTCGCTCCACTCCTCATTTTGTTCCTAGACCGACTCTCATGAATCTCTCTCTCTCTAGCTTTCAATTCAACCACCTCAGATTTTTTCTCTCTCTAGAATAATGAATTTTGCATTGCACTGAATGGGTTGGGTTCTTAATGAAGCCAAGTTGCCAGTTTTGTCCCTTCATTTCTGGGTTTTCTTTTTGGCTGTTTTCCTTTTGCAGCCTCGCCATGAAATTCACCACCAAAAAGGCACGCAATTATGTTTCGAGGATGCACATCTGGATGGCCAACAAAGATCAAAGAACAATCCCATCACTTTCTCTCTATTTTTTATTCGATTTTAGAGCAAACTTATCCGTTCTGGAACGTGGGTATGTAAGGATTTAACTTTTCCTCTGCGAATCCAAATCATCTCCAAATCAAAGATTGTTTTCCCAAAGCGAAAATTCGAAACTGAAACGGAAAAAAAGTTTGCCTTTTTGAGAGGCCGAGGTCAACGCGGTCTGGCTGCTTTAATACGAGCTTAAAGAAAGAGTTAAAGGGATGATCTTCATGCGAGATTCTTCCTCAAGAATTCCCCTTTTGGGCTGCTACAAAGTGCACGCTTTAACGCATGCAATAACCCCTTATCTTGTAGCAAGACAGGAACTGGATTAAGGACAGAACGAGACAGATGCCAGCGAATATTAGATCTGGATTCCCTCAATCCATGCGCTTTATGGAGTAAGATCCTTAGGATCATTACCAGATTGGTAAAATTAAGGAGGGCGATTGAGACATAGATCATCACAAAATTTTCGTGGCCAAAATATAGATCGTACCATCAAAGATGATATCTTCTTTCACTAAAAAAGAATAATCTTACAAAAAAAAAAGTATAAAAAAAGCACGAATTCAATCTTTCTTTTTTGGGTATAGAACGATTTATAAATTCAAACTCACAAAGTATATTTTTAAGTGGTGGATGGTGAATGAGTTTCCCCATATGGATCGATCTGTATCGAACAATTTCATTAGCTAGATCATATTTCCTATTAAGTTTCTCGAAAGGATAATTATGATTTTATCTAATCCAAAGTCACGGGAAACCAAGCTTATATCATATCTCGTTGTCTCTCATGTTGTATTCAGTACAAAGATTTCTCAAGATTCGGAAAAGAATACGGTGACCCCATCAAGCATCTATCGTGAGATTCTCCCCGATCCAATATGCTCCAAGGTTTATTGTCATCATCATCTTGTCCTATCCTCTTTCCTTGCTCATTAATTCCTGGAAAATCAAGAGAAATCTATGACAACAAAGTATGATCTTGGCCTGAACAAGATAAAAAAGAAAGGCGCGTAGCTCAGTTTCATCGGGATTACCACTTGATGCCTACGCCCGAGAAAATGTATTTAGGACTATTCAGTGACATGATACATTGGGGTTTATATGTGCCCAAATGGGAAGTTTAGCTCTAGTACTGTCCAGCACATCACAGGAAGATTTGGCCAGCAAAAAGCAACTTTAGATACTCTGTTTTTGTTCTTGTCCTTTTTATTTTTTGGGAGATTGAGTATAGTCGCAGATTCTGGCCCGACAGATAATCTCAAAATGAAAAAATAACAACACGAGACATGGAATGCAATCATGCAAAGATTAAATGTTTAATTATTGTGTAATTCGCAGGAAACCCCATCAAGAGCGAGGTCCCGTAGCTCAGTCGGTTAGAGCGTTGGTCTTATGAGCCGAAGGTCGCGAGTTCGAGCCTCGCCGGGACCATTTCGGCCCTATTATCTATCTCGTGGTCGCCATCACCGATAAGCCATCCAAGCTTATTTCTGTCGTCTTTTGATACTGTTTTATTTTTGGAGGAAAACATTTTATCAATTTATTGTTGCCTGTTGGTGTTGATTGTCCATCTCGGGGGAGATCAAACACTGTCCTCACGATAGATGAGACGTCAAATAAAGCTTAGCTAGTCCCATGTGGAGACTCTCACGTTGCATCTCCCGATACTCCCTACAATAAAAATGGCATTTTGCTTCTCTTGTTTTCACGTTCATATTACCACTGCAAGCAGAAGGTGCCAGAGCTTCTCCATTCTCAACCTGTAACGGCTCCTTATTTTATGCAATGTTTAGTCTACCTCAATGTCGGGTCGCTTTGTTTTGTGATGTTAGCATATGTGGAAGATTGTTTAAATGCTGTTTTTGCGGCATTCTGCGAGTGAAAATAGAATAGGTTGATTGTTGAAGGATGAAGTAGTACATTTGTTGAAATCTAGTACACTGAAAAGTCGACATTGTTTCAGATTCTCTGCTTCATCGGAGCGCCTTGCCGGGATTGAATAATTTCTTCTCTCTTTGTTTTTACAGTGATGGGTCCTGGTAACTGCTTTAGGAGCCTCAAGAAAGCGAAGGAAGGAACTTCCAGACAAGCGAAGGTACAATGTCAATGCTAATTATGTTTATGAATTCCCACGCATGCACTTTGTTTTTTGGGGCTTTCTCTTCGGATTTATCGATCTTGTTACTGTAGACAGCCTCATATAGTTCCAATTTGATCAGAAACTGATAACAAAGACTAGATGGAACTGCCCTGCTCATATCCATTATTGGCCTCAACTATTGGAGTTTTGACCATAACTCACCTCGCTGAGATCACACAGTGAGCAGACTAATGATAAGATTCGAAACCAGTTCGATGATATTTTCCTTTGCAAATCAACCTTTTGATATGATCAAAGGGATAGTTCAAAAGACAGCAAATGGAACTATCAAAGCTAAGTGATGGGTGTTAAAATTTTGTTTGAAGGGGCTTTATTTTGATACGACTCAAATTCTGTCTGACTATATTGTTGTCAAAAACGTTTTTAATTCCACCGCCGAATCGGTTGTGAACAATGCCATGCCTTTTCCCTATTCCACTGCGACTGCTAAAATCCTAAGCGAAACCTTCCCCTGCTTTCTGTCCTAGACAACGTCTATGCCATGCCTTTTCTCTAATCTGCTTCGACGCATCTTTGAAATAGGTGGAAGTTTGCGCTGCCAAGTCCAATGGGTCCAAGCAGGATTCACAAAGAAAATCGGGTATTCCTGGAAAGCGGGTTGAAGATACTGCCGCAACTAAGATTCAAGCTGCATTTCGTGCATTTCTGGTATGGTAAGACTAAGCTCTTTCATTTTCCATGGCTAGACAATGTATGAGGCGACCTAATTGCTATTTCTTTTTCCACTTCTCCAAGGCTAGAAGGACACTGTACCGTCTGAGATGTGCAGTGAGGTTCCAAAGCTTGACTCATGGTCTACCCGTGACAGAGCAAGTGTCGACTGCACTTAGCTATTTGCATTCGTGGAGCAGGATCCAAACCGAGATTAGAGCTCGACGAATTAACATGGTCACTGAGGCACGCATGAGGCAAAAGAGACTAGAAGATCAGTTGAAGTTTGAAGCCAAGCTCCAGAAGCTAGAGGTACAGCCTCTTCCCTTAGCTTCTAGAGCCAACGTCTTTATTTTAGCTCCGATTATATCAACTGCTTAAATCATGATCGCAAATCGATTTTGTAGCATCTATATTTAGGCGGCTAGATGGAACCTAGAACACTTCACTCTATGCTTGATGAAAGACTGATTGCAGGCTAAGCCGTAGCCAGCATGGCAGTTTCCATCAGTTCACCCATATTTTCAACTCGGTCGGATCCAGTTTAAATGCACGTACTCTATGCATTGCATGGTCTTTGAGCTTCTTCACATATTTGTGTTGCATCAAAATCATTCTCGTTCAGATACCTCGTCAATAAGAAAAGATGCCTCTGTCAGTCCCTTCTGAATGCTCTATTCAGACCTGAATCGACTGCTCCTCAGCCCTTCCCGAAATCATCCTACATTTGGTAATTACGTCCAAGGAAAAAAAGAAGGGGTAAGTCCTTGTGAAAGCTGCTTGTTTGTATGGTTGAGAGCCCGTGACATGATAATTTTCATGTCATTGGCTGATCTATGAGTCCCCATATCTGCACTCTTTTAAACCCCGACCAGACAGCATAGCGTTCTGGAGTTTGATGCCGAGAGCTACTCGTAAAGGTTTGAAAAACTGCATCAATAACTCCTAATTTGGACAGAGTGTAAATACCACCACTAGATCATCTCAGTAGTGTTCATCTAATGTTGTCGGGCTCATCTGAGAGACACATCAATGGATGACATGTCTAAAAGCATGGAAAACTGTCTTGTATAAATGCTAGTTTTCCCTCTCCCCCGACAGCTCGAATGGTGTGGAGGCCCCGGAACCAAGGAGGATATCCTTGCAAAGATACAGCAAAGAGAAGCAGCAGCAGCCAAGCGGGAGAGAGCCCTGGCATACGCCTTCTCTCATCAGGTCTGCAGCTACTGAGGTTACGATCCCACGTTCTAACGACACAATCTTATAATTTTATAACTGTTTGCAGTGGAGGGCTAACTCCAGCCACTATCTCAGTCGACCCTCTTATTGTCTAGTCAAAGAATGTTGGGGTTGGAGCTGGTTAGAACATTGGATTGCTACCCGGCCCTGGGAAATCCGACCTCAGTCATATTCAACTGATATGATGGCGAAGCAGCTTGGCAAATCAGCGAAGCCATGTATTACCCAAAGGTCAAAACAGCTTCAATTGTACTACTGAAACCCTGGAACTCAAGAGGTAATCACCATTCCCATGCAATGCCAGCTTGGCAATGTGAAATAAGCCTATGAGATTCTTGAGTAATTTATTTCAAGACTGAGATGAGGTTTGCGTTAGTAGCAGTTGCAGTCTCTAAGAGCATGGGACATCAAGTCATACTCAGGAATGGCGTAATCTTTCTTTACTGGACAGCTGATAATTTATGAAATAATTATGATTTGTCGCTGGTTGTTATTAATAAATCTGGCGGATGTAACTGCCGAGCTCTGTGATTTGGATTGTTCAATAATGTGTGTTATAATATGTATTTGTATCATTGTATTAAGACTAGCCAAGAAAAATACAATTGTACAGCCTCATTGTTTGTATATGCTTTAGACTAATCAAAAGAATATCAAAAAAGGTCGAGTCCAACCCATGTATCCATCAATATAGATTATCTCCCAATATTTAATCATATGAAGCCCAAGTGACCATTGCCAACGGACATCAACTAATTCACCAATCACATCAAAATCATTTTACCTTCACAATCATTCATCTTCAAACTATTGGTTAGCTAATCATCATACACCTCTTGCACTAGTGCACCAAGTTCCCGTGTTGAAAGCTTATTCCGCTCATGAGTTTGCTTCTAGACACGGCATATCATAGAGGTTATACAATTGTTATGAACATTAGATGTACTCAAGACAAGGCCTAGTTCCAAGTTTGGTAGAACTACCAAGCATGAGACAACCGCTGCAATTTCTCGGCGGCCACACAAAAATGCCTAGGTGCTTTTAATGTCTATGCAAAGTAAGGATTTGTTTCCAGCTAGACTCAGATATTTTCTAGCATGCACTTGAGTTTCCCAAGGATAGGGGGACCATTGCAAGATGGGGAAGTACCTCAGTTTTGGTAACATCCGTCTGTCAATTCTTGTTCTTCTATCACTGTATTAGCTCAACTTCTGTACTTATCCGCAGCACTCTCATGCTTCACAGTAACTAGCAATTCTTCTCGTAGGACCCAAGAATGAGGCCAGAGAACAGTTGATGCTCAAATTTAGGTGACTCAGGTTGTGAATGGACAATGGTCCTGTTTCAACGAGGTTGGATTTGCCCCAGGGATGCATTTCGTAGTCAGTTTGACATCGGAAACCCCCTATTGGCTTCTATTTCTGAAATCTGACTGAAAACCTCCCCATGTTCTTTTGGACCAGTTGTGTGGAAATAAACTAAACGACACTATTTTCAGCAAAATGGGGGATTCTTTTCTTTTTCCATTATCATGCAAGAAGGAAAAAATTAAAAGGTCCAATTCAAACCCATCCCAACAATCGCTACTCTCTTTGTGTTCAAAGAAAATGACACAAGGTCCCCAGGTGTGAGTGAGTGATGACAGAATAGAACTATTACTCTTTTAATCCCTATATGCCTCTTACCAAGGGGCTGCAAAGTGGGCTAATTGTTGCACCAAAAAGAAGCAAGAAATGCTCTGAGCGAAAGCAAAAACTCTCTTTCAATCTAAAGCTCAAATCGACCATTTCTAAACACCGAAAAGAGACCCTCTCACATCACTTGTGAAAGAGAAAGCAACTACAGTCTGAAAAATTGAATATCTAACCACTCGACCCAAAACAATTACTAAATTTGCGGCGATTGCCTAGTCAAAGAATCTTCAAAAGAATGTCAAATTCAGTATCCTTGGTGTGTTTTGGGAGATGAGGCTGCCTAGTGAAGGGATATATGATAAAAATAAATATAAGGATTCGGGATCCTCGTCTGTTGTTTCATGGGGGAAAACAGGTGATGTCATGTTACAGCACAACCGCTTCACTAAAAAGCGAACAGGAATGACATACATCAACTCTGGGAACAGAAACACATACTGGTCCAAGTTCAAAATAGAGTCAAAACATCAAACAAAAGTTGAGCTCAAATGTCAATACAGCCAACTTGAACGTGACAGTTGAAAAAAGTGCTAGAAACAGTACCAACATATAGATACGTAAAACAAACCAGGGATTGAAAACGCCCGAGATGATGAAATTTCTTGAGAATTTCCCTCCCATGTGGTTTTGCTTCACCATCAAACTCCAAATGTACCCAATTTCTCTCCCAGCTACCAATCTGCTAAAGTTGCTCGTTCTTGTTCGTCTTGATCAGGAAAAGCACAATTATTGCTGACAACGTTTTCCTGCGGGTAAATCCACGAGAACTGATGAAAAAAGGACGAAGCTTTAGCGAATGCAAGACGTCTTTCTTTGTCTAATCTAGCACACCTGCAATCAGGGAGAGAAAGTTGAGTTTCTGTTTTTTTTTAATGCTCTGGTTCAATGGTGGGAATCGGAGGAAGCAGAGGACGGCTTGTCGAGAATGCCGTCGTGCTCTCCGTCTTGCCCTTGAATCCGTGCTGGAATGTGATAACCGGGGAACACGCCGGACGCAAATCCGGCGGGTGAAATTGGATGGATGGAATGCTGCATTTGGTGATGATGATCGGACGATGATAGTGTCGGGTCGATCCAAGCACGAATCACGGGCAAGTTACTGGACTGAAGGGGTCCCCTCTGTGTGAAAAGCTGGCCTTGGCCAAAGAGCGGCTGCGCCGCCGCTGCGGCCGCCTCAGGCTGCGGCGGGGAGAACATGAACCCGCCGCCGCCTCCGCCACCGTTGCTTCCGCCTACGCTCCACGGCGCAATCCTGGGGAACCTTCCGATGTCTGAAGCTGGGTTGGTGTTGTGGTGGGTGTGCTCGGAAGGCCACAGAGAAGCGGCGGGCGACGAATCAAACCCTAGCTGCGGAGTTCCGGAGAAGACGACATGATGGTCGTGCGACTGGGGTCGCAGCAAAACAGGGTCTTGGAACGATTGCAGGGAGAGGCGAAGATCTTGGCTCTGGCTACTGGTTCTTGACAACAAATCCGGTGGGTGGTGGTGGTGGTGGTAGCTCTGGAACTGCACGGACGACGGTGGTGGCGGTGGGGCGTCGGCAGGGTTGACGCCCATCGGGAAGAACGACTTGATTGTGTCGGCGATGGAGTCCGAGTCCAGAGATGGAGGTAGGAAGCTGGTGGTGTTGGGGTTGCTCTGGTGGTGGCTGTTGATTTTTGCTGCTGCTGCTGCTGCTGCTGCAAATTTCGGATATCGTCCGCCGCCGCGTCCACAGCCGCCTGGTGGATATCCATCGGGCTCTCCCGCTCATCCGTTGCCTGCGGATGACGGGTCGCGGCGGCGGTGGCGGTAGGCTTCCAGGCGGGGAGCTCGGCGAGCTCGTCAATGGCGGCTTTGGCCTTCTTGATGAGCCAGTCCACGGCCTTGCTCGGGCGGTCGTAACCGAGCCGGTCCTGGACGTCATAGAACTGGATGGCGGTGTGGGCCGACAGCCGCACGCGGCGGTCCCTCGGCCCCTTGGCGGTGCACACCTTGCTGTGCCGGTCCTTCCTCCCGGTGGACCGAACAATGTGGCCTCCTTGGACCTCCACGATCTCTCCTGCACCGCCGCCGCCTCTCCTCATTCCCAATCTTGAAGAAGTAGCGGCCGCCTGTTGGGGATGGTGGTCGTCTCCCATTTTTCTTGCATATTCGGAGGTCTGGTCAGCGAAGGCTAGTGGGGCTGAGGAGGGATTATAGGACCTCTTTTTGGGTGGCTGCGCTTGTTGCTGTGAAGATTGAGTGGTCTCTTCCTCTAATCTTCCATAGCAGAAAGGGTGGTCTTGTTGGGCTTGTGTGCCGAGAAAATACAGTTGGTGAGCGTCTAGCTGGTGGTGGTGGTGGTGGTGTTGCTTTGCCGATTGTTGATTCTGTTCTTGCTCTTCTTCCTCTGCTTCTTGGTCTTGTTCTTGAGCTTCTTGCCCTACATGCCTTGAGTTCTGAAGAGGATTGTGCTGAAGATGATGATAAAAGTGATGATAGTGTTGATTCCTTTGAGGATCCAGACTCAGGCCTTCGTGCTTTTCCTCTTCTTCTTCCAGCTTTCGATGATAGAGAGAGAGAGAGAGAGAGAAAGAGAGAAAGAGAGAGAGAAAGAGGGAGAGGGAGAGAATACTTGAAACTTAGCCTTTATTGATCTGCAACGAGCTCTGTGAAATCTGGAAGCTGCTTTTGGTGCTCTCTCTCCCAAAAGTGTCTGCAGTCATCCAGGTCTTCCACTTCCATCTCTCTCACCCTTCCCAGCCCCAACTCCTCAAAACGGAACCAGAACCAGAGACTTTAGAAAAAGATGAGCCTCTCTCACTTCTTTCTCAACATCACCCTCTAACCCATCTCTCTCACGCTCAGTTTCTCTTTCCTCTGTTGCTTGGTTCAGTTAGTACACAGCTTTTGATGACTTGGCCGCTTCTATGCGCAATTTGTACTAACCAAGACAAGTACCTTTGGGTCAATAACTCCCTTGACCAAACTACAACTGGGAACAGCACAAATACTCAAAAGGGAAGTCTCCTGGAGCGACAAGCGGGTGAGAGAGCCTTCAGTAATTGCAAGTCAAGGTGGTGGATCAGAGTATTTCTCTCTCTCTCCCTTGACGATGCCACTGATGAAGGTGGCAGATTCCATCAGAGGGGAGATTAATATCTCCGAGAGGGTTCTTTGGGTTTTCTTTTGACAGCCTACACGCGCAAAAGAGGCAGACACCAATCAAAAAGGACTCAACCCCTATTCTAACCCCCACTCAATCATCTGATCTGAGTCAGCTCTGACAATTTTCATTTTCAACCCTCTTCTCCTTTACAAAGCACAAATCATTTCTCTCGCGGCTAGAGCTAATCAGAGACGGCAGCACTTTCTTGACATTTTTTTTACGATCTAGTTAAAAGCGCGGAACCGTTGGTTATGGATCGATGGACTGTTCGGATGCTTAATGGGTTAGATAGATCCCTTTGTATGCCACCGCGACACCTTTTGAAAGTGACCCCTTTCGGCTTTTCTCCTCTCTCCATCTTTATTGCTTCACTTAAAAGAAACATCGTCTTCCTTCCCCCAATTGCCCTCTCCAATCCAGACTTTTTGTGGCTTGTTTTGTTACTGTACATGGCATCTCGAGGGCCTGTCTTTTTTCCCCCTTTTCTTACTTATCTTCCATTATTCTTTTGATCTATCTTCATTTCCCATTCTCTCTCTGGAGCAAACATGCTATCGCTGTCCGTGGCTTTGTATGGTTGGGCTCGTGCTCCTGCTCTTGAATCCGAGTTACTTCTCTGCCCCTTTATCTTTGGTAGGTTGCCACTATGTGCTGATCTCACGCTTTTGATAATTTCCCATTATGTCTTCGAAGCCATTTAATTTATATACATATCACTGTTTCGCGACATTGATGGGCCTTCTCTTGTCCTTTCATCTCCTCAAGATGCTTTCTTTGTGGCACGAAACATCAAAAGATTGAAAATTGGCAGCTTCAAAGGTCTCGCGCAAATGACAAAAGCAATTCAATAAACAAGTTGAAGATGGTGACCAAGACATATTTTTAATGAAGTAGTTAAGGTTACCTCGTTTGTACAAACTATGTTTTCACACGAGTCACATCCATCATCATTGGTATAAAATTTTAAAATCAAATAGTTAATAAGATGTAAAAATGCCGATGCTGGATATAGTGAGAAAAGGTTTACACGCACACCTATATACACATTATACGGAAACTCATTGATGCTTTATATTAGCTATTTGGTCTCGTTTGATAAGTGGGTGCTTCCCTCTAATTTTTTGTGAAAATTTTTCTCTCGTTTGACAATCATTGATGCAAAAAGAATAACTTGTTATTAAAATAAGTGAAAGTAAGGCATTCTCGGTTCATCCCAACTTATTTATAAATAAAAAATAATAAACCCTGTTTGTTTATAATATGACCAGTGGAAATGTTTTCTCTTAACAGCAAAGAGACCTCTCATAAGATATTTAACCTTCCATTATGAAATACAATATCAACTTCATAGATTAGATTTGGGTGAAGGCAAAAATTGAATGGAGTTTACATTAGAGCCTATTGACACTCGTGACCAATTTCTTGTGCATTGTTGGCCAAGGTCGACGCCACCACCGATGACTTGGCGAAAACTAGGCCTTACCTAGATTGTGTGAGAGCCTATCGGCCATCGACTAAGCATGAAGAAGGGCAGTCTAGCGGCGAAGGTGCACAAGGGTCAGCATTTCCACTTGACCTCTAGTAAGGGCCTTTCACCATGGTCGCCAAAGGTTGGGAGTGGTGAAGTCACGCACCTCAACTCTTGCATCCTCTCTCCCCCTTTCTTTGTTAAAAGTCCGCCTATTTAAAAGAAAATTATTTTCGAAAAATTATTTTCAGACTTTATGGTGTTTGAATGACTGAAAACTTATCATGCATGGAAAACGTTTTCCATGAATTGAAAATGACCAGTTTACATAAGGGGAAACAATTTTTCCTTATGGCAACAAAAATATTACTTTTCCTAAATCATCAAACAAATGTAAACTAATATTTTTCTTGAAAATGATTTTTATGAGAAATATTTTAATTTATCATGAACAGTAAAATAATCGCACGCAAATTTATTATCTTTCTTTTTTTACCCTACATGATATGCCGTGTTAAAACTACGCACATTAGCAAATTTTTCAGATATGACAGAAGAGTTTGACTGCAGGAAAAAAGTCAAGAGTATTTGATTACTGGGGCAAGAGGAAATTCGAAGGCGCGACTGAACATTTGATGAGAATTAAGAGGCTAAAAGTATATTTAACTCTTTTTTCTGTAGCACTTTTGCGTACATTGAGCTTTCCATTATATTTTTGACCATCAGTGTGATGTACAATTTTTTCCCATTTCTTTTCCTTTTGCTGAAGATTCCCAAACGTGAATGGTCGTCTATAAATCTTAATATTTAAACTTTCATTACTACGATTTGATGAGCTCGTGCTTACATTTAAATCTCTTAGCATTTATTACATGCAACGTGCTCATATTTAAGCGATCTATCTTGTGTTGTTTTTCTAATTAATGAAATATGTGCATTTTCCTAGAGAGTCTTTAATTTAAAAAGTTTATATAAATTGTGAGTGAAATATGACATTCTGGAGAGACCCTATTGATTGATTCATAAGTCGACCCCCATCCCAAAATCCACCACCAAATAGTCATCATGTTGTGTGATTTACTCAAAATACTCCTTCTAACTTGACCCACATGAAACGGGCCTCTTCGTTACATTAGGAAAGGAGATGGGCAGATAGATGGGGGTAATGTGGTGCAATGTGGTGCTTGCTACTTTGTCCTACCTTCTAGTCCCTAATTGAATGTACCGCCCGCCAAGCCGTCATATGCCTGCTTAGTTTGAGTGTAAAATGGATAGACATGGAACGGGAAAACAAGCATTACAACCTTGTGATCTCGTAAATTACAATGACAAGGATATTCCTTAACTTGAAACAAAAACTAAATGGGAAACAGGCATAGCCATAAAGATAAAATAATTCTAATGATATTTGAGAATGTTATATTTCGATATCATATAAAAATTTCTCTATTTAAATTGATTGTTTTAGGTGTAGTCGTTGAATATAATGGGTAGGGAATACTTGAAACAAAGTTTGCATTGAATCAATGAAAATGTAGAGATGAGTCGATGATATTTTAGAGAATCAAAATAAAACTTAAAACAAAGCAATAAATATAATCGAATTCAATGGCATAGTACACTAACTACAATTGCTTGCCCAAATCACACATAGTCAATAGGATTTACAAAGTCCATAAACATTACAACTCGTTGTGGAGAGAATTAATCAAGAGATGATAGAAGTTACATGATCGATTCTCCTTTAGTTGAAAAGATCCAATGGAAAACTTATCCTGTTATCTAGGCAGCGTCTAGGGCACCAAACAGCGAACCACTCTGCGTAGAATGCCGCAAAAAACAATTCATACGATGAATAGAAGACATCTCTAGGTAGCTAGAGTCCTAAGTATCAAGTTCTTAGGTAAGGAAAGAGTTTGTAAGAATATATTTATGTAAATAGCCTTGTGAGATTAGACTAGTGCTCGCATGTGAATGTGGGGTTGGTACAATATTATGAAGAATCAGGAGATCGAATGGAATCTGATCGTATGTTGGGTGTACCTAGAAGTGGATGGTCTTGACACTATTTAATTCGACATTCAAAATTGTGGGGTGGGGAAACATAAACAAGACATGGGCTAATTATGGAAAGGGGGGAGGATTTGTTCCTGCCAAAAAAAAAAAAAAGAATTCCAGTGTATAGTCATTTTTTATAGTTGTTAACTAAACTAATCCCATTTGTCAGGGGAAGTGCCAGGACCCCAGAACATGTGTCGATTTAATAATTTAATAATGCCACAGGGAGTGCCCACAAAGATTATATGTTATAATATGCTCGTCATCTAATATTTTAGTATTATTCAAAATACGGAATCTTAATTTCTTAATATTTACTTATAATTTAATCGCACAAGATATTTGTCTTCACATAGCCAGCCAAAGATCACCACGTATGGAACTTCAAATTGGCTGATGGTTTGCGATTTTGTCTCGCATCAGAGACCCAACTACGAATTCCCACCACTATTTGACTTTTCATTTTGTTTGAACCTGTGGCGCAGATTCCATGAAAATAAAAAGAAAGAGAAAAAAGGAATAGACAAATTCATCGAAATCATATAAAATAAGGAAAAGATATCCTACTACCGGTCGCTGGTGGATTATATATATATATTAGTCGTGTTGAACGTAAATCAGTTGATAAGCGATTCATGTTTTTGTCCCAAGTGTGTACCACCAGGTGCTAAAGATTCGTAGATAGGTCATGTCAATTCGATTGAAGGAAAATCATATGATAATTTTTTAAGCAATATTAAGCAATTTTAGAAGAAAACGATCCATGAAGCATGTCGATATCTTAGTTTTGAAAAATGCGAATTGAAGAGGGTGGTCGCTGGGATTTTTCCTCTAAACATTTTGAAAAAGACATAATTTTGTTTATAAAGTGCTTGGCAAATGTGCTGCTAATAAGCAAAAATTATTGCGTGAATAATTCGACAAGCACATACGTCCAGATTACAGCATGGATTCTATGGCATTGCACTAAAGTTTCAAAGAAATCATTCGATTGAATTTCAGGATAAACAACAGTTTTAAAACTGGTTGTTGGTCGTTAATAGTAATATCTTATCTTTAGACGTTTTATGACCTTTGAAGATACACCAATGAGTTGGAACATGAAAAATCTAAATTGAAAGCATCAAATCTTGTTCTTCAAAAGAAGAGGAGTGCAAACCCTAAAGATCATTGTGTTGCAATGCCCAAGTGGCTAGGGTTACATAATTATCGGATCCACCACTTTGTTTCCCGAATATATATATATCTATGTATAGCGTGGTCAAACAAAGATGTTTCCAAAACCAACAAAGATCCTGAAGTTGAGCTCAATTGTCAGTGCCGGAGTATACACGAGTGAAGGAAGCTTATAATGTTCCCCATTATTACCTACGTTCTCTCTCCTTCCTCGAATGTCTGAAATGCGTTATTGGTCTCGAGGCTCTCTGCAATTTAGAGAGGAAAGATAGATCATCTAGGCGAGGCCGAATTCATGTGTACATTGGTTTTATCACTCTCAAAAGTTTCAAAAGCAAAGATCAAGTCCACTAACGTATCGTTTGGCATTGCCGAGGACATCTTTACGCAAAATCTCAAGTGGAGATTAGGAGAATAAGAACAGTGCATGCTTAGGGTTAATAAATTTGTCTCATTCGTTGCCCTTACATCCATCTTTCTCTTCATTCTTTCCTAATTCTTTTTGGAAGTGAAGGAAACTGACACAATCGGTGTTCCAATTTATCACACTTACATCCATCTTACATTCATCTATAGTGAAATTTGTATGTGGATGATATTCATTTGGGTAATCCACTCATCAAGGATAGAGGAAAACACAACCCATTTGAGAAAGGAAGAATACTATGATAGATGGCGAGTACAATATCATAGAGAAAAGTGTCATAAAAGTCTTAAATTGATTACATTAGTGTCACTTTAGTCCTAAACCCTTTATTAATATCAATTCAATTTTAAACCTTTCAACTTAATGTTAATTCAATCTTTTGAGCTAATTTTGGTTGAATGTTATTGATATTGACAACTTTTAAAAATATTTTAATATTTATCTAATCGTTTATTTATTTTGTTTTTTTCTTCCTCTTTCTTTTTTGTTTTTTCTTCATCTTCCTCCAATCGGTTGTCGGACCTCAATGACCGGCTAGCCGCTGGCTATTGGTAGAGCTTGCCTTTGCCAATGATGGTGAGGGCGAACCTTGCCATGGCTAAGTGAGGTGCCTCACTAGATCTAGCTAGGTTGAGCCTCGCCGCTTCGCCTTGGCCAAGAAAGCTTAACCCTTACTTGCTAATGGCGGGCAATCTTAGCTAGAGGCCGGCAAGGTCCTCGCCGGCTAATTGTTAAGGTTTGGCAATTGGCTAGATGAAGAGGAAGAAAAAGAAAAAAAAAAAAGTTAACTAATTTGAAAATATTAAAATACAATTAAAAGTTATCAACATTACCGCTAGCTATATTACATAGGCCGATCGGTGTCCGCATTAGCATAATTCAACCAAAATTAGTTGGAAAGACAGAATTGACACTGGATCAAAAAATTCAGGACTAAATTTGGCACTAAGTCAAAAAAAAATTGAGACTAAATTGGTACCAATAAAAAGTTTACCAGCATGAGATTTAGGACTTTTCTAACACTTTTCCCCAATATCATGATTAAAGCTTATATCCAAAATTTAGAATATTAGGAATTGAATGGAATTTTTATATCATCGTAACTAAATGAAAAGGATGATATATGCTATTGTAAATGTGATAAGTAAATGACATCATAATATAGCTACCTTATGATCTTATGTGATTATAATAATGACATAATATTTCGCTCGAGAACCTATGCATTTGGCAAGATACTTTCTTCGACTTTCAGAGACAATTAAAGGTTACTCGCATCCTCATATCTTGTTATATAGCGTGATATGCTCGTATAAACAAATTTGATTACGAACTCCAACATAGGTCTTTTCTTTTCATCTTTTTTTGTTGGAGAGTGTTATATTTTATGACAGAAAAAGGTGAAAGAAATTGAATCGGCAATCCAAATTTTCACGTGCATTTCTTAACTTTCCCATTGCGGACCGTACGGTGCATGGCATCCCTTTTTTCTTCGTTACCCACCAATTTAGAATTGTTCACACAAGGACAGACATGTTCCTCCCCTTTCTATCTTTTTCACACGCTATGATCGAGAGGCATAGGACCATGTGCACATCAAATATTATCTAGGAATGTTCTCCAATAACTTACTGGTCAATTGTCTAATCGGGGTAGCTTCATATTGCAAAAGAAATGTACGATTATTTTGCTAAGTTCAACCCATGCTTGCCATGTGCCATGATGATGATAGGTTTCGACTGATCTGCTCATAGTTTTCCAAACAAAAGAAAATGAGAAGAGAAAATATAAAAAAACATACTACAGGGAATGCACAGTAGAGATCCAATATGTTTGCTAGGGAGATTATCAAGAGAATCTGTTGACATATGTAGTTAGAGTCACATTCATTCAAAAGCTTAAATTAATGATTTTTAGGTCAATTATGATATTTTAATTGTTATACACCACATCACACCAATTCGCTGATGTGGGACTTCTCCAACATAACTCACATGTGTCTCTCAACAATTCCCCCCAAGTGTAAGCTCAATGTTAAGTTTGCTTCTCCTCAATTTAGATATCCTTCTACACTAATATATCTTAATTTGAATCTCCAAATCTCCATCAACGCCACCTTCATCCTTGATCTTTTCTCCGAAATGAGCCATGAAGTTTGCGATCGAGCCCACCTTTAACCTTAATCTCTTTCGCCAAATCAAACAATGAAGGCTGTAACACTTTAGTCATGAGATTCCTTCTTTGAGACATTTACCAAATACTAAAATAGATTGGGGGTGGAGTACCAATCAACTATCGGTTCTAATACCACTTTTTTTTTTTTTTTTTATGACTTGGAAACTGCCGTAAAACCGACAGTTGGCAATGTAAACCTAGGGCAACACTTGCATAGGGACTCATCTCCCACGGCGCCACACCAAAAACCAATATCATTATTGGGGAGAGCCAATAAGGAGTCCAAAGTTTGAGTCTATCAACATAAGCAATTAAACGCACATTCATTCAAAACGTTAAGCTAATGAGCTATATAGACTAACTAGTTTCACATATATCAATTCTCCGTTTCTCATATCTTTAAAAAAGGGCACCCTATTGTGAAAAGACCAACTTACCCTAGGGAAAAGTTAAGCCTCGAATTCCCATCAAACCCTACCTCCAATCACTCAAAATCTTTGCCACACACCACCATCCACGGGCACCACTATCCACGACATCGTCCGACCGTTGCCAACGTCATCCATCCTCGGTGCCTCCGACCAACGTCATGGTTCCCATCCACCTACCCTCGTTGAGGCTCCCGGCGTGCTCTCTATCTCGATCATCTCCCCACCTTGTTCCTCTCAGCCTCGACCCCTCTCTCGTCTATATCAGCCCCCATGCACAGTGAGGCCCAACTTTATAGCGTGGTCATCAGTGACCTCCAATTGAGTGAAATTGGATAAAATTGGTAATTGGATATCCCTCCTCACATGTGAATTGTATTATAGATAACACGTGAAATTTGATAGATTTATGGAGTGCAAATGTGGATGAGTTAGAGCAGAATTTGACACTAATGTTGCAAATTTAAACTTTTAAATTGGACCTTTCTTATGCTATTGAACTTTTTGTCCTGTGCATGACCACCGACAAGCATGGTCAATAAGTGTCGGCACTCGAGAAATAAACAACAAGGGTCAAACCAAACTTTACAGAGGGAATTATCTAGAAGAGGCCATCTTGAAGAGTCGTACGTGGGTGGAGTCACCGTGAAGAAACAGTGAAAAAGGCAAGAAGAAGAGTTATTATTTTATTTCATTATTATTACATTTTCTTTGGTAAATTAATTTTGCTTTTAGGGGTTAGTGAGAAAATGTGCAATGTCAAGTCCCTTTCCTTCTTGTCCAAAAAAAAAAAAAAAAAGTCCCTTTCCTTCATTCGCCGCCCACCCATCGTTACCAAAGAGAGAGAGAGAGGGGGGGTCGTAGCTGCAGCCTGCAGCAGCAAATATTAGCTGCCAACTGCTAAATTCTTGTGGCTGTGGGGTTCATCACACTTCCCTTTCCTAAATATATATATATATATATATATATATATATATATATATATATATTTCCTTCGGCAAAACAGTGACTTGCCATTAAAATGGTACGAGCACTCTACAACAAAGTGACACGTGGCATAGCTTTTTTTTCCTTTTTTTTAAATTAAAGAAATTGTTGATAAAATACGCAATTTACTAACATTTCGAATTTAATAGCTCCGTTTTATTAGGTTTCATCAACTTTTCCATTTCAACTTCCGACTTTTATTGGTCTTGGTTAATAGTCCCTTTCATTTACTAACTCCTTAATGTTTCCAAACTTTCTGGAAAATTTCCGGCTGTAATTAGAGTGATGTACCATTTTTTTTTCTCGATTAATTTGCAAATTAATTTTGAGTTATCCATTTTCATTTGAGTTACCTAATGAGATCACTTTTCATCTAACTGTTGAATATTGCCAAAAAAAAGAAGAAAAAAAGAAGAAGAGCATGGAAAAAAATATAGGTTTGACATAAACCGCAACATATGCACAAATCTATGGCTTCCCTAAAATGCATAGCACCCATTTCATTTGAGTCACGCAATCAGCTTATTTTTCATCTAACTATCAAATATTGTAAAAGAAAAAGAAAAAGTGGCAAAGCACGGGAAAAAAAATATAGGTTTGACGTAAACCGTGACATGTGAAACGTGTTTCTAATAATATAGCAGACTCTAGGCTATGCACAAATCTACAGCTACCCTAAAAAACATAGCACCCATTTCTAACTTTCCTTCCTCCTTAATTTTTGTTAAATGGATATATATCAAATTAAGTCGTTTTCCACATGATCTCATAATTAAGAGATTTTCTGCCCTCACGCCGAATTTTTGACGTGCTTAAGCTCGATAAATCAGGAAGAATGACGGCTCATCACGTCCCTATCTCGCATAGATTATCAATTGACCATTGCTTTAATTTAATCGATTGACCGCTGCTTCCTTTGAATCAAGATGATGGACCATGGTGGTTTCTGCTTCAGGAGGTACGACTTAAATAGGAACAGCTTTCACGGACCGTTGGGAGAGAAGGCCCACGGAGAAATGATTGTGTACTTGTGACATTAACCCTCATCATGTCCTCTGTCTGCATGTGTAATTGGACAAAAGTACAGGGGAAAAGAAGAGTTCCATTCCCTACTAGTAAAAATAAAGTAATATATATAAGAAACTATAAACGAATTTGATAAAATAATTAAATATTAAATCATATATCATAAAATTTATACCCTAGTGAAATTTCACTGACCAATGCATAAAGAGATAAAAGCATCGGAGGTAGATCTCCGAATTATTGCAAACTATGCAATCAAATCTCTCAATTTTTTAGTTGTGTATTGAGTTCATAAACCATATAACTTTGTTCTGGTTGGTTCTTCTCTTAAATGTACAAATAAAAATGCTGACACGGTTGTTAGATGTTGACATATCATCTTATGTCGATATCTTCATACATTTTTTAAAAAATATATATAAAACAAAATTAATACTTAGAAAAATTCAGAAACAAGTAAATTCCAATAAAAATAAAAGTAGCAGCAAGGATCGGGGAGACCAAAACAGGGAGGGGAGAGGCTGCGTCGTGTCGGATAGGGAGCTGGAGTGGTCGCTGTGGCGATGGCGACACCGCCTAGACGTCGGCGAATGCTGCTCTAGTTAGTTCCATACACTTCTATAAGATTTTTTTTTTTTTTTCAATAGTTGCAATGATCCGTAGACTACATTGATCAATATCATAGCAACCATTACTCATGCCTAACCTGTCATGGGGTCGACATAATCATCGGCGGAGACAGACTCATCGTCCATCGTCCATCATCCAAGCTTCTATTTTTGTCATTCTGGTCCCAAACGCCAATAACCAAAGCCATTTGCCATTTGTCTTTTTTCCCTACTCCTTTTGTTTATAATTAGCTCCATGTTGTTTTAGCTAATCCCTCGTCTCTTAATCAAGGCAATCTTTTAGAGTATTTATGGCCAAGGTACAGTACCTGCGGCCCTACAGATAGCGTCATTGATGAGTCCTGTAGACCCCAGTGCAACATAAATGGGTGTGCCAGAGATCAAACGACTGGAAATGAATGCAATTCAATTATCAATAGCACGAATTAAAGGATGTTTTTCAGTGGACATCCTTGAATATCGCATGCTTTTGTTTTCCTTGGTGACTGGTAACCAATCAATTGGCTGATCAAAGAGATAATGTGTGTGGCAGGTGAGTGATTATCATTAGATTCCAGACCAAGAGAGCGATCTTGTACTCCTCCTGTTAGTACATATAACTTATTGTTGCTGGACTAGGTATTGCTACAGTTGACGAGACGCGAGTGGAGACTCGGACAAGCAGACATCTGCAACTAGAAAGATGGAACTCCTTTCGCTTGTCTACCTGTTGGCATCAAAATAGAAACTTGGGAATTAATTCTCAAGAAAGTTCTGCTGGAATGATTCTACCAAAAAAAAAAAAAAAAAAAACGGTTCTGCTGGAATGACGGTAGCTAAGCGGTGGTGCTGAAGGTTTAAGGGTCTACTCATGTCCATGAGATAATCACGCTAACTATCACAGAGGAGCAGCAAAATCGTAGCAAGGTTTATCATATGATCACTAATCAGTTTTCAGCTAGCGAGTACGATATGACCTCAAAGAAGAATGGCAATTCTTGCCGTGAGGAATGATGAACATTGACAAGAAAATTGCAGAAAGATATACTTGTTCATGTCCTTTTCTTTGCTCATCTAGAAACGGTCCCGCAGCTGCAGCTGCAGCGGCTCGAGATCCAATGCGATTTGTGGGTAGGGGCGAAAAAGCAAAGGCAAAGCAAAGAGAGATCAGTCGTGAAAGTGCCAAGAGCGGCAAGAGGACGAGATGAGAAGCCTTTGCTCCTCTTCTTCTTGGCTAGCTTTTCAAAAGCATCGAACCCCAACTTTTCTTTGCCCTTCATTATATCCCGGCACATCAGATTCTACCCCACCAACATGGTCTTGTCTTCAATTAGGTCCCATGGCTTCACCTTGTAGAGGTTTTCATACTAAATCTGATCGTCCTTGTCGATTCTGAGAAAATTTCAAACTGAACCATTAAAGCTAAACCGCTGTCGGACTTGATTTGGTTTAAGTTTGGTTTATTTCAACTTCAACCGTCTAAATTGTCCTCTGCGAAGTAGCCTTTTGTATCCAATGGACTTAACATGTTGCAATGAGTTTAATGGTCATGAACGGGGAGGAATTCTGGGTGGTAGAGTCGATTTGGAGTTCGATTTAGGAGAACAACAAAACAAAACAATTTATAAGATCTATATATATATAAGATGAACGTTCACTAAAGACCAAACCAAGTCGAATTCAAAGTTTACTAAACCAAAACCATAATCCTATTATTAAACCAAAAAATCTTGGCATAGTTCGAATAAGATTTCTCTTTTATTTCTAATGAAAATTTTCTCCTACGTAATGTTCATTCTGAACAACAATATTTCCGGCAATTATGAAGATCAAGAAAATTTTCCATGCCCTTCTCTTGCTTTGTTGTAGCATGGATAACCACTAGGGCCTCCATATCCTTGCGTGCGTACAGACATGTGCATACGTATATCCAGCTGTTCTTTGGGCATTTATGCTTTTATATCTCGCATGCATGTCCATGCATGACTTGACCCACTCAAAGGGGCTTCACGCGCGAGGGCGATGGGGACGGCGATGGCAATCAATGCCCGTCTTTGTCACTTTGAATCGCTGGAAATTTGGCCTCGGGCGTAGCTTGCGAAATACTCTGAAACCTTGGTGTCAATGCCATTTGTCTTGATTTTGTTGTCATACATAGACATATCTTTCCTAGGTGCTGTCAATTTTCACGCTCGAGAGAGAGACAGAGAGAGGGACATATTTTCGATGAGAACCAAGTAACAGCAAGAAACCCTTAAAAAAACAAGAGGAGAGACAAAGCATATGCAATGTGAATGTCCATGATGATCGTGGGATTGATTGAATCGGTGGGGTCCTACAACTTGCTTTGTTTGAGAGAGTGATGAGTGTCGAGTGGGGTTGGGATGGCATCTTCTTGGACGGTGAGTCTTTTAGGGTTTCTCTCTCTCTCTCTCTGTGTTGAATGAGAGATAAGAGATAAAAGCATGAACTTGCATGTCCTCATTATATAACAACATAAATTGACTTTCCTGTCGATTTAATATTGATTGATTGCATAGTAACTTCTCAATTGTCGAGCCGTCCCTGTGCTGAAAAATAGGCGATCCATTTGCTCACGTATAATTTGACTTTTCTGCTATAAAGACATGTCTTAAGGTTCCTTTTTATGCACTTTGAAAAGATACTCCCTCCTCGAAAGGCATCGCGTTTGGAAATATTCCGGACAGAATATTTCCTGTAAATTGGGTAACTATATAATTAATCAATACTTTCCACTTTTATAGCGTGTCTGTAATGTTCGAAAAAATAATTTCGGACTCGAACAATTGAACTTCGCTATCGAAACCCATAACTTATTCTTTTTTATGCGAGGCAGTGTATAACGTTAAGGTCCTCTTCAGGAAGACCCCAATCTCTTGATATAATCTCAGTTTGCTGACTTCATTCGACACCCCCACATAATATAACAATGCTAAAGCAAACCAGTCATTGTTTTACAACCTTTAGGACATGATTGGTTAGAAATGCATTATTCTCGGAGTGTCTGACAGGTAACATCCCATTAATCGCTTTATATGTATAAGGTGCCAAGGGGTTTGAACCTCCAAAACTACTTAAAAAAATATGAGGTGTTTGGCAAATTTTTTTTTCAACCCTTTCAGTCAAATGTTGACCTTGCCAAAATTGAAAACCCACTATTTGCGGAAGGCTATCCCTAGGTTAAATAATTTTTTTCTTCTAAAACTACCATCATCATCGATTTTTTTCATTTTATTATTTTGCCCTCATTATAATTGTTCATTTTGTTTGCACAATGGGGCTGGCAAGGCCAAATTTATTTGCCAGTCAACCTTGGTGGCCATGTGGGTTTGAGTGACCCGAGCACCCTCACTATGTTGCGAGACCCCAAGCGGCCATTGTCAAGGTTGCACAACCCTTTCAGAGGTCACAAGACCCCGATAAGGGCCATTTAAGGTCATAGAAGGAAATCACTTTTTCTAAATCATCAAGCAAATGAAGATTAATCATTTTCTATGAAAATAATTCTCATGGAAAATATTTTCGCTTATCTCGAAGTTTTTCAATGCTACAGATGCCTTCTTAATTTTTCTCTTGGCAACAATAGGTCATCGTCATCTCTCTAGTGAAACGAACAAGTTTTCTCATGAAATAGAGCCACTCGTCCAAACCACTAAATACGGGCTTTAACTTTGTTTAGTTGACCTCGTATCAATTAGGAGATGCGCGTCTCTCTTATGAGCCAACATGTGACAACATTATTCATCTGATTCAATGCACATAATTGGCGACAATCAATGCTACTTGCGAAGCATCGAGGAGCCTAGAAGCAAAGATGGACTTGAAGTCTTAAATCCTATTACCCTAAACTGGTTCATTAGGACGATAGAAGTTTTACTAGTCTGTATTGAACCGGTGAAGGGGGTACCTGAGGAAGGTCAAATTCTTTTCCTTGATTTAACCAGATACAGCGACAACACGAGGAGGCTTGATTTTCAGAGAATCCAAGATCGAATTGGGCCGGTTTATGCCGTGTTTTGGGCTATCGGAAATTTTGGGGAGTGACAAGTGCATGCCCAGTCCATGTCATCTACGATCCAGGCCCATTAACTATTTCCAACATCTTCTGGAGTCCATTGGATCATCCCAACGAGACTCGAAATCGTCATGTCATAGATATTCGTGATGTCTGACATTGATAATGTTTAAAACATGAAACTAAAAATCGAAGGAAATGAATACCCAGTCCCTTAAGAACGGGAACATGTATTTTATTTTATTTTTTCTTTCATGGCGTGAAGAAATACAATTATTTCTCCGATGTTGTAAGAAATAACTGGATATGTTAAAATGGGTCATAGACATATCTTGACTCATATTTGATGAATTGAATTGTTATATGAGTTAGTTATTATTCAGTAGATGAGTAAGAAATGGGTTTATAATTATAAATCCCAAAATAAAATGAGTGATCAATGGGTTGACAAAGTAACAAGTTATCTCTACGACTTTCACTTCACTTACTTTTGCCTTACTCAACCCTTACTCAATTTGACACTTGCTCAATCTAGCCAAGGTGAGGATGAGCCTTGTTAATAGTTGGGCAAGCTTGGTCTCGCAAATCTAGGCAAGATCGACCTTGCCCAACTTAGACGCCATTGCGACCCTCGGCCTTGCCAGGGCACCACGAGGTCGGTGTTGCTTAGCCATGGCAAGGTTGAGTCTTGTTGGTGGTTAGGCAAGCTCGGCCTTGCCGAGAGTCGGCAACACTCTAGCGAGGTCGACGGATATGGCCAAGGCTGGCAACTTGCTATAGGAAGAATGAAAAAAAAAAAAAGAAAAAAGAAAAAGATTAAAAGATTAAAAGAAATTCTAAGTCACAAAAATTTGAGTACCATACCATACACATTTCTATCTTGAAAATAAAATTTCAGACAGTTATTAAATGCCTTTTAAGACTTAGAAATTTGTATTGAAAATAGAATCTAAGCAAAAATAATTTTTGGGAACAAAATTGTTATTACACAGGCCCTAATTTTTCATTGCATGAAAATAGATCAAAATTAGTTAAATAGATCTAGGAATGATTTACATTCACATCGTTGGATTGTTGATATGTGGAAAAATTTTGGTTACAAAAGAAATTGCGAACGCATTCATCACCCATTTGATTGATGATAGATCGAACAATTATTCTATTATATATGAATAAACTAACAAATATATTATCATCGGTCGTAATGGTTCCGTTGATTAAGTCTTCCCCACCGTGGGGGGATCCACTGACCCTTTCTAGGAGGGAGAGGGTTCAACTCTCCGCGGAAACGCTTGATATTTTACCCGTTCCACGGGATTGGTCCTCCCGTGGAGCCCAGGATTTACCCCCATCACCCCGGACCTATCGAGACTATCCGTGTTGGTCCGGTGCGTGAGTTTCCTGGGTCATAAAAAAAAAAAAAACTAACAAATATATTTAACAGCGTGAGTGAGATATTTTGGATCCGACAGAGATTTGTGAATTTTAATCGGAAGTAATACACGTAAAGTCGATATTTATTCTGAATGTAAATTTTTCAAGCATTTTCCCATCCTCAAAAAAAAAAAAAAGAAAAACAAAAAAAATGACAGGACAGAACATCGAACACGTAGACGCAGACCATCCAAGACCAAAAATCATGGCCTGCGTTGATACGAATCGTCCTAAAACACCTCCTATCATCTTCCCAAATCGAAGTCCAACTGAAAAACCTCTCTCCACCACCAGAACCATCAGCTCGAATCAGTATTAAATCAAGCTTCATCATCATCATCATCATCCTCCTCCTCCACGCTTCATTCTTGAAATTTCGCACCCATTCCTCATCTCCTTCTCCCTCTCGAGCGGATAAGCAAGCAAACCGGGCGACTCTGAACAAAAACCCAAGTGCGACAACCATGTCTGCGACTACAAATCCTTTGCTTTCTTCCAATTTCTATGGCGACAGAGTCCTGCTCTCTCCCCCAACTCCCAAAACCACGAAATCGTCCCTTCACTCGCAACTTTTCAGAAGAAAGTTACGCGCCACTCGATCCGTCTTGAATAACGACGTACCCAATTTCGAGCGCTTGAAGTCGGCGCAATCCAAGGCGAGCCTGGCCGCACTCCTCTTCGCTTCTTCGATAGTCCCGCAGGCCCAAGCTGCCGATGCTCCAAACCTGCCGACTCCTCCGCCGGTAATCCAAGCGCAGCCCACCAAGCCGAGCCCCTCTGATTCGTCGCCGTTCGCGCAGAACCTGCTTCTGACGGCGCCGAAGCCCTCTGCTTCGGCGGACCTTCCTGAGGGAAGCCAATGGCGGTACAGCGAGTTCTTGAGCGCGGTGAAGAAGGGGAAAGTCGAGAGGGTGAGGTTTAGCAAGGACGGGTCTGCCCTCCAGCTCACCGCCGTCGACGGCCGACGGGCATCTGTGATTGTCCCCAACGACCCGGACCTCATCGATATTTTGGCGATGAATGGGGTCGACATTTCGGTCTCTGAGGGAGATTCGGGTAATGGGTTGTTTGCCTTCATTGGGAATTTGCTCTTTCCTTTCCTTGCTTTCGCCGGGCTGTTCTTCCTGTTCCGCCGAGCTCAGGGCGGTCCAGGCGGGCCTGGCGGGCTCGGCGGCCCTATGGATTTCGGGAGGTCCAAGTCCAAGTTCCAGGAAGTGCCGGAGACTGGTGTTTCGTTTGCCGATGTAGCTGGGGCTGATCAAGCCAAATTGGAATTGCAAGAGGTGGTTGATTTCTTGAAGAACCCTGATAAGTACACCGCTTTGGGTGCTAAAATCCCCAAAGGTTGTCTTCTTGTCGGCCCTCCCGGGACTGGGAAGACCCTTTTGGCAAGGGCAGTGGCCGGTGAGGCTGGCGTGCCGTTCTTCTCATGTGCGGCATCCGAATTTGTGGAGTTGTTTGTGGGTGTTGGTGCTTCGAGAGTTAGGGACTTGTTTGAGAAGGCGAAGTCGAAAGCGCCTTGCATTGTGTTTATTGATGAGATCGATGCGGTGGGGAGGCAGAGAGGAGCTGGTCTTGGAGGAGGGAATGATGAGAGAGAGCAAACTATCAATCAGCTATTGACTGAGATGGATGGGTTTTCAGGGAATTCTGGTGTCATAGTATTGGCAGCTACCAACAGGCCAGATGTTCTTGATTCAGCTTTGTTGAGACCTGGGAGGTTTGATCGGCAGGTCACCGTGGATAGGCCTGATGTCGCTGGAAGAGTGAAGATCCTTCAGGTTAGCTATATCATTGCTTTATTTTGTTAACATGCCTATATGAGATACCATATCGATAGTGGTTGTTGTGGCTACGACTTAAGTATTTTCAGGATTTGAAGTCGGTGATATGAATTATGAAGTGAGTGAGGTTTAATTGCTTTGAGTAACATGAATGGCGTTGGTAGTTTCAATTATTTAGGTGAATTGGCTATGGACTTTTACTGAACACCTTTTGGATGTGGTACTGAACTCAGTTTACTATTGACCAGTTTCCTGATTGAGCTCCCTTTCATGGCAGGTGCATTCTCGAGGAAAGGCACTTGCAAAGGATGTTGACTTTGAAAAGATTGCGAGGAGAACTCCGGGTTTCACCGGGGCTGATTTGCAGAATCTGATGAATGAAGCAGCCATTCTTGCAGCTAGGCGTGACCTTAAAGAAATCAGCAAAGATGAGATATCTGATGCTCTGGAGAGAATCATAGCCGGACCGGAAAAGAAAAATGCTGTCGTCTCAGAAGAAAAGAAGAAGTTGGTTGCTTATCATGGTATACACGGAAACAACCTTTTCTTTTGCCAGTTTTATCTGTCCACTATAATGTAATTATAGCTGTTGATGGTACGATGAAAATTTTGCAGAGGCTGGGCATGCTTTAGTTGGTGCACTGATGCCTGAATATGACCCTGTGGCCAAGATATCCATCATACCCCGTGGCCAAGCTGGAGGTCTTACCTTTTTTGCTCCAAGCGAAGAGAGACTTGAGTCTGGGCTATACAGTAGAAGCTACCTCGAGAATCAGATGGCCGTTGCACTCGGTGGAAGGTTAGCTCTAAATACTTGCCCATGTGATTGACCCCACTAAATGAACGGCCTAATTAAGACTCTTACTGCTTGAAAAGATATGATGTTGCCATGTGGAAGATCTGTGGTATGCTTTGGCAATGTGAGAGAATACATGGGGATTGTGCAATCCGGTCTTTCTTTGCTGATGTCACCAATTTTGATGACTGATTTGTAACTGTATTATGCAGGGTTGCTGAGGAGGTGATATTTGGAACTGAGAATGTTACAACAGGAGCTTCCAACGACTTTATGCAAGTTTCTCGGGTGGCGAGGCAGATGGTTGAGAGGTTTGGCTTTAGCAAAAAGATTGGACAAGTAGCAATTGGTGGACCTGGTGGAAATCCCTTCTTGGGTCAGCAGGTGTGCATGCTCATTGAAGCAATTTCATTTTGGTGCTTACATAGTTATCTAGTATGAACAATTAGACTTCTACCCCACCTGAATCACACTGAGACCTATAATATTTAATATGCAGATGTCTACCCAGAAAGATTATTCGATGGCGACTGCTGATGTGGTAGATGCAGAGGTGAGGGAATTAGTGGACAGGGCATATTCAAGAGCAAAACAGATCATGACCACCCATGTTGACATTCTCCACAAGCTTGCTCAACTCCTTATAGAGAAAGAAACTGTCGATGGGGAAGAGTTCATGAGCCTCTTCATTGATGGAAAAGCCGAGCTGTATGTTTCGTAATTTTGTTCATAGTAGTTTAGAGAAAAAAATCAGAATTTACTGTAAGTTCCTTATACCCTGTACACATTGATGATTACTCTTTATGACATAAAAAACATCTCTTCTCTCTATTACATTTTATATTTTTGAATGAGATCTGAGTATTTTTGTCTTTGGAAACATGAGCACCATGAATATGGTCCTCTGAAATATATCAGCATAGCTAAAAGTATGCAATGAGAATGCATGTTTTTTGTTCACATGGTCCTTCACCCTTTCCTCAGAAAAAGATCTCCAAATGTAGGGATATTGCGAGGCTTTATGATTAGAATCTGTTCTATCTTTGTCAAAAGTGCGAGTATTCTTTGCCATGTGTATATAGCTCCACATGTTCCCGCTGAATCTGCTGAGAGAATACCATGGCCTTGAAAATATGCTCGAGACATGATTATGTATTTGCATTCACTGTGAAGTGTATGGGGAGACAGAGAGGGAGAGAGAGAGAAGGAAAGCCGGGAGGGTGGGGGTGGGGGGTGGGAAGAGAGGGCGAGGAGGCCATGGGCATGGTGACAGCACCACGTGCAAAAAACACCATGCATTGCCTGAAGCGATGGCACTTGCCTCACCGGCAAGGCACTGAGCACCGTCAATGAAATGTCGCGCAAATCTCCCAGTCTCTTCAGGTCCATGTTGTTTGGTCGTTTTTGTAATCGTCATTCTCTCTCCATGTCTTTTCTCTTGAACTCGGCAATTAATTTGATGTTGTTGTTTCTGAAGGGAAATTAATTCCAAGCTGAACAATGGCTTCTAATAAAATCTCTGTTTATCTAATTCCGAGAATCTATCGTTGTTTCAATTTCATGGAGAAACAATTTGCTCGATGGTTCTTGCAATTTCATTGGATTAAAACTTGCATCAACGGAGCTTCCACTGGAAATCCTGGCCTAGTTTCATGTTTAAATTGGCAATTTGAGCTGTTCAGCACACGAGGCAAAATGGGATGTAGTATAGGGAAGGATTAGATTGGAAACTGCTGGCCGTCACGTCTGAATGCGTCAGTAGTATTAAGAGACTTGCATTTTGATTTTTGCTCTGGCAACGATTACTTCGCAATGCGTAAGTACATTGAAATCGAGTGATTTGTGTTATTGTCACACACGTCATGAAGATACGCTCCTTCCCCTTAGACGTGGCAGCGTCCTTATGCTTCACCGGATGAAGATTGCAGGAATGCCAGCGGAGCTTACTGAAATTTGATATTTAGGTTTTGGGTCCTATGCAGAACCAAGGAGGATGGCCCTGTAGAGATGATTCGTCTGAAGTTTTATTTTCTCGAAGCTAACTAGCCCTGCAATACCACATGATAAGGTCATATTCAAATTACGCAATATAGTGCTGATCACTTCCATGAGTCCACAAAGATGCAGGTAACAGCTTCAGAAGAAATACAAGAAGATGGCAGTTCGGAAACTTCATTGCAGAGGGAAGTGAAATAAAATGGATTTGAATGTGCTGCAATTAAGTGTGAACTTCCCATACCATACTGGAAACTTCCATTAACAGGCTGCATAGAATTTCCAGTGTCGATATGCACAAGGCCAAGATCTCTTAACCATCCACGGCTGTGTAGGTAATTGCATTTGCAAGGCAAAGGAAATTTTTCAAGACGTATTAGAGACTCTTTTTGCATATTTGTGAATAATTCAGCATTCTTCTGAAATGGTCGAGAGAGAACGGTGAGGGACAATAGGAGTGGATTTTGTTAACTAGCGCTTGCTGCTGGGGAGTTCGTTAAGCAACAAAATGTGTAGTTTTCCAATGCTTTAGCTTTTGTTTTTCTTTTGTGTTATTTGCTGTCAATGCTTTAGGAATCAAAATTAATACTTCTCATTGAGTATTCTTACCGAGTGCGTTGTGGCACTCTTTAGCAAGAAGCTTTTGGATAAGCAGCTGAAATCAGCCAGATTGTTATGTATCAGTATTTGCCATCTGCATCGATCTCTAATGATGTCGCAGTCATAAACTATTAGTCACAGATGTGAGCATGAGCGTACAGAATGAAGCCACGAGTACTTGATCCTCGTGCAGCGTTTTGCTGGGTTTCCTTGCATCCTTGTGTTGAGCCGCAACTTACAAAGACAACTCGCAATGGGGAGGCATTTCGAGTCCAAGCGGCTCCGCATCATCACTAATTATTTGATATGAAGCTCCAGCTGAAAAGATGTCACTGGCAAAATGGAGCTAAATAAGCTGGTTTTTGTTTTATTTTATGCAAGTCACGACCTTCAACTCGAGTAACGTTTAATTCTTGTTCTTGAATGTAGTCAGATGCCAAAATAAAAAGTATGCAGAATGGGAGAACTAGTTTCTTTTCCATTCCATTTTCTGTTATATGTCGCACAGGATTTTGGAAATCTGACATGGTTTATTCATCAAGTGCTCCACTAGGACAATTCAGAATGTGCAAGCCAGTGAGTTTTGTTCGTCCTTCTTCAGCCAACTTATCATTATGGGACGTTGTATGCAGACTAGAAAACGAATCAGCAACACGTGAAATGCTTTCGAAAAACCCTGAAAAAGATGTGCATCCCCATTTTTCCCATCGAAAAAGAACAGCACTTTCTGACATGGATTCCTGGAAACGTCATGGAACTAATTGTTGTGAATTTGAAGAAAGATTTATTCTGTATCAAAGAAAGCATTGGTAATGGACTTGCACGTTTGTCCTTCAGGTTTCATAGTCAACTCTTGACAAAAGCTGGGGCATTTTGAAATAAGGAATGCGTAAAATAGAATTCGCAGATCTTGCCTCAGTTGAATTTGTCCGATAGTGTGGTGTCATTCTCTTGTGTTTTTCTTGGGCAAGAAAGGACTGTGACCCATCATTCCTCCTGAGTGGTCCATGATATACTCTGACATACAGATTTTCAAATCAAGACTGAAAGTTCGTGGGGCTACTAGTGCAAGTATGACTACTAAACATCCTAAGCGGGCCAACATGATTTTGACCTTTCATTATGCTAAAGAGAGATGCAAAAGTTTTTGGTTTTTGGTTTTTGCTCTTAACTACTGGAAAATAATACTGATAGCACCCTCTTGCCATTTGAGATCAAATTAAAAACGGAGAAGTTGCATCTTTGAGCAGATTCTAGAACAGTTGTGTTGTCTATCCTCAGCATCGGTCTATGCTGAGTCAAACATAGAATGACTCTTATCTTGGTACTTCTTTGAACCAAATTTGTGTGAATAAGATTCAGTCTTGTGGGATAGTGAAAATAAATATCTTGCGACCTGAAATTACATAGAAAACGCTCATAAATTGCCTATGGCGGGGGCCAAAAATTGCCATGAGTGGAGTAAAAACTGAAGTACTCAGGAAAACACGTATCTTATCCAACTTTGAATAAATGAGGAGGATCTAGGAAATGGGGTTAAAGTCCCTTACCATTGGTTGACATGGATTAATGTCATCTGACTGCGTAGTTATCCCTTTTCTTTTCCAGGCAGACTTGTGGATAAGATCTGAAAACGATAGAAAGACTTAGACATTTGGACAGTATAAGCCTCCTCGTCCTAGAATTCTTCGTTCTCTTTTTTGAGTGCTGAGAATGATTGTATCATTTACTTTGCCAAATCCAATTTGTTCTTTGCCAAAAAGGTCAATCTTTCACTACGAGTTGGCCACCCAAAGTGACAATCCTTCGACTCTCCTTTCATGCAAAATCTTTGATCTAGACTCTAGTGCTTCCCTTCTTTCACTGAAGAAGTTGGCAGATTTTGAGGAGTTAATGGCTAGAAACGATTAGGTAGTCCACGGAGTCACATTCATGGAAACGGATAGAGTCGTAAAATCGCAGAGACAACCCATTTGGACATTGGCTGTTTCCCAGTTCAAGAAGGTTTCATTAGCCAAAGGAGAAATATTTGCTGGAATCAGTCCATGGACTGGTGCAGTCACAACCAGGGCCGTGATTGGCTCAATCCCATCTGTCATAATTCAAATCGGAGAATCATCCCACTGTGATTTTGATGTCGTGCGAGGGGAAAGCTCCAAATTTTCGCAGCCATAATGAGCATTTCAGCAGACCACACTGTGTTGAGTGATCTCAAAGCTATCCAATAAGGAATTGAACACTCTAAATGCAATTTGGGAAATTTAAGGTAATGGATGACTCAAGAAAGCAGGAAAAGATAGGAAAAATCCGTTCTTGGAAGGAAGACAAAATTTCAGTTTGGTCAAAGTTATCTGCTCATATGACGTTCCAATATTATCCATCTTCACATGGGGCTGCTTTAATAATGGCCTCCTGCTTGAGGGGGCCCAATTTGCTGCCTCGTGCGTGTCTATATAAGCCTCCTTTTTCATCTCAGGCTTTACTACCATGCTTGGCTTTTCAAAACTACCATGGCTCATTTTACCAAGGCTCACATACTGACATTGTGCCTCCTTCTGTTGCTCATGGTGAGTTCAGACGCGAGACTGATTTCTAATGGATTCTCGGATGTGCCAAAGCAAATCAACAGTGAAATAATCTTGCGGAACTTAGGGTACAGCGTTCCTAAGTCCGGTAATGTCCCGAGGAGAATGATGCAGGGAGTGGAAACCGACAAAACCGCGCCGGGGGGGCCGGATCCTCAACATCACTAGCAACTACTGGCAATTGATATCGAACTTGTGACTTCAAAGAAGGGGGAATGGGGAGTAGAAGACCATGGGAGGTTGACATGTCGCTTTTTCTTAGAGACCGGGCTTGTTTTCCATTCATTTCGGACTTATGAGATAGAGAGATTGTCTTTTCAGGAAAATCCGTGTGTTTTGTTGGAGAATCAATGCTTGTTTAGGATGGAGATGTGTCGTTGTTTAGCCTTCTTGTATCGTTCTTGCTCGGTCAAATGCATGCGTCGATATGATGATCTACTGCATCAACTCTATAATTTTTCTGTTAAAAGAGTTCTCTGATTTGATTCAGTCTTGAGTTAAGTATTTTAGTTGAAGGTATATCAGAGGAGCCATTCTGAAAAGTGCATATATTGATTTACCTATCAAAATGCTTCCGAATAGTTATACCATAACCAAATAACAACAGAAATATTTAACGTCCGAACCGACCCACCCAAACCCAAGTTTTTATTTTAATTGAAGAAGTAACATTAGTTTTGCCGCGCTTTAGAAGTTTCTGAAAAACAATATATTAAGCCAGTGTTTCATTTGACCTAATGCAAGGCCAAGATTGAAAATTTTCTGAAATAATTTCAACAAATTCAGAAAATACTCCGCAGTTAAGATTCGCCAAAAATAACCGTGCGATACCGTGGGAAAAAAAATTACATTTTATTTTACAACAAACTTATCCACTGAAAAAATAGGTTAAAACTTTTATCTTTTCTCAATCAAAGAATGACTTCACCAAACCTTTATGTCAGTTGGTTATCCTCTTATGATATTATATGAGGGGAATCGAGCAAATAAAAAATTACCAGGTGAAGTTGAATGCGAAACAGCTTATTCTAAGCACACCATCTTAATGAAGTGAGGATTAGTTACCACAAATAGAATAACATGCGAAAATAATAGCCAAGTACTCTTATCAGGGGAAATTGCCCGATCCATCCGAAACCTATTATATAGATATCAATTTAGTCCTAAATTTTCTAACTTTACCAATTTAGTACTTTACACAAAATTCCAAGTGTATCCAAAAGACTATAAATAATATAAAACCAAAGCAACAAGCAAAAAATATATTCCCAATTACATGATTGGATTGATTACAAATTTAAAAGGAAATTTACAATTGCATAAATATAAGGGAAAAAGCAACAAAAAAAATCCTAAACTTTACTTAGTGTAACAAATTTATCCCAATTTTTTTATGACATAAAAAATCCAAAACTTTGTTAACCGTTACACATTTACCTCCAACTTTTTTTTCCGCGACACAAAAAACCTCAAACTTATACGCATATAACACATTTACCCCAAACTATAGGGTATTTTTATCTTTTATTTTTTAAAACTTTTTTTTCTTTTGCTTTTCTTTTTTTTTTTTTTTTTTTCTTCTCCTCTCTTCCCTTCGCTGAGCCTTTGCCTGAGTCTTGCTTCCCTCCGGCAACCACGACGGAGGGAAGTGAGGAGAAGAAAAAACAATAAACAAAAAAAAGGAAATCAAAAGAAAAAATAAAAAATTAAAAGACAAAATGCCCTTCAACCATAAAGTTGGGAGAAATATATCACGGTTGGCACAATTTATGAATTTTTTATGTCACAAAAAAATTTTGGGGTAATTTTGTCACATTAAGTAAATATTGGGGATTTTGGTGGCTTTTTCCCTGAAAATATTAATATCCTTCATTAGATTGAAAGAAAAATATAATGAGAAGAAAGAAGAAAAATTAAACTTGCAAAAAGTAGGCTCTATTTTTATTTAGAGGCATGATAAACCAAAAAAAAAAAAATCTTGCACAGATAAATTTGTAGGACGAGTCAGAAAGAATGTTTTCATGGCATTATGATTCAGTGATGTTTCAACACGGCCACCTCCCAAGGACTAGCAAAGAATTTACAACTTCCACTACAGGGAACCACAGGGACAAAAAGGCCTCTCATGGCAGGGAAATGACACCAAAAAGTAGCAATCAGGAAGTACAAACTTGGAGACTTCACCTGAGGTTTCTTTGTAACCTGCCACATTCCACACCAAATCGGGATTAAGATAAAGGCATCTTTTTTTTTGCCACTTTCAATAAGCAAGAATGCAAGGAAAGAGAAACCTAGAACAAAAACAGAAAGCCAAGGATGAAGCAACCCCACCAGTAAATCACATAGCTCAGGTGAAAATCAAACACTATTCTGAACGTAAATGTAAGGATGGCAGTACAAGTCATGTTTAAAGGGGGCAAAAAACAGTATCTACACTGATAAAAAGCATGCTAAGTTCAAGATACCAGCTCAAGTAGGGAGGCGCTTCGAGTGCAATCATCACTGAAAATGAGAAAAGAAATGATCATCCAATTTGATCCCTTCTACTGAAGAATAATAATTGGGGTAAAAGGCTAGCTTACAAAAATTGCCTATTTAGATACCCGTTTAAACCAGTTTTGTGAACCACGCTTTCACCACTAATAAAACTATTGTCTCTGATAAAAATTCGTTGGATGTAGATTGCTTCCTACTTCCAGCATGAAGTCAGCTCAGCTCAAAGAGATAACAATGCAAAAACCGCAGCCGCATCTCCCAAGGCCAATGAGAATTGTTCTGTGGTTATATGAACTATGGACAAGGTAACTGCCAAAGAATGTGTATGAGAAAGTTCGCATGATCATAATGCAGAGTGCCAAAAGTATTTATAGAGCAACATTTGACACTCAAGTCAGCATGTTCTGAACTGTCTTTAACAAAAGAAGGCACAAAATGCTGTGATTCAATAACTAGACAAGACCAAAGATTATGCTTACCTTGATTAAACTAAGTTGAATACAAGAATCACGAGGAGCTGATATTACAAAGAGGACCTATCACTGTCAGAATCTGCACAAGTAACATTGGGAAATCAATCAATATTCAACCCCTAGATAAAAGACTGGACGGTGAATATGCAGGTAAGCTAGATTATTACCACTTGAAGAAGATCCAGAATCACTACTTGAACCACTTGAACTACTTGATTCACTCAAGTTAGCACCTTGCTTTTCTAATAGAGGTGGAGAAGGTGCGACTGCATCGTTTTCAGCTGTGCCTACATCCAACGGTCATCGAAAAAAATAGTACATGTGAATATCAAAGGCAACATCTAAAATGCAAATCATAAGTATTCCTTTTTCGACATTCCGTAGTTGTCACCTGCCATGTTCTCTGTTGATGCCTCCTCAATAACTTGGACCTCATTCTGCATTAGATGAGGTCAATACTGATCAGGACTAACAAAACTTTGAGAAAGAAAGGGAAGGAAACCAAAATAAAAAAGGTTGTAGCTCTACCATCTCCGCCACAGCATTGCCAGCTTGAGGAAACTCAGCCTTCCTATTGTTCTTGCCTAGGCTTTTTTTATGATCATTCACAAAGTTATCAAGCTCCCAAAGAGTGTCAGAATCAACACTGTCAATATCGACTTCAATCTCATCCTCCTGTTGAAATAGATGAGGATTCCTCTTCTTTATTATCTGAACAACATCCTCCAACTTTTCTGAAGGTAAAGTTTGGAGATCTTCACTAAGCCTTTGCTTCTCCTCATATGTCATATCCTTCTTGTGAGAATCCCTGGCTTCAGGATTCTTGGGAACTGGCTTCTTACCTGGATGTCTGGAAGTGGCAGGCTTAGTCCTAGAATCCACTGGCAATGCCCTAGACTCTGATTTATCCAAAGCCTTCGCATCAGGACATACTGACGATGCTGGCGGAGCTACGGGAGCAGGAGAAGGAGCCTTTTTGGAAAATGTGTTGGCAAACTTGTATCGTATCTATGATCAAGATTGTTCTCCTTCTCTATGACTTTCCACCCGTCTTCGAATATCTTCAGCAATGTCTCAGCCATGATGTGAACATCCTGGCCTTTAGGATTGTACAACATTGCATTATGAAATGTTAATCTCACATCCTCTGCAAACTCTCTGGGTGACTTGTACCAGTTCTTATTCAACCTAGACTTAACAGTACCCAAATCCATCGGATTCTTAATGATGGTGAAGTAGTCCTGCAACCCAAGCTTTTTAGGATCCACCGGTGTATTGAAAACCCACCCATATTTGTGCTTCATCAATCTAGACAACAAACTTTCACAACTCTTAAACAATTGACTGGAATGCTTATCAAGCCCAAAACTTAGCCCCCTATCATCGATTGTTCCATTTGATTTTTTCATCTTCTTGCTAGTCTCCTGTGGTTGGAACTTGTCCTTACGAGCCGATTCTGAATGTGGATGAAGCTGATTCACCTTAGGGTTTTTTCTATCCTTCCCTAAAATCTCACTACCAATGCCATTGTCGCTATCAGCCATGGCAACCCCATGACCTGGAAAAGGCCGCGAAACTGGTAAGCCCACAGAACCCACTTCAGAGTTTACACGCATTAACGTCCCAGCCTTACCAACACCATCCCTCACTGAATAACCGTTAGCTTGGATCTCCTTAGATTCAAGTCTCTTCAGCAAGTTCTTAACTTGATCAAGCTCTCTCATTAGCTTTCTCTTAAGCTCTCTAATCTCAACTTTCGATCTCGAATCAACACTAATCCGAACAATACGACCGGACAAAGCATAACCAGGCGTCGAGCTACCGTTTACTAATTCGCGCACCTTCGACAAGCTCGCCCGCTCCAAGCTCCGGCTCGACGAAGAATCATCGGACGCGGCGGCATCCTCGGATTGGGAGCCCGCCGGCCGGATCAACGAGTTCCCGTTCTCCGTCGCGGCGGCCGGGGTGTGCGAGGACTGAGTGCCGGGCCTCTTGCGCGCGTAGACTCTGCTGCCGTCCTCCCACCTCGGCTGCTTCTCCCTCGAGTCCTCATCTTCCATCAGCTCCGAGGCCATCGACACACTCTGCACTCATAAAAACCCACGTACCTTCTTACAGGGATTCCCAATCTATTCGGAAAAAAAAAAAAAAAAAAAACAAGAATCAACAGGACAAAGCAGGATTAGCTATAAACCCTAAGCTTAAGCTTTTCAGGGTTTACTGCAATTTGGCCTCGTACGGAACTTGGTCGGTCGGTCGGTCGGTCGGTCGGTCGGGTGTGTGAACTGTGGAAGACGGAGGACTGCGATTGACGGGAGGAGGAGAAGGAAGAGGAGAGGACGAAGGGGAAGAAAGGATTTCGATTTGGGGCTTTCTGTGTTCCTATGCCGAACCCTAGAAATCGATGAGCAGACTGGAATCATAAATCTGTGAGCGGACACATACACGACACCGACCAAGCTGGAGTTCCCTGTGTCGGAGAAACAGCGGGATACGAGGTTTAGTGGGAAGATTAGCAGTTCAAGCTCTTGGGGTTGGGCTTCCGCATGGGCGGGCTTTCTAATTGGGCCCATTTTGGTTTCGGCCCGTTAACTAGAGAACCTTGTACAGGCTTTGGCAATCTTTGAGGACTTCGAAATTGGTACGTGAAAACGATACAAATAGTCTATAAACTTTAACTTAATTTATGATATTATCCCTAAACTATTAATTTATTCAATATGACCTATGAGGTATTGGTACATATTTAATTTAATCATCTGACTTTATAGAAATGTTTAATGTTGTACTTTCATTAATTCATCTTTAGAGATAACATTTGACAAATTAAAAATTTGGAAAAAAATTGCACATTAAGTTAAAATTCATAGATTATATTGAATAAATTAAAATTTCATGAATGACTTTACATTGGACAAAATTCAATAATCATTTGTATAATTATCCCTTATTGAAAAAAGAAGCAAAACATGAGGCCATCTAGACATGCTTGAGAGTTCCCTGTCTCATAAGACTCAAGTTACAAGTCAAGATCCCCAAAGGATCACCATCGAGTATATATATACTTTTGTCAAAATGATGGTCGAAACTAGGCAACTAATTGAGACCGACACCTCTTTTAGAAGCTGTCATTTGTCTGATAACAGAGATTCCGTAGTTTGGAATTTTAATTCCTAGACCAGGTCATTATCCAATTGTGGATAGTCTTCGTGGTAAGATACTCGACAACACAAGAAAGTAATATATGCGATGTCATTCCTCGCTCTTCAAATCACAGAGCAGAATGCTTATTACACAGTTGAAAAATCCTCCCCTCAAAATACATTGAGGTCTATCTAGTCTGCTCCTGTAAAATTTATTCAACACATACTGTCTATGTAACTCCCTACTTGATTGGAAATAGCACAAGCCGGTGTAAACTGCAACATACTCAATAATGAGATATGGAAAAAATTCCAACAGGGTCCAAGAAACATTGGTTGGATAACTAGATGAGCTAATGATTCAGTCAATTCAATTCTCGTTGGCGAACTTGATTCCCTTCTCAATCGATGCTTTGAGCTCGGGCTTCAGCTTTTCCAAGCCTTCTTGCTCGTAGTCAGAGAGAGGACCCAAGTCCAAAACTTTCTCCACTCCATTCTTTCCAAGAACCACCTGCGCACATGCAAAATTTGTTATGATCGTTGCCTCCAGTGATCTTTCCATGAAAACTACTTAAACAGATGATAGAAAAGGCAGAAGTTAACGCAAATGAACTGAAAAGGAAACAAGGATTGAATAAGCACGCTTGCACATGTACAGTGACATCTTTGGGCTAAAAATAAAGTAAACGAAGTCTTGGTCCACAAATTTTCATCCTCAAGCAATCAGGAATGATGCAAAACATATTGAGAAAGTGATGTCCACTAACAAAACCAACAAAGAAGCAGAACCTGCACATATTCTAATGGTTACATCGTCCCCTGGCTTCAAAACAAACTCAAAATAGAGATGCATAGTTGGTGTTCACAGGAATGATAGATTCTAATACAATTAAGGACTATGGCTACCAAACTTATCTCCTCACATCCATCCAGAAATCCCAGTCATGCAGCGCCACTCTAACGCCTCATTTTCTAATGACAAATAGCTCAAACTAGCATGGGAGGCATGACAAGGAAACTAATACTATCTTATCCTCGCAATGTATGCAGGTGAATACGTATCTATAACACCTATGAATGCATAACACATATCATCCTATCAACATAACAAGGCTAACCAACCAAAATAACACATTATAAACATCAAAACACCAAACAGTAGAAAAGAGATGGGGACTAAACCAAAAACAGAAGCAGATCCATCATTTTCATTAGCATAGATTAGACCTATCTAGAGTATTAACAAAGTTAAGATGAGTTGACCTTAGAAGCAAAGAAGGGCAGTTCTGTAACACTAGATTGCACAAATGAACACTGTACGACGTTGGGAACTCCATTGAGTCCTTCTAAGCAAGCATCAGCAAATACTGCTCCAGCATAGCTACAATCATAAAGGGACATGTCAGCAAAACATGAATTTTTTCTAGCAGGTTTTGTTGGCTTTTTCAGTGAAACTGTTGTTGTCAAGAAGTGATATAAAAGGAAAGACTTACGCCATAGACAGTGTTGCAGAACCTTTCCAGCCTTTGCTTCCACTACTTCAGTTCCTCCATCCTGGGTCCTTTTGGTAAGTGCCTTGATAACATCCTCTGGTAAATTGGCTTGTGGAGAGGCCTGTTAAATATAAGTTAATTGAACCCTATACCAAGAAGAGTTTACAGAGAAAGATCTTGCAGGGTAATCTGAATATGGTATTTGTGATGATTTATTTGACTTTATAGATAAGAGGGACAAACTTGTGAAAATAGTGGGAGGATAGTTATGCCAGCATGACCTCCAACAACGGGTACATCCACCCCTGTGAAAAAGGCAGCAGACAACAATATTTAAGGGGAAAAAACATGGACAAGTACTCTCTCTAGTAAGAAACTAAAGGTCAAAATGAGGATATGGAATAGAAAAAAGGAATCAAGTTCCATAGATGCAGATAAGTACCTGCAACTGGTACATTAGCTTTTCCAGCATAGAAAGTCTTGGCCCTAACAACATCAAGGGTTGTCACCCCAAATAATTTTTTCTCATCATATGTTCCAGCCTTTTTGAATACCTCGGCAGCAATTGGAACTGTTGAGTTCACGGGATTGCTAATCATATTCACGATTGCCTGATCGAGTGAGTAATTTTCTTTTAGTCAGATAACCAAGCAATAAATGTCTCCTCGAATCAGATTGAATAAATAGGGAATTTGGCAATATCATAGGGGAGACTCTGTCTTGTGCCCATGGTTAAACAGGGACATGATTTCAGAAACAAGTTTACAACTAGCTATAATCTACATGCTATCATCTACTCTACGTGATTCCCACAGACGCAAACTACATAGTAAACAGGACAGAGGCAGAAGATTTCTTTTCAACTTTTCATTCCAGCAAGAATTTGATTATACTCACACTGGGGCAATATTTAGCGATAGCAGTGCAAAGAGACTTGACAATGCCAGCATTAATGTTAAAGAGATCGTCACGAGTCATCCCAGGCTTTCTTGGCACACCAGCCGGAATGATCACCAGATCTGCTCCCTCAAGAGCTTGTCCTAGCTGATCTTCACCCGCATAACCAGCAACCTACGAGGAGGCAAGATCATTGATAAAAAAATAATTACAACAACAATTGAGCAAATGACAACCGGATATAGCATTTAACATGAAACGGGTATATGGTCACTTTGACACAAACAAGTCCGAGCAGATACGCTAATCGATATAGCCAAAAGTTCCAACAGATGACAGAACATCAAGCAATCAAAAGACTCCTCCTAACTGTTGCATCAAAGACTTATATTCGAAGCGATCCACAAAGGAGAGAACTTTGAGTGGCCAACTACACGTGCTAGCGCGGCCTCAGTTGAATTTCACATTTTCTCATTGACTCACACGGATCGACGAGCTCCGAAGTCCTAACGGCGCTCACACTCGTAAAGCTACTCAACACTTAACATATCGAAAAAAACGCGAGTCGCGACGGAGGTTTCCGAAGGAGTAAACATGAAATTCAGGAGCGAAAGAGGTTTGAGTACCTCAGATCTACTGTTGATGTGGCTGACGTCGGCGGCGACGCCGGGAGTGCCGGCGATATCGTAGAGAGAGAGCTTGGAGACGAGGGGGTTGATCTTCATGAGGAGCGCGAGCGGCTGGCCGATCCCGCCGGCTGCTCCGAGCACGGCGACCTTGCGCTCCGGCGCGGATTCCGAGCTGAATCCGCGGCGGAGAAGGTGCGAGCTCGAGGGAGCCGACCTCGCCGCCGCTGATCGGAGAGATCTCAACACGGCGGTCCTCATTGCCGCCGCCGCTGCCGCTTCTTCTTCTTCTGGAGAGAGAGTGAGAGGGAGAGTTGCGAGTCTCGAGGAGTCCGACGTTCCTCGGTGTCCGTCCGTCCGTCAATATTTATTGTTGGTCTGGATGGACGAGAAGAGCAAAGAAATATGCGATTTCTCTTTTCGCCGTCTAAAATAAAATAATAATTATTACTATCTCGAAATGGAAAAAAAAAAAAATTAAAATGCCAGATTCCTTTTTAAAGCAAAGGAGGAGAACGATCATCCCGTAAGCTTTTCGGCTTTTTGGGTTTCTCCTTTTCGAAACGCCATGCTCCAGATTTCATCGATTTTCACGATGCCCGACGCTGATGTCCAGACGACATGGTTGAGCGACCTATATGTACTCCTGTTATTAATCGAGTAAATATTACACTTATGTTTCGTTGATGGGGTTTGGATTAACTTTAAGTAAAAACTCCACTGTAAATTTTTGACTGACGTGTTGCAATTTTTTTTGCAATTTTTTTTATATGTAAAAATTCACATCGACAATGACATTTAAAAGTTGTATGACAAATGTAGTCTCGAAACTGTGGAGCGCACGGGCATCTTGCGCTAGTTCACGTATAATGTTGTTGCAACACAGCAATAGAACTAACGATGATTGGTCTCTAGATTAATGCCTTCCACAATTGAAGGGATGTCGTTACGAGGAACGATGAACCTCGCTCTCACTTACAGAGAATCGCTTCCTTTCTCCATCTTCCTTTCTCTGCATCCCAACCTCTTCACTCTCGCTCTCTTCATTTTAAAATTTTTTTTTTTTTTTTTGATAATTTCATGGCATGTGAAGTGTCGTCGAGCAAATCGCAAAGAGATGTGTGTGCACTACAAGCGTTCAGAAGTCCATATCGACAATCTACGAGAAGCAACTGGACAAAACGGTCTTTAACTTTTTATAACGTGCGAGGATTTTTTGACACCTTTGAACTTCGCGAACACAAGTTAAATATGCAAATTAAAATGGGAAATTGGTCGTGCGCGTCAAGATCCGAAACTCTAGCTTTGAGATGGAATCTATCTTTTGCTGTAAGAGATATGATTGGTCCCCCCGGGAATAACTAGATACTCAAATTGAAAAAAGGACCCCATTCCACTCGACGACTCGGGTTTTTTTTTTTTTTTTTTTTTTTTAAAATCTTTCACCTGCTCCTTTCGTACAGCTCTCGCTTTTTTTTTTAAATCTTTGACCTGCTCCTTTCGTACAGCTCTCGCTCGTACCAAGCAACCAAACCAAGAAAATATTTTAATATATAAATGCATAAATAAGTAAATAATATATTTGTTAATATCATTCATTGTTTTAATTTGACAAATTCAACTACATTTCATTGTAATAATCCATAAAACTTGGAGGAAAAAACAAGTAATCCACATTCCACTATTAAATTTAAAATTTAACAATAAGAAAAAAAAAACAATCAACATTTCATCATCAAATATAACAAAAAGTCATTCATCCACATTATCTATTTCTTCTGAAAAAAAAACAGACTCCATCTACGGCTCATCAAGTGAAAGACTTGCAACTTCAAGCACCCCAACATCTTCAAACGAGTCAAATGCATCTCCGCCAATATCCCACATCTTGGTCTCTCCTTCGCGTATTGTGGGCTTTTTCTTGATAGAAGACGAAGGTTGCTATGAATAAAAACCAAATCTTCTGCACGTTTTGGGGTCATTCTATTTCTTCTCACTGAGTGCACAAATGAGTAAGTACTCCAATTTCTCTCAGCACATGATGAAGAAGAAGGTTGTGCAAGAAGCTTTAAGGCTATGCTTTGAAGCATCGGTGCACATGCACCATGATTAACCCACCAAGCCTTAGGATCCATAGAATATCGATTTTGAATGGAATCAAAATCTCTAAAATCCCCATTTTTACTCGCAAAATCTACATACTCCAAATTCACCTTGTTGCGCTCATCCAAGTTAGGAAAGTATTTCTTGAAGCATTTCGAGTCTTTCTTGGTTGATCTCCTTATTCTTGTATGGAGAAATTCGAGTAGGATCTTCATCAAGCCATTGATCACTATAGTACCTTTATTTAATAAAATAAAATAAAATTAGAAAACAATAATAAATAAGAGAAGTATTGTGCCAAACAATGAAGTATGGTGTTGTTCTTTATTAACAATAACTACTAAAGTAATAATCTCATACAACTTTAGAACTTACTTGGGATTTAAGGCATGTGCCAAGCAATGAAGTGGGGTGTTGTTCTTCATCCAACGATCTACAAGAATTGTATGAACCACTTCATAAAATGTGGACTTCTCATCTAGCCTCTTCACTTCATGTGCATATATAGCTTTCTTCACTTTTTCGATCATCGAACCCCACATATCATAAACTAAGTGAAGACAAGGCTTATCGGTGTCACAAATTCTAAGCATATCATAAATAGGAGCCGTGAAGGAAAGTATGTAATCAATCGAATCCCATAAAACATCATCCAACACCTTCTCCTTGACAAACTTAGCTTTCCCTTGTTATCATCTCAATAGATATTTTATTTGTCACAAATCACCATGTTTTGAAGACTACTTTTTATTAACTTGAATCTCCCAAGCATCACAATCATCGAAGCAAAACGTGTATCCGCAATAGAAAACAACTTCAAGGTAACAAAGTTATTGTATATTCCTAATCTCATAGAATGGTTCATGATGAAATGTTTGATTTGCATAACTTCCTTCACAATATCTGAAATCCAACTACATTCTTCATAAACTATTTGATTGCTCTCTATATTTTTTGTGGCACAAATGTTTTACAAAGCTAAATTAAGGGTGTGCACCACACAAGGCGTCCACATAATGGATGAAAATTCTTGCTCAATAAGTTGTCCCGCGCCCTTACAATTTGAAGCATTATACGTAATTACTTGAACCACATTCTCATACCCAATTTCATTGATAACTCCTTTCGGTAAGTTAAAAATGAAATGCATATCTTTTGTTTCTCCCGAACAGTCAATCGATTTTATAAACATTGGCTCTCCATCCGATACCGCCATAAAATTAATAAGGGGTCTTCTTTGTGAGTCGCTCCATCCATCACTCACAATACTTACTCCCTTCTCTTTCCACATGTTTTTGATAGGTGCACACAACCTCTCAATATTTGCCTTCTCTTTTTGCAATAAAGTGGTCCTCAACAAATTATATTTCGGTGGTACATAACCCGAAATATTATGATTAGCGGCATAAGTGAAAGCGGATTGAAAATAAGGATTCTTTGCTAGATTAAACGGCAAGCCTGCCGAATAAAACATCCTAGCAATCTCATAATCCAGACGTTCCCGTTGAGTCATATTAAATGCATCTTCAAGTGATTTTCCACTCCCACTTCCACCTTTCCTTTTTTTGGAGCTAAATGATAAATCCAATTCACCACCACCACCACTAAGTGAATGACTAGAAAGAGGCCAAGGTACATTTCTAGGTGCATGATTCATTAATTTAGTATTGACCTCTTCTTCTAACTTTTCCATCTCCAAAAGATCTTTTTTTTCTACTTTTGTGCACTTTCCAATTCCTTTTCCACTTATCATCATCAAATGGCCCCTCACTCTCGTGTAAGAACTCTTAAATTCTTTTTGACAAAAGTTGCATCTCCAAGACAAATTTCCCCCCGCATCAGTATGATTAACTACTTTAGTAACATACCTCCATAATGGTTGTTTTACAACTTCATTGCTAGAGGTAGGTGGTTGTGTACTTGAAGTACTACTAGCCATGTTTGAACTTGAAGACATTCTGTAAAAAAAAAATAATAATAAATAAACATGTTATTATCAATTGCTATAAGATTTCTTAGTTAAAGTTAACTAAGGAAGATTGGTACCAACCGGAAGCACGTTGTGGGAAGCGATAAGCAAAGCGAGCTGTTGTGAGCAAGAATAATACAACGCCTAACGACAGCCAACAACGCGAACAGCGATAATCAAAGACGAATGGCGAGAGAACAGCAGCAATGTGGCGCGAACAACGGCAAACAACAACAAAACTGCGTGAACAGCAATAACACGAGTAACAAGCTGACCAAACGCGGCAATACGGCGGCGAACGATAGAGAAACGCAAAGCAATACGGCAAGCGCGTGACGGCTGACCAAAATTTCCATCATCGATTCCCGACCATCACACATACATGACCAAAGCCATTATGAGTATTCATAATACAAAAGTGGAAAGGAAATAAAAATAGAGAGAAATCATAGCAAAATTGAACACCCGGTTTGGTGCGACATGGTACTTGAGAAACAAAACTCAATTGAACAAGGTCATTTCCCAACTAACGGAAAGGAACTCCACTTGTTTGATGTTTAGGTAGAATTAAGAGCTTCAAAAGCCAAGTCCAAAACAACATGACTTGTTTGCTCATCGGAGCAATTGCTGGGCTTACATCGCTGTCCCAGTTCGGCGAATTAAAATTCAGATGCCTAATTGAAATCTTGTTAGGAAGACAGTGCACAAATGGACTAGACAGTCAGATTCCGAGATTGAGTTATCACACTGCCCTGATGCTAATGATTTCGAGGGTTTCTTTGACTACTTACCCTAAGAAACAGACAAAAGCATCGAGAAACTTTGCCTATATTATCGAGCGGCTCTCAATTGTGAAGTACAATATTTCATTCCAAAAGCAATTAGCGTTACAAAATTGGTAAGAGAAGACAAGCGACTCCAACATAAGGTGACAATAGGAAAGTCCAATCAAATGCAACAGTAGAGGCTAATGCAGATGAGCCACAATATGTCCAATGGATGCTCTGCTCAGAACGCATCCGCGTCGGAGGGAAAAGGTACTCACACACCCAAAGATTTAATTTAGGATCCAGGCATCCACCTTTGGTTTATGAGTGTTTTCTGAACATGGCAAACCTCAAATGCTGCAAGGCAATTAAATTCCCTGGCATGTGTGGTAAATGATGACGCTCATTTCCCCGCTGATGTCCAAACCGAGGAGAGAGGTTGGGGCAATACACCTAACTCAACTTGCAGACCTGACCAGATGATCCAGGAAATGACAGTAGGACAGGAAAGACCTTTCAATATTCAAGCAAGCTGGTTGAATGATCCTGTAAATGGTCTTGTTTCTGGAACGTTGAGTCTCTCGGAGAAGGATCTGCATTTGCTTTGACTATCAGTTACATTCTTCAAGTGATAACTTTAAAAACAGATTTGCATCCTTTGCTGCAGTGGGAATCAGCAAGCATATTGTGGTAAATCCAATATGATGAGGAAACAAAGACATTGGCAAAAAGCAACAGCACAAATGATGCACCTTTGAAGGTCAGTGAGGAAATGGTCATCATGTATCCGAGTTTTGTGAGGTCATGATGAGCAAAGGAGGTTCACTCAGGAGAATGAACAAGTTCTTTCTGTTGACCCCTGGGTTCTCCTGATCCAATCTAGAATATCTGAACAATCTTCGCGAGAAATGAAATGCCTTCAAATGCAAAGAGATCACATTCAGATAATGCAGTGAAAATTTACACCAACACTCTCTTTCTGACTAATACCTGTTTTTGGTATGGTATGCCTTAAGTTCAGCATCTTCTCGGCGGCCTGAGATTTCTTTCTTCATTCTTAGTGCCTCGGGCACACTGAGTTCTCCAGTTTGGTCATGGTACGCATGACAAATGCAGTCGAGAACCTTTTCCTGCAAAGTGTATTCTTTAGAGAAATTGGTAGCCAGTAAAACAAGAGCTAACATGTGTGGAGAATATTTACCACAGGAGACAAATTATTTTTCTAGGACATACTCAACCCCTCCAACATGTTAAGTTTACAATGCATTGCTAAGCGTGCTGCTCACTCCATAATTCTCATACCTTCCTACTCTGAATAGCTACAACCAGCAAGCATCATTATAAAAAAAGAAAAAGATAGGGATTTGGATTAGTGGTATCCTATTATAGTAAATTACTATTTTCTTTGGAGAAAATGGACGAGGTGTACCTGAATAGCAGACATCTAACAAAGCCTAATTACTTACAAATTACTGTCATTCATGACACACACCCAAAATAACATAAACAAGTGAAGAATGCTGTGGATTTGATGATGATTGATGACCCAATGCAAAGAGAAAGTCATAAGGACCTCGCTCTTTTTTTTTTTTTTCTTTGGGCTATTTGAAACATGTACATGTAGGGTTGTCAGCAGTGTTAACTTAATGCTATATTAGCAACTCTAGACAAACTCAATATGGCAAAGTAACTTAGTGTGGTTGCATATGTTATACAAACAATATCTTCAAAGCATCATTTGAATGTAAAGGAGTCAAACTTACCAGTGGTTTAGAAGCATCAAGCCAGTGATAAATTTGCTCATTCCGGAACCACGTCATCTGCCTTTTTGCAAAATTTCTGCAAGAAGAGAAGAATCTTTCATCAACAAAACAGGAAGAAGTTGTTTAAGAACAGGTGATACTATAATTATCATCAATTAATCATGCACGTGTTAGACATAATACCAATTGCAAGTGCCACCTGCATTTCTCATTGGTATAACTTCAAATACTAATTTTCAATAGAAAAAAAGTACAATAAGAAAATTAAGGAAGAGCATTCCATATAATATCATGCAAACTAAATTTGGTGTTTCCTAATACTCTGTGGTTGGAAAATTGTGCAGATACATCTAAATGTCCAACTACAACATAATCCACTCAGGAGATTGTTCCATTCCCATTTAAGTTCCTGACTCCCAATCCCCTTAGAGAGAGAGAGAGAGAGAGAGAGAGAGAGAGAGAGAGAGAGAGAGAGGCATTAGAGAAGAGAAAGGAGGCACGAGTCTTCCCCAGCCCCTGCAGTTCTTCACTACTCATACAAATGCATAGGCTTCATGCCTATACTTGTCCCTAAAAAGAAGTCATGGCTACCTCAACATGAAAATACAGCTCCATACTTATAGGCCATTTAACAACTCACAAGAAGCTAAAACTCACTAGTCTTGAAGTTCTTCAAAGCAAAAATTAAGAAACAGTAATCTCAACCACTTTAATGGTCAACTTAATTAGCATATGATACTCACGTCCAGATTGCTACCAATGTGCATTACCTGGATGCTTTCTGAAAGTTAGACAAGAAAGCTAAGAAATCCCGTGCAGAGGTCCTTCCTTCATGTTGTCTACACCACATCAGGTACTCCATTGCCTGGATTCAAATTAACAGCTCTAGCATAAAAAGTGGGAGAAAAGAAGAAAGCCAGAGTTGGAATGAAACGATGGCCAAAAACAGCAAAGATTGTCACTGAAATGCATCAATGAAGGTGGAAATCACAGGCTGGCTGTGCATCACAAATCAAATTCCTTACTTGTCTGTAACCAATAGCTCGAGTTGCAGAGTTGGAATTTGGGAGAAGACCCTCATCGAGAAGCCATCGAGCTTCTGCCAAAATTCCATCATTACCTGCTAAACATGCCATCTAGAATTTCTTATGCGAGACATGTGATTAAGTACATAAACTGTCCTTCATAAACGAGACATGCTAAACTTCTCCAGAAGTTGACATTCATTATGGCTGTTAATGGGGTGCAAACATGTACTAATGAGGAGAATAGAAGAATTCTCTCTAAAAAGCAAGGCTTAACATCTCTATGATGAACGATCGATTCCGTCAAATGACATTGCATACCTAAAAGCATATCTTCACATCGGAGATCTAGTGATCTATAAAGATCAATTCTTGGACTTGAGAGGAAAAAGCAAATAAAATCGTAATCTAAATCCTTCGACCTAATCTCCTCAAGTGCAACAGAAGACGTAACTTCTTGACTTCCATCACTCATGTTGGATTGGAACTTCTCCTTGTATGAGTCATAAGGTATCTGAAAAGCAGATGGAGGTGCTCCACTGGACTGTTGAAGAGAGAGGACACCAAATGCATTATCAACATAATAAATGATTACATAGAACCAATACGGCCGAAGCCTTCCATCAGCCACCATACAGAAACAAAAGCATATTATGAGTTCCCTGATCAGGTAAAAGACTTTAAGTAAATGCAAAAGGAAATTGTGATTTACGCAGAGAATGGCCAATTTACATAAGCTAATGTCATGGACCAACCTTAATTATCTCAAGACTACGCCTCAGGCGGTACCAATCATTTGCAGCCAAGTGCTGGGCTTTTGGATCGCCAGCTTTGACCAGCAACTGCACAGCTGCATTCCAATCATCATTTTTCTGCAAGTCTGCAAGCTCTGAGTAAACTTCAGATGATATTTCTGGAGAAGCTTTTGGAACATCTGGCTTCCCATACATATACCTAATAGTTTCCAAAATGTTGATGTGACACTGAAGTCTTCTTACAAATTTCAATAAATGTAACTGATATAACAGGATCATTCAAGAGTTTAAAACAATAATACACAGACAATGATCTTATTATGACTAATTACCCATGCAATCCATTCTCTATGAAAAGACTAGGTTTGAATACTTAATTGAGTAAATAGAGTGCCATCCTAGGCTCCCATCATTGTATGGTGTGCGAACAAGCAAGTGCATTTAGACAAATAAGCCAGCAGAAGATCACCAAATCCCAGGAATATTATACTCCAAATAACTGATCATCCATCGATATATTTCGAATGAGCTTTTATATGCCAAAGCCAACTTTATAGAAGAGTAGACTTCACTGAAGAGATGCTAAAAAATTAGAGGTGATGGAAGAACTCCTCATCCAGCATTGGGGAGAACCTTGGGATACCAAATTCTTGGATTAGTTTTCCATAGAAAAAGCAGGATAAGAAACACAAGCCATGCAAAGGTCTTGAAGCCAACCGTATGAAGAAACATACCATCGTAAATACAGACCAGTCCCTCCACTAACTATAGGAACACGACCACCGTCAATAATATCTTTAGTAGCTTGCCTTGCATCCTCGAAAAATTGGCCAACAGAATAATCTGCCACAATGTCATGATAGCAAGCTTGTAAGAATAACTTCCCTCGACAGGCAAATGAAACAAGTTTTACTGTCAACATTAATCAAAATACAGCAATATACCTTCAGACGGATGTAATATGTCAACCAGATGATGCTGCACCTCCTGTGTAAAGTGCACTTGACATTGTCAGAACACAAACTTTGACTTGGCAAGTAGAAAATCAGCAAATAGTCCACGCACCTTTCTGTCCCTCAGGGAAGGCTTTGCGGACCCAACATCCAGACCTTGATAGACCTGTAACACATGGAGGAGATTTTCTCCTTCACAAGAGAATAAAGATCTGCAACTACATATTGAAGCATGCACTCTTCACCTCACTGAAGATGGATTGTCCTAGTCCACAAGATGAAGATAATTCATCATTCCCAACCAAAGTTACATAGGCACAACAAGGCCCTTTCCGATCCCGTTACAGACACAGCCACCCAATGCAGATTAGCCATTCTATGGAATTCTATGCTCGCATTATTCCGCCAAAAAAAAAAAGAAAAATAGCATGATTACTCGATCCTGTCGCAGTGTTACTAAGGTAAACTGCCTGATCCATCTCTCACTTTTCCTCATGCACGCATCATCAAATGCACGCAACTAAACCATACTAAGCCTAACACCACACTATACCTAAGAAGCAACAGAAACCACCTATATGCACGTTTTCACCAACTTATCTCTACATTTTCTAAATAATCCACCAACAACACTGCTCATCATCCATACCTAACAATCCCCCATTCCTTACCCTCGCCGCTACAAACTCGAAACTACAAAAGAGAGCAAAACAGCCAAAAACCTGCACGGAATCGGCGCTGATGATTTCGCCGTTGAGCCGCTTGGCCAGCTCCAGCGCCAGCCTGCTCTTGCCAGCTCCGGTGGGCCCGGATATCACGATGACCTTCTGCTTCGCCCCCGCACTCGAGGCGAAGCAGGCTGCCGCCGCGGCGGAGGAGGACCGCCGGCGGGGAGGCAAGGGCGACCGAGTACTCCGGCGAAGGAGGGGCTCGATCGGCGAGCGCAGAGGGCGGAGGCAGCAGGTTCGGAGGCCGCACGCCGCTCCGCCGCCGAACATGGCTGGAGTGGTGTTTGCTCGAGCGTGGTTACCGTGGAACGGAGGAAATGGCGAGAGGGAGGGAAGAGACGACGCCTTTGCGAATACCGTCATCCGCTGTGCTCTGGAGATATTAATTTGCTAGAAAAATATAATCAATAACTTGCCTTTATAGAGGGAAAATGACAAAATTAGTTTCAAAGTTTGGCCAAATATACAATGTCATTTCCGAATTTTTAATTTACTTAATTTAATCTCTTAACTTTAATTCAATGTATAATATGATCCATTAACTGTTAATTTTTTTTTTTTTTTTTTTTTTTCAATATGATCATTCAATTTAATCTCCTGGACTAGATAAAATTTCAATCAGGATAAAATTCGAGGATATGATATAATTTATCCTATCCTACGTTTATAGGATAAAGTCGGATATGATATGAAAGAATAAAATTATCATGAAGGGTGGGATAAAGGTGGATAAGATTTAACGTCCATAATGCGAAAGTTTTTTTTTGAATAACAAATTTATTAAATTAACAAAATTGAAATTATATTTCAATATAAATAATATTTGAATTCTAATTTAAGAAAATAAAAATAAAAATTTTATTTTTAATTAATCTTATTTTAATTCTATTTTATAATAAACATTCAATCTATAAATTAAATATTTATATTTATTATATATTTTAGGTATTTTTGTATTTTAAATATGTTAGTAGTTTACTATTTGATAAATTTTTATTAAAGAATGACGAAAGGGAAAAAAGAAATAATAATGAAAATAATATAAAAAAGAGGAAAAATATAATAAATAATAAATAATAAATAAATTAAGGAATAGTGTTACGAGATATTTTCACCATCTTCATTTATGAACATTTATGTTCATTTATAATGACATGTCGTTTTATAAAAATAAAATAAAAATGTACATGATGTGAACATATCCGACTTTAATATCATGATTCACCAAATATTCGGACGGGACATTAAAAAATCCTAGGATTTCATATCCTATCTTATCCAATCCTATCCCGACAAATCCGGACGACCAAACGTAGCCAAAGGACTACATTGACCCAAGGATATAAAAATTTAGGGATTAGATTGAATTTTTACCACAAGTTTAGGGATTATGTTGAACTTATTAAAAGTTTAGAGATCAAATTACACGTTGAAATTAAATTTATGAATTATTTATGTAATTATCTCTTTTATAAAAAGATCACAAATGCTCTTTTGAGTTTTGATCAAAAGTGAATTTAATGTGAAACAATTATTAAGTCAAACAATTTTTTTTGCATTTTCTCAAATAATCAATTAAAACTATACGGAATTTAACACTCAGATAATGCTTCCCACCTATTGACATGAGTGATATGTAAAATAATATGATGAACTTCAAGTGAGCATTTAACTGTGTTGTATCATATTTGACACTTAATGAAAATTTAGGGTTAATACCTTAAAAAATCCTAAACCGGTACACTTGTGACAAATTTACCCAAAACTATTTTTTTGACCATGAAAAACCCTAAACTGGTAAACTTGTGACAAATTTACCTCGACGATTATAAAAAACCCTAAACCGGTACACTTATGACAAATTTACCCAAACTAATTTATTCGATCGCAAAAAACCATAAACTGGTAAATTTGTGACAAATATACCATATGCTCAATTGGATTAATACCACAAAAAAAAATCATAAAAATTGTAAACTGTGACAAACGGAACGTAAAATCCTAAATTGATATATCTGGTTAAGCGTCACGTGTCATTTAATTTAATAATTTGAGAATAAAATTTAACGAAAAATAACATAGGGTAAATTTGTCACAAGTGTACCGGTTTGGGATAAATTTGTCAAAAGTATATCAGTTTGGGGTTTTTTGTGGTCAAAAAATAGTTTGGGGTAAATTTGTCACAAGTGTACCAGGTTTGAGGTTTTTAGGGTATTATCCCAAAAATTTATCAAATTAGTTATGAAATGATTATATAAATTTATCTTTTAGTGCTATTCTTTATCGATCAACCTTTCACTTTTCATATGATCACAATCTTACAACTCATGCAGTCCAACCTTCTAAAGATCTGAAAATTTTCAACTTTCGGGATACTCGAATCTTGACGCGTATATTTAAAATATAATTTTCGATAATTGTCCAAAAATTCACATAATATTTTAAATATTGATAGAAACCCAAAAAACACTAGGTCATGCTTTTGAAGCTTGGAACATTGATTTAAGTCCAATGGAAAGGCATACTCGGTGCTAGCTCCCGACTGTAAAGTTTCTAAGTGTATGATATTAATTAATAACTAAGATTCGAAATCTGAAAAGAATAATGAAAAAAATCTAATCCCCCGATAAAAAAGACAAATCTTCTATGTCGCTAGAAACACGAGGAGGATAGAAAATGGAGAGAGAACCAAGACCGGCAGCGACATCATAACTTGCTTGCTTGTGCCCAAGGCAAGTACACGACTTTCGCTGTCATCCCAAAACAAACATCTAAAGCTCAAGATTACCAACCGGCGGTTGAATGAAGTATAGGCCACGCACATGCTTAAGACTCAAGATACTAAATCCCGAGCACCCCCGAAGAGAATTGCACATCCTGAGATTGGATTCCGCCATTCTCTTCCTTCATCTTCTGGTCTGGAGATGAAGACGAAATCCCCGCTCGACCGCCAAATCCAATCCCTCTTCCCCTCGCACTAGCCTCGGTTCTCATCCTAGGAACGGCGAGACTAGTCCTGGACAACTTGAGGAGCTGCAAGAGCAATGCTTTCCGGCTTCACGGCGAACCCACAGGTGGCGAGCATAGAGTGCCGATGCTGGTATTACCCCAAGACCGGATCAAAGACGAGTGCAACGTTTTCGAGGGACGGTGGGTGTGGGACAATGTGTCGTACCCTCTTTACAGAGAAGACCAGTGCCCTTACCTGGTGAAACAGGTGACCTGCCTCAAAAATGGCAGACCTGATTCTATGTACCAGAACTGGAGGTGGCAACCAAATGGGTGCAACCTTCCAAGGTAACTTCATCTTTCTCATGACCATTTCTTTTTAACTGTATATCACTCATATTTGTCAGTTCCTGTAGAAGTTATAAGTTGCATACCTACCGTTTCGTTGGCTATATCTCAGGTTTGACCCTTTGATGATGCTGGAGATGATAAGGAACAAGAGACTGATGTTTGTGGGTGACTCATTACAAAGAGCCCAATTTGACTCAATGGTGTGCCTGGTGCAATCTGTGATCCCGGAAGGAAAGAGGTCACTCCGGAGAGTCCCTCCCAGGAAGATTTTCACCATTAAGGTACACATAGACATTCTCTCAACATGTTGGAAAGGAAAACCCAAGGCTTGATCTGGCATTTTCCTGACATGTGGCAGGATTACAACGCGTCAATTGAGTATTACTGGGCTCCATTTATAGTCGAATCGATATCAGATCACGCCACGAATCATACCGTCCACAAGAGGCTCGTCAAGCTTGACTCGGTCGCCAATCACAGTAGGCACTGGCAGGGAGTCGACGTGCTTGTATTTGAGAGCTACGTTTGGTGGATGTACAAGCCTCTGATCAATGCAACGTGAGCTCTTCACCATAACAGTCCGTGATCTTTCTTGCTATATGCTTGACTCTTATGTCACTTCTACTTTATTAAAGTCGAACCAATCTGGATCCATAGTAGTGACTGGGTTTAGTTCGCCTTCTTCTACCAGATATGGTTCGAGAGACAATGTCCGAGAATACAATGTTACCGATGCATACAGATTGGCTTTAGAAACTTGGGCAAATTGGCTAGAATCAAGCATCGACCCTCAAAAGCAAAAGGTTTTCTTCATGAGTATGTCCCCAACTCATATGTGGTGAGTACCCCCTCTAAAATCACTGTGTATATGGTGCAATGGGACTAAACTTATGTCCATAATAAGGAATATTAGCCATCATTTCTATGCTGTTCATGCTGAGGATTTGTTTAAACAAGCATCAAAGGTTCATGGTTGAAAACCTCTCAGAAGTGACGCTTTTATGCTTTTCATGCTTTTTATATGTCTACCCTGTATTCATATCAGTCAAATTGTTGTTCTGTTTTCTGTTTGGTCAGAGCATTCTCAGTTTCCTCTCAGATGTGGAAGTCAACAAAAGTTGTGCAGATACAATCTATTCAAGCATAGTCATTAGTCTGTTGTTCCTATGGTTTGCAGGAGCTGGGAATGGAGACCTGGAAGTGATGGGAATTGCTTCGGTGAATCATACCCTATCCAGGGTCCATACTGGGGTAGTGGATCAAACCTTGAGATCATGAAAATAGTACATCATGCCCTACGACAGCTAAAGATCAATGTAACATTGTTGAACATAACTCAGATGTCGGAGTTCAGAAAAGATGCTCACACATCGGTTTTTACGGAGCAGAAGGGGAAACTCTTAACAAAGGCACAGAGATCTGACCCCAAAACATTTGGTGATTGCATCCACTGGTGTTTACCAGGAGTCCCTGATGCATGGAATGAAATTTTGTACGCCTACTTGCTGAAAGATCATCGAACCATTCTATAGCACCAAGCATAGCAGAGTCCAAGTTTGAAATTTTCGACGAAAACAAGTACAACTCGGGTGCAAAAAAGTTATTTGTAGCCATAGGAAAAACAAAAGATACCTGCTCACGACTACATCATTTCTATGGGAAGCTGTGTCTTCTTTCAGACTACATTTTATTTTTCTATCTCCATATCTCAACAAAACCCCTAACAATCATTCTTATTGATGTCGCAGTGGATCATCCTCAACTAATTCATCCCTACGGTCAAAAAAGCCGAGTTTACCTTTTTAATGTAGTTTACCTAATTAAGTATTGGTATGACCTATAATAGTTCCAAATCACACTCAACTTGATGTTCTGGTGAACTCTGACGGTCTGGAAAGGCTGGATGTTTAAGTAGTATGTTCTATTTCCTGATTAGAGGCGCTCTCAATTTGACTGGCTTCATACCATATTTCAAGCTGTTCATATTTCTTTACCGTCCTTTCTCTTGAATCAAAGGTATGCGTGGTCTTCTTTTGAATGGAACAGGAAATGGAGCATCATTTAGCTGGGATGTGAGATGAGTTTATGATAACATGTTGAAAACTTAAAATCATCCATGAATGGAAAGGATGTAGAGATTTTGCAACCAAAGAAATCTGAAAATACTAACCGCTTCCACCAGATAGGGCAAATGGGGTAAAGCTGGAACTATGAGGTATACACCTTACGATACCAACTTCATCATCACAAAAGCTCCCTCTTTGAAAGGAAACTTCAGACAAGATTTCTGACTCATAAGATTCAACTTCCACTGGATTGCTTAAGCTTTCAAGATATGTTGTCTTTGCCTCTTGCTCATGGGATGCAACTGGTGAAGACATATCAGATGAAGCGATCGTATTTGAAGCACCGACGCTGCGAACAGTTTCAACTGTGAAGTTGTCAGAAGGGACAAGGTCCTCCTCAGCATGAACTGAATCCGCAGGTGAAAGCTTGTTCAAGGCTAAACTTGCAGTGTTTGGAATGTGGTCGCTAGGGAGAAGAATGGACAGAAAATCAACTTCGCATAAATCCTTTTCAACAGAAGAGATTAAGTACATCTCAGGTGCGGACGACTCCCCATGCACGGCATTTTCCTTCCAAAACTTGGCAGCCTTTTTTTTGGTCAAGGTACCATCTGTACGCCCCAAAGATGATACGGACAGTCCACCATTGAGTATATGCACGAAAAACTGGAGCCCTTGGGAAGTCGAACATATGTGTTTGTTGGTTCTTCACGCTACCGAAAGCAGTTGGTTCGTCCAGTTGTACCATGTCTAACGACTCTGGCACCTCAAACGAATTCTTGGAAGAGGGATTACGAGTTTGAGACTCACTTTTTTCCTGGCTGGAGTCGTTAAAAGAATGTCCTGGTAGGTTCTTAACACTAGCAAAAGCAAAGGTTATGTCGAGCCGTTCCAATTCTGAAGAAGACTCTGACGCCCCAAACAAATCTGGAGAAGAGGGATCAGGAGTTTGAGATCCAGTTGGCTCCAGACTAGGGTCGTTGAATGAATGTCCCAGTTGGTTCTTCGCACTATCAAGCGCACTTAGGTTGTCGGGTGGTCCCAAATCTGAGGAACTCTCCGGCACCTCAAATAAATTCTGAGAGGAGGGATTAAAATTTTGAGGTTCACTTTGTTCAGGTTCCTGACTAGGATTGTCCAGTGTATGTCCTCGGTCCTTTATACTAACAAAAGAAGTGGGTTCATCCGGTAGCCTCACATCTGAGGAACACGCCGGCACCTCAATCGAATTCCGAGAAGAGCAATTAGAAGTTTTGAGGTTCAATTGGTTCCTGAAAAGGGTCCAAATGGCAGGTCACCTGCAATTTTCCAGTGATCGTCGGGACATGTTCATCATTGCTTTCTACCACTGGTGTACATCTCTTGAGTATCCAACTGGGGGTCAAATGTAAAAGGACCAGGCTCGCTCAATTCACGGCCCACATAATTAATCTAAGGGAAATTAATTCCTTTTTTCATTGTACATAATTGTGTTGCAAATACAATATATGTAAGGGACTCTTAAGAGATAAGATACGAAAGGTAACCGAATAACAAATATTCTCTAAATACTTGCCGACTCTAAGAGATAAGATACAAAATGTAACGGAATAACAAATATTTGTTGAATATTTTCTGCCCTTAACAGAGGCCACCTGCGATTGATTTGGGATGCAATTCCTGGGTTCATTTTCAACACTTTTCATTAAATTAGCCCTGCCACTGGCGGAAGAATCTCCTTCTGAACCCAATTGAGGCTGCACATCATGGAAAATTTTGGAGCAAAGCCTCTTCATTTTCTCACCAGCAGCTTCTACTTGTTTTTCGATATGATCCAAATCCTGTACGAAAGGTGTTCGGCATCAAGGAACAAACTACATCTTAGAGTCTAGAGAAAATATGACACATGTATGGAAACCACACAAATTGGATAGTAGATACCGGCAAAATTCTTTCTAGTTATAATGACGAAGAAGTTAAAATGATCTTGCCCGAAGTAGAAAGGAAAAGCCGATCGCAAACCAGCTCCGACGCTTAAAAGACAAACCCATTACGATGTTGATTTAACTTTTTCCAGTAATCGATACTTTAAAAAGCCTCCTTGTCTTGAAGAACAAAAGGCACTATTCACTTGTCTTGAAGAACAAAAGGCGCTATTCATACTCAAGAATGAGGAGCCTTAAAAGACACATACAAAGAAAAATAAATGCCCGAAACCAATGTCAACATTTCATATGCTGACAAGGAAGTTTAAGAAACCAGTCACTGTTGCTAGCTAAATGCTGAACACGTAAAAAGTCGATTCAATAAATTTAAGAAGAAAGTGGAAGAGACGAATAGACAATATATATTCATATATTTTGATATGTAGTAATAAGTATCACATGAGCTTATTTATAAGTGTTATAGTTTGATTATGTACAGTAACAAAATATTACACAATAAATTATAATCAATGGTAAAGATATTTAGAATTTTTTATATATCCAAAATATCATAAAGATGTATTATATATATTTAGAACATTCTAAATATATCTAACAAGTAAATTTTCCTTTATCTAATCATATGAAAGAAAAAGAGTTGCGTTCGTTTTGCGGAAAATGAATGATTTAAAAAAATATTTTCCGAAAAATAATTACTTATATAAATATGGAAGAATTAGTCAATGGAAAATACTTTCATTGTCAATAAAATTATATGCACAACTATTTTCATGAGGTGATGATCATGGAACCTCCCCCGAGGCCAGCGAGGTTTGGCTCACAAGTTGTCACTATGGCCGACGATCAGCAAAGAAAAAGGAAAAAGAAAAGAGGAAGAAAAATAATAAAAAACTAGATTTAAAAAATAGAAATAATTAAAAATTCGATTTTTTAAAAAAAATAAAAATGAAAATAAGTACAAATTAGATTTAAAAAAAATGAAAAACATTAAAAGGAATGCAATCAGATTTTTCAATTTTTAATGTGTTCAAATTTAAGGCAAATATCCAAAAATATTGTTGTTTCTTGGACAAAATGACTTCGTAAAAATATTTTTCAAGAAAAAAGAGAACCTCAATTTAAAAAAAAAATTACAAAAATTGTCCATTAAATTCGTATTTAATGAAAGAGTTTTAGCAATATCATTTTAAAAAAATCGTAAAAAACAAGCTTTCATAGATTTGGAAGTATTTTAGTAATATAATCTTTAAAAAGAGTTCCAAGAATAAGTTTTTTCAAATTTGGTTACGTATGGAAATGTTTTAGTAATATAAGCTAGGTCGGATATGAATTGAATATAGGTTGAGTGAAAATGGATCAAAACGAGTTAAATGGATCAATATAATGGTGTCCTAGCGATGTGTAATTATTTTTCAAAATTTTATTTTCCAAATTACGCTTTTTTTTGGCCAAACGAAGGCATCATTGATACCCTAAAAAACCTTCCTCTTTTTCACTCTCGTCCAAATATCATCTTTTTTTTGTCTCGAAAACAGAGAAAACTTGTCGGTCTCCAGCATGGCGACGCAGCTCTTCACTCGCTCCCGCCTCCTCTCCAAGCCTCAGCGAGGCCTCGCCTCCCTCCTCTCTCGCTCCCGCTCCTTCTCCTCCGCGCGTCGCGCCCCTCCCTCCCTCCCCTCCCTCATCCGCCATCGCCTCCGCCCTCTCTCCGCGGCCTCCGCGGAGTTCCACGGCCGCCTCGCCGCGGCTTCTTCCACCCGTGCCTTCGCGACTAGGGCGACCTCTTCGTCGCTCAACGATCAGAGGCCCGACCATTGGAACCGCGTGAGGGAACACTGGCACTGTGCCATAATGATGGAAAGGTCGGACGATAAGGCTGGCGAGATCCTACCGGACGACAAAGCTGGCGAGATCCTGGATACTTGTGTTAAGATGCTTGCGGGGGCTGTTGGAGGGTCAGTGATTCGAGTTTGTGGTGTTTATCTGTTTGCCAGGGATTTGTTTCGTGTGACCATTTTTTTGTTCGTCCTTATTAAATGAACTGAGTAGGTTGAGACCGGCGGGTTTATCGACTTCGAACATTTTCTCTGCTTGTACTCTGTTTCGCCATCGTTTACCGGTCATTTTTTTCAGCTTCTTCATGATATGTTAGGATTTCCTATGGCGTTCTTTGCTTCCGTCTTTCCCAAATCAGGTAACGAATTTCCATGAATAACTTTTTTCTTGTTCTGGCCAAGAACAGTGACTAATATTTTTGTCTCTTAGCTCTGGTTTAGAGTATTTTGCCGATTTTAGTATTTGTTTTGCAGTGATTGTTATGCTGTCTCTATCAGGTGTTTGAGCTGAATGGTGATTCTTTATTGCTGCTTTATGTGGCAGAATTGATGCTGTGCTCTGATTTATAATTGATTTTGACATGGAGGGATGATTGGGGTTTCCTTTTTTCTTTCATTGCCAGATGGGGCATATTTCCCTTTTATGTGAAGTGAACACTTCTTGAAATTGGTCTTCATTAGAAGATCATAGCTAGTGTTATAGTGACCGAGAGATTGCTTATGAATGGTATTTGGTCCCTATTATTTTGTCTAACCACAATTTGTTGCTTGCTGTTGTAGTGAAGAAGTAGCCAGAAGGAAGATCAACTCAGTTATAGTAGGGCTCCACCACTTTATATTTAGAGCTCCTCTATCCAGAGACCATCAATCCAACCTCCTAAGTAAAGCTTCTTGATTGGTTTTCTTTTGCTTTTCTTTCTGGAAAGTGGTGCTAATGAATTCTGTTTTGTTGCACAGGGCTGAGACTTGGAACATATTATACTCATACGTATGTGAGCAAGTATAATGAATATGTGGGTATGTAAGCTTTGATCTTCTAATTCTGACATGAACTTTGTGTCCTGTAGATTCCATCCTCTCATTTATGAAGACCGCCGTTCTTTGTTGACCTCATCATGAGGCAGTGGTGCTGCTTCGGTTTTTGTTCTTGGCCAACTATACTTGCTTGGCTAATTATTTGGGTTGATATTGCACCTGATCTGTTATGTTAATTAGTATTTAAGTATAGTGATTAAGACATGCATTTTTAATTATTAACTTGTTAGTAGATAATGGAAACGTGTTTAGAAAGAGAAAAGTTACTTCCAAGTGCAAATCTACCCAAATTAGGCTTGGGGATGGAAAAAAATGTCATATTTTACCCTTGTGGTTACTATATGAAAGAGTCATGAGTTTATGTCGCAACACGAGGCCTAATTAGATTTGGGACAGGTAATCTTTCCATGTCAGTCCTTTGGTTAATATAGGCATTATAATTATCGTCTGCCCTTGCACTGCAGCAGCTCAATCAAGACAAAGCTTTTCTCCGTTTTATTTTTGTGGACTTAAATAATGTTCGTTGGAAATAAAATTACTAGTCTCAAATCTATCGAGCGAATTTGGTATATCTCATTGTGAAATTCTTGCCTTTCTCTTTCATGCAATCTCTTGTCCATGTCATAATGCATTTTTTCCACATTTGTCAGGCGAAACTGCTATTTTCGGGCCAGCTGGAGTTTACGAGTGGAATGGACATGATGATCAACCCCATAATTTGAGCAGATCGAGAAACTTTGAAAGGAGGGAAAATACGCAGAACAGAAATTTCCGAGCCAGGGGCATGCCACCTATACATAACCAAGGGATGCAGAACCCTCCACCTCTAGGAATCATGCTTCCACCAAATATGGGCAGTGGAATCCCCCAAGGATTACCTTTGCCGGAATGCCTCTGCCCAGCCACCCTGGATGCCCCTAAGCAACTCATGGGTAACTACATCCCTTTCTCGAATTTCCTTTAAATAGAAAAAAAAAATTTGATTTCCTAACAATTGGGAGGACATTTTAGGCAATTGGGTCGGTGTACGTATCTTAACTGAAACATAAGGTCCGTTTGTTTGAAGGAAAACTACTTCCGGAGAATTATTTTTTGGCTCCTTAGTGTTTAGATGATGGAAAAGTGATTGATCTTCGAAAAAAATGTGTTTCATGAACTCAAAGCAACAAACTTGGATCGGAGGAAAACAATTTCACCTTCTAATAAAAAGGATTCTGACTTTGCTTGCCACAGTTGGGCATGCGCTTATTACAATTCCATCTATATCGTTCAAGAAGCTGTTCCCTGACCGGCCAGACCCGTCGGAACGTGGCAAGGAGAAGGACATATTTATCGACATATTGTATCCTGACCAAGCCGACTTCATGCATTGGCTGGTCGTAATGGAGGGGCCGGAGGGCGATCCTACTAGAGATGAGATCATCGATACTTATATTAAGACGGTTGCGCAGGTTGTAAAATGGTCAGTGGTTCGAGATTGTGGTCTTATCTGTTTGCCAGGGTTGTGTTCTTTGTGGCAATGTGTTTGCTCATCATTATTATGGTTGTTGATGAAATGAATGAGTAGGTTGAGACGGGTGCTGGGTTTTTCAACTTCATATTACTCACACCATGTTCTCTGCTTGTACTCTGTTTTGCCTTTGTTTATCGGTCATTTTTCGGCTTCTAAATGGTTGTTGATGAAATGAACTGAGTAGGTTGAGATGGGTGCTGGGTTTTTCAACTTCATATTACTCAGAGCATGTTTTCTGCTTGTACTCTGCTTTGCCTTTGTTTATAAGTCATTTTTCAGCTTCTAAATGGTCGTTCATGAAATGAACTGAGTAGGTTGAGACGGGTGCTGGGTTTTTTTACTTCATATTACTCAGAGAATGTTCTCTGCTTGTACTCTGTTTTGCCTTTGTTTATCGGTCATTTTTCAGCTTCTCCGTGATATGTTGGAATTACCTATGGCTGGAGGGTGAGATGACTGAATTCTTCGTGCCATGCTTTGCTTGTCTTTCACAATCGAGGTCTAAAAATACGATGACACAAAGCTTTTCGTGAATAACTATTTTCTTGTTCTGGCCGAGAACAATGACTCATAATTTCGTCTCTTAGCTCTGGTTTAAGTAAACTTCCAATTAGATTTTAGTACGTTTTGCAGTGATTATTATGCTGTCTCTTTCAGGTGCTTAAGCTTAGAGGTGATTTCTTATTGCTACTTTATGTGGCAGCATTGATGCTGTGTTTTGATTTAGAATTGATTTTGACAAGGAGGGATGATTGGGTCTGTTTCTTCTTTTCTTTCATTGCCAGATGTGGCACATTTCCCTTTCATGTGAAGTGAACCCTTCTTGAAATTGGTCCTCATCACAGTATCATAGCTAGCATTATGGTGACTATGAGGATGCTTAAGAATGGTATTTGGCAGGTACAGAAGCAACAGTTTCTCTCGCGTGTTAATTCTTTTGCGAACGGTTCTTGAAGTGATGGTCCTTGCCTGTAGTCATTGATCATCTCGATTTATTACTGTCCCTATTATTTTGTCTAACCACAATTTGTTGCTTGCTATTACAGTAAAGAAAAAGCCAGGAGTAGGATCTACACTGTTGATACAGGGCCCTACTACTTTGCATTTGGAGTCAACGTATCTCCAAAACGTGCTTACAAACTTGCTGGTAAAGCTTCTTGATCGGTTCTCTTTCTGCTTCTCTTTTTGGAAAGTGGCGCTTATGAGTTCTGTTTGGTCGCACAGATCTGCCTAGAGTTCGATGGGTTGTTGCTGATGCGTACCTGCCTCTGAGGGAAGGTTATGGGGCATGGAAGCTTTGATCTTCTAATTCTGCCGTGAACTTTGCATCCTGGAGATTACATTCTCTCATTTATGAAAACCGCTGTGCTTTGTTGACCTCAGCATGAGGCAATTGTGCTGCTTCGATCTTTGTTCTTGGCCGACTATACGTGCTTGGCTTTTATTTGGGCAAGTTTTGCACGTGACCTATTATGTTAATTGGTATTTAAATATAGTGATTATGACAATTGTTTAGCAGATAAGTTTGCTTAACGGAAACGTGTTTAGAAAGACAAAAGTTTGTTCCAACTGCAAATCTACCCAGATTTGGCTTGGGGATGGACAAAAATGTCATATTTGGCCATTGTGGTTATTATATGAGTTTATGTAGTAGCATGAGGCCTAATTAGTCTTGTGATAGGTAATCCTTCCATGTCGGTCCTTCGGTTAATATGGGCATTCTTATCGTTTGCTTGCACTGCAGAAACTCAATCAAGACCTAGCTTTATTCAATTTTATTTTTGTGGACTTATTGTTCGTTACGAGCATTATATCATAGTCTCAAATCAATCAAGCGAATTTGGTATATCGCATTGTGAAATTCTTGCCGTCTCTTTCATGCGGATTTGTTTTTAATGACGGGGAAGCAATTCCTTATGATCCTCCAACTAACACGTGGAGCGGACCTTGTAATTTCAAGAGATTGAGGAACTTTAAAAAGGAGGGTGGAATCCCTGTTGACTAGACATTTCCGAGCCAAGAACATGCCACCTTTTCATAACCAAGGGATGTAGAACCCTCCACCTCAAGGTGTCATGGCCCCGCCAAATATGGGCGGTGGAATGCCTCCACCAAGCAACTTTGGTGGAATGCCTCTGCACAACCAAATGTGATTTGATCTGTAATATATGTTAATCGAAATTTAATTTGTTTGATCTTTTAATTTCATCTTTCAAGTATTGACAAGTTTCTAGAACTTCATTTTCTTTTTATCAAACTAGTTTTGTGTTTTTGGTCAGATCTTTGGTTAATATAGGCATTATTATCATCTACCATTGCACTATAGGAGCTCAATCAAGACCTAGCTTTATTCTGTTTTACTTTTGTGGATTTACTGTTCATTAGAAGCGTTATATCACAATCTCAAATCGATCAAGTGAATTTGGTATTTTCTATTGTGAAATTCTTGCCTTTCTCTTTCATGCGATCTCTTGTCCATCTCATAATGTATTTTTTCCACATTTCTCAGGCCAAACTTTTCTTGATGGGCAAGCAGTACCTTGTGACCCTGAGTTCCATGAAGAATGGGTGGGGAATAATGCTGAAGCTAACGAGAGGAATGGGCATGATGATCAACCCCGTAATTTCGACAGATCAAGGAACTTTGAAAGGAGGAGGGAAAATATGCAGAATAGAGATTTTCAAGCTAGGGACATGCCACCTATGCATAACCAAGGGATGCAGAGCCCTCCACCTCAAGGAAACATGCCCCACCAAGTATGGCCGGTGGAATCCCCCACCGAGCAACTTTGGTGGAATGCCTCTGCACAACCACAGAGGATGCCCCCAAGCAACTCATGCGTAAGCACATCCCTTTATGGAATTTCCTTTAAAATAGGAAAAAAAAATTGATTTCCTAACAATTGGGAGAACATTTTAGGTGATTTGATCGGTTAACATATATGAACTGAAACATAGGGTCTGTTTATTTGAAGAAAAACTGCTTCCGAAAAATTATTTGCCTACTCTTCAGTATTTGGATGACTGGAAAAAAAATGATTGATCTTCAAATTTTTTTTTTCATGAACTCAAAACAACAAATTCGTATTTGAGGAAAATGATTTCCCCTTCTAGTAATAAGGAAATCACGGTCTGACTTTGCTCTCCACAGTAGGGCATACGCTTATAACAAGTCCATCTTCATCGCTCAGCGATCCGAAACCCAAGTGGTAAAACCGCAACAAGGAGGAGGCGACATTTGTCTACATAATGTATCAAGATGAAGGCGAATTCTGGCACTGGCTAGTCGTAATGGAGGAGCCGGAGGGCAATCCTACTAGAGATGAGATCATTGATACTTATATTAAGACGCTTGCGCAAGTTGTTGGAAGGTGAATGGTTCAAGCTTGTGGTCTTATCTGATAGACAGGGTTGTGTTCTGTGTGGCAATTTTTTTGGCTCGTCATTATTATGGTTGTCGATGAAATGAACTGAGTAGGTTGAGACGAGTGCTGGGTTTTTCAACTTCATATTATTTAGAGCATGTTCTCTGCTTGTACTCTATCTCGCCTTTGTTGATCGGTCATTTTTCAGCTTCTTAATGATATGTCAGAATTACCCGTGGCTGGAGGGCGAAATGAATGAATTCTTTATGCCGTTCTTTGCTTCTGTCTTTCACAAACGAGGTCAAAAAATACGATGACACAAAGCTTTCCGTGAATAACTATTTTCTTGCTCTGGCCAAGAACAAATGACTAATTTTTTGGTCTCTTAGCTCTGGTTTAAGTAAATTTCCAATTAGATTTTAGTATTTGTTTTGCACTGATTATTATGCTGTCTCTATCAGTTGTTTGAGCTCAAAGGTGATTCTTTATTGCCGTGTTTTGATTTAGTTTTTTGGCAGGATAGATGCTGTGTTTTGATTTAGAATTGATTTTGACGTGGAGGGATGACTGGGTCCGTCTCTTTTTTTCTTTCATTGCCGGATGTGGCATATTTCCCTTTCATGTGAAGTGAACCCTTCTTTAAATTGATCCTCATTACAATATCATAGCTAGTAGTATGTAAATGCTTATGAATGGTATTTGGCAGGTACAGAAGCAAAAGTTTCTCTCGCGTGTTAATTTTTTTGGGAATGGTTCTTGAAGTGATAGTCCTTGCCTGTGGTCATTGATCATCTTGATTTATTACTGTCCCTATTATTTTGTCTAACCGCAATTTCTTACTTGCTATTATAGTGAAGAAGTAGCCAGAGTGAAGATCTACACTGTTGATACAGGGCCCTACTACTTTGCATTTGGAGCCGTTGTATTTGAAGAGGTTTCTCATTATCTAATTGGTAAAGCTTCTTGATTGGTTCTCTTTTGCTTCTCTTTTTGGAAAGTGGTGCTAATGAGTTCTGTTTTGTTGCACAGATCTGCCTAATGTTCGATGGGTTCTTCCTGATACATACCTGCTTCTGAGGAATGATTATACGGGTATGGAAGCTTTGATCTTCTAATTCTGACATGAACTTTGCGTCCTGTAGATTCCATCCTCTCATTTATGAAGACCACTGTGCTTTGTTGACCTCATCATGAGGCAGTTGTGCTGCTTCGGTTTTTTTTCTTGGTTGACTATTACTTGCTTGGCTAATTATTTGGGTTGATATTGCACCTGATCTGTTATGCTAATTAGTATTTAAGTATAGTGATTAAGACATGCATTTTTAATTTTTAACTCGTTAGTAGATAATGGAAACGTGTTTAGAAAGAGAAAAGTTACTTCCAAGTGCAAATCTACCCAAATTAGCTTGGGGATGGAAAAAAATGTCATATTTTACCCTTGTGGTTACTATATGAAAGAGTCATGAGTTTATGTCACAACACGAGGCCTAATTAGATTTGGGACAGGTAATCTTTCCATGTCAGTCCTTTGGTTAATATAGGCATTATTATTATTGTCTGCCCTTGCACTGCAACAGCTCAATCAAGACAAAGCTTTTCTCCGTTTTACTTTTGTTGACTTACATAATGTTCGTTGGAAATAAAATTACTAGTCTCAAATCGATCGAGCGAATGCGGTATATCTCATTGTGAAATTCTTGCCTTTCCCTTTCATGCAATCTCTTGTCCATGTCATAATGCATTTTTTCCACATTTGTCAGGCGAAACTGCTATTTTCGGGCCAGCTGGAGTTTACGAGTGGAATGGGCATGATGATCAACCCCGTAATTTGAACAGATCGAGGAACTTTGAAAGGAGGGAAAATATGCAGAACAGAAATTTCCGAGCCAGGGGCATGCCACCTATACATAACCAAGGGATGCAGAACCCTCCACCTCTAGGAATCATGCTTCCACCAAATATGGGCAGTGGAATCCCCCAAGGATTACCTTTGCCGGAATGCCTCTGCCCAGCCACCCTGGATGCCCCTAAGCAATTCATGCGTAACTACATCCCTTTCTCGAATTTCCTTTAAATAAGAAAAAAAAAATTGATTTCCTAACAATTGGGAGAACATTTTAGGCAATTGGGTCGGTTTTAAGTATCTTAACTGAAACATAAGGTCCGTTTGTTTGACGAAAAACTACTTCCGGAGAATTATTTTCTGACTCCTTAGTGTTTGGATGATGGAAAAGTAATTGATCTTCGAAAAAAACGTGTTTCATGAACTCAGAGCAACAAACTTGGATCGGAGCAAAACGATTTCCCCTTCTAGTAAAAGGAAATCACTTTCTGACTTTGCTTGCCACAGTTGGGCATGCGCTTATTACAATTCCATCTATATCGTTCAAGAAGATGTTCCCTGACCGGCCAGACCTGTCGGCACACGGCAAGGACTGGAAGATATTTCTCGACATCACGTATCCTGACAATGGCGACTTCATGCATTGGCTGGTCGTAATGGAGGGGCCGGAGGGCGATCCTACTAGAGATGAGATCATCGATACTTATATTAAGACGGTTGCGCAGGTTGTTAAAAGGTCAGTGGTTCGAGACTGTGGTCTTATCTGTTTGCCAGGGTTGTGTTCTGTGTGGCAATGTGTTTGTTCATCATTATTATGGTTGTTGATGAAATGAATGAGTAGGTCGAGACGGGTGCTGGGTTTTTCAACTTCATATTACTCAGAGCATGTTCTCTGCTCGTACTCTGTTTCGCCTTTGTTTATCGGTCATTTTTCAGCTTCTCCGTAATATGTTGGAATTACCTATGGCCGGAGGGTGAGATGACTGAATTCTTCGTGCCATGCTTTGCTTGTCTTTCACAAACGACGTCTAAAAATACGATGACACAAAGCTTTTCCTGAATAACTATTTTCTTGTTCTGGCCGAGAACAATGACTCATAATTTCGTCTCTTAGCTCTGGTTTAAGTAAACTTCCAATTAGATTTTAGTATGTTTTCCAGTGATTATTATGCTGTCTCTTTCAGGTGTTTAAGCTTAAAGGTGATTCCTTATTGCTACTTTATGTGGCATCATTGATGCTGTGTTTTGATTTTGATATGGAGGGATGATTGGGTCTGTTTCTTTTTTTCTTTCATTACCAGATGTGGCACATTTCCCTTTCATCTGAAGTGAACCCTTCTTGAAATTGGTCCTCATTACAATATCATAGCTAGTTTTATGGTGACTATGAGGATGCTTAAGAATGGTATTTGGCGGGTACAGAAGCAACAGTTTCTCTCGCGTGTTAATTCTTTTGCGAATGGTTCTTGAAGTGATGGTCCTTGCCTGAAGTCATTGATCATCTCGATTTATTGCTGTCCCTATTATTTTTTCTAACCACAATTTGTTGCTTGCTATTACAGTGAAGAAAAAGCCAGGAGTAAGATCTACACTGTTGATACAGGGCCCTACTACTTTGCATTTGGAGTCAACGTATCTCCAAATCGTGCTTACAAACTTGCTGGTAAAGCTTCTTGATCGGTTCTCTTTTTGCTTCTCTTTTTAGAAAGTGGCGCTAATGAGTTCTGTTTGGTCGCACAGATCTGCCTAGAGTTCGATGGGTTGTTGCTGATGCGTACCTGCCTCTGAGGAAAGGTTATGGGGCATGGAAGCTTTGATCTTCTAATTCTGTCATGAACTTTGCATCCTGGAGATTACATTCTCTCATTTATGAAAACCGCTGTGCTTTGTTGACCTCAGCATGAGGCAATTGTGCTGCTTCGATCTTTGTTCTCGGCCGACTATACGTGCTTGGCTTTTATTCGGGCAAGTTTTGCACGTGATCTATTATGTTAATTGGTATTTAAATATAGTGATTAAGACAATTGTTTAGCAGATAAGTTTGCTTAATGGAAACGTGTTTAGAAAGACAAAAGTCTGTTCCAACTGCAAATCTACCCAAATTTGGCTTGGGGATGGACAAAAGTGTCATATTTTGCCATTGTGGTTATTATATGAGTTTATGTAGCGGCACGAGGCCTAATTAGTCTTGTGATAGGTAATTCTTCCATGTCGGTCCTTCGGTTAATATGGGCATTCTTATCATCTGTTTGCACTGCAGCAACTCAATCAAGGCCATTGTATTTTACTTTTGTGGACTTATTGTTCGTTACAAGCATTATATCAATCTCAAATCAATCAAGCGAATTCAGTATATTGTATTGTGAAATTCTTGCCGTCTCTTTCATGTAGATTTGTTTTTAATGGTGGGAAGCAATTCCTTATGATCCTCTAGCTAACACATGGAGCAGACCTTGTCATTTCGAGACATTGAGGAACTTTAAAAAGGAGGGTGGGAATCCCTGTGGAATAGACATTTGCGAGCCAAGAACATGCCACCTATTCATAACCAAGGGATTTAGAACCCTCCACCTCAAGGCATCATGCCCTCGCCAAATATGGGTGGTGGAATGCCTCCACCAAGCAACTTTGGTGGAATGCCTCTGCACAACCAAATGTGATTTGATCTGTAATATATGTTAATCGAAATTTAATTTGTTTGATCTTTTAATTTCATCTTTCAAGTATTGACAAGTTTCTAGAACTTCATTTTCTTTTTATCAAACTAGTTTTGTGTTTTTGGTCAGATCTTTGGTTAATATAGGCATTATTATCATCTACCATTGCACTATAGGAGCTCAATCAAGACCTAGCTTTATTCTGTTTTACTTTCGTGGACTTACTGTTCATTAGAAGCGTTATATCACAATCTCAAATCGATCAAGTGAATTTGGTATTTTCTATTGTGAAATTCTTGCCTTTCTCTTTCATGCGATCTCTTGTCCATCTCATAATGTATTTTTTCCACATTTCTCAGGCCAAACTTTTCTTGATGGGCAAGCAGTACCTTGTGACCCTGAGTTCCATGAAGAATGAGTGGGGAATAATGCTGAAGCTAACGAGAGGAATGGGCATGATGATCAACCCCGTAATTTCGACAGATCAAGGAACTTTGAAAGGAGGAGGGAAAATATGCAGAATAGAGATTTCCAAGCTAGGGACATGCCACCTATGCATAACCAAGGGATGCAGAGCCCTCCACCTCAAGGAAACATGCCCCACCAAGTATGGCCGGTGGAATCCCCCACCGAGCAACTTTGGCGGAATGCCTCTGCACAACCACAGAGGATGCCCCCAAGCAACTCATGCGTAAGCACATCCCTTTATGGAATTTCCTTTAAAATAGGAAAAAAAAAATTGATTTCCTAACAATTGGGAGAACATTTTAGGTGATTTGATCGGTTAACATATATTAACTGAAACATAGGGTCTGTTTATTTGAAGAAAAACTGCTTCCGAAAAATTATTTTCCTACTCTTCAGTATTTGGATGACTGGAAAAAAATGATTGATCTTCAAATTTTTTTTTCATGAACTCAAAACAACAAATTCGTATTTGAGGAAAATGATTTCCCCTTCTAGTAATAAGGAAATCACGATCTGACTTTGCTCTCCACAGTAGGGCATACGCTTATAACAAGTCCATCTTCATCGCTCAGCGATCCGAAACCCAAGTGGTAAAACCGCAACAAGGAGGAGGCGACATTTGTCTACATAATGTATCAAGATGAAGGCGAATTCTGGCACTGGCTAGTCGTAATGGAGGAGCCGGAGGGCAATCCTACTAGAGATGAGATCATTGATACTTATATTATGACGCTTGCGCAAGTTGTTGGAAGGTGAATGGTTCAAGCTTGTGGTCTTATCTGATAGACAGGGTTGTGTTCTGTGTGGCAATTTTTTTGGCTCGTCATTATTATGGTTGTCGATGAAATGAACTGAGTAGGTTGAGACGAGTGCTGGGTTTTTCAACTTCATATTATTTAGAGCATGTTCTCTGCTTGTACTCTGTCTCGCCTTTGTTGATCGGTCATTTTTCAGCTTCTTAATGATATGTCAGAATTACCCGTGGCTGGAGGGCGAAATGAATGAATTCTTTATGCCGTTCTTTGCTTCTGTCTTTCACAAACGAGGTCAAAAAATACGATGACACAAAGCTTTCCGTGAATAACTATTTTCTTGCTCTGGCCAAGAACAAATAACTAATTTTTTGGTCTCTTAGCTCTGGTTTAAGTAAATTTCCAATTAGATTTTAGTATTTGTTTTGCACTGATTATTATGCTGTCTCTATCAGTTGTTTGAGCTCAAAGGTGATTCTTTATTGCCGTGTTTTGATTTAGTTTTTTGGCAGGATAGATGCTGTGTTTTGATTTAGAATTGATTTTGACATGGAGGGATGACTGGGTCCGTCTCTTTTTTCTTTCATTGCCGGATGTGGCATATTTCCCTTTCATGTGAAGTGAACCCTTCTTTAAATTGATCCTCATTACAATATCATAGCTAGTAGTATGTAAATGCTTATGAATGGTATTTGGCAGGTACAGAAGCAAAAGTTTCTCTCGCGTGTTAATTTTTTTGGGAATGGTTCTTGAAGTGATAGTCCTTGCCTGTGGTCATTGATCATCTTGATTTATTACTGTCCCTATTATTTTGTCTAACCACAATTTCTTACTTGCTATTATAGTGAAGAAGTAGCCAGAGTGAAGATCTACACTGTTGATACAGGGCCCTACTACTTTGCATTTGGAGCCGTTGTATTTGAAGAGGTTTCTCATTATCTAATTGGTAAAGCTTCTTGATTGGTTCTCTTTTGCTTCTCTTTTTGGAAAGTGGTGCTAATGAGTTCTGTTTTGTTGCACAGATCTGCCTAATGTTCGATGGGTTCTTCCTGATACATACCTGCTTCTGAGGAATGATTATACGGGTATGGAAGCTTTGATCTTCTAATTCTGCCATGAACTTTGCATCCTGTAGATTACATCCTCTCATCTATGAAAACCGCGGTGCCTTGTTGACCTCGTCATGAGGCAATTGTGCTGCTTCGGTTTTTGTTCTTGGCCGACTGTACTTGCTCGGCTATTATTCGGGTAGTTGTTGCACCATCTCTGTTATTTTAATTAGCATTAAAGGACAGTGATTGAGACACGAATTGTTAATTATTAACTGTTTAGTGGACAAGTTTGCTCAATGCAAACGTGTTTAGAAAGAGAAAAGTTCGTTCCAATCACAAATCTACCCAAATTTGGCTTGGGGATGGACAAAAATGTCATACTTTGCCTCCATAGTTGCTATATGAACGAGTAATGAGTTTATGTTGCAGCATGAGGCCTAATTAGTCTTGCCACAAGTAATCCTTCCATGTCAATCCTTTGGTTGATATAATTATTATTATCAACTGCCCTTGCACTATAGCAGCTCAATCAAGACCTAGCTTTATTATGTTTTGATTTTGTGGGCCTATTATCACAGTCTCAAATCAGTCGAGCGAATTTGGTATATCTCATCGTGAAATTCTTGCTTTTCTCATTCATGTGATCTCTTGTTCTATGTCATAATGTATTTTTTTTTTCCATATTTGTGAGGCCAAGTTTATTTTATTGATGGGGAAGCAGTTGCTTATGACCCAGAGTACAAGGCAGATAAAGAGAGGATCGCGGGTGAAAATTGTGAAAGGAGGAGGGAAATGATGCAGAGTAGAGATTTTGGGACATTCTCTAGACGTTGTTGTTTCTTGAAGACCGAGAGTTGTTAATATTCTTGTTTATTTTGCTTTGAAAGTGATTTAGTTTTGAGTTGTCCAAGTCTTTGTTAAAGATGAGTGAAAACTCTATTACTAGGTTAGATTGGTCTACATGATTGATGTTTGTTAGTTAAATTTGATCTTCAATGCAAGGGGGTTCCAAGATTGACAAGTAGAGTTATGGTGATTTCTTGCCTATATTTAAATCTTTAATACATGCCTAAGAGCTATTCGAAACTATAACCAAATGATTTTGTTGCACCTTAAATGGGAAAGAATGAGAAAATGGTAAAACTAGATCAAAAATAGGCTTTTAAAAAAAATTATAGAAAATGTCCATTAAATTCGTTTTTTATGAATGAGTTTTAGCAATATCATTTATAAATAAAATCGTAAAAAACAAGCTTTCTGTTGTAAAATATCGCGTGGCGAATATATAATAGAGAAGAGATTTGAGAAGAGAAAGCAAGTGAACAGTAGATGTAGTAGCAAAATGAGAGAGCTTTATTTCTAGTATCTCACTGTCGTGTTTCTGTGTGATTGTGTCTTGTACATCAAAACTAAAATCCTATTTATAGGAGAACAAGAATGTACTTATCATTAATATCAATGTATCGAATGATATATGTACAGGATAAGGGAGACGCATGTTCATTATATAGGGAGATGTACTTAGAACATTTGATACAAATGTACCATAATAAATACATTGGATAAGATGAATATAATGAATATTCATTCATGTATTCTATCCATTCATGTATTTCATAACACTCCCCTTTGAATATTCATCATATTCATTACGAATGTGCATCGAATGATACCGCCTCATTAAAAACCTTAAGCCGGAAAAACCCAGTGGGATAAAAACCGAACAAAAGGGAAAAAGAGTGCAGAGCACAAATGTTATGATATCTCCCTTTTATGGATGCATTAATTGCCTCGTTAAAAACTTTAAGCCGGAAAAACCCAATGGGAAAAAATCGGACATAAAGAAAAAAGAGTGCAATGTATATATAGTCACTCCTGGGACTAATCATTATTGCATCTTGTGAACTAGCCGCATATCAATACTGCAATGCATAGTTCATAATATCTCCCCCTCAATTGAGCCATATAGCCACTTCTGGGGCTAATTAATCTTACATCTTATGAACTCGCCTCATACCAATGCCATATACTAATTTCTCAAAAGTTGATGTTGGCAATGATTTGGTAAAAAGATCTGCAAGATTATTTATGGATTGAATCTGTTTAACATCAATTTGTCGACTTTCTTGAAGTTCATGAGTATAGAAAAATTTCGGCGAGATATGCTTGGTCCTATCACCTTTGATATATCCTCCCCTGACTTGTGCAACACAAGCAGCATTATCTTCATAAATTATAGTGGGAGAATTGGTAACCGGTATTAAGCAACAAGAATTATGAATATGTGTTATAACGGATCTTAACCAAACACACTCTCTTCCAGCTTCATATAAAGCAATAATCTCAGAGTGGTTAGAAGATGTAGCTACTAGTGATTGCTTCGTAGAACGCCAAGAAATAGCGGTGCCGTTATAACAAAATAAATACCCGATTTGAGAGCGAGCCTTATGTGGATTAGATCTATATCCAGCATCAGAATATCCAACTAAACCAGAGTTAGTGGAATCATTGGAATAATATAATCCCAAATCTATGGTTCCTCGGAGATAACGGAAAATATGTTTAACTCCATTCCAATGTCTCCGAGTTGGCTTAGAACTAAAACGTGCCAATAAATTTACCGCAAAAGCAATATCTAGTCTCGTACATTGTGCCAAGTACATCAAAGCCCCAATTGCATTGATATATGGTACTTCAAGACCAAGTATCTCTTCATCAGATTCTCTAGGACGAAATGGGTCCTTTTGGGGATCCAAAGACCTTACAACCATAGGAGTGCTCAATGGGTGAGCTTTGTCCATATTGAAACGTTTAAGCAATCTTTCAACATATGCTGATTGATGGACAATTATTCCATTTGCTTTATGCTCAAGCTCTAGACCAAGACAAAGTTTGGTTTTACCCAAATCTTTAACTTCAAACTTCATTTTCAAATATTCAACAGTTTCAGCTAACTCTTCTGGAGTTCCAATTAAATTTATATTGTCGACATAAACTGCTATAATAGCAAATCCAGTTTCTGATTTTTTAATAAACACGCATGAGCAGATAGGATCATTTTTATATCTTTCCTTAATTAGATACTCACTTAGGCGTTGATACCACATGCGACCGGATTGCTTTAACCCGTACAAGGATCTTTGCAATTTTATTGAGAATAAATTGCGGGGAGTGCATGCTTCAGGCATTTTGAATCCCTCAGGAGTTTTCATATAAATATCAGAGTCTAATGAGTCATATAGATATGCCGTCACAACGTCCATAAGACGCATTTCCAATCTTTCAAAGATTGCTAGGCTAATGAGAAAATGAAATGTAATCATATCCATCATAGGTGAATATGTCTCATTATAATCAATCCTAAGTCTCTGGGAGAATCCTTGGGCAACGAGTCGGGTTTTATACCTAACAATCTCGTTTTTCTCATTTCGTTTTCGGATAAATACCCATTTATATCCAACGAGCTTTACATTATCGGGGATACGGGTTACAGGTCCAAAAACCTCTCGTTTAGTTAGGGAAGCTAATTCAGCTTTAATTGCTTCCTCCCACTTATGCCAATCTTGCCTTTGACGATATTCAAGAATAGATTGTGGTTCACAATTATCATCCATAATTTGATGAACAACTGAGAATGCAAAAGCATCATCAATGATGATTTCATTTCGATCCCAAATTTCATTACAATATGTAATGGAATTCTCAGTATTCCCGGGGCTAGTGCTCCTTTCATGGGTTTATGCCTCTTCAGGGGCAATAAGCTCTTTGGGAGCAAGCACAACGCCAGGCTCTTCTGGAGCGGATTATTGATTCTTTCCCTTTTGTTTTCGAGGAGCAGTATCTTTTGATCCTATCGGTCTGCCACGCTTCAAGTGCGGGGGATTTTAATCCATTTTAACCTGTTCTTCGGGAACAGCTATCCTAGCTGGAGCATTTGCAGTTAGAATATAAGACTTCGTTACCTTAGTAGTATCATTAAATGCGTCATGAAGTCTATTGGCCATAGCCTGTAAATGGATTATTCGCTACACCTCGTTTTCACATTTAGGAGTCATTGGGTCTAATTGAAATAAATTTTTCTCATTCTAGGAAAAAACCTTAACTGGTTTTTGTTTTGCAGTCATGGAAGTTGTAGGTATCCCAATTGATGAAAATCTAGTCTCATCGAAATGACAATCTGCAAACCTGGCAGTAAAAAGATCACCAGTAGTTGGTTCCAAGAACCTAATGATAGATGGTGAATTAAACCCAACATAAATGCCCAAACGGTGTTGGGGACCCATTTTCGTCCTTTTTGGCGGTGCTACAGGCACCTGTACTGCACAACCAAAGGTGCGTAGATGTGAAATATCTGGTTCATAACCAAGAACCATTTGAATGGGAGATTGTAAAATACTAGCAGTGGGGTGTAATCTTTTTAGAGCTGCCGCATGCAAAACTACATGGCCCCATGCTGTATCGTTGAGATTTGTTCTCAATAATAGAGTGCGGGCAATAATTTGGATACATTTAATCAAGGATTCTGCCAATCCATTTTGAGTATGAACATATGCAATCGGATGCTCAACCTCGATTCCGAGTGAAGCACAATATGTATCAAAACTCTTTGATGTAAATTCACCAGCATTATCCATCCTTATGCTCTTAATTGGATAATCAGGGAATTGTGCCCGGAGCTTTATAATATGCGCAAGTAAACGTGCAAATGCGACATTACGCGTAGATAGTAGGCAAACATGGGACCATCTACAGGATGTGTCCACTAATACCATAAAATATCTAAATGGTCCACTTGGTAAATGTCACCCTGAATTCTTTGCAAGAATAAAGGAGATTCAAAATTAACCTTTGTTATAGAATGTTTAATAATGAGCTTTCCTTGTGAGCAAGCCTCACAATTATAATCTTTGGACAACAATACCTTTATATCCTTTAAAGGGTGCCCTTTTGAATTTTAAATTATCCTACGCATCATTGAAGCGCTAGGATGATCAAGGCGATCATGCCACAGTCCAAACTGATTAGGGCTTACCAATCTCCAGGATGTGGTAGCGTAGGTTTCAACAGCTTTAATGACACAATACAAACCCATAGAAGAAGCTTCTAGCTTCTCATGGATGGTCTTCAGGCCCATCTTATAAGAGGAAATACCAATGTATTCCTTATCTTGCTCATAAAGTCTCAATATGGTACCCACATCTTTGAAACTAAGCAGATTTCTTTTTGATCGAATGCTTAGAAACGCATTCTCAATATGCAGGATTGTGCCATTTGGCAAAATAATTGCAGCATTCCCAAAACCATCAATAATCGGAACATGACCTGATATTGTATGGATTTGTACCTTACGCAATGTCATACTCGAGAAAAAGTGTATTCTACAAAATATAGTATGTGTTGTTGCACTATCAAGCAAATAAACATCTTCCTTTTTCTCGGTATTTTCCATTTGCATTTATATTGACAACTTCAGGTGTCAAGTATCATAAAAGTTGCATATTAGTTATATAGTCGAATAAAATTTCAAAGATAAATATTATATAAGATTCATAAGTATTTCATAAAGAACAATAAAAAAATAATACATTTAAAGCGAAATAACATAAAATTCAAAGTTCAAATTATCATCCACCAATTTGATTCATCTAAGTAATCAGAGGTCCTCAAAGAAATCAGAGACATCCAATGATGCATTTGCTACTTCAGGAGCAAAAAGAGTCCCACCAACGGAGATATTGTTGGCCTCAACAGTGGTTATGGCAGTAGGATTGATTTCAATGGCATGAGATTCACCACGCTTGCCTGTATGCTTTAAAGATGCCTGGTATAGGTCAACAAAATGTTTTGGCGTACGACAGGTACGTGACCAGTGCCCAATCATGCCACAGCGATGACAAATACTTTCATTAATCACCTTCTTTTGCTTCTTTTCTTTGCCATGATTCAGGCCAAAGTTTGATTTCCTAGGGTGGTTAAATTTCTTGCCATCCCTTCTAGGATTATATTCTTACCTGCGCTTATAGCCCTTAAAATGGCCAGTATTTTTCTCAAAGTTAGTATGTGCTTCAGGCAATGCTTTTGAGCCAGCAGGTCTAAGATCATGATTTTTGAGCAGCAATTCATTAGTTTGCTTGGTAGTAAGAAGCACAGAAATTAATTCCTAATATGTGGCAAACTGACGTTGCCGGTATTGCTGTTGCAATACAATATTCGAAACATGAAAGGTGGAGAAAGTTTTCTCAAGCAATTCTGCATCAGTGAGTTTGATACCGCATAACTCAAGTCGAGAAACGATATCAAATAAAGCAGAATTATAGTCAGACACTTTTAAAATCTTGCAGTCTGAGATTTTGCCAATCATATTGTGCTTGAGGGAGGATAACGGTTTTTATATGATCATACCTATCCTTCAACCTCGTCCACAAGATATGCGGGTCTTGAACGGATAAATATTGAGTCTCGCGGCGCTCATGCAAATGACGACGAATAAAAATCAGCGCATTTGCTTTATCCTTTTCATTTGAGGTTCCATCCTCTGTAATTGTATTAGCGAGACCTTGCCCTTGGAGGTGCATTTCCATGTCAAGGCGCCAGGATAGATAATTCTTTCCACTCACTTCCAGGATATGGAATTTGGGCTTTTCAATATTTGCCATAATCCTTGCAAAAATAAATCCTTAAATTAATCAAAAGGATTTCCAAATATCCACCGCTACTTCAGGAGCAGAAGGATACTTTTAGATTTAAAATTTTGACTTCGGGCCAAGAAAAATAAAAATGAAAAATTGATAGAAGAAGATGAAGTATAAGTTGATCAATAATAAGAATACCCACCTTGCAAAAATTACTTACTCAGTCGGTAGATCTTCGTGTTTGCAAAAGTTACTTACTCAATCGGTAGATTCTCGTGCTGATAACGTGTTGTAAAATATCGCGTGGCGAATATATAATAAAGAAGAGATTTGAGAAGAGAAAGCAAGTGAACACTAGAGATAGTAGCAAGATGAGAGAGCTTTATTTCTAGTATCTCACTTTCGTGTTTCTGTGTGATTGTGTCTTATACATCAAAACTAAACTCCTATTTATAGGAGAACAAGAATGTACTTATCATTAATATCAATGTATCGAATGATACATGTACATGATAAGGGAGACGCACGTTCATTGTATAGGGAGATGTACTTAGAACATTTGATATAAATGTACCATAATAAATACATTGGATAAGATGAATATAATGAATATTCACTCATGTATTCTATCAATTCATATATTTCATAATACTTTCATAGATTTTGAAGTATTTTAGCATTATAATCTTTAAAAAACAAGAATAAGTTTTTTCAAATTTGATTACGTGTGTAAATGTTTTAGTAATATAAGTTACGTCGGGTATGAGTTGAATATAGATTGAGTGAAAATGGATCAAAATAAGTTAAATAAATCAATAGGAGTTGGATCATTTTCGACTAAATCCAAATCCGATAATGGCCCTAGCTATGAGTAATTATTTTTTAAAATTTTCTTTTCCAAATTACTCTTCTTTTCGCGAAACGAAAGCGTCATTGATACCCTTAAAAAACCTTCCTCTTTTTCACTCTCGTCCAAATTTCACCGTTTTGTCTCGAAAACAGAGAAAACTTATCGGTCTCCAGCATGGCGACGCAGCTCTTCACTCGCTCCCGCCTCCTCTCCAAGCCTCAGCGAGGCCTCGCCTCCCTCCTCTCTCACTCCCGCTCCTTCTCCTCCTCTCCCGCCTCCGCCCCTCGCTACCCTCTCTCCCTTCCCTCTCTCCTCCGCTATCGCCTCCGCTTTCTCTCCGCGGCCTACGCGGAGTTCCATGGCCGCCTCGCTGCGGCTTCTTCCGCCCGTGCCTTCGCGACTAGGGCGACCTCATCGTCGCTCAACGATCAGTGGCCCGACATTTGGAACCGCGTGAGGAATCACTTTCACTTTGCCATAATGATGGAAAGGTCGGACGATAAGGCTGGTGAGATCCTACCGGACGAGAAAGCTGGCGAGATCCTTGATACTTGTGTTAAGACGCTTGCGGGGGCTGTTGGAGGGTCAGTGATTCGAGTTTGTGGTGTTTATCTGTTTGCCAGGGATTTGTTTCGTGTGACCATTTGTTTGTTCGTCCTTATTAAATGAACTGAGTAGGTTGAGACCGGCGGGTTTATCGACTTCGAACATTTTCTCTGCTTGGACTCTGTTTCGCCATCGTTTATCGGTCATTTTTTTCAGCTTCTTCATGATATGTTAGGATTTCCTATGGCGTTCTTTGCTTCCGTCTTTCGCAAATCAGGTAACAAATTTCCATGAATAACTTTTTTCTTGTTCTGGCCAAGGACAGTGACTAATATTTTGGTCTCTTAGCTCTGATTTAGAGTATTAGGCCGATTTTAGTATTTGTTTTGCAGTGATTGTTATGCTGTCTGTATCAGGTGTTTGAGCTGAAAGTTGATTCTTTATTGCTGCTTTATGCGGCAGAATTGATGCTGTGCTCTGATTTAGAATTGATTTTGACATGGAGGGATGATTGGGGTTTCTTTTTTTCTTTCATTGCCAGATGGGGCATATTTCCCTTTTATGTGAAGTGAACACTTCTTGAAATTGGTCTTCATTACAATATCATAGCTAGTGTTATAGTGACCGAGGGGTTGCTTATGAATGGTATTTGGTCCCTATTATTTTGTCTAACCACAATTTGTCGCTTGCTATTGCAGTGAAGAAGTAGCCAGAAGGAAGATCCACTCAGTTATAGTAGGGCTCCACCACTTTGTATTTAGAGCTCCTCTATCCAGAGACCATATTTTCAACCTCCTAAGTAAAGCTTCTTGATTGGTTTTCTTTTGCTTTTCTTTCTGGAAAGTGGTGCTAATGAGTTCTGTTTTGTTGCACAGGGCTGAGACTTAAATCATATTATTATCATAGGTACCTGGCCAAGTATAATGAATATGTGGGTATGTAAGCTTTGATCTTCTAATTCTGACATGAACTTTGCGTCCTGTAGATTCCATCCTCTCATTTATAAAGACCGCTGTGCTTTGTTGACCTCATCATGAGGCAGTTGTGCTGCTTCGGTTTTTGTTCTTGGCCGACTATACTTGCTTGGCTAATTATTTGAATTGATATTGCACCTGATCTGTTATGTTAATTAGTATTTAAGTATAGTGATTAAGACATGCATTTTTAAGTATTAACTCGTTAGTAGATAATGGAAATGTGTTTAGAAAGAGAAAAGTTACTTCCAAGTGCAAATCTACCCAAATTAGGCTTGGGGATGGAAAAAAATGTCATATTTTGCCCTTGTGGTTACTATATGAAAGAGTCATGAGTTTATGTCGCAACACGAGGCCTAATTAGTTTTGGGATAGGTAATCTTTCCATGTTGGTCCTTTGGTTAATATAGACATTATTATTATCGTTTGCCCTTGCATTGCAGCAGCTCAATCAAGACAAAGCTTTTCTCTGTTTTACTTTTGTGGACTTACATAATGTTCATTGGAAATAAAATTACTAGTCTCAAATCGATCGAGCGAATTCGGTATATCTCATTGTTAAATTCTTGCCTTTCTCTTTCATGCAATCTCTTGTCCATGTCATAATGCATTTTTTCCACATTTGTCAGGCGAAACAGCTATTTTCGGGCCAGCTGGAGTTCACGAGTGGAACGATCATCAACCCCGTAATTTCAACAGATCGAGGAACTTTGAAAGGAGGGAAAATATGCAGAACAGAGATTTCCAAGCCAGGGACATGCCAGCTATAGATAACCAAGGGATGCAGAACCCTCCACCTATAGAAATCATGCTTCCACCAAATATGGGCAGTGGAATCCCCCGCGGATTACCTTTGCCGGAATGCCTCTGCCCAGCCACCCTGGATGCCCCTAAGCAATTCATGCGTAACTACATCCCTTTCTCGAATTTCCTTTAAATAGAAAAAAAAAATGATTTCCTAACAATTGGGAGAACATTTTAGGTGATTGGGTCGGTTTTAAGTATCTTAACTGAAACATAAGATCCGTTTGTTTGAAGAAAAACTACTTCCGGAGAATTATTTTCCAACTCCTTAGTGTTTGGATGATGGAAAAGTGATTGATCTTCGAAAAAAATGTGTTTCTTGAACTCAAAGCAACAAACTTGGATTGGAGGAAAACGATTTAACCTTCTAGTAAAAAGGAAATCACTTTCTGACTTTGCTTGCCACAGTTGGGCATGCGCTTATTACAATTCCATCTATATCGTTCAAGAAGCTGTTCCCTGACCGGCCAGACCCGTCGGCACCTGGCAAGGAGAAGGACTTATTTCTCGACATAGTGTATCCTGACCAAGCCGACTTCAAGCATTGGCTGGTCGTAATGGAGGGGCCGGAGGGCGATCCTACTAGAGATGAGATCATCGATACTTATATTAAGACGGTTGCGCAGGTTGTTAAAAGGTCAGTGGTTCAAGACTGTGGTCTTATCGTTTGCTAGGGTTGTGTTCTGTGTGGCAACACGTTTGTTCATCATTATTATGGTTGTTGATGAAATGAATGAGTAGGTTGAGACGGGTGCTGGGTTTTTCAACTTCATATTACTCAGACCATGCTCTTTGCTTGTACTCTATTCCGCCTTTGTTTATCGGTCATTTTTTGGCTTCTAAATGGTTGTTGATGAAATAAACTGAGTAGGTTGAGACGGGTGCTGGGCTTCTCAACTTCATATTACTCAGAGCATGTTTTCTGCTTGTACTCTGTTTCGCCTTTGTTTATCAGTCATTTTTCAGCTTCTAAATGGTCGTTCATGAAATGAACTGAGTACGTTGAGATGGGTGCTGGGTTTTTCAACTTCATATTACTCAGAGCATGTTCTCTGCTTGTACTCTGTTTTGCCTTTGTTTATCGGTCATTTTTCAGCTTCTCCATGATATGTTGGAATTACCTATGGCTGGAGGGTGAGATGACTGAATTCTTCGTGCCATGCTTTGCTTGTCTTTCACAAACGAGGTCTAAAAATACAATGACACACAGCTTTTCGTGAATAACTATTTTCTTGTTCTGGCCGAGAACAATGACTCATATTTTGGTCTCTTAGCTCTGGTTTAAGTAAACTTCCAATGGATCTCAGTATGTTTTTCAGTGATTATTATGCTGTCTCTTTCAGGTGCTTAAGCTTAAAGGTGATTCCGTATTGCTACTTTATGTGGCAGCATTGATGCTGTGTTTTGATTTAGAAATGATTTTGACATGGAGGGATGATTGGGTCTGTTTCTTTTTTTCTTTCATTGCCAGATGTGGCACATTTCCCTTTCATGTGAAGTGCACCCTTCTTGAAATTGGTCCTCATTACAATATCATACCTAGTATTATGGTGACTATGAGGATGCTTAAGAATGGTATTTGGCGGGTACAGAAGCAAAAGTTTCTCTCGCGTGTTAATTCTTTTGCGAATGGTTCTTGAAGTGATGGTCCTTGCCTGTAGTCATTGATCATCTCGATTTATTACTGTCCCTATTTTTTTGTCTGACCACAATTTGTTGCTTGCTATTGCAGTGAAGAAAAAGCCAGGAGTAGGATCTACACTGTTGATACCGGGCCCTACTACTTTGCATTTGGAGTCAACGTATCTCCAAAACGTGCTTTCAAACTGGCTGGTAAAGCTTCTTGATCGGTTCTCTTTCTGCTTCTCTTTTTGGAAAGTGGCGCTGATGAGTTCTGTTTGGTCGCACAGATCTGCCTAGAGTTCGATGGGTTGTTGCTGATGCGTACCTGCCTCTGAGGATAGGTTATGGGGCATGGAAGCTTTGATCTTCTAATTCTGCCGTGAACTTTGCATCCTGGAGATTACATTCTCTCATTTATGAAAACCGCTGCGCTTTGTTGACCTCAGCATGAGGCAAATGTGCTGCTTCGATCTTTGTTCTCGGCCGACTATACGTGCTTGGCTTTTATTCGGGCAAGTTTTGCACGTGATCTATTATGTTAATTGGTATTTAAATATAGTGATTAAGACAATTGTTTAGCAGATAAGTTTGCTTAATGGAAACGTGTTTAGAAAGATAAAAGTTTGTTCCAACTGCATATCTACCCAAGTTTGGCTTGGGGATGGACAAAAGTGTCATATTTTGCCATTGTGGTTATTATATGAGTTTATGTAGCGGCACGAGGCCTAAGTAGTCTTGTGATAGGTAATCCTTCCATGTCGGTCCTTCGGTTAATATGGGCATTCTTATCATCTGCTTGCACTGCAGCAGCTCAATCAAGACCTAGCTTTATTGTATTTTACTTTTGTGGACTTATTGTTCGTTACCAGCATTATATCACAGTCTCAAATCAATCAAGCGAATTTGATATATCGTATTGTGAAATTCTTGCCGTCTCTTTCATGCTGATTTGTTTTTAATGGCGGGAAGCAATTCCTTATGATCCTCCAGTTAACACATGGAGTGGACCTTGTAATTTTGAGAGATTGAGGAACTTTAAAAAGGAGGGTGGGAATCCCTGTGGAATAGACATTTGCGAGCCAAGAACATGCCACCTATTCATAACCAAGGGATTTAGAACCCTCCACCTCAAGGCATCATGCCCTCGCCAAATATGGGCGGTGGAATGCCTCCACCATGCAACTTTGGTGGAATGCCTCTGCACAACCAAATGTGATTTGATCGGTAATATATCTTAATCAAAATTTAATTTGTTTGATCTTTTAATTTCATCTTTCAAGTATTGACGAGTTTCTAGAACTTCGTTTTCTTTTTATCAAACTAGTTTTGTTGTTTTCGTACAAATGAGAGATGTTAATTTTTTTTTGTTCTTTTTTATTTTGGTTAAAAGGTGATTTAGGTTTTGAGTAGTCCAAGTCTTTGTTCAAGATGAATGAAAGTTGTAGGCACTAAATTAAATTGAATAAATTACCAATCTCGGAGTCTCGAAATTTCAATAACTTAAACTTGCTTTTCGAGATTAGTGTTGACCCAATAAGAATCGATGATTTATATTTGTTGACACCTAATTTAAATTTAGCTTTTAGAAATAGAAGATAATATTTGATCAAAGGGAATTTTTTTTTAAAAAATTGAATTCAAAAATTCAACAGCCATTTGATTTTGGAGTCGTTTTTTTTTTTTTTTTTTTTTTTTTTTTGTGACCTAGGGAAACCCCGCACAGCCGACAATTGGGAGTAAACCCCGGGGAGACACGTAGGAAACCACCACTCACGCATCCCGGGTAAGTTGCCAAGTGTCTCCACCTGCCTCCCTGCAACGGCCTCCAGTGTGGAAGTCCTGGAGCCTACCAGCGGAGCCACCCTCGCGGGTGGTTGGAGTCACTTTTTTGATGAGAAGTTGAGTGAAAATCTCCACCTATAGAAACAAACTCGGGTTTTCCTTTTATAAATAGTGAGTGCGAGACGTGAAAGAGGGGAGCTTTATGATTGAGTTTTCGAAACACTCATGAAAGGGAATAGAAGTTTTGTGAGAGAAAGTTTTTTTTCTCTTTTGCTGAAAAGCAGAAGACAGAGGCAGAGAAGAGAGAGAGAGGGGAGTCGTCCGTGGAGTCCTCGAGAGAAGGAGAGAAGCAAAAAGGAAAAAGTTTCTTTAGGGCCTGTTTGGCAACGTGTCAAACAGTGCCAGATTCTAATTTTTTGTTCCCAGAATCAGTTTGGGACGAGAATCGCGTTTGGTAAAAATTTTGTTCCCGGGAACGATTTTGGACAAGATTTTAGAATAAAAAAAAATTGATTCTAGGTTCGAGAATCAGAAAAAGAATCAAAACGGTAAAACCCCTGTTCTTCTCTTTCATCATCTCAGTTGCCGTCCACCATCGCCCGCTGCCGTCCGCCACCACCCGCCGCCGCTCACCGGTCGCCGGAGGCTCGCTAGGCCAGGGCGAGGTCCAGCGACCTCGCCGGAGGTAAGCCCAGCCACCGGCGAGTCTTGCCGGCAGCTAGGCGAGGCTCGGCCTCGCCAGATCGAGCGAGGTCGAGCCTCGCCGGTGGCTGGGCGAGCCTCGCCCAGCTGTTGGTGAGGCTTGCCTGGCCACCGGCAAGGCTCGGCCTTGCAAATCCTGGCGAGGCCAAGCCTCGGCGAGGCTGGGCGAGCCTCGCTCAACTGCCGGCGAGGCTCGGTCAACGAAGGCCGACCTCGCCAAGGGCCGGCGAGGCTCCTGTGAGCGTCGCCGGCCCTCGTCTGGCCAGTTGCCGGTCCGGCGACCGGCCAAATGAAGAAGAAGAAGAAGAATAGGAAAAAAGGGAAAAAAAAAGAAAAAAGTAAAAAAGTAAAGAAATTATTTAAATTTTATTTAAAAATCAAAAGAAATTAATTTGGAACAGAATCAATTAATACGGTACCAAACGCAATTCTATTCCAGAATAAAAATTTTTGAACAATTACCAAACGCGTTTTTTTACTCAGAATCAGTTTCCGGGAACAGAATCAAAAATAATCATTTCTAGTCTGAATCAGCTCCTGAGAACAGAATCGTTGTCAAACGCACCCTTTGTGTTTTCTTTTAGCAAAGTCAACAGAAGGACCAAGCCTCTGCTGAAGGTACAGTCGTAACAGTGCATTGTAGAGGAAGTGATCGGATGTGCAGTGGAGAGAGAAAAAAAAAATCATCGTTTCTCTTCTTCAGGCCCCTGCCGACGCCCTCCAGTCGCCGGTCCCTTCGCCGCTGCCAGCTGCCGTGCCACCGATCGCCATCCGTGAAGCCCGACGCAAGAGCTGCTGTTCTCGCCACGCTCCGCCTGTGGCCCGTTCGCCGTTGCTGCTCCCTGCTGCCTGGTTTCTTCGCCCGAATGACAACCCAGCTCCGCTGCTGTCCCTGCTTCGCCTGCGACCTGCTGGCCTGCGACCCTCTTACCGTTCGTGAGCCGTGCCGACCTTCGCTAAGCCTCCATCAGAGCCGGACCCGAGCTAGATCTATAACCCAGCTGCGTCACCGCACCCCTGTGCCGGTCTCTGTCGCTCCTACAATTAGATCCGACCATCGCGACCCCTGTGCTGAGCCGCTCCACCCGTCCGGCGTCCGACGCTCTTCCTCCGAGCGACGCTTCTACACCTGCTCTCTATTTTTTTTGTAGCGGTCCTTTGACCAGGCAATAGCCACTGCTTGCTGTTGTTTTTCCCTCATTGCGTGTCGGTCCCCTCGCCGGAGCTCCGACACCGGCCATCCTCCGCCCGGCGACGCCCATTGCCACCGTTCCTCTCTTTTTTAAATTTTACCTAGGTAGTTTATTTTTCAGTTTATTGTCATTTATTTATTCATTTAAAATTTTGTTATTATTGTTTACATTAGAATTTGGTTTGTCAATGTTAATATTTATGCATTTTGTAAGCATTATCCTCTAGGATTTTATCCATAATTAATATAATTATTAATTTAATTCGAGAGACATCGGATTATTTTTTAAATTATATTAATTTTTGGGCTTTTTGATATAATTTTAATTATTAAATCATTATAATTATTAATTTGATCCGTAAGATTTTGGATCAAAACTTTTAATTATTTTAATATTTTTGTCGTGATAATTAGGGTTATGATAATCGTTAATTTAACCGGTGAGACAACAAGTTATTTTTTCGATTATTTTAATCATTTATTTTGTTGATAGCTTAGATTTAATATTTATTTAATAATTAATTATCTTCAAAAAAACTAAAAAAAATCAGAAAAAAAAATCAAAATTATGCATGAGCATATAGGTTTAGTAAATCAGACATGTAGGTTTAGTAAATTAAAATTTTCTTAGGATTACATTTTTAGGGTTGTATTTTTAGAAATAAGTTAGGGTTTGACCTAAATTAAATTTTTAGATAATGTATGCACATTTTAATTATTTCATTTTTCAAAAAAATAGTTTTCTAAGAAATGATATGGTTTAAGTCAAATTAATCCCTAGAATAAATTAGAAAATTATCCTTTTTTAGATAAATTAATTAGGGTTTTTATTAATTCTAAATTTCAATTAAAAAAATACAAAAATACTAGGTGCATATTAACTAGTTCGCATAATAGGATCATTTAATCAAAATTTGTTCATTAGTGAAGTTAGGTTATGAAGTGCATAATAACTAGTTTGCATAATAGGCCCATTTAATTAGAATTTACATATTAATAATATTAAGTCATTTAATTAAAAAATGCATTTTTATAAAAGAATTCTAATTTTCACGAAAATCCAAAAAAATAATTGTTTGGTTTGTATGTTTAATTCTTTTGATGCAATTCAATTTATTGAATGTTTAAAAATGATTGAGTCATCGTGCGATCACCTATTTACATGATAGAAATTTAAGTTAAAATAAATCTAAGCTGCCTGCAAAAAAATATTTTTGAAAATTAAAAAGAAATGGTACCAAAATGACATTAGATGAAATCTAGTGTAACCAAGTCCTGAATCTATTAAATTTCTAGTTTGCAAAAGTAAAGTATCTCCCATACTTGACCTGGGTTTCTAATCAACCCTAATTGGTTAGTGGTGGCTCTAAATCAAGTATAATTGCATGTTTAAATTGGTTAATTTCTTAATATCAAGTCGTGATTAATAGGACTTGGGAGAGTCCGTGCTAAGTCTTCGAACTTAGTAATCCATTAGCCATTTTGAGTAATTCACTTTCGGGAAGGTCGCGATAATATTACATAAGATACATCCTAGTGGGTGCTACAAATACAAAATTTCGAAAATTAGCAAGCTTATGTCCTAATTTTCAAGAATCATCTCAATGACACTTTGTTGCAACTACCTCAACAATGCACAAGTCCATTCCGTGATTCCACGAGAGGCTCTTTTGCAGGCCCACCTTTTAGAAAACTTGCAACCCTCTCTCGCTCCTTCGTTTCTCTCTCTTCTTTTCCGTTGCTTTGTCTTCTTTTTCTTTTTTCTTTTTTACTTTTCTTTCCCTTTGGTCTATGATTAGCGACTGGCCATAGGCGAGGGCTGGCGAGGGCTTGCTGCTCGTGCCCAAGGTAAGGTTCGCTCTCATCGGATCTGATGAGGTTGCATGAGTAGGAGGGAGAAAGAGCAGAGCATGAGAGAGAGAGAAGCACGAACGGAAGAGAGGAGAGAGAGAGAGAGAGAGAGAGAGAGAGAGAGAGAGAGAGTGTGAAATTGAAATTAAGAGAGAGAAGGCTTTTGGCTTGCGGTGGACCCAGGCGACATGTGTTGCCTCGGGGATGGAGTGGGATTTTTACACTAGAATTCCAACTTCGCCTATGGCAGAAACTCCTATCAGATTTCCCTGGGCCTCGGCCTTACTCGCGAGGGGCCAATGTCTCATGCCCCATGAAAAAGGACGAGGAAAAATGGACCAAAACAAGGAGAGGCAAACGCACTAAATGATTAAGATGTTTACCTAAGCCACTTCCAATTTCTCCAATTTCATTTTAGGCTTAGCCACATCAATTTATGACACCATATTGCCATGGAAAGAACAATCACGTTAAGGCTTCACAGGACAGTCACTGCCATCCGTCGATCATGTATGGACATCTAGTGAACCAGAACTATGAACATATTGAACAACAATCGGCATAAGAAATCATCACCACGTCAAATTTCACTATGTTCTAAACTAGATCGTCAAGTATGCTGAATTAAACTACCTCCAGCTGAAAATTTCTTGAAAGGAAGGACTTGACTATGAGTTTAGAAGAGCATTAGGGTCATCACTTACTATTGTGGACCTCAATTACCGAATATAGTTAAATACCACCTCTACAATATCAATGCGTATTAGGGGTGTGCAATCAAATCGGGTATACCCGAGAGGGAACTGATTCCCAAAATTCAGAATCAGTTTAAACTGGTCCGGGAATGGGTTCAATTGATTACCCACCTAGGAATCGGTCCTTGGACCGGTTTTGGAACCGGTTTTTGTAAGTATAGGTCCAAAATCCTATTTTTTTCCCCTTTATTTCTATTCTTACTCTCGCAATCACATTGCGTTTTTCCTCTTGGCTCTCTCAAACACACATGGCACTCCTCATTCGTCGTTCCTCTTCCTCACTTGCTTCCCTCCCTCATTGGCTCCCTCTCGCACAGTCCACCACACATG